>CM073516.1:12945000-14195000 GCA_037074615.1 Leucaena leucocephala | reverse complement strand
ACAACTTTATCAATATTATTTGCAACTCCCACAATTATATTTACAATTTTGCCAATAGTATTTGTAAGTTTGTCAATAGCATTTATAACTCCCACTGGTATTTGTCACTTTTACAATAGGATTTGGAACTTTATCAATGATATTTGTAACTCCCACAATGGTATTTGCAACTCTTGTAATGGTATTGACCGACTGATGTTCTGACTTAGTTAATCATTTTTCAATATTCAATTTTTGTAAAGTTCCATTAAAGAATGAGATTTGCAATAGTATTTTAGTGTTCAACTTGACTAATAGTATTTACAACTCTCCCAATGGGATTTATAACTTTATCAATAGGATTTATAACTTTTACTATGGGATTTGCAACTACACCAAATGGGTTTGTAACTTCACCTATAGGATTTGCAACTTGTTACAATTGGATTTGTAACTTCACCTAATCGAAGCTAAAGTGTTAGCTACAGTCTTTCTCCCAATTGCCAAAATTGGATTTCTAACTCTGATAATGAGGTTTGTATCTTCCATAATATGATTTGCAACTTCTCCAATGGTATTTACAACTCTGACAATGGTATTTGCAACTTCCATAATAGGATTTATAACTCATTTTATGAGACCTACAACTAATACAGTTGGTTTGCCACTCTTCTGATGAGTTTGCAACTCTTGCTATGGTATTTACAACTTATAGCCATAACATACTGTAATTTCATTGATTACATTGACCATTTAACTTATGGCACTTACAACAAATATCCTACCTATGACAACATTTATATTACACATGAACAAATGACAAGCAAACATTAACACTATACATCATATTTCATGCACTATACATCATATTCTATGAACTTTCTAAAAATAAAACATTACAAAAGTTAGACATTACAACAATTTAAACATCATCCATATTAGGTTCTGGCATGTCTGTGGGAGGGTGTGCTAAGGATTCTTACTCTCATTTTCCATTCTTCACAATAAACATCATCCCTAGTCCCCATGACTGGAAAGATAAAGAAGTAAAAAAAAAAAAAAAGAATAATGTTAAACTAATGCAAGTGATTGATTTGATGTTTGCATCCTTGATGCAAGGTAAGGCAGATAAAAATTAACTAACTTCCATTCAACATGTATTTTGTTGAAGAACATATAAATAGAAACATGTTAAATAATACTTACAAAGATTTTAAGTGACCAAGTTTTCTAAGCTCTGTGCCCAATGTCCCTTCCAAAGATAAGGAATTTAAGTCACTACAACAAATATCAGAAGAGATATCTTGTAAGAATTAATGAGTGCTATATTACTCTTAAAAGATAAATTGTATTGGACAGGATAAGTATCAAAAGCAATTTTCATACAACATTAAGAACAAGTACAACTACAAATATTTGTCTTTCAATAAAGTAACAATTATGCTCTGGTGGATTGTGTATGAGGAAAACCAAAGAGAAACTTACAGAATTTGAATTTTACTGTCAATACAATGAACACCTAACCAGTTGCAAGAGCTACCATCGTTTGATTCCAATTCATCAAAGCTCCGTAAGGATCAAACATTATTCTACCTCGAAACTCCAACAAGGCTAACCCTACATTTTCATTGGGATTATTCATCAAAGTACAACAAATGGCTTGCACATGTAAAAAAAACAAAGAAAGAAGACAAATTGTTGGAATCACCTTTGTTGTTCAGTGACCAACATACTTAAAATTCCCATAAAGAAATCAAGGACATATATATTTGACCTACAATCCAAATTGGTTCCATCTAACCCCCATTACTTTCTGAAGCTAATGCAAGAGTAATTAAAACAATATCTATATCCCTTGACAGAGGTAATACAATAAAATACAAAAATGGACAGGTTTTATGTTTTCTATGAAAAAAATAAACTTTAATCTTCAATCTATTGAACTTCGTAATATGCAAAAAACTTTTGCTAGCTATACAGATGAATATAAAAAGCAAGGGAATGAAATCACTAGGGTCCAAAAATTGAATTAGGGCCCCTCATTCTTTGTAAATCAACCTCTTGCTCAACATAGCCATAAACAACCTCATTATATTCCCTTTAATAATCCTCAGTAACAATGGTTAGATTGAAAAATGAATGCTAGTGAACAAAAAGAGGAAGAATAACCTAACATGTAAGAAAGAAAGAAAACATAATAAAGACCAAATGCAACAATAAAGTAGCAATTCACAGAAAAAGTGAGAGAATGTACCTTGAAGAAGGGATAAAATGAACGAATGTGCAGGAAAATGAATGCCTTCTACTGTGTTTGATGACGTAGAGGAAGAAAACGAACTGCAAGCTTGGAGGTAAAAGGGTTAGGTATCGATGGGGTTGATAGAGGAGACTAAGATTTTTTTAGAAAAAAATGCAGCAAAAATTTTCTTGGAATATAACTTTTGAGAAAATGCCCACCAGTGCTGTTGAGATTTGGTAGCTCTGCATCCAAGTGGTTCCGACAGAGAAAAGAGTAAAGAAGAATGATTCCCTCCTCACATTCATGGCATAATATACTCTTCATTTAGTATAGGATAATTTAGTAATTTTATCTAAATTTACAAAAGACAGATTGGGTTTCCTACCCAATCTATCTTTTTAAATATTTAAATATCTAAATTATTATTTTAAAATTTACATAAGTTTTTCTTGTCTTTTTCCCAAATATCAATGCATTTATTTATTTTTGGGAAAAAGACAGGAAAAGACCACCTGAAAATCAAAAGGACGGATTGGGCATCTGAAAAATGGAAAAGACAGATTGGGCAGGAGGCCCAATCTGTCTTTTGGAAATTCTGGGGCAAAGACGAAATTACCCTTCACTTTTCCAATGTTTTGAGAATACGATTTACAAGTTTGCCAATGCTATTTACAACTCTGACAATGATATTTGCAACTCCTATAATAATATTTATAACTTTGACAATAGTATTTACAATTTTGACAATGGTGTTTGTAACTTTGACAATAGTATTTGTAGCTTTGACAATGGTGTTTGTAACTTTCCCAATGGTATTTGTATCTCCCATAGTGGTATTTGCAATTTCAACAATGCTATTTGTAACTCCCACAATAGAGAAGAAGTAACTTTGACAATACGATTTACAATTTTGTCAATGGTATTTACAACTCTGACAATGGTATTTGCAACTGTGAGAAATCAAATTTTGGCAATTGGGAGAAATACTGTAGCTGACACTGTAGCTTATTTAACAATACGATTTACAACTTGGCCAATGGTATTTACAACTTTGACAATGGTATTTGCAACTGTGAGAAATCAAATTTGGCAATTGGGAGAAATACTGTAGCTGACACTGTAGCTTCTTTGACAATACGATTTACAACTTGACCAACGGTATTTACAACTCTAACAATAGAATTTGCAACTGGGAGGGTAAACCCGATGGAGGGTACACGTGCAGAAAAGGAGTGTAAAACCAATAGTATATGCACGTGTACCCTCCATCGGGTTTACCCTCCATGGGTTTACCCTCCGTCGGGTTTACCCTCCGTCGGGTTTACCCTCCCAGTTGCCATTGCTACTATCAGAGTTGTAAATACCGTTGGCGTGATTATGGTGTGAAGTTGCAAATTCCATTCAGGAAGATGCAAAAACCATTTGCGCAGTTGCAAATTCCCCTGGCTGGAGTCAGGAATCACTGTTGACTTTGCAACTTGGCTACCGACCAAGTTGCAAATCCCGTTGAAGAAGTTGCAAATTCCATTCAGGAAGATGCAAAAACCATTCGCGCAGTTGCAAATTCCCCTGGCTGGTGTTGGGAATCACTGTACACTTTGCAACTTGGCCACCGACCAAGTTGCAAATCCCGTTGAAGAATGACAATCCTCAGTGAAGGCGTCCGACAATCTTTTATGCTGTTGGAAAGAGCCTTCGATGGCGCTAGAACGAGGGTTTGATGACGCTGGAACGAGGATTTGAGGGCGATTCGATGGGGCTGGAACGAGGAGTTGAGGGCGATTCCACGGGGCTGGAACGAGGTCTCTCTCTCGGGTGTTATGCACGCTTCAGAGTGAAATGCCCAGCCTTTAACTTTATTTACCGAAGGTTAATTTTGTCTTTGCCCCAAAATTTCCAAAAGACAGATTGGGCCTCCTACCCAATCTGTCTTTTCCATTTTTCAGATGCCCAATCCGTCCTTTTGATTTTCAGGTGGTCTTTTCCTGTCTTTTTCCCTTTATTTTTTAATTGATGGGCTTCAGCTCATACGCTCAGTCTCTCTCACTCCCAGTTTCCTTGGTAGCGCTAGTCCCCCCCCCCACGGCCTCCGCTCGCTCCTAGCAAACACTCGCTCACTCACTCGCTCACTCCTCTGCCATTGCTCGACAACCACACTCGTACACTTCTCTTATCAACCACGACCAGAGAGAGAGACATGCAGAGAAAAACTCGAAGCTCAGTGTGCTCTTCATAGCAAAGCAAATGTGCGAATCCCGAGTTGTGAATCCTGAGGACTTTTATCTTCGTCCTTTTTCTGTCCGTTTCACGTGATGCGGCAAGAAACTCAGATTCAGATTTGAGTGTTGATTACGCACCCCTTCCAAAGTTCGAGTTGTTCATCTGCTGTCGAAATTTCTATCATGATCCGAGGAATCATTTGCTATCTAGATATCCTCCTCTTTTTACTCTGTTTCATCGATTATGCTCGATTCCCTAAATACGATTTGTTCGAGTTCTTTACTTTCTGGAATCGGTTGTTTCTCAGGTGGTGTTCGCTTTTCTTTAAGGTTTGGAATGCTTCGCTTGGGATTACGCTAGTGTGTTACTCTGCTAATATAGATTCAATTAGATCTCAATAACTCCGTGGGTTTGGTTTTGGTGAATGGGGATAGACTGGTCTAGTAGAATTCCAACAAGATATGCCGCTACAAGTGATCGCCACTGAAACTTAATTTTTTTAATATATAATAAAAAATCGGAAATTCTTATCCCATCGTGTTGAGACTCGGAAAAGATTAGGACGGAATATAGGTATTTAAATTCAGTGACATAGATATAAGTTTCGCTGTAATTTCTGTAAATTTATATTAACTTTTTTTAAAAATTAAATGGAAAGAGATTATTGTTATTGTCTGGCATAATATTTGTGAGAAATAATACCATTAATTTTAGGAGAAATTCTTGCGTGCATCCAGCGCACCGCATCATTTGTGGTCTAACCATTAAAAGAATGCCTTGTCAATTATTTTAATATCACGGGCAAGTTAACGCGTTAGTCTTTAAGTTATATTATTTTAAAAAATTTAACAATCCAATTACTCTATTCAAACAACTAAAAAATTAGAAAGTTAAAGAACTAAAATATATTTTATAAAATTAAACAATCACAATGAAATCTTATATAATATTACGTTTTTGCCAACTATGTTGTAACGCAAAATTAGAAAGTATTTTTGAGGAAGAAAACATATTAATATATTTATATTTATACTAAATAACTTGATAGCACGCCTTTAACAGACTATTGGCCTGTTTTTATTGACTTTTAGAGTAAAACTTATAAAAAAAAAAGTAAATTTAAAGTGATTTTAGATTAGAAAAAGAAGTGATTATAAATAAATGAGTGTTTGGATGGTTATTACTATAATGATTTTTGTTATTAGTAAATTATTAGCAAGGGTATAAGATAAAAAAATATTATCACTTAGTGTTCATCATTTTCATCCCGACTTCCTCCAACTCTGCAACTTCCACCACTACAGTTTTATCAGTTACGCCGACTTCCTCCTCTCTGCGAAGAAAGGAGAAAGAGGACAAAAGTCCTACAATTTCCTCCTCTCCACAACCCTCTGATATAGATCTTAAGTGAGGAGAAAAAAGACAAAAGTCATATTGTCACGTCCTAAAATTTGGACCGTGACTGGCACAGAATATGAATAGTTTCATATTCCGAAAGCCTAAAATCTCGAATGCAACGTTCAAAGTTTCCATAACGTTTTTCAAAATAAACAACCTTTTCTAAGGTCTATGTGGAGCATTTACTCTTTTATCAAAATAACACAAGTATTTAATGAAGATAATTACATTAAAATCAATCTTATTTAAAACACAACACTTCAGATCTGTAACAAGGCTCTTCATTACTCAGATGGAGGATTAGGGTCACCTGTACTATCTGAAGCCAAATAATCTACTCGTGAATAACGTCCTAAAAATATGATTAAAAATGCGAAAGTAAAGAATACATTATCATGTTGAAAATGTATTTCATAATATTTCGTAATTTGATGCAAACATTTCCATAAACATTTGTATTTTAGGGAAAATAACAATCTGAAATAACCATTTCAAATCAATCGTTGAAAAACAATCATTTTAAAACCATAATCCTTTCGTAGGACTTCAACAGAATAAAAATAGACGTGGACACACAGTCCACGAGAATAAATAACCAATCTAGTGGCTCAAGGCCACTAGCCGTCGCGAGTATGAGACCCACATAATAATCTGGTGGCTCGAGGTCACAATCCGTCGCGAGTACGATACCCACGTATATCCGTCGCGAGTACGAGACCCACCTATATCCGTCGCGAGTATGAAACCCACGTATATCCGTCGAGTTCGGGTAACCAAGATGCATCAAGGGCTAACAGTACTGCTGTTAGCAACCAGCGTTCTATATTACATCCTTTCGAAAACATTTTCATCATACATGTGGTTTATTTCACATATAATAATCTCAATCGTTTCAATGCCATAACCGTTAGTAAAAACCACTTTGAATTTCAAAAACCTTAGCATGTACATTTAAAATCAAGTTACTTTTGCCAAACTTTGAATTTCATGAATAACATCAGTTCAATGCAACTTTTGCCAAACTCTTTTCAAAAGCTTATTTATTCATTTTCATATATAATCGAAATTCCTTTGTAAACCAATCGAAAAAAAAATCATTTCTAACGATTTAAACCATATTTTCATAAAATTTATTTTTCGTAATTCATATTTGAAATTTAACATTTGAAATGACAATGCATTTAAAAATATAAATTTTAGGGAACGTTATTCACTCATCTGCCACGCTTCTAAACCGTTACTCTTCTTAGTCAATCATTTTTGATTATTCTCACTTCTCAGTTACCTGATATCCCGAAATAACATATATTAACACTCTATTTAAATATTCAATACGTAAACTCCTAAACCATCAACCATCCGACATTATTTCAATCAAATAACATACAATCATATATCACAGGCTTCTAACTATCCCAATTGGCAAGCATCAACAACCATCAAATTTAATCATTTGAAATCCTTGCAGCCTATATCCCAATGTTTTGCCCAATAGAGACTAAGACAAAACCCTATAACCACAATTAATAAACTCAACAACAATCTCAGTGTGTGTTTGGCAATCAATTTTAAAAATAGATTATACATAAAACCGTGATTTGAAAAAATTATTGTCAAACATTACTTTTTTTTTTAAAATCGATTTTAAGCTCAAAACCATGGTTTTAAAAAATCGAGCAGTGTGCAGCTTTTCCGTTGGAGGAAACATTAAAAATTTTCCTGTCAGCAACTTTTCCCTGCGTTGCCCAATTTCTATATATATATATATTAATATATTATATATATATTTTAAATTATCTATATAAATTAAATTAAAAAATAATATTTAAGTGAGAAAAAAATAAAATTCAAATGAATATTATAAAAATTTATCTTATTCAAATAAAAATATATATGTATTATTTTTTAATCACTTAAATGAAAAATTTAAAATCAAATTTATTTTTTATATAATTATCATATTAGTTTATGTTATTTTTAGTAAATTGTATATGGAAAAGCGATTCTGCTACTAATCATCCAAACATCTCCAATTTTTAAAATCACTTTTTCCCAGAATCTATTCTTCCCAAAATCTATTCTCCAGAATCTATTCTTTCTAAAATCTATTCTCCAAAAACTAATCCAAACACACCCTCAATTGAACACATTCCACCTACAATCAAAACATAATTTTTTAAGTCTTTTTTCCTTCTAAAACTTAAACTCAAATTCAGTTTTTTCACACAATTGAAATATAGTTACCTGTACAACAATCCAACACAGCAGCACACATACATACATACATACATAGCAACGGATACCCCTTTCTTCTCTTCAACTAATATATATGCTACACATCTAAAACATATTTCAAGGAATACCAACTATAATTCCAAGTTCCTTCGTTGCTCCCTAATTCCATCAATTCACTTCTGCCAGATCATAAAGCCATTATACATATGTTTCCACAAACAAAATTTTCAGGATCAACGATGTATATATATATATATATATATATACTAAAACCACAGCTTCCGTGATCATTCTGTATTTTTGACAGAAACAGAGCAGCCAAAAATAATACACTGCAACACCCAAAAACATATCTTCTGTGTACAGTAACATGGATATAAGAGCATGAATATGTTCCCCCAATCATAAACACAGTTCCCTATTCTTTCGTTTGATCCTCAGCAGCACTTCATCTATATATCTATAAATCAATACCCAGCGCTTAGGGAAAACACACATCAGAACCCAGAACAGGACATTGCACAGCGACGACCAAAACAGCCAGAATCAGAAAATTCAGGGGAGAGCAACTAGGAATTTCAATACTTGCACGGCGAAGGGCAGAAGCTATGGGGTGTGTGTTGCCGACAAGGATTCACACTGCTCATCACTGATTCTCCTGACTCCGATTTACCCCACTTCCCTGTCTCCCCTTTCTTTCCCCTGCACCCACTTCTATCAGTTGCCACCCTCTCACGCCCATGGCTACACATGACGGAGTTCAAGCTACTGATTCTAACATGCCCCAACGACCAACCTCCCTTTTTCCACCATCGCTAACCCCAGAGAAGAAACACAACACCACCACGACGACAGAGTAGCCAAGCATTGACGACAACAGTAGCGACTGAAAAAGCCCGATAGTGGCGGCGACGACTAAAACCAACGGCGGTTGGCTTTCAACTACACGTCGACTGTCGGGAAATTCCTTCCTCACTTGGGTCGCTCCTCTGCTCTTACCCTTCTGCTCCATATATCAAGAAATTTGAAACTGTACTGAGTGGACAATTCAGGCGTGACAACTCAGATGACAAAAACCACAACAGCAAGGCAACGTTGGCATGAAATCTTCCTCCCTGCGCTTCCGTTGCTTCCCTTCTGAACGGCCGACGCCGAGTAGAGAAAATGGGGAAGGAGTACGGCGCTAGAAATGATAAAGGGAGCAGGGGCATTATGGTAATTTCAAGGGCTGAAAATGGAAAAAAAAAACCTCACAGCAGGCACCAGGTCTCAAACACGGGACCTCTCGTTAATGCACCCTGCCTCCAACCACTTGGTCATTCCTTCACATTGAAAATTCTTTGCAGAAAATAATATATATATAATTATTAAATAAATTTATCCAAATAAAATTTCCTAATCATAACACATACGATTTCCTCCTCTATGCAACCCTCCCATACAGATCTGAAAGGAGGAAAGAGAGGACGAAAGTCCTATGACTTCCTCCTCTCCGCAACCCTCCCATATAGAACTAAAGGGAGGAAAGAGAGGACAAAAGTCCTACGACTTCCTCCTAGTCACGACCCATAGCTAGAAGACGATGTAATAGTGACAATGGAAGTACATACAGTCTTTGACACAGGATGACAGAAAAAGAAGATATACCACGATGGTAGAGGGGGAGAGCAGAAAAAAATATAAGCAAAATAGTTAATAGATAGCCTATAAACTCTTTTACCCACCCAAAAATCATTTTTAAGAATTTATCTAAAACTATAGTTTGAAACTATAGTTTAGTCTATAAATTATTTTAGATAAATATAATTATTTATTTTAAATTTTACTAAAACTATTATTTAAGTTAAAAGTCATTTTAAAATCATGATTTTTGACATATCCATGATGATCATATACACACCAAAATATCATAAGGTATTTTATTTTAAAGTTAATCACAATTAATTTTTCTTAGATTTTTTTTTTAATAAATGAAGCTGTACTTAAATTTTTCTCCGGTAACTTTCTTTTCACCGTCCCAAAAAGCAAATTGAATCACAGAAAAAAAGAAGAAGAAAATTTCAATTTGTTCCTCATATGAGATTAATTTGTTGATGAAAAATAATAATGTTGCTCCTACTTTAAAAGTTTAAAAAAATAAAAAAGATTGTAGACGTGGCGTATATCATCTCTTTTATGAAAAGATGGATATGGGACAATCATTCCAATTTTCCAAAAAAACAAAGGACCATCGAAAGCACATTCACCCTACGATGGTAAAAAGCCTAATAGATTCAACCGTACTAATTACAAAGAATAAAAGAATTAGTCCTATTTTTTCTAGATGTATAATATGAAAAATTAATAATGAGCCACAAGCAGTACTGGATGGAGATTAATCAATGTTGGCCTTGCAATATGCAGTGGTGGCTTCGGAATAGTTGGTATCATCGTATTGAGTTCAAGACCATAGAGGATCCCTTGAAATTCTGCAAGCACAGGATTTCCATTAAAATAAGTATCCTTCAACTTCATGAATGTCTGCAGAGTAAGCAAGCTATCAGACCCAGCTTGGTGGTTCTTCCCAGCTACACGATCCACGTTTAATGTCTTTGCCACTCTCTCTAAGCCACCATATAAGCCATTGCAGAATTTAATTATATGCTTCATGTCATAAATGTTGGGTCCAAAGAACTCAGCAACGAACTGCCTAAACAAGTGAACATCAGAAGGCAATTGTCGACTGATTAGAAGCTTGATTAGGTACCCAAAATCATAGGTGCTGTGGAATGTGACCCATGTGATATAAGGATTGAAGAGTAATCCGGATTTTAAAATAGCATCCCGGAAAAGCCAAGAAGAAATCCCCTCTTTCTTGTTCTTCAAGAAATCAATCCCTTGCTTCTTCAATAGTTGAATGGACTCAACATTATGAAGATTCCGGTCAACATCAAAGTCGGAGAAATTGAACTGCCAAATGTATCCGTTTTGAGTTCCAAACTGAGGTAAGTTCCCATTAGAATCACATAGCGTTAGACCTAGTTGGATGATGTTCAATGCATCCACATTGGCCTTCATGAAACTGTAATTAGTTGCAGGAGACAGCTTTGAGTAAGAGCGCTTATCGACATTTGGAGTAACTACTGTACCGGGAAACTCGGTATCGAAGGAGGCAAATGAGCAACTGGGTATAATAGCATGAATCAAGGACAACTCGATCTGTAAATTTGAAGCCCAAACTTCACGAACAATCACACGCCTCCCATTCGGATACGGATTTAGATTCATTGTGATTCAATTTTTTTTCTCAACCCTGTAACATTAATCAAATAATAGAAGAATAAAATAAGTTGAGTAAGCAGAGAGACTGAGAGCCAAACATAATACTTTCTCATATATAGGCATAAAAGGAACATTCAGGCATTCTATAAGACATTGCGTATAGGAAAAACGTATATGAACTGACAAAACAAACCTTTGGCTGAAAACAAAAACACCTTATATAAAAACCCAACAAATTATCCTCATCATCTATATTTCTAATCAAATTATAATTCATGGAGCCAGAACTATATATGTTAGCACTATTAATACTTCATTCATAATGAACAAGCGACAAAGTAAGGCCATAAAATTTCATACAAAACCCCAAAGAAAAACAGAACAACAAATTTTTATATCCAGCGACCTAACACCCATATGCAGCTGCACAAAAATCTCATGTTTTCATCTAATTTTCTGCAAAAGTTTCCTTTAATCCTTCCATATAAAAACAAAGCTTTCGTTGGAATCAAACAAAAACACTTCATATGAAAGTATAAAAACCAAATAAAAAAACAACATATTATCATCATTATCTATATTTCTAATCAAATGCTAACTAAGGATAAAACAAAAAAATAATAACAATAATTATACTAAGTGGCCTAACACATGCCGCTGCGCTAAAATCTTTTGTTAGGTTTTCATCTAACTTTTTCTGCCAAAAATTTCCTTTAATTCTTCCGCAACAAGCCAAAGATTTCAATTTGCAAACACTTGAACATGTATGTTCGCCGAAACAAATACACACCTATAATCGGAGTGGGCCGAGACGGAGACGAAGACGGAGCTGAGAGAGGAAGCCGCCGCCGACCGCCGCATAAACAACAGAGATGAATAAATGCGATGCCGAGGACGAAAATCGAGAAAGGGAGATTTGAGAGAGAGCAACGGTTAGTTTCCTAAAGGCTTCTTCAGTGTGGTTGGGGTTCTAATAAAGGCGCTAATGTGGGGAAGCGTATATGTTGAAATTGGCGCTAATTGGATCAAGGATTTTGATTCGCTTCTCATTTTTGTTTCCTATTTTATACGCTATCTGAAAATTTAAAAAAAAAATAATATTATAAAATATTGTTTATTTTTAATCTAAATGAGAAGAGGATTACAATTCTCAAATATATATCAAGATTGAGTTATTTAAAGTTATTAAATAAGCTTATGAATTTTAGGATAGATATTTTTTTACCAATAATTTTAGAATAGATGGAGATATATATATATATATATATATAATATTTTTTCTAAATTACTGTTTTTACCTAACTATATTAGTGCTGATATCTTTTTAAAAATAGTAGGAGTATGAATTATAATTTGTTCAGATAATTGTTCAAAATATTTATAGTTTGGTATATTTAAACTATTTTCTTCCAATTATACTAATTTTGAAATATATTTTTTAAAAATATTATTATGAAATCTCGTTAGTACTTTATATATATATATATAATATTTAGTGAGACTATTTTAAAATATAAAAGCCTAAAATCACTAATCTTCTATTAATTAATTAATATATAAAAATAGACAAGGATTTTTTTGGCCAAAAAATAGACAAGGATTTAGAGTAAGATTATGGCAGTATCTTATTAGTATGCTTGATAATTTATATCATATTTATTTATTATATCAAAACAATAATATTATGATAATCTCTTTTAATTTTTAATATACAAGTTAGTTAATTTTTAGATAAATTAAATAAATTAAATAAATAAATAAATTATTATTATATCTAACCTCTCAAGATGAAGTCGTATATACTCTTTAATTTATTTAAATTAATTTACCAACTCTTATATTAGTTATAATTGATTAATTTATTAGGTAGGTAATATTTTATTTTATGATACATTTAAATATATAATATTTTAAGCAATTCTTTGATTATCCTTTATCTAAATTAAAATTAGGTAAATATTTTTATATACAAATTTTAGATATATAATTATTCACAAGTATCCTATGAAAATATTAAAGAAAAAGACAAAAAAAATACCATATGAAATTTAAAATTCTAAATAAGATATATAAATTTATAAAATGATAAATTATACACAAATACAAATTTAGCCTTTAGAATTTTAGAAAAATTATGAAATTGTTCTTCTTCTTTTTCTTTTTATTTCTCTTCTCGCTTCTTTCTCTCTCGGGATTCACATACAGAAACAGCAAGAGACAGAGGCAAGATAGGAGCGACATGAGGAGAAGAGAACAGCGACAACAACACATAAGCGACTTCCACTAGCTTGGGGACGAATTGCTTTTCCAATGAAGAACCAGTAGCTCCCTTTCTCTGTAAGAGAAAAACCCAAAATAGAATTCATCTCAAGAGAAAACGTTAAAAAAGAAGAATGATTTCTAGGGGAAATGTAGCAAAACACAGAATAAAGTATTATATTTTTTAGTTGTACGATCTTGAAGAGAAGCAGTAAAGCTATGGTTTCAATATACACTATATTTTCAAAGAAGATAAAACTTTAATAAATAAATTTTAAAATAAACAGTTATATTTATTTAAATAAAATTTTAGATTAAATTATATTTTAAAATTAAAGTTTTAGATAAATTGATAAGAGTAGCTCATAAAATAATAAAAAATTTTATAAACTAACCAATTACTATATTACTCATATTTTTTTACATCATCTTTTCTATTTTTTCTTACATCCTCTTTTCTCTCTCTTATTTTTTTCTATTTTCTTTCTTATACCCTCTCTCCTCTCTCCTCTCTCCTCTTATCTCTTATGTCTCCTCATTTAATACTCATATACCTTTTTATAATTTACTAATAATAAAAATATTAGAAATAACTATCTAAACACTTATTTATTCAAAACTACTTTTTTTATAAACTCTTCTCTAAAAGCTATTTTCTATAAGCCACTCAAAACTCCCCTTTTTTCTATAAATTCGTTTCTAAAATTCTATCCAAACATACCCATAGAAAAAGAAGATGAGATGATGAAAGCGATTGTAAATATCTTAATAAATATAGGAAATGTCATAAATAAATTAGTCAATATTATTAAAAATTTTATTAATAAAAATTATTATTAAATAAAATTGTGTAATAAATAATTACTATTTATTCTTATAAATTTTATTATTTATAAATAATATAAATAAATTATTAAAGTAATGATTTATAGGTAAATTTTTTAAGGAATAATAAATATATTAGATGAAATTATCAAAATTATTAGTAAAATTATAAATCTCATTATAAGAGTAATAAATGACTAAAATAATTATTTGTAATTAAGTTGTTACAGAGAATAATAAATAAATATGTTGACAAAAGTGGTCAAATTCATCGTTTAAGTCGTAAATCCTATTGTAGGAGTATTAAATGACTAAAACAATTATTTGTAACTAAATTGTTAAGAGATTATTAAATATCTTAACGAAAGTGGTTACAATTATTGTTTAAATTGTAAATCATATTGCATAAATAGTAAATGACTAAAATAATTATTTACAACTAAATTGTTATAGAGTAATAAATGCCTTAGTAAAAAAAATCAAAATTATTACTCAAGTCATCAATCCTACTGTAAGAGTTGTAAATAACAAAAGTAATTACTTTCAATTAAATTATTATATAAAGTATTAGCGAAAGTGGTCAAAATAATTGCTCAAATCTTAAATTATCAGTGTGTTACCGTGGTTTCTAAACAGCTTTTTGGACAAAACTTTGATTTAGAGAAATTTTAAAACAAACAACCATATTTGTTCAAATGAGCTTTTGGACTAAACCATGGTTTAAAACTAAGGTTTCAGATAAGCTGATTAGAGTAGTTTATGAAACAGTAAAAGAGCTTATGAACTAACCAATTACTATATTACCTCTACTTTTTCTTACACCCTCTCTCCTACCTTTTTCTTACACACTCTTTTTTTTTCTTACACTCTCTTTTCTCTCATCTCTTATCTCTCCTCATTTAATACTCATACATTTTTTTGTAATTTACCAATAATAAAAGTACTTTTAGAAATAACTATCCAAACACTTATTTATTCAAAATCACTTTTTTTTCTCATAAACTCTTCTCTAAAAACTATTTTTTTAAATTGTCCAAAAGTTCTTTCTTTTTCATAAACCAATTTTTAAAATCCTATATAAATGGATCCTATATTATATGAATAGGAAATAATTAAAATAATTATTTATAACTTCCAAGAGCAATTTTGCCTATCTTTCTCAAATTTTGAAAAGATATATTAATATTTGTGATTAATTTATCATTTTACATATCCACGTACTCTTTTTGACATTTTTAAATTGAGATAATCTTTTCCCAAAATATTATATCATAATATAATATCATATAAAAATAATAATAAATAAAAATTAATTTTATCTAGGTTAAGCATATACCATAACTCTACATCTAATTCACAAGAATAATGTTATAGACTTATAGTTATAGTATATAACTATATATCATCATAAGTTTTGTTAAATATATATTTTTGATTAAATATTTAATTAATTTTTTTAGTATAAAAATATTAAATTATTTAATTAATTATTAGTAATGTTAAAATGTTCCCACGGGTTTTATGAGGCCCAGCACAAACGAATTGATTGAGTTCTGCATTGCTATAAGAATTTTAAAAAGAGTTTATAATTTTTTTTTGATAACTTTTAAAAAATAATTAATAAAAAATAATTTTAAATAAATAAATATTTATATAGTTATTTCTAAAACTATTTTTATTATTAATAAATTATTAAAAATAATATAATTTAATTAAAAATAAGAGAGAAAAAAGATAGGAGATAAAGTGAAAAAGAAAGAAGAGATAAGAGAGAGGATAAAAAAGATATAAGATATATGAGAGAAAAAAGCGGAAAGTGAAAAGAGAGAAGAGAGAAATAAAAAAAATTAAAAATAAAATAGTAATTATATAATTTATAAATTTTTTTACTGTTCTAAATATTATTTTTAATAGTTTATATAAAATTTTAATTTTAAATTATAATTTAATTTAAAAATTTATTTAAAAACAGGTATAATATTATCTCAGATATCTTAATCTTTATTTTTAAATATAAAATAATTAATAATTTATCCTATCTAATAATATTATATTTTAAAAAAGAAGATTTTACTCTATCTCGAGCTCAATCCTTTCAAAAACTTTTTATACAACAAACAAAATATTCTCCATCTCTCTCTCACACCTCTTCTCCGAGTAATTCTGTCTGATTTTTGGAGCCAAACCAAAAGCTCTCTAGCGCGATATCTAAAGTTTGAAACTTGACAACCTCAGTCCTTTCACCACATTTTTCCCTTGGGACTGTGAATTTCGACATGGATAGCCTTCAAGCCATGTACAGAGACGATGAAGATGAAGAAGACTTGTCTGCTCCCACCGCCGCTGCAGGCGCTGCCGGCTGTGGCACTGACGCCGAATCTCAAGATGTGCCTCCAATTACTGCAAGCACTCCTTCTGACACCCCAACTGAAGCAAATATTGAAGCCAAATTGGAGCCTGATCCCTCCGATGAGCTATCCGAGGACGAAGCAGCGTCCGATGGTTCGGAGGACCTTAAGAAATCGCCAAAATTCGGGAGAGAACTGGAGAATGAGGAAGAGGACGAAGATCCACCTCCTAAGAAGCAGAAACAGCTTTCTTCTCTTACGACTGAAACTGCAAAGGAGGAATCGTCAGCATTGCCTGATGCAGCTGATGGGAATACTGGTTTGAGTAACGCCGCTACTTTGACGCCAGGGTCAGGAACAGGGACGAATTCGAAGAAATCGAAGAAGAAAAATAACAACGTGTGGGTGACAAAATCAACTCGGAAAGGGAAGAAGAAGAGTAAAACTAACAATAACAACAACCCTGTTGAGGACACTGTTCTTATCACCCCTGTTCCGAGGTTCCCTGATAAGACCGATGATACTCCAGACATGAAAATTTGTTTGTCTAAGGTGTACAAAGCAGAGAAGGTGGAACTGAGTGAGGATAGGATGAGTGCAGGGAGTACAAAGGGTTATAGAATGGTTAGAGCAACGAGAGGAGTTGTTGAAGGGGCATGGTACTTTGAGATAAAGGTTGTGAAGTTGGGGGAAACTGGGCATACGCGCCTTGGATGGTCAACTGAGAAGGGAGACTTGCAGGCACCAGTTGGGTATGATGCGAACAGTTTTGGATACAGGGATATTGATGGGACTAAGATACATAAGGCATTAAGAGAGAAGTATGGAGAGGAGGGGTACAAGGAAGGTGATGTTATTGGTTTGTATATTAATTTGCCAGATGGAGCAACGTATGCACCCAAGGCACCACATTTGGTTTGGTATAAAGGGCAAAGATATGTTTCTGGACCAGACGCGAAGGAAGATCCCCCCAAAGTGGTGCCTGGTGAGTGTCTCTTTACGTTTTCATGGGCATCTTGTTTTGTATTAATTTTGATTATGCAATGGTTCGCAATTAAACTGTGTCTTAATTTTGTTGAATGGCAAGCAAATCCTATGACGTTATGGGAATGATTTTCTTCTACTTTCAAGGTTCTTCTCTGCAATAAATGCACCCAAGAATTTTTTTATTGATTTTTGATAGACTACTGATGTCAAAATGAAAAGCTAGCTGAATGAGAAGATATGTATTTCTAATACTGATTAAGACGGACATTGAGTAACTTGGGTCTTTATGTAGATGGAAGATTGTTGATCTGCTATATTTGATTGATTTATCAATAGCATGAATTTTACTTTGCCAACTCAAACCTCTGACCTTGATGCAAGTGTATTGCACACCAGCCACATAACTGGAGTCACTCTGGCGGCATGAATTTTCTTGATAACACAACAACAAGCCTAGGTAGGGTCAATTACATGGATCGCACAACGCCATTGTACTCTATCAAAAACAAAATTTTTGGATAAATTGTTGACTAAGAGATCCCGCTGAACAACCTCATTGAGTGTTCCCTTTGGTATTCGTGTACCTTTTTTACCGGACTCCATATCACTTAATCCACCTTTCTCATCGGTGCATCTAATGGCTTTCTTTGTACGTACCTAAATCATCTCAGACGATTCTCTACCATTTTCTCCTCAATAGGTGCCACTTCAACTCTTTCTCATACGAATCTTATCTTTTCTTATCTGCCCACACATCATCTCAATATTCCTATCTCAGTTATCTCCACTTTATATTATTTTTGTTTTTTTAAAACCCAACATTTACTACTATAAAATATTGTTGGTCCTATAGCAGTGTGATAGAATTTTCCTTTGACTTTATTAGGTACTTCCAGATTGCAGATAACTCCAGTCGACTTTCTCCATTTAAACCACCCAGTTTGAATTCTATGGTTAATATCTCTGGTAATTTCACCGTTTCTTTGTATAATTGATCACGAATATCTGAACCTTTCCACTTGTAGAATGATTTGGTTTCCCATTTTGACATCCAAATTGCTTCTAACTTGCCTGTTATCAAAATTATAGTGCATATATTCAGTTTTACTTCTACTCAGATAAAAACCCTTCAACTCTAAGGTCTTTTTCCACAACTTAAGTTTATAGTTAATCTCTTCTCTCAACTCAGTTACAATAACTATATCATCAGCAAAAAGCATACACTTAGGAATTTTTTCGTGAATAGGGTCAGTTAGAACGTCTAAGACTAGGTTAAACAAATAAGGGCTCAAGGCTAATCTTTGATGTAGGCTAATCCGTATGGAAAAGTCCTTTTTCTTACCTCCAGGTGTTCTTATGCTAGTAGTAACTCCTTCATACATATCTTGTATGGCTTTGATATATGCAACACACACAACTTTCTTTTCCAAGGCTTTCCAAAGTACATCTCTTGGCACATGATCATAAGCCTTTCCCAAGTCAATAAATCACATTTCCATTAACCCCCTGAGCAAATAAATCACATCTGTGTGGACCTTCCCAACATGAAACCAAATTAGTTCTTAGAAATGCAAGTCTCCAATCTCCACTTATGCTCTGTCACTTTTCCCACTATTTCATTGTATGACTTATAAGCTTTATATCTTAACAACTTGCACAATTATGAATATCTCCTTTATTCTTGTAATAAATCTTTCTTGATAAATTATAAAAGAAATGAAAATTTGAATTTCTTTTTGGTTAGTAAATATCAATTGAGGATTTCCTCAAACAATGTGAACAGTGTTTAATCTGGAAAAAAGAACAGTAGTGTTTGTGTGTGACATACAGACTTGTCTGACGGACACATGTATAAAATCAGATCCAATGCGTTACATACAAATATGTACTGACTTTTTGTGACTCAATTTTTGTGTTGTGTCTCTTGTCCATGTTAGATTATATTTGTGTTGTGTCTCATGTCCATGTTAGATTATATGCTTCCTAGACCATAAAACTGCAATTTATAAAAAGCAACAGAGACGCAGCTTATGCAGGCCCAAGTTTCTGATTATATTGCTAAAGCAAGTATTATTTTGTGATAAATAAACAGACACATATGTTCTCTTTACTAAAATCTTGGATGGTCCCACCAAACTCAACTGTCAAACATGTTCATGCTGTGCTTGTTTGGCTATAGCAGTGTCATATACTTGGAGTTTTGAACATTCAAAGGAAATTTTCAGCTAGAGGGTTTTATAGGAAACCTTGATCTCTACTAATGGTGCGTTTGGTACATGAAAAAGTTATTTGAAAAAAAGGAAAATGTGAGGAATCCCCATGTTTGTGGAAGGGATCTTCCCATTCTCATTTTACATTTCCTTTCTCATTCCCATTTTATACCAAATGAACCTTGAAAGTTCCATCTGTGATGGTTATGCTGCTATTGTGATTGTTGTTATCTTGGCATGACGCTTTCGTCTTTCTTCCAAATGCTGGGACTTTAAATGCCGCCTAGCATAAAATTGATGGATGTGCTAATAAATTAACTATTATTTATCATGCAAGTTAATGTCTTGCATACTGAGCTCAGATATTCATAGATTGATTGGTGATTATTGGGTTATCTCCTGTTACAAAAAGTTTACGCAGTAGCCAATGTCAATGACATTTGTGTTGTATATGCCTGGGGATCTCTCTTCATGCTTTTGAAAACGTGGTCGTACTTGCTTTGGACAAATGGGAGCTACACCTTCCAATGACATTTGTTCATCCTTACCCAACAACCAATAATAGTGTTTTAAACCCCATGCTTGGGTCATGATCAATTATGCGGTACTAAAACGGTAGGGTGGTCAAGCAAGGTCTATGATAAGTGAAAGTGAAGCTCTGATTGAATATTGAACATAATGAGTTCTCACTTTTCCTTAGGGTGGTCAAGCAAGGTCTATGATAAGTGAAAGTGAAGCTCTGATTGAATATTGAACATAATGAGTTCTCACTTTTCCTTTGCCATATAGCATCTAAGTTTGTGGGATATTTGGGGGTCTTGTTTTATCATGTGGATGATTTTAGGGTGGAGGACCACTTGATTATCAAGTCATCTTCTGACCCTAAAGCTTGAACTATTGGAAGTCATCTAATGCTTGGAAGATATTTAGATAATGGAATGGAGTAGCTAGGGGACAAAAATCACAAAAATATACATGCTTAATAGAAATTTGTTTCTGTTTGCATTGCACCATATGCAATTTCAAGTGTTTTTTTTTTAATCACCCCCAATTATAGGGCATAATGTAGAACTGTAGATATGATTATCATGGCGTGCTGTCTTCTCTAAAAGGGATGTAGAGCTTTCATATGTTTTATATCAATTTATTTTATACACACACACACACACATATAAATAAATATTTTTGCTTCCTTTTTTTTTCTGGGTGTGATATCTTTATCTGTTGAGTTTGTAGGGCTGAAGATGGCACTGCCTAGAGAAGGGGTCAGTAGTTGGTACTGATTCAGATGAAGCTCTGTAACTGCGGTGAAAATGCTTTTATTTAAAAATATCTTTATGTTCAAGGTCTCCTGGGTTCAGGTTTGGGTGTTATTGTTCATCTGATGAGTGAGCGGGTGGAAGAAACTGTAACTTTTGGATGAAATGCTAGTGTGATGCTCTCTCAAACTTATTCAGTTAATCAAGAGCAAGTCATCATAGATGCGTTATTTAGACTGAGGGCAAGTGAAGGTGGTGTGTGGAGATGGGAAATTTTGAAACCTTATTTTGAAGAGGATGCAAGATGTTTGTATCAGATGATGTGCAACTGAATATTTTTCTTAGGCAGTTGGTATCTTGGTGGATAATCAAAATGAAACTGGTTAGGAGGATGACTTCCTATTCAGTTTGAGATATTTCCATTTCAAGCTCTAGAGAGATGGTGCTAGAAGATGATAACTAGGATGGCATGAGGAACTTGTGAGTTGAGTCACAGTTTGGGTTTCGGGCTGTTTAATTTGGTTAGTTAATCGCTTTCAGATATCTTACTGTGGAGTGAACTGTGGATCTAAGTATGCTGGTGGGTAGTCTGATCCGAAAATATTATTGTGCAGTCCTTAGGCTAGGCTTTATTGCTGTAAGGCTCTTGGCAACCCATTTTGCATTGGGCTTGTTGTTTTTCATGGTTCATGTTTATTCCATTCTTCTCAGCTTTAAAGAAAGGCTTGAGAGATGGTAGGCCATACTTAGCTGATCTATAATACTCACAAGGGATAGGAGGATGCTCTTGTTGGGAAGGGTAAGCAAAGATGTCTAAAATTGTTGATAGTGGAGCATAGTGAGAGCTAATGTTTTATTTGATTTTGATGTTCATGATGAGATGAAATGTGTGGATTCACTAGTGAGCAGGGGTCTGTTCTTGATACCTTGCTCACCTTTGCCACCTTATTGAAATCTATTTTGTTTCATTCTTTCACTCGTTATTCAGATAATGCATCAAAGAGAGCAGCCACACCTATTTTACAAGTAAAATGTCAAGTTTGACCTGGTTTCAGCTAAACTAGATGAAACACTTCCTTAGAAGTTGATAATCATGCTAATTTAAATAAAAAAAATACGGGCAGAGAGAGGATGGTAAGAGAGAACATATTCTAAATTAAGTAATAGATTTCTA
The DNA here is from genome assembly GCA_037074615.1 of Leucaena leucocephala. Classification (NCBI taxonomy): domain Eukaryota; kingdom Viridiplantae; phylum Streptophyta; class Magnoliopsida; order Fabales; family Fabaceae; genus Leucaena; species Leucaena leucocephala. Next base: position 14,172,606 of record CM073516.1, on the reverse strand, counting down.
ATGTTCATGCTTAAATTGTAATTTGATTAGCAGTGGAAATTTTAAATAGACTGTGAAAGTGAGATCAAAAATTATCATTATCATTATTATTATTATTTGTAAAAGCCCCTAAGGAACAAGTTCTACATGTTATAGATTGTAAGTGAATAAAATATTTCTTATTTGAAAATTATAATTGTCACATATTTGGTGGCTGTGAAGTTGAATCTGTGATGGACATTTGTCATACTTTCTCTTGAAGCTTACAATATATGAAATTTGTGCTTTAGCTGTTAATGGTAGTTACATAATATTGTGAGTTAATATATATGTCATTTTCCTTTCTTCCCACCCTTGTGTTATTCAGCAGATAGTATATTGGAGATAATGCCTAAGAGAAATTGGTTCATTTACAGTCTTTATCAGATAACAGTCAAATGATCATGCTGTCTGGGAATGATTAGATCATGTTATGTGCAGTGATTTGTGGTTTGATGGCTCTGGATCTAACTTTCATGTCTTCCCTGTGGCTGTTTCTGAACATGTCCCTCACTACCCGGTCCACTGTATGCCAAACCAATGAGGTTCAAGTATTTGTTGTTGTACACCACATGTGAGGATGTTGTGATCAGTGCATGAGCTGTTGGAGATATGGGTTCATCTTATAGAAAGTCATATTAGGGAACCTAAATTACTTTTGGGTACAAATTCTATAGTAACCAGTCCAAGGATATAACGTTCAGTCAGTTAGGATGTCAAATGCTAGTTTCCTGTGGTTATGATTTGGAAGCTCATGGTGACTGTGAAAATCTGTGTCTTCCTATGGAAGTTATGTTGGAATGTTTTGTATGTACAGCCAACTTCTCAGGTCTTAATTAAGGGACTGATGTTTTTGTTGGGAAAACCATAGTAAATTAATAATTTATACCTGAAATGTTATTCGATTTTTCTTGAGCTGTTTGGTTTAGTCTTGATCTCCCTATATATGAGTAAGGCAGAGAAGAATGGGTTTGGCAAAACTGATGATGCTGTGTATGTGGTCTGGATGCTTCATGGGTCTGGTAAAGCATGTTCCCCAATACCACCCTATGTAAAATGTAGGTTCATTGATGTCAGGCAACAAAGTATGGGTCTCATTTGCCTTGTGTTTGAAATGGACAATTCCAATGGGTTTGAAAGGCCCAGTGGCTGAGCGACACTAAACAAGCGTCGGTGCCCATGGCATTCTCGTTCTAGTTACACCACTCAAACAGTTAGGGACTCATCTGCCCTTGTTCATAATGGGCTGTCCCACTTTGTCTGAACAACCTGCAGTATTCATGGGACTGTAAAGTTCTTTGACTTTAATCCATTTTATCACTCCTTTCTCTAAAGATTGCGTCTGAATCGGGATCTCTGGTAGCTATTGACAATAGTATTTGGTAGAAGGTGCTTGACTTCTCAAAATTGCGCTATATAAGCATAAATGGGACACCATCTAGACTAGTTTAACTGTCTTTTAAACTTCAATGATTGTTATTTTTTAGGTATTATTGCCGAAATCTTGGCATTATGCGAAGATGAAATTTTGGGATTAATTCAAATCACATGTAAAATAAGATTTAATCTCATTTTATTTGGCTCTGATTCAGTATCTCTTAATAGTTAAAAGTCTTCCTAAATCACCCTGCTGCTGATATGGATGTACGTATAGGGAAATTCAAGTTATTGGGTCATGTTGATATATGCTTTTTTTTCTTTAACTATTCTTTTAGGCTATTACTTTCTCCGATCTTAAATATAAGAGTTAAATAACTAGTTTCTAAATATTAAAAAATTAGTTAATTTAGTTATTTGTAATGAATATATGTTAGTTTCTCTAAAATATCCTATTTAACCAGGCTCATTTGAATTAGTTTCTCTAAAATATTCCATTTAATCAGGCTCCTTTGACTGAAACGGTGTTTCCTCAGGCTAGCTGGTATTTACTGGAACTGATAGAAGAATTGCCTTGGGACTAGATAATAGCATGTTCTCTCGTCTCTGTACTGATTAGGGTTGGCATTGGCATAAAATTGAAGATGATGTTGGAATTTGTGCTTAAGTAGTAATGTGCATTGTGGTTTGATATCTCAAATCTAGGTTTAGGGAAGATATCTTATTGGGTTTGTGCTCTAGTGGTATGCATAGTAAGCTCCAGAATCACCACTTTTTGTTGGAAAATGAACTTGTTTTGTGGTTTGATCCTGATTTGATTTCGTGGACAGAATTGACTGGTTAGAAAATGGGAGCCTATTCTGTTGTACAATTGAAAATTCAGTTTGCACTGAAAAATTGCCTGCCTTAGAGACTGGGAATATTCAGTTGCTTTATGTTGTACGTTTACAAAAAATAATCAATGTTCAATTCAATTTTGTGTTTACATACTGTATTCTCTGTGCAGGAAGTGAGATATCTTTCTTCAAAAATGGTGTATGCCAAGGAGAAGCTTTCAAGGATCTTTATGGCGGTCGCTATTATCCTGCTGCTTCCATGTATACTCTCCCCAACGAGCCGAACTGCACGGTCCGGTTTAACTTCGGTCCGGACTTCGAATTCTTTCCCGAGGATTTTGATGGACGGCCGGTTCCGAAGCCAATGGTTGAAGCTCCATATCATGGTTTTGACCGCAAAGTTGAAAATGGCGAGTCTAGTGAGAAGAAATCCTGAGAAGTGTTTGACTCATGAAATGAAATTGTGTGTGGCAGTGCACAGTTGATTGTAATTCTGGTTAGTAGTCGTTGACATGAAAACTGTGAGAATCACAAATGAATAGATTATTGATGTAGAACTTTTATTGTCCAGTTGAAGGTAGAATTTTCATGTGTACAGAAAGGACATTTATGCCCTGTTTGGGATTAAGGATTTGGAGGGAAGATAATTTTTCTGAGTTGGATTTAAAAAAATTGATAAGAGGGCATAAAATTTTAATGTAGAGAATATGTAAGATAAAAGCGTAAGAAAAATTAATTATAAGCTTTTATTCTTGTTTCTCTATTTCTTTTTTTAAATTCAACTCAATTTTTCCCTCATTTCCTTTCTTTTTTAAATCCAAATACCAAACAGTTACTTAGTGGGCTTCTTTTGGCATTATCTTGATGAGGTTTTTAATTCTACATGTGGGGATTAATTTTAATTTACACTTGATGTCACTAAGAATAATTTTCTTAAATAAAGCTCAATGTGTCTGTAATTTTTTTTCCTGAAAGAATTACAGGTCCAATCAAATCAATTCTTTTAAATTTTATGTTTTGTATAGATTATTTTCATAAATTTGGAAATAATTAATGGATGTTTTAGTTGAAGGATGAAGGGTGGTTTGAAGTTTCCAATCAAAGAGGGATCTTGAAAACTTGATGATGACTGTATTGAAGGAAAAAAAACGCAAAAGCATCCCTTCATGTGTTTCTAATTACAAGACAATTTTTAAAGCTTGTAGTTTTTAGTGTTCTTATAAACAAGGCAATTTACAATTTCTTATGAGTAATTAATATTTCCCCCCTAAAGTGCCCCTAATTAATGTGTAAAATGAATTGACCCACCTTGAAGTAAAGATCCTGTGACCGGTACAAACGTGATTTTGAAGACGTTTTGCATATCATTAGAGACTGATGATAGTAAACAAGTCTGGGAATCTGTTATAAGCCCATCATCTCAACCTATTTTCTTCTCTTGCAATCGTAGAGACTGGTTCCGTTTGAATATGCAGAAGAATTTGGCTTATGGCAGAGCTTTAGGGATGTTTGATGGGTCTAAAGAGGGCTTGGGGTAATAAGTATAAAGATGTTATCATAGCTAAGCTACTGATTCATGTGAGGCCCTGCAGCTTATCCAGAATGAAGTTCCAGATATTCATCCATGACGATCAGGCTATTATTATGGAGATAAAAGAGATGGCAGAGAAGAACTGGAAGGTTCGCTTTTCAGGGATAGAAAGAGATTTCAACGTTGTTGCCAACGCTCTTGCTAAGGGAGCGCTCGAGACTGGCCTCGGTTTTCACATCTTGGGAGTTTAGTGTTTTTCAGTTTTGGGTGTTTTTTTCTTTTCTGGTGTATAAAAAAAAGGTTAAAAAATGCACAATAATTACACGTAAAATGTAAAGATAGAAAAATTCAAAACGTAAATTAGGTAATTTTATCTTAAATGAACGAAAGAAGAAAAATTCGAATGTCTTGAAATTATGAGAGGCATGGTGGTGATGACCCTAATAAGTATTATCTCCGTTTCTCTTTATAAGATATAATATAATTAAGGATAAAAGTATATTTAGCACCTTAAACTAATTTTAGAATAGTAACTAGTACCCTAAAAAATTTAAGGGTACAATTATCTAATTTTAAATATACAACTAGCACTCTAAAATATTTAAATTGATAAAATTTATACTTTTTATTTATAGAAACAAATTTTTGTTCCAAGCATATTATATAATTTTTTTTTATTTCAGCATATTATTATTTAAAAAGTTACATGTGTCATATTGTTTAAAAAAGAGTATTGTATAAACTCTAAAATTGACATTGTATAGAATTTATATATGAAGATTGAAAAATTTTATAGTTTATATATTACAATTTATTAAAATAATATTATACCTGTGACATTTTAAACAATAATGTGTTAAAATAAAAAGGTAATGCGGTATATATCAAACAAAAGTTTGTATTTTTGTTAATGAAATGATAAAATTATAATAATTTAAATATTTTATAATGTTAATTGTATATTTAAAAGTAGTTTGGGAGTACTGATTGTATTTTTAAATATTTTTAAATATTAATTATATTTTTAAAATTAATTTGAGATATTTATTATATCTTTACTCTGTAACTAAATTATGTTGTTTAAAAAGAAGTTAAAAAAACAGTAACTTTTTTTTGCCAACAATAATCCTCCTTTATGTGGGAGATAGAATGCGGGGGAATTATTTATCGTATTTGAGTTTAATTGATAGAGGGGATAAGATATATGACTATTTGAATTGTGTTTAATTTTTAGGAAGTACTAATTTATTGTGATTTAATTCGCGGCCCTTGAAGAAGTATCCTAACTCTTGGGTATTTAGGTTTATACCTAAAAATAATAGACAATTTACCTTGCCTGATATTGTTATTGCCTAGGAAGAATGTATATTTTGCCTTGCCTTTAAATTATGGATTAACTTAATTCTTTTCTAAAAAAAATTATATAAAAAATAAAAACCCTGGGGAATTAAATACAATAATAATAAATATAATAGGAGTAAAATAGAAAATTTATACAACAATCGTACTATCTTAGAAAAAAGGAACCGAGGGAATAATAATCGTACTTTCTAGTCAAGCTAAAAGCATATTGTTACCGGAAGATCACGTTTTCTTCTTCTTGTTTTTTTTTGATAAAAGAGAGGGCTAAATGCCCAAGTAAACAAAGGAAATTAGACTACATGGGGATTATTTCTCAAACACATATTCACAATCAAATGCCTCAGATGCATAGGGCATGAATGCAATATCTCTATGGAATTCAAACCTTCTTCTTTTACAACAGCATCTGCCAATTTGTTATGATTTCTGGGAACATACTGTATTTTGAATTCCTATAGAGATTGCAGTAGAGTATGTATTTGAGATAGAAGTAAACTGTAACTGTCACCTCTCAGCTTTGACAATATTTTAAGGACATTTTTAGCATTAGATTCGAGTATGATCCTCTTAATTCCTAAGTTTGAAGCTAACTTTAGCCCCTTATAGATAGCCTATTGTTCTGCTTCTAAAACACTGCAAGAGCCCAGTTGAGTAGTAAATCTAAAAACCCAATTTCTAGCATCGTCATGTATAACTCCACCACAACATGCCCTTTTATGAGCTTTATTAAGAGCTCCATCTATATTTAATTTTACCCATCCCAATGGAGGAGGTTGCTAACCAGTTGAATTAGATATGGCTAAATTAGTATCAAGGTGAGACTATTGAATCAGCACAAATCCTTTCCATGTTTGCATAATCACTGAATAAGGATTTGAAGGTTTCAAGAATTCCTGATTAAAGGTATAATTGTTCCTCCATTTCCACAAATTCCAAATTATGACTCCCTATATTAGATTCCAATTGCCACTACCATCTATCCCTAAATCTCTTTTAAGATTTAAAGCAAACCAATATCTTAAAGAAGCTCCGAAGAATGCAGGATAAAACTTGAGACAAATTAATTTATGCCAATGATGAGAAGCATATGAACAATCACGAAGGATATGCATAATATATTCTATATCTGACTTGCAGAACTGACATAAAGCGCTTGATGAAGACCAACTATTTCTTCAAACATTTGTTGGAAGACGATTATTGAATGCTGTTCACATAAAGACTCTGATACGTTCTACACCCTTCAACTTCCAAATTTCTTTGTATACAGGGCTAAAATTACTTTTAGATTGACTCTCAATAAGGTAATATGCAATTTTAATAGTGAAAATTCCTTCGTTTGTAGTATTCCATATCATTATGTCATTGCTCGCATTCTCCACAATTGGTATCATGCTTCTTAATCTTTGAAAGGCACATATTGGGATGATTCCAGCAAGTCTTTAGTACTTCCAAGTCCCAGCCTCTACCTAGTCAGCTACTTTACTGTTTTCTTCTTCATATGATAATGGACTAATACATATCTCCTTTAGTCTTTTATCAGAAAAAAGCCATTTATCAGTGAAAAAGTTTACCAATTGCCCATTTCTAATTTGCCATCTTGTACCTAATTTAACAATTTCTTTTTGCTGGGATATGAACTTTCAAAGTGGAGTCTCCTTTCCTATAATCCAATAAGTTATCTTCATTTCTCAACATATATTTATGAAATAGCACATCAACCCACAAGCCTCTGTCTCCATTTACAAATTTCCAAGCTATTTTGGCACCACACGCATGGTTGAAGGATTCTAGTTTCTTGAACCCTAACCTACCATATGATTTAGGTCTCACAATTTGATCCCAACCCATAGGATGAAAGCTATGTGGTTTTTGACTGTTCCCCCATATGAAATTTTTTTGTAACCTCTCTACCTCTTGACAAATAGAGACTGAAATTTTAGACACTTGCATCGGATATACTGGAATAGAATTCAGAACCGACTTTGCCAAAGTGATTCTGCCAGCAATTGAGAGAGTATTTTCTTTCTATAAAGCAAGTTTTAATTTAACTTTATCAATTATATATTGGAAAATGTCTCTGGGTTTTCTCCATTTGATGATTGGAAAACCCAAATACTTCCTAATCTCAATGGAGTTAGCCATACCTGTAATCCCACTAATACGTCTCTTCATGTTAACGTGCACCTTTGGGGAGAAGAATATTGAGGATTTGCTCTTATTGATTTTCTCTTCTGAGGAAAGACAAAATTTATCTAAGCAGTCCATCATACATTTAGCTTGCTTTTCATAAGTCACTCCAAACAACAGAAGGTCATCAGCAAACATAAGATGTGAAATGTATGGGCCACTACTAGTAATGCAAATTGGCTTCCAATCACCTGCATTCACAGTGTCAGTAATAATATGTGACAATTTATCCATGCATAGAACAAACAATAAAGGTGAAATAGGGTATCATTGACGAAGACCTCTTTTAGGATAGAAAATTTTAGTCCGAGATCCATTCCATAATAAATTATAGGACACAGATGTAACATATATCATAATAAGATTTGTAAGGTTAGAATCTAACCCAACATCAATAAGAACTTGGTGATAAAATCCCATATAACATGCTCAAAAGCCTTTTCAATATCAATCTTCATTGCCATTAGACCCCTTTTACCTCTAGCTTTCTTCATTGTGTGCATGATTTCTTGGCTAATTATAATATTATCCTGTATGTACCTGCCCTTTATAAAACTTGCTTGAAATGGGGAAATAAGATCATCCATACATCCCTTAATCTATTTACTATCACTTTAGTAATACATTTATAATGCACAACACAAAGCAATATGTCTAAATTGACTAATCAACTCAGGATGATCCCTCTTTAGAATAAATGCAATCAAAGTTTTATTTGCATCAGACTCAATAGACCCACTCTCAAAAGTGTTTCTAACAAACTTACAAAGAGCATCGCCTACAATATTCCAATTTGTCTAATAAAATATGGGAGAGACCCCATCAACCCCCGGAGCTTTATAAGGTCCCATAGAAAAAAGAATATCCTTTATCTCCTTATTAGAAGGATGTTGACACATATTAACTAGCCGATGTGTACCATCAAGGGGAAAATTTGTCTTTGTTTGAAGAATCCAGGGGTTATTCTCATAACAATTATATAAATCTTTGAAATAATGTATAGCCATAGATATTAATTTAGATTCATTTGTCTATCCAGTTTCCATGATTATCCTTAAGTGACAACTGTATTTCTCCTTCTTCTCATTTTTGTTTCCAAGTGATAATATCGAGTGTTCCTATCACCTTTAGTAATCCATTCTGTTCTAGCCTTTTGGAACCACTTAATTTCTTCTAACTTTAAAATATTATCTAATTCAGCCTGTAATTCTTTCTCAAACAAATTTAAGAAAGTAGAGTAAGTATAAGCAGGAGAGCTTTGTATACCTTTAAACCTAGCAAGCAAATCCTTTTTCTTTTTCTCAACAAATCCAAAAATATTTTTATTCCATACAACAAGAGAGGAGCTGATATAAGGTACGAATACGGATCAGCTAGAGATAAGTTAGGAAACTAGACAAATGATCGAAGGCAGGACCTTAAGAGAACCTGTCTCTTACAACCCTAGCCATAGAGACACCACAATGATGATCAATCCTTGATACAGTCGAGTATTCCTACGAGAATATGAGGCGGCAAGCAAAGATCACTCGAGAAACAAAAATTCTCTAAAAATTCATTCATGTTTCTGCTCCCAAAAACGTAGCCTTACATAGGCAGCAAAAGAACAATCTAGAAAAAAACCCTACGTCATAAATGCCATAAATATGCCTTAATGATGATTGGCTATCTTGGTTGGCACCAATTAAGGCTAAAGGAAATAGGAAAATTACCTTTTCTTGGAGACAAAGGCTGCTACCTAAAAATAGGGAACTAACCTAAAATATTCTTATACAATCTTGGACCAAAAGGCCTTATTTAATGCACATAGAAATGGAAACTTTAAAATGAAATTAAACCATAACTAATACATAAAGACGCCTTCTTGATGCTTCTTGAGTATTCTTGGACGTCACTTATGCTCCTCCTCCAAGGCACATACTTGTCATATGGTATTTTGAGTGAATTCTTCAATCTGGACTGCACATGGGCCTTGTGCATCATCTTATTTGGCTTCTAGCAATGTAATCACCATGTTTGGACCCTTGATAAGCTGATTGAGGGATGTTTCTTCCAAATAGTTAGGTTTTAACTCTTTAAGATCTTTTATCAAATAATTCAATGCGTCTTTCATAGATTTGGTCCTTGCTCTTGTCATTGGGCCTGCAATGCCTTGTAATGGGTCTTTTAGAGTGTTGGACTTCCATCTTTTTGCTTGGGCTCTAAGTTCTGTGTTTTGGTCTTCCTTTAATGCTTGATCTTTCCATGGTCCTCTATCATTCCCTCCTAGCTCAAAAGGATTCGTCCTCGAATCTACAGCATCAAAGAGAGATAAATCAGACACATTAAATGTAGCACTTACATTACCATAGGAGCTAGGCAAATCTATTTTATAAGCATTATCATTGATTCGCTCCAGGACTTGGAAAGGGTCATCTCCTCTTGGCTGTAACTTAGACTTTTGTTGTTCTGGAAACCTCTCCTTTCGCAAATGTACCCAAACCCAATCTCCAGGCTCAAAGACAACTTTCCTACGACCTTTGTTAGCTTGCTTTATATATTGCTCATTCTTTCTCTCGATATTGGCCCTCACCTTTGCATGTAATTCCTGCACAAACTCAACCTTTTTCTTGCCATCAAGGTTAGCTCCTTCACTAGAAGGCAAAGGCAGAATATCCAAAGGAGATAAAGGATTAAAGCCATAAACAATCTCAAATGGAGAGAAGGAAGTGGAAGAGTGAATAGCCCTGTTATATTCAAATTCAATATGAGGCAAGCAATTGACCCAATTCTTCAAGTTCTTTTGAATTATTGCACATAACAAGGTAGTGAGTGTTCTATTGACGACCTCAGTTTGCCCATCCGTTTGGGGATGTTCCACAGTAGAAAACAGCAACTTGGTTCCAAGCTTACTCCACAAGGTCCTCCAAAAATGGCTAAGAAACTTTACATCCCTATCACTCACAATGGTTTTAGGCAATCCATGCAATCTAACAATTTCTTTGAAGAACAAGTCAGCAATATGCACAGCATCATTTGTTTTAGAACAAGTAATAAAATGAGCCATTTTACTAAATCTATCCACTACAACAAAGATGCTATCTTTCCCAGATTGAGACCTAGGCAAACCCAACACAAAATCCATAGAAATATCTACCCAAGGTTGGGAAGGCACTGGTAGAGGGGAATATAAACCATGAGGTTGAACCTTAGACTTTGCAAGCCTACATGTCACACATTTAGCACAAATAGACACAACATCTTTGCGCATACCAGGCCAATAAAAGTGTTCATGCAAAAGAGCTAAAGTTTTATCAATACCAAAGTGACCCATCAAACCATGAGTTTCTTTGACAAGCAATTTACGCATAGAACATTTAAGAATGCACAATCTGTTTTTCTTAAAAGGAAACCCATCATATATGTAAAAGTCATTCAATCCATGCGTTTTACAAGAAGACCAAATCCAAGAAAAATCACAATCAGAATGATACAATCTTGTCAAGAGTTCAAACCCAAGTAACCTAGCATGTAGAGAAGTAATAAGGGAATACCTCCGGGAAAGAGCATCTGCAACAACATTCTCTTTACCCTGCTTATGCTTGATCACATATGGAAAAGTCTCTATGAACTCTAACTAATGAGCATGCCTCTTGTTAAGCTTACCTTGAGACTTTAGAAACTTCAAACTTTCATGGTCAGAGTAAATAATGAACTCTTTGGACCAAAGATAATGCTGCCAAGTTTCCAAAGTTCTTTTCAAAGCATAGATCTCCTTATCATAAGTAGAGTAATTCAAGGAAGCTCTACTTAATTTCTCACTAAAGTAAGCCATAGGCCTAGACTCTTGCATCAAAACAGCACCAATACCAATTCCAGAAGCATCATATTCCACTTCAAAAATTTTATTAAAATCAGGCAAATACAAAAGTGGTGCATTAGTTAATTTCTCCTTTAGGGTGTTAAAAGCCTTTTCTTGTGATTCACCCTATCTAAAAATAACATGCTTCTTAACAAGTTCATTTAAAGGTGCAGCAATAGATGAAAAATCCTTAACAAACCTCCTATAGAAACTTGCTAATCCATGGAAACTCCTTAATTCATTAGCATTTGTGGGGGTTGGCCAATCCCTGATAGCTTTCACCTTCTCTTCATCCACACGGATCCCTTGAGCACCTACAACAAAATCAAGAAACACAACAGAATCCATGCAAAAAGAACATTTTTGAAAGTTAGCATACAAGCTATTTTCTCTAAGAGTTTTAAACACCTCACACAAGTGCATAACATGGTCATCTAAAGTTCTGTTGTAAACAAGAATATCATCAAAGTAGACAACCACAAATTTTCCAATAAATGAATGAAAAACATGATTCATTAAGCTCATGAATATACTAGGTGCATAGGTCAACCCAAAGGGCATAACCAACCATTCATACAATCCAAATTTAGTTTTAAAAGTTGTTTTCCATTCATCTCTCTCTTTCATGTGAATTTGATGATAACCACTCCGTAGGTCAATTTTAGAAAATAATGTAGCACCATGTAACTCATCTAGCATGTCATCTAACCGAGGAATAGGATAACGATACTTAACTGTTATTTTGTTGATGACTCTACAATCAACGTACATTCGCCATGAACCATCTTTCTTGGGCACTAGAAGTACTGGAACATCACATGGGCTTAGACTTTCCCTTACAAAGCCTTTCCTTATGAGTTCATCAACTTGACGTTGAATCTCTTTAGTTTCTTCGGGATTGGCTCTATAAGCTGGTCTATCAGGTATATAAGCTCTAGAGATGAAATCAATCCTATGCCCAATTCCTCTTAAGGGGGGAAGCCCATCGGGAACTTCATCAGGGAATAGGTCACCAAATTCCTGCAACAAAGACACAACACTAGAAGGCAAGGAGGGGTGAAGTTGGTTAGTAGAAAAATAAGCATCCTTGAACACAATCACCAAGACTCGCTCACTCAATAATGCTCTCTTAACCTCGCTTTTTCCAGCAAATAGACTCTCTTTCTTTTGTTCATTTTTCTCATGTTCATCCCTTTTCTTTTCTTTTTTCTGTACTCTCTCTTTTTCACTCCAACCACTTTTTTTTTGCATTCTTTCTCAATCCTTACTTGGTTATTATAAGCTTCCTTAGGCCTAAGAGGCTTTAATACAATGATTTTTCCATTGAAAAGTACAGAATAGCAATTTTTGTAACCATCATGGTGAGCTCTGCTATCAAACTGCCATGGTCTTCCAAGCAAAAGATGTCTAGCAAGCATTGGGACTACATCACATAGAACTTCAGCATGGTAGTTGCAATGGAAAAAGAAACCAAAACTTGCTTAGTGACCTTAACTTCAGCACTATCATTCAACCATTGCAATTTATAAGGCTTAGGATGCTTCATAGTAGGTAAATCCAACTTTTCAACAGTAAGGTACTAGCAACATTGGTAACACTACCACTATCAATAACCATGCTACATACCTTATACTTTATGAAGCACCTAGTGTGGAAGATAAGCTCTTGCTGCTCTGGCTCATCATCTTCCTTTGGTTGCATGTTTAGGGCTATTCTAGCCACTAATGCTTCTCCCTTAACAGGTTCAGCTTCATCAATCTCCAATTTAGAATCAGTCACCAAAGAAGGCATGTCATCAGCACTTTCATTGCTAGAATGCACACTGGCATACTCACCATTATCTTTGAGGATCATGGCCCTCTTATTGGGACATTGGGAAGCAATATACCCTTTTCCATGACATCTAAAACATTGAAGGCAAGAGGTGCTATCAGTAGAAGAAGTTCTCCACTCAATCTTGGGCTTGGATTCCTCCTTGGCTTTTGGTGGGAATTTTGCAACATCTTTAGCCTTAGAATCCTTCCACTTCGATACTGATCTAGAGTCCCTCCAACCATGAAATGAGGATTTGGAGTGTTTTTCTTTATACCGCTTCTCAACTTTGATGGCTTTATGCACTAGCTCTTCTTTATCAACGAAAATGTACATCTCAACTTTGTCTCTAATTTCAGGCCGTAACCCATCAATGATTCTGGTCATGCTTGCTTCTTCTCCTTCTTGTACTCCAGCTCGCATTTGAAGAAGGTCAAGTTCATGCACATATCCATCGACAGTCATAGAGCCTTGGCCAAACAGTCGTAACTTTCTATTTAGCTCTCGGTAGTAGTAACTAGGGACATACTTGTTGCGCATGAGTTTCTTTAGCTTTGACCATGTATGAGGTGGTCCCTTGCCCTTAAGACGCCTTTTAAGCTGTAAATCTTCCCACCAAACAATAACATAGTCAGAAAATTGATATGAGGCAATTTTTACCTTCTTTTCTTTTGGCCAGTCATTCATTATGAAGATTTGCTCAAATTTCATCTCCCAATCAAGGTATGCATCTGGATTTATATTACCCTTGAAGGTAGGGTACTTGACCTTTGGGTCATAGGTGTCAAAATCACGTTTTTCAGGTCTGCTCCTAGTCTTTGAGGATGAAGAACCAGATCTAATCACCTCCTCATCACTACTACTTGTTTTGGATGCTTTTAGCTCCGCTAGCTCCAACTTGAGTTTGAGAAATTCATCCCTCATGGCTCTCATGAACAGCTTAGGATCTGTGTTGAATTCTTCCATAGGGGCTTCTCTGTCACTCATCTTGAAACTGAGACGTTAGTGTGATCAAAGAGAAATGAAATAGTGAGAAAGGACCTTACCACTCTACTCACGTGTTTCACTCAAGAAATCGTAGTGTCACTCGTGTTTAACTTAAATCCGGCTTTTAAATTGATATAATAACACTCTCGCCTTTTACCGCTTAAACTTGCCTCCTATAATATTCTTGATTGAAACTCAACAAAAATCAAGAGACAATGTTAATAAATGGTAATCTCCACAACTAGAATTGCAAGAACCAAAAAAATATAGAGATAAGAAAGGAGAATATGGAAAGCTATGAATTAGAAAAGAAAGGAAAAAAAGGGAAAAAAATATTTAGGAAAGGTGCTACCTCGAAAATAATTTAGGAAATTGAGCAACTTGCAAGAAAAGCAAATCAAGTTAGGAAGGTGAGATATGGAAGGAAGGAAGCAAATAAGACACTTGAAGGAAAAAGGAAAGAAATTCAAATTAAGCAATACGCAAAAAAAAAATTAGGAAATATGCAAAGAGTGGAAATAAGAACTATTAGGAAACTAGTTGTGACTTGTAATGGAAGCTCGTCTCAATTTTTAGGAAACTCATCTTTAACATTGCAATTCTCAAATCTACAGCTCCTCTCTATTTTTTTTCTTTTTCTTTTTGGATTTTTTTCTTTGTTTTTTTTTCTGAGTTTTTTTCCTCAAAGGAACGTAAAAAGTCACAAAAAAAAAACAAATAGGAGGTGGAAAGGCGAAGAACCAAATTGATGAAAGCAAGGGACGAAGGACAAATGATAGAATTAAGAAGATGAAACAAGAAAACAGAAATAATATATAAAAGGATAGAACTTGGATTCTAGCAAACCTTAGCTTTGATACCAAATGATATAAGGTACGAATACGGATCAACTAGAAATAAGTTAGGAAACTAGACGAACGATCGAAGGTAGGACCTTAAGAGAACTTGTCTCTTATAACCCTAGCCATGGAGACACCACAAGGATGATCAGTCCTTGATACAGTCGAGTATTCCCACGAGAATATGAGGCGGCAAGCAAAGCTCACTCGAGAAACAAAAATTCTCTAAAAATTCATTCATGTTTCTGCTCCCAAAAACGTAGCCTTACATAGGCAGCAAAAGAACAATCTAGAAAAAAAACCCTACGTCATAAATGCCATAAATATGCCTTAATGATGATTGGCTATCTTGGTTGGCATCAATTAAGGCTAAAGGAAATAGGAAAATTACCTTTTCTTGGAGACAAAGGCTGCTACCTAAAAATGGGGAACTAACCTAAAATATTCTTATGAAATCTTTGACCAAAAGGCCTTATTTAATGCAAATAGAAATGGAAACTTAAAAACAAAATTAAACCATAACTAATACATAAAGACGCCTTCTTGATGCTTCTTGAGTATTCTTGGACGTCACTTATGCTCCTCCTCCAAGGCACATACTTGTCACATGGTATTTTGAGTGAATTCTTCAATATGGACTGCACATGGGCCTTGTGCATCATCTTGTTTGGCTTCTAGCAATGTAATCACCATGTTTGGACCCTTGATAGGCTGATTGAGGGATGCTTCTTCCAAATAGATAGGTTCTAACTCTTTAAGATCTTTTATCAAGTAATTCAATGCCTCTTTTATAGATTTGGTCCTTGCTCTCGTCATTGGGCTTGCAATGCCTTGTAATAGGTATTTTAGAGTGTTGGACTTCCATCTTTTTGCTTGGGCTCTAAACTCTATGTTTTGGTCTTCCTTTGATGCTTGATCCTTCCATGGTCCTCTATTAGGAGCCTAATTTTTCCAAAGATTTATTAAAATCCTCTTCATCCCTCCAGACATAAGAAATAAATTGTTTGAAATTTTCATGGGATAACCACATAGCTTCAAAATGAAAAGGTTTTTTCTTACTATGAGAAGAATAATTTTGAAATTGTAAAACAATAGGATTATGGTTAGAGAATTGAGTTCGCGACATTACCTTCAAGACGCCATCTGATAGATGATCAAGGAATAGGGAATTTGCTAGACCTCGATCCAATCTTTCACAAAGTCGAGAACATCCAGCAATTTGGGGACCCTTCCAAGTGAATTTAGGTCCTTGGAAACCCATATCAGAAAGTCCACATTCACTTATTTTGGCTTGAAACCAATTTATCCTATTAATAGAGGAAGAATCTCCCCCAATTCTTTCATTTATATTGAGAATATCATTGAAATCACCACAGACAACCCACGACATTTTAATAGAATAGGATAAATTCTTCAATTGATTCCATAATTCTTGCCGAAGATTAGAATGGGGAATGACATAAACTGTAGTTAATAAAAAATGAGGACGTCTCCCAATTTTGCATTTTAAATGGAAGAATTGTCTATTTTCAATAATAACAGTAACTTTGATTTGATCACTTTTCTAAGCCAAAATCAAACCTCCTAAGCGGCCGGAACTGGGAATCATTCTTAAAGCATCATATCCCCAATTTTGTAAAAAGTCAAAGGGGGAAATAGTAGAGCATTTTGTTTTAGATAAAATAATTAGGTCAGATTTTGGCCCTAAACAAGTAACCTTTAAATTACGGAGAAGCCCATTAGTACAGGCTCCTCTTACATTTCAATATAATAAACTATCCATACACCTGAGAAAGAGATGAAGTAAGAAAAATTTGACGGAGCTTTTTGTAATTTTCAGTGCAAGTTATCTATTCCTACATGGCTTGTGTTGATCATTTAAGCAAATATGGCTGGGACCACATGTGAATGTAATGCAGCATGGCTATTGGAAGAAGGATTTCTCAATATTGTGAGAGACTCATGGAGGAATATTAAAAACAACAAGAATATGGCCTTCTGAAGGTGTTGAGAGATAGCAACACTGAATTCTTCTACTCATCTGTTTCTGTTATTGAGGCCCTAAAACATGATTAAGGTATATAAGCTTAGACTGTTGTTAAGTACTTCAATATTCTTATGCTGAGATTGAAGAGATACAAAGAGATGTAACAGATGAAGAAATAAAAAACTGCCATTCATTGGAATATCATAGGAAAATCTATCTGACATTTTTCAAAATGCAGAACGGGTAAAGGAGATCAATGAAACCCATCTGCTGCTTATCCCAAAAAGTGAAAGTCTATAAACGAGTAATGCTTAAAGATTAATGTTAACTAACTTTTATCTCAACTAATTTTTATAAACTAAAGTTTTAGTGGAAATTAACTAATGTAATGTGACTTATATTTAAATATGTTCTTAGATAAAAGTCACAGAAAAATCAAAACCTAAAAGTAAAAAAAGTCCAAAATCCTTTCTAATAGAAGTATTAAAGGCAAAATGAATAAACTTGTGGGATCCCATCGATGCTTTTTCATTGAAGGGAGGCACAGCAGTGATAATGTGATAGTTGTTCAGGAAGGAAGTAGTTCACTCTATGAGAACGAAGAAAGGCATGAAGGGTCTCATTGCAGTAAAAGTCAATCTGAAAAGAAACATAGAAGATGATCTCTCTCTTTGGAGAGGCTTCCATTGAATAGGTAGAAGTTATAGTTAAATATATCAGCATGTTTAATAGGGGTAGGCATGAGATGGGACGGAACTAGGACAACCCCATCCCAGTCCTGTCCTGAAAAAGGACACGGGACGTAAAATGCGTCACGCGTCCTGTCGCGTCCCGAATATGTCCTGGTCCTGACGGGACGGGTTCGGGAATTCCTGAACCCTATTTAAAAAAAATAAATTATTAGATATTTTATGTACATCCTATCTATTAGTAACATATAATCAAAACACAAAAAATAATAAAAGAAATTAAATTCTCTTTATTATGATTACCAACTTAAAAACAATCAATACCATTAATTATACTATAAATACTATTACTTTTTCAATTTTTTCACTTCACCAACTGAAGTTACTACTTCATCTATAAAGAAACAAATACATATATAGAAGAGAAAAATAGAATCATCTAATAAATAATATGATATAACCAATATCATTTTCTATTTTTATTTTTTATAAAAAATAAATAAAATAAAAATATTTTTTATTTTTTTTTTTAAAATATTTGGAATGGGAATCCTGAGGGCCAGACTGAGACCCGTACTGTCTTGACCCTTGCTTCCATCATTTCTTGGGATATCCCGTCTTGACCTTTCACAAGACAGGACGGGACGGACCCGTCTCAAATTACCCGATACTGGGTCGGGATAACTCGGGATGAGAAAATTTGAGCACCCTAATGTTCAGTGATTTTTCTAAATAATTCATTAATCTGAATACCATTAATTTTATTAACTAAAAATGCTAACTCAACGAGTAACTCTATAATTAAAAGAACATTTTAGCCAAGAAGATTTTGTATTTTCATTTTAAAATATAAATATATTAAAAAATTAAAATTTAAGCGTGATTTGTTAGTATTTAATTATAGAGTTACTTGCTGAGTAATAAAATTCCGTTAATGATATTAAGATTAAAAGATTAAAAATACACTTTATATTTAAGGGATTAAATTAAAACTTAATATAAAATTAAATGTGTTATTTTTTGAAAAATATATAAACATTTTTTTTGGAAAAACATTTTTTAATATATAAATTGATTCATAAATGCTTTTCAGAACACAGAAATTTAAACTTAATTTTTTTTATAGAAAAAAATAAATAAATAGAAGGGTGATATACATGAACACTTATCAAGATATGGTGTATAAAAGCAAGACTATTGAATAATAAATTAAGAAATATATAATATTTATTGTTATTTCGAAAAGTCTTGCAACTTTTGAAACCATTACACACAATTTGTCATATTATTAGTTCTACCTAAATTTGCCTAATCCACATTTCATTTAGTCAAAGATGTAACTAATGTTGGTGAAATGCACAAATGTCAAATCTATAACTCCATGTAATATAACAGATTAGGCTAGATTGGACACTACACATTACAGTGGAAAATTTATTGAAGCGGTTTTATTTGACTTGGCTAGCTTAGAAATTTAGTCAACAAAAAGTTGTTAGAATTATTATTTAATAATAAATCAAATAACACTTGAATCAACCAATATTTTAGATATTTTTTTAATATTTTTGAAAACTTAGACATTGTAATCACTTAAAAAAAATCATTGGAAAAACAAATCTGCATAATAGAAATCAAAACTGGATATGATGATCTTCGAGGGTCCAGCTTATATAATTTTTTTAATTAAAAAATAAAATAATGGGTTAAAATATAAGTAAAGGCATAAAATGTGGAAGGATTATTAATCCAAAAATACATAAATAATCATAAATTTTTACCTTATTATTTAAAAAATAATGACACTTATTAGGACGGTGGTCTCTGTGACTGAAAAGATTGATTTAAGATCATCAATACCATGAATATATCAATACGTATTGTATATAGTATGGAAAAAAAAGATTTTTTTTATACTATCGAAAAAAGATTTTTTTTGTAGGAACTATAAAAAAGATTTAACATCTAAATATCTATAGATTACCAAAGATTTTACAAATTTTGAAGCCGGTAGTAAACAAGCTTATAGGGGTTCTACTTAACTTTTCCTAATTTAGGTCAATTACATTTGTCAATTATTTCATTTAAAGCACATATGCGAAAGGTATAAGATTATCAGTGAAATTAAACCTACAATCTCTTACCAACAGAGAAGTCATCATACTATACTACTGAGTTACAAGACTATTAGCTTTAAATGTCAATTCTTTTTTTTTTAAATTAAAAGGGTAAGCATTAATAACTTGAGTGAGATCTAGCCAAAAACTTTCATTCCACTTAGCCACAAATCCACTTGCAACAAATGTCAATTCTGAAATCACCAATTATGCTACATTAGACTTGTTTAGAATGTGAAGGTGAGTAATGATGTGATAGTTTGAAATGTTATAAATGAGGGTTCTTTTATATTTTCTAATTGTATCTCGACAGACCAATACATATAGTTCTATTTATAAAGATATACGGAAATGAAAGGGTGTTGAACATATTCGGGTGTTCATGTGGACTGTATTCAATAATTATTTAGCGACTCATATTTAGAGAAGTGAGCTTCAACTAGTGTCTTGTGTCAATATTGTAGTGAGGACATTGAAGATATTCTATATATTCTTAAGGATTGTAGTTATGCTAAATAGCTTTAGAAACAGTTAATGAATCCTAGATATTATTTCCCTTTCTTTAGAACTCCTTTAAGATACTAATTTGCCTTAGATCTAAAAAGAGAGTTGGGATCGTATAGTCTTACTAATAAGGAATCAATTTAGAAAGTTTCAATTTAAAATTTATAGAAGTAAAGGAATCAAGTTACTTTTGATATCAACTTCTTCATACCGATGAATCCTTACTCGATCATTATGCAAATATAAAGAAGTTATGTGCAACTTCAAAATGAACATTGTATTGATAAGGTCAATATGCTAAATTCATCAAATTGGCAACCTCCTCCAATGGGATAGTTCAAATTAAATGTTGATAGTACTTTGACCACAACTCATAGTAAGACGGAATACGTGGATATTATTATATATCATACAGGCAATTGAGCTGCTTATTTTATAAGTAAATTAGACTTTTGTAGTGTGATTAAAGCATAACAATATATAATGTATAAAAACTTAAAGGATCTAATATTTAAAAAGTTTATTCTTAAATCAAATTCTAAGAATAGTAGTGATGTTGTCTAATCTCAATATGGATAGATACAATTTATTAGTTGCACAAATAGAGACTCATTCAGGCATCATAAGATATCAAACTCCAATTTATTCCTAAAGAGTAAAACATGCTTATTGATACTCTAATTAAAGATAGATTGACAACAATGAGAATATTATATTCATATCCTCTACATTAGAAGTCTATAATTCATACGGAGTGCTTAAAATCTAATCTTTTAATTTTAATTGCTTTGGACATATAGCCTCCTTTATAACAAAAAAAAGAAAAGAATGTGAAGTTGGAATAGGATGCAAGTAGAAAGGTCAAATTCAAACTCTTGTAATGTAAAGTTGAAATAATAAACAACTTTTGGATCATTGAAAATTCATTTTAGATTAATTTTTCTAATAGCAAATTTAAAAAAAAAAAACTTTTTTAAAAAAAGATTCCCCCGACAAGACAGCATCTTAATCTTGTCCTATAACTAAAATCACCCTGACCATTCCCCACCTTTTGTTTAAGTGGGGATGAATAATGAAAACATAAGCTATGGCTTCTTTTTTGGCTTCCTCTTGTATTGATGATTGTTGCTTATGAATGAAATTTCAGTTCCACATTCAACATAATAATAATGATGATGATAATAATAATAATAATAATAATAATAATAATAACTAGAATAAAAAAACAGGCTAGTCAGGCAAGTTTTGTACATTGCATACAAGATACAAGAAATAGTAATATTACTAAAGCCCTATAAACCTTTGACTCAATCTCGTTCTTTCCACTGAGCACACACAAGAAACATATTATTCATTTGTACAATATATAAGCAAGCCAGGAATGATTCAACGAGGCCCTGAAAAGCTAGAGAATTTCAAAGCTATAACATAATACAAATACGTACTTCCAAATAAGGGCAAAGGTATCTATATTACAAACCATTATTGCATTTAGCTGCACTTACTGCCATGTAACTTACTAAGTGCCTTCATCTCATACTCATCACAACCCATGGAGCCGTCCCCGGAGCTGGTAGGGCAGGCCGTATCACAGGTATGCGTCTCACGACCGAAAATGCTTCATTGAGACGTGCAGCACGACTCATGAACTGAGATGCCTTCTACAAAATTGTTCATTGGAACCCACAAAATCAACGATCAGTCCAGATTTGCGAAGGTAACATAAACATTGAAAAGAGATAGTTATGAATGCATATGCAAGTAGATTTGGGTGAACATCCAATTCAAAAGTATACCAGGAAAGCACTACCTTGAACTCTTTATTATTAGAGAAATAACCATTCATAATGAAACCTTGCGTTAGACAATGGAAGTGAATCTCTACAAAGTGCATCAATTATTATTTCTTTGAAGACTGAAAATGCATATACGTAATCTATCATGAGAGCCAATTCAAATCTCAATTGAAATCTTGAGTTGAAATATCAACTTTACAAAACCATCAGCTAGGAAGGCAACTTGAAATAAATAGGTAGACAAAGGATTTACTTTGATCTTAAATATAAGACTTCAATCTACTATCTTCTAGATTTATAATTCTTTCCCCAAAATATCCATATTGATTGCACATAACAAGAAAGTTTCCAGCAAAGAGTAGTTATAATGCACATGATTCAAATGGGTATTCTAAAGAAACCAACACACGTATGTTACAAATAACCAACATAACTAATATTCTTAATATCCGCAAATTAGTTATCTAGCTCTTATATTAAGGACTAGAGGTAGTATAACATCTTGGCCTTAATTCTCCCATATATATTTTGCCCTTCCTTTCTTCATGACACCTCAATGTATTCTGCTGAAAAGTAGACTTTGGCCCCTTGACCTTCACAGGTCTATAATTTAAACTCTTTGAAACGAAAACTAGAACAAAAAAAAAATAAAATGGAGCAATAGTTGCTATCAAAAGTACGTCAACAAGCTCAGTTCATCTTACAAAGATCAGATTGACTGTACTAGAAATCCCAAGTTCAAAGTATTTATCTTTAAACATCCATTTCATCAACAACTCAACATGATACTCGACTCACAGTCACCCTTTCACAGTAGAACACAAATTTCAGGGATTATACAAATACAAATAACACCAGCTTAACTGAGATCATATTTGTTTCTCACCCCCAAAAAATAAAACAACCTAGCAAAAGAAATATATCTAAAGACAAAAAACAATCCCTATGCAAGAAGTACCAACACACATTCACTTGGAATATAACTATAAATAAATTAAAAATTAAAAAAAATATGCATAATACCAATGATTTACCAACAAAAAGGCAGCAATCAGATAAAAATGAATAAAAAAACAATGTAGGCTTATAATGCACAAGCAAGTCAAAAGAAAGGAGCTATATTTGTGTTCATGTCCAACAAATGTAGATGAGATGACACATTACATTGCACATGAATACTTCGAATTTTGTCATGTTGTAATATGTGGCAGTGCCCATGCATATGCTAAACAATAACAAGGAAGTATATTGCAACCCACAATGATCTTGCAAAGATTATAAGGCTTTTCAGTCATCAAGGCCAGTAAAACAATACCATTAGAATTATTGAGATAACCAGATTATTTATATTGAAACAAACCTTATCATCCAAGGTAACCTTCAGCTTTAAGCTTTGACTCTTCTGCTTCATTTTATACAATCGCCTTCCCAAGATAATAAATCCCAGGAAAGCTGCAGCCATAGAGATAGACCACATAGGGCTCACCTTGAAAACACAATATTTTATGACTTCAAAGGGAACTTTCCACCATACGATTCTTCTCTTCTCTCCAGCACCACCTGGAGTCAAATCAGATTTCATTTCTGCTACTTGAATACTCTTATTCTCCCCTGAACATTCCTCCTCTTGGATCGATTTCACTGAATCCATATCACCATTTAATCCATCAGAAGACTTTGATGTCTCAAGAGTATTCACATTACTATGCGATCCCAAATCATCACCACCAGAATCATTAAAGCACTTCTTCAGGCCCTTATTCAACAAACCAACTTTCCCAGAATCTTGGCTTCTTGAATTGTTGAAAATATCTGATTCCATAATCACATTCAAATCACGAGACCCTAATTTAGCAAAACCCTTATTCTTTGCTTCCATTTCCTCGATTCCTTCAGAAACTGCATGACTTTTCATCATTTCCGCCAAAGCCAATTCGCTTGTCACATCCAAATCACGGGTTTTCCGCTCCTCAGAACGATCGCTGCTCGAATCAGACCAAAACTCACTTGAATTTTGCCTCTTATGCTGACTAGTCTCAAGGGTAGGATCAACCCAGCTAGGTTTATCAGACTCCATGGAACCCACTTCAGTCCTATCAACCTCTTCTGAAACATTTGTGGTGTGTCTGTTTTGACCATCAATAGAGAAGTAATCCTGCCTCAAGACACCACCATCAGTTTCAATTCCAACACCAGCCAAATTACTAGAATCCGCGAGTGGGGAATCATCCTCCGATTTTTGGAGCAGTTCCCAGTCCTGGAAATCAACAGCTTCTCCTTCCATGAGGATGGCTTTGGAGTTCAGATTGTCAAAGAATCAAACTGTACGCTGTAAAAGCAAGGGAAGGTGAAGGAGAAGGAGAGTGGTGATCCGTTTGAAGTTCAGTTTCGCCTTCCTATTTCCTGCTACTATAACATCATAAAATATAAAACAAACTAGAATAAGTTAAACTCATTCTGCAAATGCCCAACTCTTTTCACATCTGATGACTTGCTACGAGATTAAAAAAGAGAATGGAATGGACATGGATAAATGGCCACATCATGAATGCAATAATTTGTGAAAAATAAATACTTCATCATATAATCTGCTTGAACTTTGAGCATGCCTAAGATTTGGCAATTGCCTTTTATTTTAGCATGTTCACCACTTCACATGAAGAACCAGTTCTGAAACTCAAATTATTATTATTTTTTAATCATACAGCATAAGAAAATCGTTTAAACCTGTTATATATGTGTCAATCAAGATTACCAATATATACATGCAGAAAAAATGCCAATCACTTCTCACCAGAAGGGGATAAAACCCCTTTATATATAAATTACCTTTATATACTCGTCCCAAACAGATTTTTCAATTTTCAGCAGTTACACATAGCCTTTCAGAGTCCCATCGAAAACCTAACACAATTACAATTAGAATCACACAGAGTTGAAACTCAATTGTAATGACTCAATAAGAAGGAAGAAGCTTGAGTTCCAAACAGATTTTTCAGCAGTTACATGTGAGCCCACTTCCAAGGAAAGTTCTCAATTGAAACAGACAGTACTGCCAACATCTTTACTCTTCTAAGAATGCAAACATCAGATAAATGAGTATAGTCATGTCAAAACTTCAATTAGAAACCATGGTCCACAGGCCAATAGGAGTATAGAAACAAAACTATATATATAACTATAGTTAAATGCACACTAGAAAGCACTTATGAAACATGTGATGCAATTCATGACATTACAACGTCAAGAAAAAGTGTGATGTGTGCAATAACAAGCTCCTGTGTAACGCACAATTAAGTAACTCTAACGTAGTAAAACTATCAAGGAAAATCTAAGCATAAATGAACATAATACCAGAACCCACGAAACTATCTATAACGCAGATAATCAAACCAAGTAACAGATTTAAGAAAATAAAAACAACTAATAAGAACGAATCTTAATCATGGGTCAGAATGAGTTACTCAATCACAACTAAATAACAATAATCAAGTTCCACTTCTCTATTAATTTAAGCTCGCCTTCGCAAATGTTTTCAGTCGACCGTGCCCCACTTCGTATGATCAGGAGCCCAGTTTGGGCATTTTGGACTGAAGTATCAAGAAACAACTTTGGAGTTCAGAAGCTCTGTTATAGGAATGTATTTCTCATTTGGGAAACACCTTATCAGACAAAATAAAAGGAACTTCCAAATTAATATATGATTAGCTTTGACGGATCATGGAACGCATCATATTATTATATACGCTAAAAACTTTATAGTATGTCATAGGCACAATCAAATTGGTACCAGAACTGTATTTTAACTAAAAAAAACTTTTACCTCTGGAAATTTCTAATAATAAAAAATCTTCCCATTTACACTCCATTTCTTGAATTTAAAATAATTAGGGAAATTAAATAATAATACTAAATTCTATTTTCTAATGAATTGTGATGATGAAACACATGATCATGAATAAATAGACTGCATATTCATACAAATTATGAAGTAGAAAAGTAGATAGCATCAAAGTAACCACGTCGTAAGGACACATTTATTAAAAAAAAAAACAGCACACCAAAACTCCACACGTTTGATTCGCCGATCAAAGAAATTATGAAGCAAAAGAAACCCTCATACAGAAGTTTCCTTTATCATAAACCAACAAGCTAAGAAATCAAACAAGAAAAAGAACCAGGGATGAAAATGAAGGAGGAAGAAGAAGAACCAGAGATGAGCTTCGAACACGATGGCAAGGAGAACAAGAGATGAAGAATTCAATACCGGCGGCAAATTCTCTCTCCTGCAACGGCAAGTTCTCCCCTGCGCTCCTAGCGCTCGCACGGATAGGGCAGAGTGCAAAACCTGAAATGAGAAGTTCTTCTGCTTGCGGTTTCTTTCCATTAATAACATTACCGGCCAGGCGTCCACTGCTCTCTCCATATGAAACGACGTAGTTTTGGAAGGGGACCATGACAAATTGCCACCTGCGCTTGGCATCTCTTTTTTTCTTTTTCTTTTTCCCTTTATTATTAATTTATTACATGTAAAATTGATTGATTTCTTATCCAATCATCTAAAGATAAAAACATGACTTGGATTAACATTGGAGAAAATTTTATGTACAAGCATAAATAACTTTTTTTATTTATAAACTACTCCATTCATTTAATTTCTTTTCTTTTTATTAAAAATTTAAAAATAATATAATTTTTAGTCTCTCAATTTTTTTCAATTATTTTGTTTTAAGCAAAAAAAACCTTTCAAAAGAGATGGATCTCCCATCTAGTTAGGCCTTAGGAGAGCTCCCCCCTGGCACTTTTTTAGCCGTTTTTTCCAACATCGTTTTGATCCTTATCCTTTCGTCTTACCTACTGGCTACCTCAATCATCTTCTCTACTGAGTTAAGGAATTAATTTTTATAGCTTATTGAGTTAAGAAATTATAATAAATTATTAAATTATATAATTTAGTTATATTGAATGGAAAAGTATGAGTGCATATTCTATTCAGTTCTCTTTTGCATGCATAGAGCCTCAAATTCCCACCCACCCATCATCCCATTCAAATCAATATTGTGAACTTTTCTTTTCTTCCTCTCCTCTGTTTTTCTTTTAATTTTAATGGTTTCCTTTCTTCTACTATTCTTTTCAGATTTTTTCAACTTTTAAAAAGAAAATTTCTCTTCCATGTCGGTTATTATATATATTGAAATAAACTAGATATTGATATTTATTCTTTTCTCAACCACTTTAACCACCACAAATTAATAAGCACCAATAATTAAATACAATCGACCTTTGTACAAAAACAAAAAAAATACAATGCACATTTTTTGTCTGTCTTTCTTGCCAACTGCGCGCCTTTTTCAACTATTCCTATTTGTTTCATTAACTAACATCAAGAAGAGAGTGATTCATGTCTCTGTCAGGAATAATGCATGTAATCAAAGAAAATGAGCATTGGCTTTTTCCAAATTTAGGCTCAAATTTAATTATTAGAAAATAATATATTTTGGGTAAAATACAAATTTACACCATAAATTTTTACTCTGAGTAATATTGTCTCAAAATTATTTTTTTCAATGTCACCTCAAAAGTATTAAAATAGAATAATATTAACTCTTATTATTAAAAATATTAATTATCAATATCAATTTTTTTGAAGTCAATGTTAGTTTTTTGATGAGGTAAAATAGCATTGCTATGTTTTAGAATTTTCAGTCACATTAAACTTAAAAAACTTTTTTTGACAATATGAGAAAAAAGTTTTAAAATACATTTACGCTTTAACCTATATATATATATTTATTTATTTTTGGGAGAATGACATTGTTGTGTACCTTTAAGAGATTTTATTTTCAGTAAATACCATTGAATTAGAGATATTTTATCCTAGGCCTAAAAGCACTTTCATAAAATTAAAATTTTGAAATATATTTGTTTCAGTAGTAAAATTTTGAAATATATTGATATAGATGCTCTTCCTTTTCATTTGAAATAAAGCAATGGATGTTTTACAAGTTTTTGTAAAATGATCATTACATATTTTTGGCCAAATGACTAAAATTTTAAACTATAAGACTTTTTTAAACAAGTAATTTATATAAATGTTATGAAACTAATTACAGGTCTCATGTTTTCACGGAGACTTTACATTGTAAATATATTTCAATGGGTATTTATTCAATTTAATATTTAAGTTTTTAATTTGTTTTAATTGGAAAAAAAGTTGATTTGTCAAACCTTATAATTTCACATAATTTTTAATATCCCCATATTTTTTATTTTCTTTTTATTAAGTCTGATCTCTTCTTCAATTATAGTCATTAATTATATACTCATACACTATTAATTAAGACTAGTAATCTGGATACTGATTAAATAACATATAAAATTTTACAACATACAAAATAAAAAGAGGTTTTAAAAAATAAAAAATAAGAAATTATTGTGCTTGTAATAGTCTCCTTGTATATTCAATTTATAATTGGATCGATTTTAATTTTGTTTATCTATATGTAACATAATTAATTTAGATGTATTGAGTGTAAGTCATGCAATCGATTGACACAATTTCTTTTCTAAATTAACAGATTATAAATATAAAAATTAATAGGATTATATTTACGTTAAATTATTTACATATATTTTATCATTTCTCTAATTATATTTGATTATGTGTACTACTTTTTATATGAGTTTAAATTAAATGAAAATATTAAAAAAAATAGGATATATAATAAAATGAAATTGAAGAACTTAAAATACAAAGAATTTGATCTAAAATTTTCCAAATTGATACCTATAATTAATAAAAGTATTATGATTTAATAAAAAAAACTATAAAGATTAGATTAAAAATAAAAAATAATCATAAGGTTTTTTTGAATTAGGAAAATGACAGAAAAACTATAAAAAATTATAAATAATAAACTAACATATTATGTTGGTAATAATTGATTTATTATTTTTAATATTTGATATATTACAGATATAATTTATAATTTGTCGTTGTTTTATTTAATTATTTTTTAAATTTAAATTTAAACTATAATTATTTAGTGGTGTCGGCAAATAAAATAAAATAAAATAAAATAAAATAATAATACAGCAGTCTTCCCGTGGAGCGCACAGCGCATAGCCGGTAACAGCACACTTGAAGATGCTTTCAAACCCTTTCTCAACTCTCACTCGACTCTGCCTCTCGTGTTTCGAATTGGCTTCTTGAATGGTTCCACTAATCTCAGTTCAGATTCACACCCATGAATTCCTGGACTCTTCATTCATGTCCTGGTTTCAATCCTTCTCCTACCTTGTCCTCTTCTTTCTCTCTTTCTCTCCCAATTCTCAGTTCTTCATTTCTTCCCAAACACAAACTGGTAATAATCATCACTATCATCACTCTCGTTGCCTATTCCTATTACCAGTTCTGTGGTTCAGTTTTGTTTTTTCTTTGATCGCAGAATAAGTTTAAGCTCGGGAAAAACGCAACTTGCAGGGCTCATCTCGTTGATGACGGTCCATTTGCTGTTGCAATCGGTGCTTGTATGCTCACTTCTTTGGTTTTCCCTGTCTCCGATGGTCGACATGAGGAGGATGGTGATTCCACCATTGATGGAACTGATACTAGGTTTGCTGTGATGGGGATTGTTAGTTTCATTCCGTATTTTAACTGGCTGGTAATCTGCTGTTCCTGGTCTTTCCTCTTTATTTTTACAAAATATACAATTTGATTACTGAAAGTTTAGCTCTTGGACCTTGAATTATCTGATTTCTTTTAAATTGCAATCCATGTATTGAGTGATAGTGAGATATCATTTGATCAAATGAAAGGACGAACAGGTATTTCATTAGAACTTTGAGGACTAATTCATGTGCTGAAATTAATCTGAGAGCTAAGTTTACTCCTAATTTATTGATAGCCCCAATCTACTGTAATCATCTTGCTTGATGTGTTTTGGTTGATAGAGTTGGGTTTTCGCATGGCTTGACACTGGGAGAAGACGGTATGCTGTGTATGCACTTGTCTATTTGGTCCCCTATCTAAGGTTGGAATCTCAAGATTAAGCTTTATTCTTTTCATTGATTCATATTGAAGGTTATCTATTTGGCCCCCTCAGTTTGTTGATGCTTATCTATATAGAACCAAAATCATTCTGTACTATCATATTACTATTAATGAATGTGACATTTACATAATATCATCTTGATCTATTACTATTTATTAAAGTAATACATTTTTAATGCACAAACACTTACATGTTTTCTTGAGTTATTGTTATGCAAAACAAAAATTTGACAGATGAATAATTTGTAAACATTAGTTGCTCTGGCCTTTGCTACCTCCTCTTGTACTTTGGCATACTCTTTCATTGTCATGGATTTTGGGGTCTACTGAGTGTGAATTGTTTTTCTGAGAATGGATATTACACATATAGAATGCTTGAACCGTAATGTATAAGCAGCCAATCATTTTTGTAAGATATCCTTTTTGGGGCAATCAGTCTCATCTCCAAAAAAGGGACATCTTAGATTTTTCGTTATAATTTGAGTCTTGGGGACCTTGCATTTGATATGTGCCCCAAAGACAAATAGGATCGTCTTGCATTTATAGCAAAGAAATAAATAAATATTAAAAAACAAAATATAAAAGCACATTGCATTTTATTGTTTGTCTAATAGTGACTAATGTCATTTGAATTTTACGTGATACTATTATTGAATGTGACTAACAGATGTGAATGCTTGTTTCATTAGGTCAAACCTATCAATTTCACCGGAAGAAAGCTGGCTGCCTATTGCTAGCATTATTTTCTGCATCATTCACATTCAGGTACAAGCTAATGACTTTGTTTTATGGCCCTGGTTTTACATGCATTGGCTTTTTACACATTTTTGTATATGTTGTAGTAAATATAGCTTCAAATCAAATCTTGATGTCTTGCTACTCCTCTGGTCCTAAATATAGGACATATTTAACTAATTTAATTAGACTAAAAAGTTAGTTAAATTAGTTAATATGATATTTTTTTTAAAACACTTTAATAATTTTCTTTAACTCCCTCTGTTTTTTTACTTGATTATTGTTGAGGGAGTATCGATAGAGATAATTTAGAAAAAAAATTGATAAATATAAAAAATATGTTTTATATTTAGGATTAATATTAACTCCCTAATTAGGTTCTATAATAAGGACAGGAGGAGTAGTATATTAGCTTAACAAGAAGCTAAGATCAGTTGATGCAGATACTTGAAACGATAATACATTATGGAGCTTGATAGAGACTAAGCCATTTTGAAGCTATGTTGTAGCCTATATCTGTTACATTTCTAACACCTATTTTAGATACGAGTGTTAAGTCAAATTGCCAAATTGCTTCCGAACACTATATATCTTGTGTAATCCATTGCGTAGCGTGTATTGTCTTGTGTTTGTTCATTTGCTTCTTAGGTTGTAGCCCTCTTTTTTACTGGTGAAGTAATTTCTATTGCAGCTCGAAGCAAGCATTAGAAATGGGGATATCCAGGGGTTTCAATTATTCAGGGAAATTTCGAATCAGATATCACCGGGTAATAGGAAGAAGGACCATTTGAATCAGAAGGAAGAAACGGCTAAGGTACGTGCCATGTTAATTTACGTTCTAATCATAGCATATACTTATAAACAAGCTTTTTGTACTCTCTCTAAAATGAACTTCCTTTGCTGTATGATTAAGGGAAGCAAGAAAGAGAACAAGAACCTGCCACCTCTCCAAGAACAATCCAGGGAGATTGGGGACTGGGAAGATCCTCAAAGGTCCACACCATTTCACCAAAACAACTTGAATGATAACTTACTTGAAGATGATGATGAGAAAACCAAACACTAGAAGATTACAATCACTTGAAATTGTGTATTGTATTGGCCATGGGTTCTTATATAGAATATGAATCCAAGTGCTGACATAAAAATAAACACCTACACATATGATACTGTATGGTGGCCAAGGCAGCTGTTGTTAAGTTGTTCAAATAGTTTGTTAATGCAATGTTCCAATGTGTTCGATTAAATTTGTACCGTCTCGGGTTTTACTGCAATTATAGATTTGTAAGGAAGAAGATAAGATTGGGAATGATCATATATATGTGAGAAGAGTCAGCATGGTATATGGGTTTGCTGAATTTCTTTGTTCCTTAGATATCTATACTAAGATAGTGAGAATTACTATGAAATAATAAGGAAAAGATTTAATTATAATTTTTTTTAAATAATATAAATTTTTTATTAATTCTTATCTTAGAACTTGTTATTATTACACATCTTCATTAAGATGATGAGCCTTTTTAGTTAAGAAATCTGCCAACTGAATAGCGTTTTGTGATACATATCTGATTTCAACATCTCATGTCGAATGAATCATACTTCTTACTTCATTCATCTTTGATTGAAAGAACAGGTAGTAGTGAATTCCTCCATCTAGAATATACCTCTCTCTTAAAAAGCAAACAAGTTGTTCTAAGAACCTCACGATAGAGAGTAAAGTCCTAAATGGCAACTTTCTTCACCTTCAGTTAGAGGCTAACGACTTATTTCTCTGGGAGAATTACACAGATTTTTAATTACTTTAAAAATCCAATAATAATTTAGCAACTTATAATAACAAGTTACACAATGAAGAATGACAACGTATTTATGTTATTCCCTTGTCATTGGGATTTTTTATAATTAAATCATTTTTATGAGATATCTGAGTATTTCTCTCTATTTGTTTTGAGGAGAGTATTTTGAATCTAATGTAAGATTTACTCGAAATCACTCTTTTTTTTTCATAGTTGATTACTGTATTCAATTTTTTGATCTTAAAAGGCATAAATTTTAAGATGGTTGAAAAATTTCCGGATTTATTTTTGTCTTTTTTATGTTCATGCATTCATTAGCACACATTCAAGAGGCTTGCTAAGATTTAAAATGAGATAAATAATCGTGTCACATAAATAATAGACTTTTTGTAATTTATATATTTATTTATAAACTATAAATTGAATTGCCAATTCTAAAAACAAATTAGAAAAAAAAAATCCTTTCTTTTAATAACAACAAGAAGAAGAAAAATCTGTTGAGCTTATTTATAATCTTCAATATATTATATAAAAAGTATTCAATTATGTTGTTTTATTATTTCTATCCACTTTCAATGCATGTCTCTATCAGTAATATTGATATTATTGATTATCTTTACTTTTATTATTATTGCTTTTGTTTTAAATATAAGATATTCTATAGTTAAATAGTTCAGATTTATTTATTTATTAACTTTA
The DNA here is from genome assembly GCA_037074615.1 of Leucaena leucocephala. Classification (NCBI taxonomy): domain Eukaryota; kingdom Viridiplantae; phylum Streptophyta; class Magnoliopsida; order Fabales; family Fabaceae; genus Leucaena; species Leucaena leucocephala. The sequence goes on along the minus strand of CM073516.1, from coordinate 14,139,440 downwards.
TATTTTTTAAATGCATAGAGAATGAGTCGTATTAATACAGTGAGATATATGATGTTAATATACTCTTAAAAATATTTTTATAAATACATTAATTACCTCTAGAAATTAGCAAAATACCTTGTAAGTGTCTTAACAAAACATACGTTTTGTTATAAAATAAGAGATGAAAAAGTTAAAGAGGAGAAGAAATAATAAAATAAAAGATTGAAATGAGAGGTAATGTAGTATTCATCATATGTTTGTATGTTCACTTATACAAATACTTTGTACATTGCTACTATTTTAATGCTACAACAATTAAAGACTGAATATAAGGTTACAAAAGAATAAAGATGAATATAATGGCATTAATAACAATAAACTCCTCTCAAGTAATTTATTGGAGAGTTTATAGGTTTATGACATAAATGGAATAAGGAGTCCTAAGAGGAATCCTAAGAAGTAGGAGTTATATGGACTTCCACATATGCAAGAAATATTTGTAACACTCCCCCTTAGATGTCCGTGACAGATATTGTGTCTCATTAAAACCTTACTAGGAAAAATCTAGTAAAAGAAAAAGAGTACACAATACTTATTTAAGTTGCCTCATTAATTTTTTTTTTAGGAAAACATAGTGAAAAAAAACTTAAAAGGAAAAGAGTATAGTAAGTACTTATTTACTCCTATAATGATGTTGTCAATTTATGTCTTTGAATATGTACATATCAATACCATACACTAACTTCTCAAATAGCTTAGTTGGTAGTATCTTGGTAAACAAATGTGTAAGGTTATCATATGATCAAATTTGTTGAACACCTATATCACCATTCTTCAGAAGATCATGAGTGAAAAGGAATTTCGGAGAAATATGTTTTGTTCAATCTCCTTTGATATATCCCCCTTTCAATTGATCTATGCATATTGTATTATCTTTATATAGTACTGTTGGATTCTCTTGTTTTGGAAGTAGACAACTCATTCTTTGGATATATTGGATTACTAACCTTAACCAAATATATTATCGACTTGCCTCATGAACTGTAATTATTTCTGTATGATTTGATGAAGTAGCTGATAAAGTTTACTTTATTGAACGTCAAGATATAAATATACCTCCATAATTAAATAAATATCCAGTCTGAGACCTACTTTTATGTGGATATGATAAAAATCCTGCATCTGCATAACCGATCAATTGTGATTTAAATTCATTAGAATAAAATAATCACATATTAATTGTTCCTCGAAGGTATCGAAATATATGTTGAACTCAATTTCAATGTCTTCTTGTTGGGGAAGAACTAAATCTTGCCAATAAACTCATAACAAATGCAATATCAGGTCATGTTGAATTAGCAAGATATATTAGTGCCCATATAGTACTAAGATATGGTACTTTCAGACTAAGAAGTTATTCATTTTCCCCTTGAGGGCAAAAATTATCTTTTTCTTTAACTAGCGATCTCACAACCACTGAAGTAGTTAATGAATGAGCTTTATCCATATAAAATTGCTTTAATATTTTTTTTAATATAAGCTGATCATGAAGGAAAGCTTTATTTGTTAAGTGTTCAATTTGTAAATCGAGACAAAACTTTATTTTTCTAAGATCTTTCATTTTATATTCTTTCTTTAAACAATTAACTGCTTTTTGAAGCTCTTCAGGAGTTCTAATTATATTCAAGTCATCTACATAAGCAACAATTATAACAAATTCTAAGGTATTATTTTTTATAAAAACACATGGGCTGATTGAGTCATTTTTATAACCTGTCTTTAACAAATATTCACTTAGATGGTTATACCACATTCTTCCAGATTATTTTAATCTGTATAAGGATTTATGAAAACAAATTGCATAATTTTATCGAGAATTCTTACATGCTTAAAGTAATTTAAATCCTTCAGGGATTTTCATATAAATTTTAGTATCTAAAGAACCATATAAGTATGCTATAACATCATCCATCAGACACATATCAAGTCTTTCATGCATTACCAGACTAATTAGATATCTTAAAGTAATTGTATCCACCATAAGAGAATATATTTCTTCATAATCAATGTCAAGTCTTTGCGAAAAATCTTGTGCCACAAGTCGTGCTTTATATCTAACAACCTCATTTTTCTCATTTCGTTTTTGCACAAAAGCCCATATATACCCAACTGGTTCAACACCATTTGGTATCTATACTACAGGTCTAAACATTTCACGTTTTGAAAAGTGAATTCAATTATGCTTGAATTGCATCTTTCCATTTTGGCCAATCATTTCTATGCCTACATTCTTCAAATGACATAGGTTCAAGATCTTCACTTTGATTAGTTATTTCAATAGCGACACTATAAAAAATATCGTCAATGACTATATCTTTTCGGTTTCATCTTTTTCTTGTAGTGACATAACTTATCGAGATCTCTTCATTATTTTTAGGTACCTGGACCTCTTTTGGGGTCTTTTGATTTGTTATGTCCTAGGTCTCTCCTATAAGATCAGCATCCTTAACATGATCATCCTCCTTAACATGATCATCTTGATTGTTTACTCTTTGTTTTTAGATTTTTATCTTTAGAACCAATAGGTCTACCACGCTTCAAGCGTGGTTTAGTTTCGTCTGTACTTGCTACTTGTCATGCTGGAACATCAATTATAATTAAGGCATTTTAAGCTTAAATATGATATTTGGTAATTCTCTTGGAGTCAATAAATACATCTGGCAGTTGATTTTTAATATTTTACAAATGAGTTATTTTTTAAACTTCAAGCTCACATTGTTGTGTTTGATGATATAAATGAGAGAGCCATAATACTTTCTATGTGATATCTTTATCCAGCTACTTGTTATCTCCCCTAATATTGAAAAATTTATCTGATCAAAATGCCAATCATCGAAATGTGTTGTAAATAAATTTCCCGTTAATTATTCTAAATACTTGAGTATAGAAGGAGATTCATAATCAATATATATTCCTAACCTTATCTAAGGTCCCATCTTTGTACATTGTGGTGGAGCAATTAGGACAAATAGCGCACATCTAAAAATTCTAAGATGAGACATATTTGGCTCCTGACCAAAAGCCAACTGTAATGGGGAAAATTTATAATAACTTCTTGTCTTGAGGCATAAGCATGTAAAATTGCATGTCCCCTAGCTAAAATAGGAAGTTTTATTCTCATAAGCATTGGTCTAGCAATCAATTAGAGGCGTTTAATTAATGATTAGGTCAAGCTATTTTGAGTATGGACATGGGTAACATATTTCTCCACTGTTATTCCAGTTGCCATGCAATAATCATTAAATATTTCAGATGAAAACTCAATCGCATTATCAAAACGCATTGCCTTAATTGCATATTTTGTAAACTATGCTCTTAATCGAATTATTTGAGCAAGTAATCTAGTAAATGCTACATTACGCGTAGATAACAAACACACATGTGACCATCTCATAGATGCATCTATTACAACTATAAAATATCTAAATGGTCCATATGGTGGATGAATAGGTCCATATATACCCCTTGGATACGTTCTAAAAATACAGGGGATTCTACACTAACTTTTGTTAATGAAGGTCTTGTAATTAGTTTACCTTGAGAGCAAGAGACCTATGAAAAATCTTTAAATTGGATAATCTCTTGGCTCTTCAATAAATGTCCATGGGAATTTTTAATAATTCTTCACATCATAGTTGATCTAAGATGGCCTAACCGGTCATGCCAAACAATGAATGTATTTTTATCAGTAAACTTCTGATTTACTGTAGCATTTGTTTCAATTATACTAATATTTATATAGTATAAACCATAAGATAATGTAGATACTTTTTTAACAACACATTTTTCTCCATATCTAACAATTATAATATATAGATATTCGATATTTTTCTTATTTATAGTTTCAATATGATACCCATTTTGACGGATATCTTTAAAATTTAACAAATTTCTTTAAGACTTAGAGGAATATAAAGTATAATCAATAACACAATTTGTCCCTTTGGGTAATATTATTATTGCTCTTCCAGAGCCCTCAATTATTTTTATATTACCCGCTATAATATTGATACTTGCACCATTCATTGTCAAATAAGAAAACTACTTTTTTATCTTTGAGTATTGTATGTGTTATAGTACTATCTATAAGAAATTTATCTTCATTCTTGTGCCCAATAAAAGAGAAAGGAACATCCATATTCTTCATAAAAAGAAAATAAATGTATCAAAATATATTATTAGCAATAATGCTCTTATAAGAAGAAAATAAAAGTAAACATAAATAAAGCATAAATTAAATTAGGATAAAATATAGATAAAACATAAACTACATTAGTCTCATTCTTTTGCTGCCAAATTTGTTTGTCTAATCATGATTCTCAAGTAAATAAGCCACTTCTAAATGTTTCATAGCATCAAGGCCATCATCTAACTCATTGGTATCTTCATTCTTGTATGAAAAATTCGCCACAACATCATTATATTGAAAAATCATATTTGCTTCCATGTTCTTTAAATTTTTTTATGGAAGTTTGATAAAGTTTTGCTAGATGCCCAGGCATATGATAGGTGCGACTAGTACTCCTTCATCCCACACCTATAACATAGATTTTCCATATTTTTTTAGGGACCACCCTTGTCTTTTTTTTCTGCCGTTCATTATATTTCTTCTTTTGGTAGATATTCGGGTTATAATTGCTTCCACCACTATGATGACGATAATTGCTACGTCCCTTACCAAGGCCACGATCATGACCTTGACCGTTACTACGACCATAGGCATAAAAATTAATATGTTCAATCATATTCACTTCAGGGAATGGGGCTGATCTAGTGAGACGGATCTTATAATTTTTTATCAATAGCTCATTATTTTGTTTAGCCATAAGAAGATATGAGATTAATTTAGAATGTTTTTTAAAACCTTTCTCACGGTATTGTTGTTGTAAGAGCATATTGAAGCATGAAAGGTTAAAATTTTTTTTTCTAATAAGTCATCATCTGTTATTTTTTTACCATATAATTTCAATTGAGAACTTATTTTAAAAATAATTAAATTATATTCATATACATATTTAAAATCATGTAGCCTCGAATGTAACTATTCATAACGAGCTTTAGGCAATATTAATGTCTTTTGGTGACATATCGTTCTTTTAAATTATTCTACAATTCTAACGGATTTTTCACCATTAGGTATTCAACTTTTAGCCCTTCATGTAAATGGTGACAAAAGAAAATTATGGTCTTAACCTTGTCTTGACTGCTTGCTTCATTTACAGATAAAATAATATTCCCTACACTTTTGCCATTTGGTGGATTTTAGCATCTAAAACCTAAGACAGATAATTTTTTTCCCGATATATCAAGAGCGGTAAACTCGAGCTTAGTAAGATTAACCATGGATCAAACTAAAATAATAATAATAATAATTAAAATTATGATAAAATTAATTGAAAAAATGATAATAAAAACATACATCAAATAAACATTATATATTCAAAATACATATAAATGGCATAAATAAATAAATATAATATATATAGTAACACATAAGAAATTAAATAAACAACACAAAATGTATAATGGAAGCAATATAAATAATATAGAGAAAATAATGCTACAATAGAAATAACATAAAAAAATAAGTAATATAAATTAAATGAACATAAATAAATAAATGTAATAAAATAAATTAAATAACATAAAGAAATATGCATAAATATAAACACTATAAATAATATGTTACAATACATAGAATTTGCAATAACATAAATCTAATATATAATAATAACATATTATAAGTAAATCGTAATATAAATAAGTAAATATTACATGGTTGTAATAAATATATAATAATGCTAATAATAGAAAGAAGATGAAAAAATCAATTAAAATATAAATTAATGAATATATAGGGAGGGGAATTGAAAATGTAAACAAGAGGGAGAATTGGAAATGTAAACAACATAATATTTTACATAAGAATAAAATAGAATAAAATAACCCCCGCATGTAACATCCTGATTTTAGTTTTTTTTTTAAAAAATATTATTTATCACTAATTCAAAAAACATTAAATAATTAAAATTAGTATAGTTTAATATTTTTATTATTCTCAATGAAAATAGAATCTCTAAATCTAGATATGAATTCTAAATTTTGAAGATATAGTTTGAATTTTAAATATTATATCCGATAGGATTCTAACAAATTATAAAGATAATAATAATAATAATAATAATAAGATAATGATATTATATTAGATAAAAATTAAAATCTTAACCCTAAATATATCCTTTCTCACCTCTTTAATTATCATCAGCCGTCACCATTACCACTCATTCACATCATTTTTTCTTTCTTTCTGATTCACTCTTGTTGTAAAGGTACACTTTTCTTTTCTCTCTCTCTTTATATTAGTCTTCCCTTTCTTATCACGTCACTGCCTCTCTCTTTTATCAGCCACAACATTGCTCCCTCTCTTTGTTAAATTCTTGTCCTATTACACACTTTACCCTTTTCAATTGTCAGGAGGTAATATGAGTTATATATATAATATATATGCCTATAAGCCAGGTTCCCACGTGCTCCCTAAAGAAACCATCAAATAGAAATGCTTTTCCCAAATATCATTCTTCTCTCTATTTCCTTTATAGACTCTTACTTGCAATATATATGTGCGTGGATACATGCTTTACCACTTGTCCTTGTCTTGTCATCATGAAACCCATATACATATACGCATATATATTGATTTAGGTGCCTAGACCACTTTTGGAAATCACTACCTGACAAATGAAACCAAATAAAAAAACAATATAAAATGAATATTTTTAAATTAAAAATAGTTACAAACAAGGAGAAGCAACCTTTGCGCATTTATCTACCTTTCTTCTTCAATATACACGTGTTCATGTGGGAACTTCTGAAAGGTTTCTTGACTTCGATTTAAATTATTATTGTATTAGACTAATTAAATTATAAATAAATGTAAAAAAAAAAGATTCATGTCTTTAGGGATAAGATATAAAATTTTAGAGTAGCTTTAGAATAATTTTTAGAGAAATATTACATACTATAATGATAGTTCTTGTGTGACAATTTTGTAGAATGTCCTTGGAGTTCTGGAGTAATTCATAGTAAAGCACCAGGTTGTTGTGATTGATATTATTATAAACTGGGCCACTTGACTTGTGGTAATTATTCCTTGTTTTGATAAGAGGTAACCACTTTCCACTCATTGTGTGTGCTAGTGTGATGTTTGTGAGTGCTTTGATATATATATATATATGTATATTTATATAAATATGCTAGTATTTACATGATTATATTGAGGAATTATTATTGATAGTTTTGTAAAAAAAAAAATAGTCTTGTGGGACGTGCAGTTTAATTTAGAAAATTGAATTGATAACAGAAACTTGTGATATCTTGTAATTGTCGTTGAAGAAAATAATTATTTTGAGAAAGATTTTATTGTGAAACTTATTTATGTTATTGATTATCAAGTTTGAGATTGTTGATTAATACTATTATCTTGAGAATTATGTATTGGGGATTGGTGATGAGGGAGTTATATTTTTACCACGTGGTATAGCCTCCATTGAAGCTAGATGGTTGGCTTTTGTCCTACCTGTTTACCGAGGGACTTGCCCTACTTGTTTACCGAGGGGCTGCGACACCCCCACCTGTTTACCGAGGGGGAATGAACCCATGGTCCATTCACGTGCTCTATAGATTTTGGCCGGTCTATATCACTTGACCGATTAGCTTTTTAGGTGGCCAGTCATATGATAGTTATCACTAGCCTATGGGTTCGGTCGGCGGAAATAAGGCGATTCGGTTGGATTGATGGGAGGAACTTGGGTGGTTTATCCATTTGATTATAATATAATGATATGTTATTTTCTATATGTTGTATTTTATAAACTGTCCCACTTGACACCTCACAAGCACATATTAGTATGCATGATGAGTAGAATTGATGGTTACTGAGGCTTTTGTCTCACCCTATTTTTTATTAACATTTTTCAGGAGTTAGTTCAATTGCTGGTTCGAACTGGAAGGCGCCGGAGGCATAGTTGTGCTAGTTGAACTGTACAACATCCTCCCTTATATTTATGCGTTAAGTAGATGTATATTGACACAATGGGGCCTATTTTTATTCATACTTTTTTTATACTCTGATGATTTGCTATTTTATTATCGTATTGAATAAGGTGTGATGGTAGGAGGCTCGAGCCTTTTAGGATTATGCATGTGACATGATAAACCTCCAGAGGCTATTTATTATATCATGTAAGGTTTTTATATCCATGATAGTGCAATTTTATAAGTTTCACTCTTTTCTATCATGGATATCATCTTCAAAATATGTTAAACTTTGTTAACTATGTTAGTATTGGATTGGTGGTGTTCTACAGTATTAATTATCAATTAAGAAAAGCCTTTTATAACCATGGTAGGTTGCTTTTAAATTTTGGTAAACTCTTTTCTACTATGATTAACTTCTTTGAAATAAAGTAAATTTATTTACAATATTATTTTATTTATATCGTATACAAAATGAGTGTAAGTAATTAATATTAATTATATTAGAGGAGGAATTTTACAATTTGGTATCAGTTTCAAGGTTGTTTCCTGAGTGTGACATTGCATATTTTGCATATTAGTGGCAATATACATTATTCACACATACCTTCCCTATTTGTCTTTGCTTTTGTATTTAATTCTTTGGTGGGTTGCATCCTTAGGTGGGGAGAGATGGTACAAACTCGATCGAGCGCACTTGATGGTAGTAGACTTCAGCAAGAGAGGCCTCAACTAGATTATGGGCCTCAGCATGATAGGCCTCAACCAGATTTTGAAGCAATAATGGAACATATGAAGGATGTGGTATTGGGTGTGGTCGATGAGAGGTTAAACAAGTTTGAAGAAAAGGTGCTAGAGAACCAAGAATCAGGCAATAAGGGATCAAGCAACCCTAATAGGATGGAGAATGATGTTCCAAGTGAGGGCCAAGACGAAGAGCAGGTCCACGTTAGTTTAGAGGGAGAAACAGCAGGAGGAGTCTTTTATCCCCCACTTTTGAATGACATCACTAAAGTCTAGAAAGAAGTGCATAAGCATGTCCCTCCAAAGTTTAAGGGAGGACTCGATGCTTCAGAGCCAAAGAAGTGGATTAAGAGAATGGAGACAATATTCTCAGCTGTCCCTTGCATCTCACCACTAAAGGTGCAAGTGGTTATTACATATCTGGAGGATGAGGCGAGAGACTGGTGGGATAGTGTGAGGCGAGCTAACATCTCACAGATGACTTGGGAAGATTTCAAGGAGATGTTTTATGATCATTTCTTTCCTAAGGAATTACGTATGGAGAAATAATTCCAGTTCTACTCCTTACGGTAGGATGATATGCATGAGGACCTATTCATCACTAAGTTTATTGAGTTAGTAAAGTATGTTCCTCGCCCATAAAATGTGGATTATTCTCTATGGAAGGCACAACAATTATTGTATCGTGCCAAGCCAGAGCTACAATAGGTATTGGCTCTATATAAGCCAGAATCGTTTGAAGATATATGTATCAAGCTTAGAGTTATGGCTAGAAAGGCCTGAGAGGTAGACCAAACTAAGAGGGTGTAGACTCCTGTCAGGGGGTCTTATCAATTGGGACCCACAGGAGGTGTGGGAAAAAGAAATCAGTTTAGTGCTAGGAGCTCAGGTAGCTGGCACAACAATAAGGGTGGTGGTCAAAAGAGATATGATCAAAGAAGGCCAGATTAGAGGGGCTCATTTCAGAAGACCTATGGTCAGAGGGGCCAGCCGAGTGGGGCTCATATCTCCCACAGAGAGCCTACGATGTCTACGCCTAGTGTTAATGGCCCATGTTAGAAGTGTGGGCGACCACACTGAGGACAGTGCTGGGAGTGCTACAAGTGTCACAAACTGGGGCACATTGCCAAATTTTGCCCCGAGAATAGGCAACCCGCTTAGAGTGTTCGATCAACCTAGACAGGGCGCGTGTTTGCAATGACCCAAGAGGAGGCCAGAGCATCTCCTAATCTGATCAGAGGTACTATTTTATTGCAGGGGCATGATATATCTACTTTGTTTGATTCGGGTGCTACTTCTTTTATATCAGTGGATTATGCTAAGAGATTGAAATTTCTTATGACTGATTTGCCTTATGATTTGAAAGTGTTAACTCCTGCGGGAGCTACTATCATTACCGCCCATGCATGTTTAAAACTTACTCTTAGGTTTGAGGAACGAGAGTCCTTGATCGATTTGATTTGCATGCCCCTGAGGGGCATTGATGTGATTGTCGACATGGATTGGTTGACATCCAATAATGCCACTCTTGATTGTAAAAAGAAATTAGTGATTGTCTTCATGAGTACTACACTTGTCGAGATACCAAAAAGTCCCATATTATTATCTGCTGCACAAGTAAATAAAGCTGTCAGGAAAGGGTGCCAAGCATTCGTGGTTTTCTTCTCCATTGATGTGGATGCAAAAGTAGGGATTGATCATATTGAAGTGGTGAATGAATATCTAGAAGTGTTCCCAGAGGAGATGTCTGGTTTACCTCCAGAGCGTGAAGTCGAGTTCTCTATTGAGCTAGTTCCAGGAACGGATTTAATGTCGAAGGCACCGTATAGAATGTCTCCATCCGAATTGGCAGAACTGAAAAAGCAACTTGAGGAATTGCTCGACAAAGGTTTCATTCGACCGAGTGTCTGCCCGTGGAGGTCACTGGTGTTGTTTGTAAAGAAGAAGGATGGCAGTATGAGACTATGCATTAACTACCGACAGTTGAATAAGGTAACAATCAAGAACAAGTATCCTTTGCCTAGAATCGATGACTTGTTGGATCAATTGGTAGGATCGTCTGTGTTTTCTAAGATTGATTTGAGGTCAGGATACCATCAGTTAAGAGTTCGAGCTGAGGACATTTCTAAGACTGCCTTTAGGACTCGATATGGGCACTACGAGTTCCTAGTTATGCCGTTCGGGTTGACCAATGCTCCAGCTGTCTTTATGGACTACACGAATAGGATCTTCAGACATTACTTAGATAGATTTATTGTGGTTTTTATTGATGACATATTGATATACTCTAGGAGTGAGGAGGAACATCGAGAGCACCTTCACATTGCATTACGAATTTTGAGGGATCACCAACTATATGCTAAGCCATCGAAGTGTGAATTTTGGATGAAAGAAGTAAAATTCCTAGGCCATGTGGTATCTGCGAAGGGAGTCACTATGGACCCCAGCAAAGTCGACGCAGTGTTGAAATGGGAGGCTCCCCAGTTAGTGACCGAAGTGAGAAGTTTTGTGGGCTTAGCTAGCTATTATCGAAGATTCATTCAAGGCTTCTCTCAGATTGCTATGCCATTGACTAAGTTGACCAAGAAAGACCAACCGTTTGTTTGGACTGAAAAATGTGAGGCTGCCTTTCAGGAGTTGAAGACTAGATTGACCACAGCTCTAGTGCTCACTCTTCCTACCTCAGGGGTACCGTATGTACTATACACAGATGCATCCTTGAAGGGTCTTGGTTGTGTATTGATGTAGAATAACAAGGTAGTGGCTTATGCTTCAAGACAGTTAAGACCACACGAGGTGAATTACCCGACCTACGACTTGGAGTTGGCGGCTGTAGTCTTTGCATTTAAGATTTGGAGGCATTACCTATACGGATAACAATTTGAAGTATTTAGTGACCATAAGAGTTTGAAATACTTGGTAGACCAGAAGGAGTTGAACAATAGGCAGCGCAAATGGATGGAATTCTTGAAAGATTATGACTTTGATATTAAATATCATCCAGGAAAGGCTAACGTGGTTGTAGATGCCTTGAGTAGAAAGTCAGTGCACGTGTTTGTCATGAGCTTGAATGAGCAATATCTACTAGAAGGATTGACAGACATGCAAGTTTTACCTACAGAAAATGCTACCTTATGTGCAGTAGTTGGAGGCTATAGCTTCTATCAAGACTTGAGAGCAGCACAGCTAGAGGATGAACAGTTGGCAAGAATTCAAGAGGAGTTAGAGGAAGTGCCGATGGAAGACTATACTTTAGGCGATATGGGGATATTGATGTATAAGAAGAGAATTTGTGTTCCACATAATGAGGAAATTAAGAAGACCATCCTCGAAGAAGCCCATAGGAGTAGATATGCTATACATCCGGGTATAACCAAGATGTACCATGACTTGAAACAACAGTATTGGTGGCCAAAGATGAAGAGGGATGTAACAAACTTTGTGCTTCGATGCCTGACTTGTCAAAAAGTCAAGATAGAACACCAAAGGCCAGGAGGTTTAGTGTAGGGATTGGAGATTCCTCAGTGGAAATGGTGTAAGGAATTGGAAGACACGCAGCGGAAATTAATTTAAAAATTTTTCCATTCCTTGCCAGGATCTACCATATGTGTTTAAGTCATGAGGGAAGAAGCATTACCCTCAGTGTTTCTCAGTGACTTCCATAGCTTCTCTCTGCGGCTGGTGATCTCTTTCCGATCGTAAGGAGACGTCCACAGCTTCTCTCCGTGGCTCGTGCTCTCTTTTTTATCGCAAGAAGTCGACTCCTCAGGTCGTCTTCCTCTACTGGTATCCACACGAACAGCGTTTCAACCATGAACGACGTGCTAGCGTCTCCTGTCCCTCCAAGGCTTTCTCAAGAGTTCGTCCTCTCCGTCTCTACTTCAGCAGTTTCTTATCTGCAAACCTTTTGCAGATTCCGTTTGGCCCTTTTGTGTTATGTGTTGTGTTCAAAATGTAGCTCCTAAAATCGGATATATAGGATGCTCTGCGTTTTTCTCAACCGAATTAGATTTTGGAATTAATCTATATTAATTCCGAATACAATATCACATATTGTATAATTTGATAAGAAACTAATTAAATAAATAATGTTTATATTAAATCTGTCCCACATATTTAATTCACCTATTTATTTAATTTAAATAAAGATAAGATTGGACTGTATTTGATTTATTCTCATAAATCAAATTTGAGATATCATATCAATTTGAATTTCAAATTCAAACGTGATAGAGATTTAATTTATCCTTATAAATTAAATTTTGTAAATATCTCTTATATGAGATATCCTATCAATTTGAATTTCAAATTCAAACGTGATAGAGATTTAATTTATCCTTATAAATTAAATCTTGTAAATATCTCTTATATGAGATATCCTATCAATTTGAATTTCAAATTCAAACGTGATAGAGATTTAATTTATCCTTATAAATTAAATTCTATATATCCCTTATATATAATATATATACGAATTTATATATATACGAATATAAATATAAATAAATATATACATCAACCCTGGATCATTCATTGAATCTAAAAACATCTTAGATTTAATGAATCTGGACATCATAGCTCGTGTTGGGCTATTTTATATGTGACCCTGTAGGCCCATATGAAGTTGACAGTGGGCCATTTGCTATACTGGCCCACAAGTCACAAGTGGTCTCTAGCAAGACATAACGACTACCCAAATCATATGAGAATCGATAAATGATGTAACCTTTTATACAACCATATCATGTCCCTTCTGTCACGCGATATTTTGGTCATGGATAAGGCATGGATAATATCATCCTCCTATTCCTGACCGTTACTTTCTCGATCCTTGAGTAGTCTGACTACAGAAATGGAACTACCTTTCCATTACAGTATGGCCATACATTTCTTAGACTCACTCATCGAGGGGCCCAGTAATATCTCTCTACGAATGTGAGGGACAAATTCCATCTTGACCATTCACATTCCTCCGCATGAAAAACCACTAAGCCCGAACATAGTCTTTATGATCACTCGGTCAAAAGTGACTTTTGACTAACCCAAAGCTGAGCGTTTGTCATGTAGGAATCCATGATGATCTCAGGTCAAAGGGCATAGTGACATGGTTTATATATGAGAGAAGATTATGACGTAACCCATGCAACTCTCTCATAGCGGGTCGGTCCAACACCTTGTACTCTTACATGTGCATATGACTTTGATTTATATCTCTATACATCTTCAAAGTCATACTGGTCTTATTTCATCTCTACTCCCGCACAGATGACCGACCAGGGACATTTAGAATAAGATCATGAATTATCCAAGGATGGTCATCACAGTAAACATGCAAATAATATGATAACACAATTAATAAATTCATAAATCAATAATGTTCATAAGACAATGATTAGCCCCTAGGGCACATTTTCCAACAAATGAGATAGTATTTCTATAGATTTTATAGTGGGACTACCGAGAACATCAGGTGGATATGAGGCCATTTGGGTGATTGTGGATAGGTTGACTAAGTCTGCACACTTTTTGCCCTATAAAACCACTTATTCCTTAGAGAAAATGAGCCAATTGTACATGAATAAGATGGTAAGGCTTCATGGAGTGCCGGAGAGCATCATATCGGATCGGGATCTAAGGTATACTTCTAAATTTTGGAAGTTACTTAATTTGGCTTTGGGTACCAAATTAAAGTTCAGCACCGCTTATCACCCTCAAACTGATGGACAAATAGAACGTACTATTCAGACACTGGAGGATATGTTGAGGGCTTGTGTCATTGAATTTAAAGGAAGCTGGATCCATCACTTGCCATTAGCTGAGTTTGCATACAATAACAGTTACCATGCTAGTATTCAGATGGCACCCTATGAGACATTGTATGGAAGGAAGTGTCGATCTCCCCTGTATTGGACTGAACTGAGTGAAAGAACGGTGTTAGGACCGGAGTTGATAGATGCCACCACTAAGAAAATTGAAGTTATTCGACAAAAGTTGTTGGCAGCACAGAGTCGGCAAAAGAGCTATGCAGATCGAAGGAGAAGGCCTTTAGCATTTAATGAAGGTGATCATGTGTTTCTAAGGGTCACCCCCACCACTAGCATCGGAAGGTCTATTAAGGCGAAGAAGTTGACTCCTAGATTTATTGGTCCATTTGAGATCTTAGAGAAGATTGGAGAAGTTGCCTATCGAATTGCCTTACCTCCGCATCTATCTAATGTGCACGATGTATTTCACGTGTCACAATTGAAGAAGTACCATCCAGATCCATCTCATATCATAGAGCCGGAGGAGGTAGAATTACGTGAGAACTTGACTTATAAAGTAGAACTGGAGAGCATTTTAGAAACAAAGGACAAACAGTTGAGGAATAAGACTATTCGACTTGTGAAAGTCTTTTGGAAGGGGATGACACCAGGTGATGCCACTTGGGAGATTGAGGAAAGAATGCGACGCGAATACCCAAAATTGTTCTAGGGTTAGCTTCTTGTGTCGCCTTACTTGTGTGCTTTTCTGGTGTGTGAATTTTGGGGACAAAATTCTAATAGGTGGGGAGAGTTGTAACATCCTGATTTTTAGTTTTATTTTTTTTAAAAAAATATTATTTATCAATAATTCAAAAAACATTAAATAATTAAAATTAGTATAGTTTAATATTTTTATTATTCTCAATGAATATATATTTTCAGGTGAGGTTTGATAATCCATGATGTGGATATGATTGTGTTTACATTTTTTTTAGTTTCTTTTAAGAATATATATATTTAGATAATGTATATTATTGTATCATTGATCAATATAGAGTTGGTCTAGAAGTGTAAAGCCTCACTAGATCTCTCTAGGTCTCAAGGTTAATTTTTAGAGAAGACACCTATGCTGGAAAGGCAGCCACGAATCTCGAACCTCGGATATCTAGTAATAGGATCTGGATAATATTATATAAAAAAAATATTATTGTAGCATTCTAAGCACTGCATGCTTGCAATGAAGTTCTATTTTGATTCTCAGGAACTCAAGAATGCAACTGACGTTTCATTTTGTGTTATATGATTTGAAGACTAGCAGTAAGATATAATTTAATTAAATTAAATTGTTTTTTGAAATTAATGAAATGATTCCCCAACCTGTAAGATTAATTTTAGTTAATATGAGCCTGTCTGATTCCGCCCTTTTGCCTGGTAGTGTCATTTTAGTTACAGAGCTACTTCTAAGTTATTAATAAGTAGCCGATGGCAAACCACCATTTTTAAGATAATTCTGATGGAGTCCTGAATACAGAACTAGGGTTATATGTGAAAAATCCAAATACGCACCCACACACACAAATGGGCAAATCTAGTGACAATGAGTTCCCCTAGTTGTTCAAGACATCAGTAATATTTCAAATACTCCACAATACTTTTCCTCTCCTTCCCTCTGCATCCTTTTAATGCTCAACTACTGGCAAAACCTTCCAAAACAGTTACCACCAGAATTACCTAAAAACTGAGGAGAATGGTTTTATAACCACCCTCAAATTGGGTTAAGCTACCCAAGTTACATAACTATGCTTTATTGCGTAAAAACTACCTTAAACAGTTACATTATAGTGGGTAAGGAAATGAGATCCCATGAATATCAGGTTCTTGAAGCTTACTTAGCCTTGCTATCAAGGTGAGAATCAAAGTTGTGACCAATGGCTGCTTCCCCATTGGACTTTGCTCTAATTTCCTTAAAAACACTTAATCCATTAGCTTTCAGAATACCAACCGGCACCTTAACGTCTTGCTTCTTGGTGTTCCCTTCTAACTTTATTTCACTTGTGGCAGTTTACCCCATGATTAAACTCTTGGAAATCATGGTGGCATGTTTAGAATTTTTATTTTCTTCAGCAATTTGTTCTTCCTTTTCATTGCCAGTATTTTCGATCTTCATTTCTTTCCGTCTTAGACAGAGATGGGTGCAGATTTTCTTTATTCCTTCTCACCCACGACAATAGTAAAAGATGATTTTCCTTGATTTCTTCCATGTGTTGGCTGGAAAACTTGATGTCTTGTTCAATTCCTTCTCCTATCCCTCCACTGGATCATCATCTAGGGATCGGAGAGGCTCTAGTTATTGGTCTTTAGGAAGTTCCTTCTCCGTCTCTCAATTTCAAACTCTTCTTAGGCTTTTTTTCTATTTCTTCTCTTTTCCTTTTAATTATTTGCATAACAAAACTTCTTTTCTGAATTCTGCCAACTCCTTTCTTAAGTCTAGCAAAAGACTTTCCAGGCTTCACCAAAACAAGAAACCTATTAGATTTATTTCCTTTCTCAGTTTCCATCTCATTTTTGTTTACAGCAGTCTCTTTACAACTCTTCAAATATACACTCCACTCATGTTCTGTTTCCCAGTATCACTGCATTGGTATCAAATTGATGAAAACCAGAATGCAGAACTAATAGTATATGTAAAATATGATGGACCGCACTTTACAAATAAGCATATAGTATCTAGTAATATAATGAATTTCCCTAATTTGTTGAGATGCTGGAAATTCTCTCCAACACACCTCAATATTTTCCCACACCTTCCCGTGCAGTTCTTTTAAACCTGAAAAAGTGCCCCCACCCCCACCGAAAATAAGGGAAATAAGCCTATCTAAAACGTTCACCATCCATGTCTGCTGCCAAAAACTTTCCGAAACCTTACAATAACAATTTCATTTGGAGCAATTTTTTCAATGATGCCGATCTAAGACATTCACCATCCATGTCTGTTGCCAAAAACTTTCCGAAACCTGACCATAACAATTTCATTTGGAACAATTTTTTCAATGATGCCGATCATGTCAAATCTATCAAGTTGGGGGGATTTAACAATTTGTCTTGTCTGTAGTTGAAATTTGATAGAATGTTTAGTATTTTATCATGAGGCTCTTTCAAGGGCTATTTTGTCTAACAGTGATTTATACCTGGAGATTATGGTCCTGTTGCAAGAAATGCTTGCCAAGCATAATGCAAGTCATCTGAGTTTATGTTAATTTTTTTTTGTCAAATCACTACATCTCAATTTTGCTGTTTAGATTTAACACTGATCTTGCGAGATGGTTTTTTTCTTGTGGAACATCTGTTTCCCTTACTGACCTTCTTAGATTTGATGCAATGTATTGAGTATCCTATGCTCTAATAAATATAAATTATAGGGTCTTGGGTTAAGCGGTTTGATAGAATTATGATTCATTCTGTTAGGCCCAGTGGGCTTGCATGGGACCTGGCCCAATTGTTATAAGTCTATGATTATTATCACATATACATATTGTATTTGATTCTTTATGCATTAATGAGCGAAAGTCAGATTTCTACTTCTCTCTGCAATGTTCAATCACCTCATCATGGCATCAGAGCAGCATGATCCAAACGCTTCCGTGATGGCCTGAATAGAAAAGTGATATGGCTGGAGAGAAGATTTTTTAGGGAAATTGAAAGGCAAAGCTATCCACAATAGAATGATCAAACGTCCCCACTCGATTGTTCCCGTTGAAATTGATATGGCCGGAGAGAAGATTTCCACCAAAAAGTGAAAGGAAAAGCAATCCACAACAGAACAACTGAGTGTGCCAATTGATATGGTTGGAGAAAAGACTTTCGATGGTGGTACCACTGACAGCCTAAATTTTTCACGTCCCCTCTATTTTCATTCGTCCAAAACACAAGGGACTACTATTATTCAACACATCTTGATTGGGAGTGAGAATTATACCATATGGAGTCGGGCCATGAGAATTGCACTATGGGGAAAACAAAAGCTCGGCTTCGTGGACGGAACTTGTAGAAAAGAATCTCAAGAAGAAGCCTTACAGGAACATTGGGAGCAGTGTAATGCCATCGTCCTTGCCTGTTACTGAATTCAGTCTCCAAGGAAATTGGGAACAGTGTTATCTTTTATCACGAAGCCAGTATGGTGTGAAAGATCTTCAAGAATACTTTGATACAGTGTCAGTTCAAGAATTTTCTCACTTCATCGGGAAATTAACTCATTTAGACAAGAATCCCTCTCAGTATCAAGCTATTACATGAAATTGAAGGAGTTATGGGAGGAGGAGTCGTCTTTGTTTACCATGCCGACTTGTCAGCATAACACCTCCAAAGCTTACATTGAGAAGATCCAATGACAGAAACTCCCATAGTTCCTAATGGGATTAACTGAATGCTTCGCACTAGCAAAAAGCCAGATCCTACTGATGAACCTGTTACCCTTTGTGAATCAAGCCTTTGCGATGATCACAGAGGATGAAGCCCAGAAATGTATTTCAAATTTCTCCAAGAACAGTGCTATTAAAGGAATAACAATTACTACAATAAGAGAACGAGGACATGGCAGAGGCAGAGGCATAGGAAAAGGAAACCTATAGGAGTGTGCCTACTACCACAAAAAGGGACACACAAAACACATATGCTGGCAATTGGTAGGATATCCTACAGACTTCAAAGGTAATAGGGTAAAACAAAAGCAAGATGCCTCTGCTAACCAACTAAGAACCGATTCAGGAAATGATAGTGACGACCCACTGGGTTCTACCAGGACTGTGTCACCCTCCTTCACAAGAAAACAATATGAAAGACTACTTGAACTGCTCAAGCAAGATTTAGAAGTAACAGTTCACGCTTTCATTGGTATTGCCTCAGGTTTGGCTAATCCTAATACTCCCATAAAAAATATAGCAAATAGATTTTAGATTCAGGGGCTACAACACACATGATATGGGATTTAAGTCTTTTCACTTAATATAAAATGAATAATGGACCCATTAAAACTATTAAAATACTAAATGGGAAACAAATAAAAGTAATGGCCTATTTGGATTAGCTTTTGGAGAATATATTCTAGAAAGAATAGATTTTGGAGAATAGATTTTAAAAATGGAGATGTTTAACTGTAGTATAATTACTTTTCATATTAGTAAATTACTAAAAAGGGTATGATTTGATTAAAAGTAAGAGAGAGGAGAGAGGGTAGAGAAGAAAGATGAGAGAGGAGAGAGGAGAGAGGGTGTAAGAAAAAGTAGGGGTAAAATAGTAATTGGATAGTTCATAAGCTCTTTTACTATTCTAAAAGTTATTTTCAGTAGCTTATTCAAAACTATCGTTTTAAACCATGGTTTTAACCAAAATCACTTCTGGATAAATATAGCTGTTTGCTTAAAATTTTTTCAAACCAAAGTTTTGCTCAAAATGGCTTTTGAAACTTTAGTGCCAAACATGCACTAACACATATAGGGAAAGTAAGACTAAATGATGAAGTTGTTTTAGAAAATGTATTGTATGCGTGGCAACTGAAATTTAATTTACTTTCAGTACCTAGATTAACTAGAGAGCAAAGGTGCATGGTTGTGTTTTTTCCTAATTATTATGTGGTGCAGGACCTTCGAGATGGGAAAAAGAAGAAGCTGACTGATAGATTAGTAGAAGAATTGTATATGATGGAATTTGATAGGAAATTTGCTTATGCTAATACTGTAAATAATAGAAAACCAACTAAACCCATTGATATGTCATTGTTGCATAATAGACTTGGGCATGCACCCACTTCTATATTGAAACATTTAAACAATGTAACTGGAAAAAGCACAGTGATGAATAAAACATATGAAATATACATTCAGTCAAAATAGACTAAATTTCCTTTCTCATCTAGTTGCATTAAGAGTCATTGCTATTTTGAATTGGTGCATATGGATGTGTGGGGACCCTATCGGACACCCACACACCAAGGGCACTAATATTTCTTGACTATTGTGGATGATTTTTCAAGATCAATATGGGTTTTCTTAATGCGATATAAATCTAGTGTTATTGATTGTGTGAGAAACTTCATATCTTACATACTGACTTAATTTGGTATTAAAATAAAGAAGGTAAGGAGTGACAATGGAATTAAACTTACTAACCATACCTTAAGGGAATATCTGGGTGAAAATTGAATAACCCATGAAACCTCTTGTCCATACAACCCATAACAAAATGGAATTGTCGAAAGAAAATATAGGACATTGATGCAAATTGCTAGAAGCCTCATGATTCAACCTAGTGTGCCAATTAGATTATGGGGGGAATGTATAAAAAAGGCTGCATACTTAGTCAATAGGATCCCATCCAAGGTATTAAAATATCAAACCCCAAGAGCATATGGGAGAGAACTTGATTTAGATAACTTGAGGATTTTTAGTTCATTAGCCTATGCCACTGATTTGACTACTACAAACAAGTTTCAACCTAGATTAGTGCCATGTGCATTGCTAGGCTTGATGAAATATTTTCTTGGCATTAAGCTAGCTAGATCTAAGAGAGATGTAGTTTTATCATAAAGGAAATATATTTTAGACTTACTTGCAGATACATGAATGAGTTGTTGTAAGCCACTTAGTGTACCAATGTCTCCAACCTTGAAGCTTAGGCTATTTGAAGAAAGAAAGGACAAGAATACAGACTTGCTAAGTGATCCAGGAAAATATAGGAGATTGGTAGGACGATTAATATATTTAACATCAACACGACCTGACATTTGTTTTGCTGTACAGGTTGTCAGCCAATATATGTAGACACCAATGAAAGCACACATGACTGTAGCATTAGGTGTAGTGAGATATTTGAATATGAAGCCAGGACAAGGGATCTTAATAAGTGCGGAGCAAGACAAGACTCTCAGCTGTTACTGTAACTCTGATTGGGCATCTTATAAGTGTGGCGACTCTACTTTATTCGCTTGTATTTTATATATTTCCATTCATGTGGCATATTATATCTATTTTGAAATATAAAATCTTCTTAGTCTTGATTCAGCTGAAACCTTTTCAGCTAAAGTAGACAGCGAAATTTAAATTTCAGATGCAGATTTCCAGAACTAAAATGTCATGAAAAATTATGTCCAGTGTACATCTTACTTGTTTATTTGTTATAAAGATCTATCCCTAGATATGCTGCAGAAATATCACCATCTTTCCAAGTAGATAAAAGTAGTTGAAAATGTCAGTCATTAATTTGGTTAGTTATGTTACACACTGAAACAATATTATGAATGTTCAATGCCCATTAAACTTTGACCATTGGGGAATTGTGGCTCTTTGGTGAAGAGCTAGCAAATTGACTTGTAAGCATGAATTCTTTGGGAAAGTTTTATACCACCTTGTCACTAGGGGTCTTTTGGTTTCTTTCAAATTATATAACTTCAAGTCAACATCCCTGGACAATACCGGTATCTCATATGCTCTTAAACCATTTTTTAATGTTAGATAGTTTTAGGATTTCACTCTATACGCATATGTTTGCAACCTTGCAAATGTAAAGGTTTTTTCTCTAATGGTCATGGTGTTCCAGATGCAAAATCTCATGATCCCCCGATTCGCCTGAGCTCTCTATTGAGGGCTATAGCTAATTAAAGAAGACACTGAAGCTCTAACTAAACTTTTTAATCAACCTTGTTCTTCTTCTTCTTCTTTAAAAAGAATTAAGGAAGCAAAAATGGCTCTTGATTTCAGTTCTTCAATGTCATCGCGTTTAACAACATTCTCTAATAGAATGGCAAGACAATGTGCATAGATATTAATTTTTGGAACATTTCCGGTATGTCAGATTAGTAAATTGCGTTTGAATTGTAACGCAATACATTTAAGCTACCTCTTAGATTTGCCAGCACATTTAACAATTTTAAATAAGTCAACCTCACACTTATCTACTTTATCCAGGTTGTCTTCTTTTAAGCTACTATTTTGGATGTATTTACATTCAAGAGATTATGCTCTTACTCTGTCCTGATACTTTGACCATTCTTATCATCCTTGTTCGATGGCCGTGTATCCATATTTGTTATTACGAAAATTTGGCTTCAGGAAGCAAGTTTGGTGAGGTTGGTGATGAATGCCGTGCAAGGTGTAAAATCATCCCTTATTAGTATTCAAAAGCTCTCTGCTATCTTCTGTTCTAATCCAGCTGATAGGACCTTCCATCGCATTCCAAGTGTGTGGAAGCGAACTTCAAGCACCCACTCTTCAGGAAATGTGCTTAAATCTATAGGTTGCACCGGGTTGCTAGTTTTTCTTCTTCGTGAAATTTGTAGACTATTTTACAAATATGAATTTGGAGGACAGTTTGATAAGCAAAAGCGAAAATCAACAAAAAGATGAAATGGGAGAGGAAAAGTGCTCTTCTAATACACTGGTTAATCAAGCCTTTGCTGTTTCTATGGGAAAGGTTTTGGAAGGATACATCTGTGAATTGGACACAGTTTATGCATCCGCAGTTTTAAGGCGTCCATCAAGTGATGTTGAATTGTCTTTACATGTATCCTCTGAATCAGGATGTTTGAAGAGTGTGGTGCATTCTGAAATTACATGCACACAAAGGATTTGAGGACTCAGATCGAAGCCCTAGGAAACATTTATAATCTACATAAGTTGGCAGTTAGCTTGTCTGACACTTCTTTTGATGATCTGATTGCTGATGCTACTTCTGAATTTCGTAACTCCTACAGAGGGGGAGATTTATTAACATTCTTGTATGCACAATTAAATGTGAGTCTCTCTCTTTTCTTCTCTATCTTTTCATTCTTTTACTGCTGTTCTAAATAATCTTTAGATCTTATAACTGACTTCTGTAATTATCTTACATGGTTTTCTCACTGGTTAGCATCAAAAGTATTGTCCTGTAAGTGGTAATTAATCTTTCATGGTAATTTTAATTAGCCATGACAAATGCACAAGTGCTCCTTGCTTGATTTAGAACAACTCATTAAAGTGAAAACAGATGCTTTCAACACAGGAATCTATGTTTGGATTGTGGTGCGTGTGAGGAAGTGCCAGCATTGTCTGAGCACAATTTGCCAGACTAGACGGTTTGAAATATCTATTAGAACAAAGGTTATCAGTTCCCCGGGATAACTAGGAAAGAAAATTTCGAAGGAATGAAAATATATGTTACAAAACAGAACGAGAGTTTACCCAAAAGAAAGGACAAGAGGACGTGGCCATGAATGATTTCATATAACATGAAAATATTTTTATTGGGACATTTCTGGCTCTATTCCAAGCATTTCTACCTCTGTATTTGGTAGTATTTCTAAGCATTTGTTTCAACTTTTAATGCAAATATTTTCCAGAGGTTCAAATCAAGTTAAATCCAAAGTACCACGGGATTTAGCAGGCAGAGTACCATCTTGCAAAACCACCAATATGAGTTCCATGACTTCAAAAATACAGTCAAAAGTCTTACAAAGAATTGTAATTATTATTGCCTAGATTTTCTTCTCTCTGCTGAATCTCCAAGCTGAAAAGCATACATGGCTCCATTGTTTAACTTGCTTGACATGTATTTACATAGTCAAATATTGAAGAAAAGGCTGATGGATGAATTTTCATCGAAGGAAACTAAATTAGTGGCAAAATAAAGTGTTCATGCCATATCTTACCGGCCAAGATAGCCTTCTATTTCTCTATAAAAGACTTGACATTTCCCAGATACCGTAGAAGCTCAATTCTGTCCTTGTTAGCCATATACTGATGCAAGAAAACACACAATTCATTATTTATACCCCTTGTCTTCAAATACTCAAGAAATTTCTCTCGAATATCGGCATTCAAAGTCCTGAATCAGCAATTGAAACAGAGTAAGATTACTAACAAGTTCATATTAAAAGACTTCAAATCAGCTATAAAAACTTTATAAATGTTTTGGATTTGTTAACATGCCAAACCTGAAACCAGGTCCCGTGTAAGGCATAGCCTGCATCCGATCACGCCCTAGTATGTAACCTCTTTGAATTTCTAAGGATTCAGGCCATGCTGAGCAGCAAATTCCAATTCACTGCCATATTCCTCCTTTGAAATATCCCCAGGTAGACTAATGTGAAGACGGACATTCACCCCAGAACTGTCATCTCCAAGCTTGGGAACCTGTGCAGACCCATCAAACACGGTAGCTTCAATTTTTATTTCTTCTTTGTCCCCAAACCTCCCCTTCATTGTAATCCACAGCTCACCTGGCCGATCTTGAACAGTGAATGAATTGAATTTTGTTAGAGGCTGCATTGTTTAGGAAAAAGGAGATTTTTTTAAGGAAACAAGCTTTTGTTAAATGTGGATACTTTACAAGATGAACTATAATAGGAAGCTATAAAATACGTCCAATGACTGGATTTTCTTTTCCAGTACATAATCTCTCCCAATTTTCATGATTATACTAGTAGTTGTAACTTCATCACAACATTCTTTCATAAGTATTTCAAAGAATAAATACGGTAATCAACACCAAAACTTAATCATCTAGAAAGCCACCCCTAATACTCAAACCGGCACCCAAAAGTATTTTGAGTATAAATATGAATTTGTTTTAGTATGATTAACCGAGACAGCAACTTCGATTTCGCTAACTTAAGTTCTTTTCTTCTTGTTTTTTTTTCAATTACCCCTTTCTTTTTATTTTAATTTTAAATTATATAATATAATATAAGGATTCTCTAAACTCTATCAATTGCTCCAATTTTGCACAATGAGTTAATGAATTCTCAAGGCATGGATTTATTCCCAGCCCCGAGCCCTCATCTATTTTTGTCGTTTTCTTTGCAGTAACTATCGTAACATATGAAATCTAGCCAAGCTTCAAATACAAAGGCATTTAATTGACAGTATTGTTCACAATATTTACAGTTTGGATTTCTATATCTACGCAGATTCAGAAATTAATAACAAGAAGCAAATAGGAATGATAAATTTCCAAGACCACCTACTCCAAGTAATTATAACCCCAAAATGCTGGGCAAATGGACAACTATAGAAAAAGGAAGGAGTGTGAACCTGTTCTGGAGGTGAGTACTTAGACTGCTACTCGATCTCGTTTCGAAGAATTCTTGAAATCTTAGACTCAAAGGGCGACTTGGCCGTTGCCTGAGTTCCATACGGTATGGTTTGATGAAGAGATGTTGAAATGACAGTTAGTGGGTGGAAGCAACAGGAGACCTCATGTGTCCGAGTTCTAATCGAAGGTGAAGAAACGTAGAGCTTTTTACAGCCACGGGGAGAGTTGCAAATTTTTCATGTTTTAGAAAAAATGAAAGCAAACAATTAAATTAACAAACATAATACTCCTCCAGTTCTTAATATATAGTGAAAATAGGACTGACATTTTGAAATCACCATCCGCTAATTATAATCAAGCTTTGATAATCCAAAGTGAAGGTTTCACTACATAAATTGAGCATTCCCATGAATATATAAAATATAGAGCCAACCAAACACAAAATGAAAGCAAGAACAGGACAAACTAATTGTCAGCCTCAAATTTCTTCTCCTACTGCCGATCTTCCGCATTCCTAAGCATTAATCCTCCTCCATTTGAACCTCCAAGTCCAGCATTCCTAAGACTTATATGGAAGAAAATTCTTAAAACCATGATTTTAAGGGTCATGGCACTGCTACTTTGGTGCCGTGGCACCTGAGAGAAAATCTGCATATTTTGACAGTATCGTCGTGGCACCCTTAACTCTGATTTTATGGCAACATAAGAGCTTAACATGACTTATTTTTATCACCATGAATTCCACTTTCTCTCACTCGAATTGCTTGACTCCCCCTACAAAAAATGAACAATTGTCTTGTATGAAATGTACAGAAATTAACGTTACAAAAAAATTATGAATCTTTGTCATTGTATCAAGGGTTACAAGCCATTATATTATGAAGTATTCTATTTAACAAATTTAATTAAATTAAAAAAATTAATTAATTTAACATATTTTTTTCTAAAATACTCTAATCATCTTTCTTAATTTCATCCATTCTCTTTTAGTTAATTATTGTTGAAAGAGTATATCAATAGGATAATTTAAAAAAAAAGGATAAATATGTCTAATATTTAAAACTAAACTAATTTAAGAATTTAAAATTTATCAAGTGGTATTTCTATAGGATTTTTCTTTGAAAGTATTCAGGAATGAGCCATGGACATATGAATTTTTTTTTAACTCTATTATCCTAGAAGTACTAAAAATAAAACAATGTTGCAACCGCATTATTTTTTTAACAATTAAGGTTAGTGTTTTTATTGGTTAAAGTGGCATTAATCCTTTGTTAATAATTTTAGAGTGACATTGAGTAAAAAAAACACTTTTAAATACTCATAACGGCTTCCCGGATACTTCCAAAACAAAAATTACCATTAACCTTAATTAAAAGTATCAAAATACCCAAGTCTACGGATGCCCCACCTTTAATAACTAAAAGGAAATCAAATTAGAAACATATTCAAAGGTTTCAATGGGTGGGTGGGTGTGTAAAGCAAGGTTTAAATATCAAATCAATTAATCATGAAAGACATGAAATTGAATACAATCAAAGAATGAAACATTTATGTTCAAATTTGACAACAAAAACCTTTTGAAAGAAGAAAAGAAATAAAGAAATCTCGAGAGGTTTTCCCCATAATTTAGACTAGATCTAAGTTAGTTTTGAAAGCTAACCCCAAAACTCAAAGAAATAGACCCAACATTCACCATAAATTATTAATCCGAAAACCATGGAAGCATACATAGCAAAAGAAATAAATCTCTCGGTTTGTTAATGCGTCAATGAATTCTTTGGACGTAAATTCAATCAAGGAATCGTCAAGTTTGATCATCTAAAAAATAAAGTGTGTTAGACCTCAATCCAAACAACAGAGTGAATAAAGGCAAAAACAGTATAATTATAAAGACAAGTTTAAATTATGATACAAATTCATGACAAATATTTAAATTTAAAATAAAGAAAATTAAAACAACCACACGAAGCAGTAATGCTCATATATATACGTATACTATGCAGACAAATAATAAAATGATATCCATACGATAAAAGAAAGTCAAATTTTGGAGGAGATATGCACCTGATCATTACATTTCCAACTATATCCAGTCCAGATCTTCTCCATATGAAGCTTATCTCCTTCTTTGTTCTCTATCTTAGGGTGCCGCAGTTTCTCACAACCAGAGGCATGGAAATATTTGAGAGAAGGAAAGAACATCGTTCCTCTGAATATGGAAGTTAATTTTGGTAGACCTTTCAATTTCACGGATCTCACATTACGAAGAGTGATAGGAGGGTTAGAAGTGCTACTACTCCAATAATCCTCTCCAACCATTTGTACCATTGACCCGCAAGATTCAACAGAAATAGTCTCTAGATTTTCGAGCTGTGCAAAAAATTCAGACACAATCAGAATCTTCATTTTGCTGCATCCACAAATCTGGAGATCTCGGAGGTAAAGAAATGGGATATCCAAGAATGGAGCAATTGGTGCCATTATTTGTTTCAAGTCTTCCAACTCACACTGACTTATAAACAATTCATTGATGTCTTCTGGAAGTACTGCTTTATTTGCCAGATCAATACCACATAAAACAACCCTTTTTAAGGAATATGCTTTAGGGGCACCCACTAAGGAAGCATAATCAAATACCGTGGCTAAACTTAGACAATAACTTTTGAGTCGGTGATCTCTGTCTAGGAAGCTCTTAACATAGGCATTAAACTCTCCTATGTCACAAAAGTTAACTGAAATAACTTCCAACTTTCTCAAACCTTGTAGATCTTGCGCACTCACATCCATTGATTCTGGGATGCAATTCACCAACCTAAGAGACTGTAGATCGATCATTCTGGATATTGTTGATGATGACATTTCCAACCGGTCTGTATAAGCGAGATTCAAACATTTAAGATTGACTAACAATTCCAAGCCACAAGGTGCTTTAGTTATGGCAGTAAATGAAAGGTCCAACTCTATCAACCGTTGCAATTTCGCTAATGAAGGCACTTCACTCAATTCTTCACATCCCGAAAGTAATAAAATGATGAGGCATTCCAAATTAGATACAGATGTGGGCAAACGTTCAATGCCAGTCCTAGACAAATCAAGTATTTTAAGAGTAGGCATGTTGTTGAAAAAATCATTTGGAATCTTTTTGAGATTATAATTATAATCTAAAAGCAACATGGAAAGTTTAGAGCACTTAGGAGATGTGCCATCTTGAATTTTTTGGATGTTGCTTTCAGTCAAGAAAGCTTTCTGCAGATTTTCCTTCCATTCTTCATTCTCTGGTAAATCTATCAAATTCATACCAGGTTTTGCTAGAATTTCGCCAGTCTTCTTTGCAATATTAATTGCCATGACCCTAAGCAAAATGTGCATTCTCCATCGCCCATATTCTTTTATCAACAAACTTTTATATTCTAATCCACCCAACATGGAGTAACCTTCAATATGTTGCATCATAGAGCTCTTTTTCTTACCAGTCCATCCCTCAAAGAAAAATCTTCTGATCAAAGGCTCAAAATAATGGTCATAGACATGTTCCTTGCCTCGTAGAGCATAGTACAAGAAAAAGCTTTGCAATTCATCATTTAAGCAAGCATAGCTAAGTTTCAATACTGGAAATACCCTATCATCCATGTGATAATGCCTGTTGTCCAAGTTTTCAAGGCATTCTAACAAATGATTCCAGTCTCCTCTATGTTCTTTTCCCTTCATGCTTCTTGCTATGGTAACAATAGCAAGAGGCAAACCCCCACATTGGTTTACCACGGACTTTGCTATATGCTCCACCTCACTCGATTGCATCTGATGGATTCCAATAGTCCTTTTAAACAAATTCCAACCATCTTCTTCATGTAGAGGTTTTACATTTATCGTATTCTTCATGCAATCCATACTTTGACACACATCCAAGGAACAAGTTGTCAAAATCAATTTAATCCTATTCTTCGAAAGAGGAAATCCAATCTCTTCTAAATAGATGGGATCCCAAACATCATCTAAAATAAGGACGCATCTCTTTTTATGTTTGGATGCCTGCAATAATTTTCCAGATATTCTTTTGACATCACACTCATCAGATATGTCTAGATTAATTGATCTTGCAATATCCTTTTGCAACTTGTAAATGCTATTATCATTTCGTGATACAGTGACCCAAATAATATGGTCAAAGTCATCACCGACTTCATCTAAAAGTTTGTTATGCATATGAGTTGCTAAAGCTGTTTTCCCTGCCCCTCCCATTCCCCATATTCCAATTGCTGACACCTCATCTCCCATTATCCATTCCCATATTTGTCGAGTATAAATTTGATACTCCTCTCCTACTAAATCAGTTGTTGGCAATTTATAACCTTTGGAACATCCTAATAATAAGAATATGAATAATTTATTAACATGAGGTAAACAAAAGAATTATTTATTTCAAACAAAGAAAATGAGAAGGATAAAATAAAATAAATTGAGTATATTGCATTTAGATATCATTTATCATATCTTAAAAATAAAATAATAATCATTGGACCATACTTATATCAAATTCTTTACATCCACTTTGTCAAATTTTCTAATCATACCTAGCCGTGTGTACTGTTTTTGTCATGTAGGTAATGAAGTCATTAAAAAAAAAAATAAAACACATAATAAAATAAAATTGGAGGACTTTAGAAAATAGATATAAAGAACTTGATATAAATTTTCTCTATAATCATTTAGTATGAAATGATGATAACAATTACTTCCTTAAAGAATAGTTTAAAAGAATATACCAATTAATTTTTTCTGTAGATGACTACTAAAAAGGGTTGTATATAGTTCAAGTTAAATTATATATACCTGTTTCCAAACCAACATTATTTCTATTGACTCTATCATTAGAATCATTTAATTCCATATATGCCCCTCCTTGAACATCTTCAAATATTGCTTTACATGTAGGAACCGGTGGCTTCAATTTTAACCTCACCTTTTTAACGACACTTCTAATGAGTTCTGTTTCATCCCTACAAAGGAAACCAGGACAATAACGTTAACATTAAAGTTGATTGAATTTTAAAATTTTACGCATAAGCTATAAATAGTTAATGCAAGGTATAAAGAAAAATGGTCACAAGTGTAACACTTTTAGTTCAGCTGCAAAACTTTGTGGTTTTTGTTTTTTTGACAACAATTAAAACTCTGTTGAACATCGATATTAATTATCATATAATTATTGAATAAATGTAACGCAATATTGTATGGACGAATTTTTTAGGGCAGATCGCTATAAAATAACCCTTACGACTTCCAAATCCCAAAATGATGCTTTGAATATGGTAAATCCTAGTGGTAGGCAGGTACAAAATGGGATTTGATGAATATCTTGATAAAAAGACAAAAGTGCTCCTCAGTTATATTTCAAAAAAAGGTGCCCCTTCGTTTACTATAATGGATGATACAATGATGATAACAATAGGTTCAATAATGAGTTAAGGAGACGGAATGACTATATCTTCAGAAGTTCTTCTTCAATTAGACAAAAATCAAAAGGAAAAGGCTAGAGGGGCCGTTTATCATAATGGATGACACAATGACGATAACAATAGGCCCAAAGACGAGTTAAGATGAAGGAATGATGAGTACGCCTTTTAAACTCCTCTACAATTAAACAAAATCCAAATGGAAAAAGCTAGAGGGGCAGTTTACCATAACGGATGATACAATGACGATAACGATAGGCCTAATAATAAGTTAAGACAAGGGAATGACTACACTTTCTGAAACTCTTCTTCAATTAGACAAAAACTAAAGGGAAAAAGCAAGAGGAGCCATTTACCACAATAGATGTCACGATATGCCCATGATGAATTAAAATGAAAGAATGACTACACCTTCGAAACTCTTCTTCAATCGCTTATTTTTGAAAAATATAATTGAGGGGCACTTTTGTTTTTTTTCTAAGATATTTAAGGGCATGTTTGGATAAGAATTTAGAAAATTGCTTATAAAAGAAAAGGACTTTTGAACAACTTTTAAAAAAAGGCTTTTGGAGAAGAATTTATGAAAAAAAAAGTGGTTTTGAATAAATGAGTGTTTAGATAGTTATTTCCAAAAGTACTTTTATTATTAGTAAATTACAAAAAAATGTATGAATATTAAATGAGGAGAGATAAGAGAGGAAAGAGGGTGTAAAAAAAGAAATGAAAATGTGTAAGAAAAAATATGGGTAATATAGTAATTTGTTAGTTCATAAGCTCTTTTACTGTTTCATAAGCTACTATGACCAGTTTATCTAAAATATTAATTTTAAACTATGGTTTAGTCAAAAAACCTGTTTGAACAAATATAACTGTTTATTTTAAAATTTCTTAAAATCTAAACACTAAATCTCATTTTGCACCGCCCACCAATTTGGAATTTGGCATATTTGAAGAATCATTTCGAGTTTAGAAGTCTTGAAGGTATTTTATAGGGATTTTCCCAATTTTATATAAACATTATTTTATTTTAAAATTGTTATTTTATGTAAATTAAGATTTCAAACAACAAAATCGTTTACGGTAAACCCATCCGACCTTTTCTAATCATGGGTCCCGCGTCTATTTTTCTTATTACGTTGTCCTTATTTTATTAAAATGTGCATCTCTATGACATTCTTTTTTATTCTATGCCATTTCAAAAAGATTTGAAGTCGTATTTTGTTCTCGAAATTTAAACATTGGAGTTATATTATTTATAAGTTTTTTTAATATCACCCTAGAAGTTCCTAAATTTGCAATTTTACCTCAACCATTATCTATATTAATTTTAATTATTAATTGACTAAATATGTTAAGCTGACAATACACGTGGTATCCATATCCTTTTTGTTTTAAGTTAAAGTGTAAATTTGTTCTAGAAATTTTTACTCAAGAGCAATGTTGTCCTAGAAGTTTTCAAATCATAATAATTTCACCCTATTTGTCATCCAGGTTAAATTTAACCAAATTTGATGATCCCGCAAATCCATGTGTCATCAACTTCATTTTTTTAATCTATATTTATAAATAAAGAAAAAAATTTAAGAAAATGCATCCTATATGTAATATTTGAGAAATTAAAAGATATAAAAATTTAAAAAGGTAGAAATATCTTGTGCGGTAAAGAGAAAATAAAAAAGTATCAGTCTATTTTGGTGTAAAAAAGTATCAGTCTATTTTGGTATAGTGATGGAGGACTTTTAATAACCTTAATCTTTAAGCAATCTGTCTTAGTGTGTCTTATATCCAGTAATCAAATCTTCCTCATTACTCTTTAGCGAACCCAGCTCCTCCTTCATTTGTAGCTTCTTTTTTATTGTTGTTCACTCTACAAACTAAGTATATTTAGTCAACTAATGGCTAAATTTAACCTGGATAATAATAGGATAATATTGCTACAATTTGAAAACTTTCAGGGCAACATTACTCCTGAGTGAAAATTTCTAAGGTAAATTTGTACTATAACAAAAATAACGTGGATGATATGTAAACTGTTAGCTCAATATATTTGACCAACTAATAGTCAAACTTAACCTCGATAACGGTTGGGATAAAATTACTATAATTTGAAAACTTCCACGGCAACATTGAGCCAAAAAAGACTTCTATGGCAGCATAACTTTAACATATAAACTTCTAAGGCAAAATAAAATATTAACCCTTTCAAAAAAAAAAAAACAAAGAAAGAAAGACTATGTGCCCCACTTTTTCCTTCACAATATATGAAAGGATGAGTGCATACGCAGAGCTCAAATGCAATATCCCTGATTAAGTTGGAACAACTTACGGTCAATCAATACAAGTGTTTTATGATCTTTAATCTTTTAAGTTTATAAAATACATTTTTAATCTTTTAAACTTAATACTTTTAATATTATCTAATAAAAAAATACTAAATCAACAAATTTAAATAATGACTATACAATTAAATGCTAACAAAGCATGTTTATATTTTATTTTTTAAATATAATATTTTTATATTTCAAAATAAAAGAAAACGGTTAACACAAAAACAACTAAATATACCATCTTATTTCCTTCATTGACATGGCATCTACTTCTAGAGAACCATTTGTGACTTCACCCCATCCTTCCATTCCTCCTTCACTGAACTTTCAAATCGTTGGCAATACTTTAGTAGGCTAACATGAAACTTTGGAATGCTTTTCTATCAAACAAAAAGATTTTCCATAAATAAATCCTCCCAATTATGAATTCATAATTGAACAATCAAGCAAAACAAATGGCTTCAGTATGAAAATCTCCGTGATCCCTCTCCAGGTACAATTTTGCAGACCAAATTCTCTCCAGAATCACTCACACCCAATCGCTTTCTCATGATTTTGAAACCCAGCTATTGCTTTTAGATCCTGCGGTCAACGAAGTACTAGGGTCCAAGTGCTATAGGTAAAGGAAGGAGGGGTTCGGAGAAAGAGATGTATTGTCAAAGAATGGGAGAGGACGGATGTTTTTGTGTTCACCGTTTTTTTTTTATAATTTCAAATATAAAAAAATGTACTAAAAAAGCTAAAATTCAAGATGCCTTTGCCTGCATTTAATCAGTGATCACTTAAATTTATTGATTTAGTATTTTCTGTGAAATTAAACTAATAGTATTAAACTTGAGGGATTAAAAATGCAATTTACAAATTTAACGTATTCTTTAACCTATAAGAAATTATGGTAACGATGGGGTTAATACTACAACTAATTAAACAATTTCAATTCTTGCCCAGAAATAAGTTTTAAGTTGCTTAAAGTCACGGTAATTATTTTTTAAGTAATAAAAAGGATTAATATAATCAGTCTCTTAAATTTGCTATCATTTTAATTTTAGTCCCTTAAATTTTAGGTTTTGACACTTTAAGTTTTTTTTTTAGTTCAAAATATTAGTCTTTCTGTTTAACTAAAAAAATTTAGACAATTTTACACCTTAAAGAACTAAAACCTATAATTTAAAACTTGAGGAGGTAATACTAAAATGAAGATAAATTTAAAGAATTAAAGATTATATTAACCTTAATAAAAATTACCTGTAATCTTTATAGCTCCAGCCAGCAATTCCAGCAACTTCTTTGAAAGCCTTTCTCCATCCTTTCACCTTCATTTTGTCAAGTACATAATCCTGTTCATGCTTTTGAAAGGCTTTTGCAAAACTTCCTGTTTGACGCCGAACACAAGACGGATCTACACGATAAAAGATTGGAAATACAAGGCCTGCCATTTTCCTAGAATCAAGAATCCTTTGGAGCTCATCTAAACACCATGTTGAAGTAGCATACTTTTCAGAGAGAACGACAATTGCACAGAAAGATTCTTCAATTGCTTGATTCAAACCGTGTTTGATAACTTGTCCCCTTTCAAGCTCTTCGTCATCTCTAAAAGTTTTCAGTTCATAACGCTGCAAGGCAGCATATAAATGGGCTGTAAAACTCCTACGAGTGTCTTCTCCTCGAAAGCTTAAGAACACGTCATACTTGTGTCTCCCTTTTGAACTAGAACAGCTTGAAGAACACCCAACTCCACGAGCATCAAGTTCCATTGCTAGAAAGTAACTGAACCATTCAAAATGCACAATGAACAAATGGTGCATAGTTGCAAGTATATATTTCATTGAAGAAAATAGGGTTAAGATGCATTTACCACCAAAAGTACTTTTTAAAATGCAACCAAATGTGCCCAGTACCCCCAAAGAGTTTTTTTGGTTCATCTAACACCCTCAATTGTTAACTGCAAAATTACAATATAATAAAATTTTATAATGCTAAATGCGTTTAAAAAAATACTCTAAAGTACTAGATATAAAGAGAGAACATTTTTTTGAGTTAGATTTATACAAATTGGAGGATAGGGGTTAAAAAAATTTAATTAAGTTTTTTTACTCTTTTATCTTACATATTATCCTTATTAAAATTTTATAATCCAATTTCTCCAATTTTTTTAAAGTCAACTTAGAAAAATTTTCCCTCCCCTCTAAATCCCTCTTGCCAAACAACCCATAAGATACTGATGCATTGAGAAAAATATTTCAGGATGGATGTACTTCAACTCAAAAAATCAATGCAACATTCGAAACTTCAATAGATACTTATGCAAGGCGCTGTCCTCGCAACTCGCCAGATTCACTCCATACTTATGTTAAATAAAGGTTAATACAATATTTAATTTTTATATTTTGTATTTATTTTAGTTTAAATTTTTAAAATTTTAAATTATAGGTTTGATCTTTTAAATTTTTCTACTTTTAAAATATTAATATCTATAATTTAATAAAAATCTAAATTATTAAACTCTTTGAGGAACTAAAACTAAAATAAAAATAAACTATAAAAATTAAATATTATATTAACCTAGATCGAATTATAAACTCTGTACATATCCTTTATCCTCCTTGATTTTCACATATAGCAAATAACTTTTTGCACATAAGTAAAAGTAAAACGAAGTAATTCATTTCAGTGAATAAATATGAAAAGCAAATTAGGCAAGAATGCAAGCTTGACATGCAGGAAGGTTTTTTTTTTCTATAATATTGATTATCTTATTTATTTTTTATTATTTTATAAATATAAGAATGAAATCACCCAAGTCAGCTCAAGTCTTACTTTAATTTGCCTGTTTCAACCGCGTTGCGGGGTATCTTTGGGGAAAAACTACTTTCACTTTGTCTTCTGTGATCCTAAGTCCACGCAAAGCATTGGAATCCATCAGTGGAGGCCCCACCAAGCACGTTTCAATGTTTTGTAAAGACATCTGTCTTCCTTCTCAGCTTTTCCATTAACTCGAAGGATGTGAACATTGACCTCGCAACCACTATGAAAAGAAATTAAATCATTAATCATTTTAAGGAATAATAAATTATGAAAATTGTATGGAAGGACCAAGTTAAAAGAAAAGGGTAAAACAACGAAAATGTGTAATTACACTTTTGAGAGGAAACGCAAGAATTTTCTTCTCTTTATTTTCAATTACAAAAATGAAAGATTAATAGAAGTATATGATGGTTTAATTATTTTTCTCCAGCTAGACATGATATGATATGAAGCGTAGGAGGAAATGTTTGTACGTTAGTTTTTTTTTTTTTTGTCAAAAAGTTTATGATTCTCCAGTTTAGAGTATTATTTCTAATGAAAAATGAATCTAATATTAATATAACAAAACTATTAAGAATCAAATAAGACTGTTATCATTTTCCTACACCTGATTAAGGAGAATGTTAATCAAAGATATAAACTGCTTTCAATTTTAATTATAAAAACTAGATAAATAATTTATTTTATTTATAAATATGAGAAATTAATATATTTTATCTCTCAAATTTATAATTTTCTTTTTAAAGTATCTATATATGATTGCACATATGTTAAAGAGTTTCTAGTAGTTCTAATATATATGATATAGTAGAAAGTATTTTAAGAAAATTAATATATAATCATTACAAATAATTAACTTAATTAATTTTTTAATCTATTTAAATTAATTAAATAAATTTTATATTAAAAATAATAAGAAGTATTCATAGTTTCCTGTCTAAACCAAGAACTTGAGCTAAGGAAGAGGTGGATGATGATTAATGAGCTATTTGGCGTGAGAGTTTAGAGTGAAGGTGGAGAGGGAGAAAATTTTTTACTAGTTCAATTTAAAAATATTAGAGTAATAACGTTACAAAATTTTAATAAAAAAATATGTAATATACAAAAATAAAAAAATATATTAAAAATTTTTAAACCTGGCATTTTATTTTTTTTTAAAAAATCTAACTCATCAAATTTCTCTTCTCTCCTCTCAACTCCAAATTTCTCCCTTCCCATCCTCACACCAAACAAATGAAAAAAAATTTAAGAAAAATAAATACTATAAAAATAATTCTCCAAAAAAATAATTTTTTATAATATTTAAAAAAATTTATTTCTAATATCATATTCTCCCTCTCAATAGATATGGAGTCTATTTTAATTTTAAATATAACATCTCAATATATTTTCTTTTAAAATAATAATTTTATTTTAAATGAGGTAATTTAAATCTATATGATTATGATTAGAGAGAGTATTTTAAAAAAACTAACATACAATAATTATAAATAATTAATTCAACTAATTCTTTTAAATAATCTAAATTAGTTCTTATTTAGGAGTTAGTAATATTCAAGAATCAATTTGCTAGCTGACGATCTTTTCTTTATAGACAGCATTCCTAGATTGATCTAGTCAATTAATCGACCAATCAGGATACAATATAACCCCTGAATATAGAAACCCTAATCAAAGAGAGAGCAAGAGGAACAAAAGTGAAGAGAAACGGGAAATCAAATTCAAAGTCTGAAACGAAGAAAGTAAATAAAGAGATGAAGTTACTTACTCAGGATTTTTGGAAGATAAGCAGGGCGAGAAGATAGCAATGATTTGAAGCCAGAAAAGAAAAGGAAGAGGAAAGAAGACGAGGTCTTCTAAGAAAGGCAGAGTCGTCTTTGAAGTGTGGTCGCCTCCTTTAAGCGCGGTAGGTGATGTAAGTTTTGGCGTTATTTCACTTAACTTTTTGCAAATAGTATAATTTATAGTTAGATTAATTTTTATAAAAAAATTAGTTTGACAAACAAAAATTTATTTGAATAATTAATGAAAAAACAAATTTATATAATAAAAGATTGAAAAATACATAAATTTTATTAAATAAATCATATATACTTTATGAAAATCCATAAATAAACCATATATTTTATCAAAGAGAATTTATCTATATTTAAGAAAACAAAAATATTTACTAAAATTTAAACCTGTATTTATTTTTTTTATAAAATATACTCCTCCAATCATTAATATATAAACTAATTCAGAAGTTAATTTAAGTTTTAAATATAAATTTTTTTAAAATTAATTATATATATACTCCTTTAATAATAATTAAGTATAGGAAAGTGAAGGATTAAGTAAAATTATTAGAGTTTTTTAAAAAAAGTATCATATTAATTAATTTAATTAATTTTTTAATATAATTAAATTTATCAAATATTAAGATCGTACGAGTATTAATTAATGCACTCGCCACAATAGCAACATGTGTAGGTCAACAGTAACACTATCTGCATGAGGTGTCTAGTTTAAACGTGACGTTAACATGGTTGTGTGTGTGTTTAAATTGTATTAAAGGAAATTTAAGTGAAACGGAAAAATAGGTTTTGACTAAAACTATTTTAGTATTAACTAAAAAGTAATAAGCATTTCCAAAAATAGAGTGAATAATAATAAGTCTTTTTTTTTTAAAATTTGAATTTGGAAAAATTAAACTAAAACAAAATAGGTATGGACTAAAACTCTGGTATTGACTGAAATACATTAGACATAAAAAAGAATCCCACCTTTTGGAGCATTTTCTTCATTTGGGTATGAAATTCAACATCCCACTTTAGGTCCTTACACTTTTATGGGATTATCAATATTTAGATACCCATTTTATATTTTAGAAATTTTTATGTTATTTTGTGGGATTTTCTCAAGAAAAAAAATTCATAGAATGCTCTTAACAATAAATCAGAAGTGAACTGCGTACATCTAAGGGTGTATTTGGTTTAATTTTTAAAAAATAAATTAAAAAAAAACTAATTATAAAGTAATTATGAAGAATAAATTTTATAAAATATATTTTGTATTAAAAGCAGTTTTAAAAAAAATAAGTGTTTAGATTATTGTTATCAGAATAACTTTTTTAAAAGATAAATTATTAAAAAAATATGAGATAAAATAATAATTATATAAATTGGTAAGATGATAAAAATATAAAAGGTAAAATTAGTATTTTATATGTTTATATTCTGAAAAAAAAATAGTGAGAGATGTTTATTGAAAATCATAGTTTTAAGTGTTGAGATTATAGTTTTTTCCCATAATCTTATATAAATATAAAATATATTTGGCTATTTTTAGACCTAAAATATAGTTTGGGCTCAAAAATATTTTTTTATATATCTAACTAAATACTCACTAAATGCAGTAAAAAGTTACTTCACTCAGCGTGGCTTTTTAGTTGGAAGTGCTTCTCTTTCACAGCCATCACAAACAAACACACTTTACTTAATAGTCAATAGTGGAAACTTTTTTTTTATTTTGTATTTTTCTATCTTATTGAATTGGAGGAACGCAAAGCTTTTATGACACTAACCGTATATGCCCTGTTTGGTATAATAGAATTGGGGATGTGGAGATGAAAATGAAATTGGTTTATATCAAAATGTTTATTTGGTATGATGGAATTGGAAAATATTCAAATTCCATTTCCACCAAAGTTGATGGAATTGATTTCCCTCCTCAAATAAACCCACAAAAAATACATTGTTTTTTAAATATCGATATAGAAGTATCTATTTAAAATACTTATAAAAAAGAATATCTATTTAAAATTTAACTTTATTATGAAAATAGTACCACACATTTTTTTTTGTGTTCCTTATATTACTAGCTGATATAGTTTAATATAATAAAAATTAGTTAAAATATATAAAATTTTCTTAAATTTTATGTCAGTTCCTACTATTAAAATTATCATGTTAAGGATTTTTTCCATATTATAATTTTTTTATTTTTATTAACTTATCATTTAACAAATAACACTCTTGCATATGACATGTACTTGTGAGTAAATATTTATGCTTTTTATTTTAAAAAAATGCATGCCCAAATAAATATATTAAATTCT
This sequence comes from Leucaena leucocephala, assembly GCA_037074615.1. Classification (NCBI taxonomy): domain Eukaryota; kingdom Viridiplantae; phylum Streptophyta; class Magnoliopsida; order Fabales; family Fabaceae; genus Leucaena; species Leucaena leucocephala. The sequence continues at coordinate 14,099,131 of CM073516.1, read as the reverse complement.
TTTTTAATTAATTTATAGTTTTTTAAGTATTTATAATTTTTAAATAAAAAAGTATAAAATGCTCAAAATTACGTCTCAATTGTCAAGTGTTAATTTTTTAAATAAAATGGTATATAATAAAAAATATATAAAAATTATGACATAGAAAAAATTGTTAATTTCAATAGTAATTTTAACAATAAGGGATAAAAAATCCTTAATTGAAACTTTTAAAAATTAAGAATATGATATACAACTAACCTCAAATTTATGAGATTTTTATGTATTTTAGCGTAAACATTATTTTTTGTAGAAGTAAAAAAGAAGAAGAAATATATCTATACATGTACACACACATATAGTACTAGATATATTGTATATGGCAGATAAATTGGAAAAATGATCAAATATATTGGAGAAATGATTAAACTATCAATATTCGAAAACAATCATATATATGTTGAAAATAAGGAAATGTAAAAAAAAATATTAAAAGCTTCTAAATAAATTTTTGGGGAAATGACATAAAAAGAACCTTAAAATTACAAAAGGACAAAAAGGATTATTGAATTTTGATAATTCCTCTAACAAGTGAGATCCTAAAATGGGATTTTGAAATCCAAGCAAAAAGTCATAAATGCCCCTTGCTTTATAAATAAAATAAAATAAAATCTACCCCTGGCAAAAAATAAAGTCTCTTACGCCGGAGCTCCAACAGTGGCCCTCGACAAGCCGGCTACAAGGCAGAGAATTTTTTTTTTTGTTTTTGAAATTATTTTGTCAAGTGGTGGAGGACTTGCATGCTAAAGGTAAAAGTAACCATTGGACTACCAATGGTTTTCAATATATATAATGCAAAATATTATATTAGTTAATTTTTTAGCTTTCATTGCAACCCATTAATAAATTTTGTATGACTATTCAGTACATTTCTATAGCTATTCGTTATATTTTATCAGCTATTAACAAGTTTTGTTTAGAAGTACGGATGAACTAAAATGCTCTCTATATTAACTAAAACATAATAGGTATTAATAAGAATGGAGTGGAGAATATCAAGTCATTCTTTAAAATTTAAAATTTGGGAAATTAAACTGAAACAAAATAATCATTGACTAAAACTCTTTTAGTATTAATTAAAATACAATAGGCATTAGTAAGAATGGAGTGAAGAATAACAAGTAATTTTTCAGAATTTAAAATTGGAGAAAATTAATTGGAACAAAATAGGCATTATGTAAAATACTTTTGATATTGACTAAAACATAATAGGTATTAACAAAAATAGAGTGAAAAATAATAAGTTATTCTTTTGAATTCAAAACTAGAAAAATTTTATTGAAACCAAATAGGTATTGACTAAAATGGATTAAACATTAATAATAATAGAGTAGAAAATAACAAGTCATTTTTTTTAAATTTAAAATTGGGGAAACTAAACTAAAATGAAATTAGTAATAACTAAAATGCTTATGAATTGACTAAAATGCAATAAATATTAATAAAAATGGAGTGAAGAATAAGTCATTCTTTATATTTTTAAAATTGAAAAAATTAAATGGAAACAAAATAGGCATTGACTAAAACTCTTTTAGTATTGACTAAAATACAATAAATATTAATAATAATCGGGTGGGGAATAATAAGTTATTCCTTAAAATTTATAATTGAAAAAAATAAACTGAAATAAAATACGCATTAACTAAATTCTTATAATATTAATTAAAACGTAATAGGCATTAACAAGAATAGAATGAAGAATAACAAGGCATTCTATATAATTCATAATTTGGAAAATTAAACTGAAATGAAATAGGCATTAACTAAAGTGATAAGTATTAGCAAGATTGGAGTGAAGAATTATTTGTTATTACTTGCTAAATAAAAGTTGTTAATATCTAATTAAATGTAATGAATAGTCAACGAGTTGTAATACAAGCTAATGAGTTAACTAATAATATTTTGCACCTTGTAGGTTGAAAATCAATGGTAACCCAGTGGTTACCTTTAGTTTTCGCATGCAAGGGGTGGTGCCGTGGTGGGATAAAATCCCACCTCCACCGCTTGCCAATATATATATATATATATATATATATATATATATATATATATATATATATTAAAAAAATTCCTCTAATCAATAGCCACAACTTGCTGCTGATTGTTGTCTAGGGCTAGTATTACATAGGGTGTCTAAGATTACCCCTTTTGACCTGTTCCTAATGATTTCATGATAAGTTTATCCCGTCTGATCTGAGATAGAGGGAATGGTTGAGGTGAGATAGGTCTTGACTTAACTCTTGAGACTTCCATCATGACCCCAATTTTTTTTATAAAAAAAATATTATATTTTTTTATCTTTCTCACTCTATTCACTTATTTTAAGCTCTCCATCTCTCTTCTCTTATGCTTTGTTTGCTCATGGTCACAGGTCTTGTTAGTCGTCACTATCATACAGATATTTTTATACATATATATTTACTTACAAATATTTTTATACAGATATTTTTATTCTTCCTTACTGTTATTTTTCCTCTTATCTGGGTAAGTTAGTATTTTATATTAGGGAGAAATATTGGTATTTAGAGGAAGTTGCTATAGTATTTTATATAGAATAATTTACTAAAATAATTTTATTATAATATTTTTTTTAAAAAAATAGGGTCGAGAATTCCTGTCTTGATCCTAATGGTACCGAGATAAATTCAGGATAGGACGAGTGCGTCCCGTATACTATATCAGAACAGGGTTATCTTAATCCCAACCTATTTTGTGAACACTCTTAATAATACAGGTTAACTTTGTTATAAATAGATTGGTCGTGATAGTTGCAAATTGGGTGGGTTGGGTTAAAAAGGCTTACCTTTTGATAAATTGATAATTAACCAACTCAAGCCTACTGTGACGGGTTGGAGGGAGCTACTCTTTTTAATTTTTTTGTAATATAAAATTTAAAATAATAATGAGCTGACCGAGGGTTAAGTTTTAGTGTGAGAGACTCAAAGTCAGGTTAAAAATAGATAAAATAAATAAATAAAATAATAATAAAATAAAATAAAAAAGTTAACTCGTCAATCGAGCGGATTAACCCATTTTTTTAGTGGATGGATGAGTACGGGATCCAAAAACCCAAGCCAGAAAACGGTCTCCTTCGTTTTTCAACTTAACCCGCTATTTGTTTAGTACCTACCCTATGTTAGAGATCTGACAGAGGTTAAGGCGTGGGCAGGCGATCGCTGGCTAGAAGTGGTAAACATTTTTTGTTAGAAAAAAAGAAGAAGCAAGAGGCATTTATGACTTTTTGCTTGAATTTTAAAATCCCATCTTAGGATCTAACATGTTATAGAAATTATTGAATTCAAGAATTCTTTTTGTCTTTTTGCAGTTTTGAGGTTCTTTTTGTATCATTTCCCTAAACTTTTTGTAATATAACGTTTGATCATTGTAGTTTATCTTAATTTTAATTTTGATACTTATAATTTTATAATATAGATTTTAATTTCTCAATTTTTTTTTATCTAAAACATTAGCTTCTATGTTTTAAGATAAATCTGAATCATTTTACCATTAAAAATCTAAAACCTATTATTTAAAATAATAACCAAAACCCAAAATAAGGACAAACTATAAATGACTAAATTTTGCATTAACCCCTAATATAAAAAAAAGTTTTTTGGGTTGTATTTCTACCATTTTAGGTACTATTCTAGGCATTTTAACCTTTTAAATATGTCATCTTAAAAGTTGTAATGTGAATAACAGAGTTAGTGTATAAAACCCTCTAAATCTCAAGTTTAATTCTTAAAAAAGATAAGTATATTAAGAAAAACAATCATAAATCTTTAAACTAAATACCTAAATAATAGAATATAATAAATATTATTTAAAAAAATTATGTCCTGATATTTTGGAATCAACGCAGCAAGGTGCCTTTTTGCATAACTATCATGGTATATTAGGATATACTTTTAGGAAAAAAACTTTTGAACTTGTAAAAAAAAACTTAAAAAAATTTATAAAAAACAAGTAGTTCTAAATAAATAAATATTTAAATAGTTATTACTAGAAATACTTTTATGATTAGTAAATTACCAGAAAGAATATGAGATAAAAAAAATATTCACTATTTACAATTACTGTTCATCTCCTTTTTTCTTCCTCCCCTGCTGGCGAACCATCAACCTACCCATAGCAGACGTGGATAACAGTGAAACAACAACCTTCAAAGAGACAAATAGTGACAAATCCCCGATGGATAACGAGCAACGACAGACCCAAAACGACGGTGAGCTACGACAAAAGACCCACGACGTCACGACGAGTAGCTACAAATCACCCAGTGACAGCAATTAATAGCAACAAAGAAGAGGCTATGCAGAGAAAAGAGGAGAGGAGAGAGTAAAAAAAATAGAGATAAACTTGTAATTAAATAGTCTAAAATAATAGTTTACTATTTTAAAAGTTACTCCTACTAGTATATTTAAAACCATGATTTTAAACTATAATTTAATCCAAAAACACTTATGGACAAATATAATTATTTGTTTTAAAATTTTCCCAAACTAAGATTTGAATAAAAAATCCTTTTAAAATTTAAGTTTCCAAACATGACACATAACAAGTTTCTCAGCCTAAAAAATACAGTAACACTTCTTACAAAGAATTATAAATTATTATTTGCCAGATTTTGTTCCCCACGTAGAATCTCCAAGCTAAAAGGCAAAACAGCGCTCCCATTGCTTGACTTGCTTGCCACGTCTCTAATCATCAAATTCAGGGTCCTGAATCAGCAATTGAAACCAGAGTGATTAGAATCACTAACAAATTCACATTAAGAAACTTCATATCAGCAACAAAAACTCTAATAAATTATTAAACGAGTATTGTTTTATATTTCAGGTTCAGACGTGCTTAAAACAATCCAGAGGCAACCACGACAACATAACAATAAACCTTGTTAGGTCCCATGTAAGGCATCGCCGGTAGCATGTAAACTTGTTGGATTACAACACATTTTGGCCATGCTTAGTATGCAACTCTATGGATTTATCCCATTTCAATGAAAGAATGACAATTTAGAAAGAATGACATTTTTTTAATGAGACAAGCTATATTTATAATGTGCTTACTTTACAAGATGACTTCAATTTTCATAACTATTGATGCGAAAATCCAATGACCACAATTTTCTTTTCCAACATCACATAATCTTTCCCAATTTCCATAATTATACAAGTATAGTAATTATAACTTCATTACAGCTTTCTTTCACATTTCTTTCGTCACTTTCTTTTCTTTTTTGACATCGATCAAGGTATCCATTGTCGGTAACAATAAATAATCCCCTCACTGCGAGGCATCCACTTAAAATAGCTGGGCATGAAATGCTTTCCATATCTAAGGGATTCGAACCCCTACCACTTAATTAAGAGATCAAATGAGGTAACTACTAGATCACACCCACACAGTTCACTTTCTATTATTTAATTAGGAGAAATATAGAATAAACCAAAACAACCAATGTTTTCAACAGCAAAACTTTTATTTGAATGTCTTTTCTAAAATATCGGAACAGATGAATTTTATCCTCTATATCAATTTCCCTCTTTTTTTAGTGCGTCAATGAAATATTAACCTTAGGGCATAAATTTGATCAAGGATTTGTCTCTCTCAGGAACTACAAAGAAAATGAAAATCTTGCCAAGCTTAAAAGAAATACCCATTTTAATGTGTAAAGGGTGTTCTTGGGCGGTTGCCCTGTCCGAAAAAAACATGAGCTGTATTTTACAGCCCGATGCTCGGCTCTACCCGATAAAAGTCCTAACTATTTTGAGTTGGACATAAACGGGCTAGGCATACTCAAGTTGTGATACCATACTTATATTATGAAAAACAATCTGCAATTATAAACTTCTAAAATAATATCATATTCATATATCTTCAAGAGTTAAACAATATCAATAATCTACTAAAAATAATGCAATAAAAAGATAATAATTAAAGTATTAAAATTTATTGTATATAAAAAAAAGCTTTGAAGTCTAAGTAATTGTAACTTTGTATCAATTTCCCAAATGTTGACAAAGATAAAACATCTAAAAAAAGTAAAATAAACAATTATAATTTATAATATAATCATATTATGATTAGTAGAGTTAAAGAAAAAGAAAAAATCAATATAGTTATAAATATTAAAAGACGCAATGTATTTATTTAACTACTTATATTTCTAAAATGACCATTTAGTCACCAGTAGCTATCATATTCTCCCTTCCAAGTGTAGCATCTAGGGAGAAAACTGCTCGGTGCCCAACCTGGAAAAAGCATAGGCTGCGTTTTACAACTCGATGCTCGACCCTGCTCTATATTTATTAGTATCAGGTTAGGTAGGGTTTTTTTTTCGTGGGCCCAGGTGAGTATACTGAGCCGCGGGCTTTATGAATACCCCTATGTGTAACACACTCATTTTAGGTTTCTTCACAACATTTACATGTAGGACTTCCATACCTAAACAGATTCAAAAATACATAACAAAAAGTTGTCTATCAATATATATATATATATATATATATATATATATATATATATATAAGCAGCAGCTAAAGCGAAAGAGGTTACTGAGGAAGATCCAGCAACCACAAGAGGTTACTGCTGAAGCTAAGATCAAATAATATGGAGTCCAACAAAAGAAAATAAAGGAAGATTAAAGAGAATATTTAACGAGGTTATTGAGTAGAATTTGTTGGTCAACAGTTTATTCAAGAACTTTGTTTTTGATAGAGTACAATGACATAGTACGATCTATGTAGCTGAATCTATCTAATGGGATAAGACTTATTGTGTGTGTGTAAGAAAAAGCTAAGGCAAAAAAGATTAGGTTTGCATCATGGTATTTTTGATAAAATTGTGGAGTTCGTTATCATCATAAGAATAAAGAGGGCTTCAAAACAACCTGAATTGCCGTGATGCACAATTTGAAGTATAAATATGCTAAAAATTGTCTAGGTACAAATATTTATATGCAGTTCTACTAAATTTAACCAAAATAATATATATACTCACTGAAACTTCCAAAAGATCGATTAAATTTAAGTTGAAAATGGGAATGAGTTTTTTATTGGTAGCAACTTTAAAATGGATCAGCATTCAAGTTTGGTCATCTCACAAATGAAGTGTCGGACTTGAATCCAAACAACAGAGTGAAATAAAGGCAAAACAGAGTAATTGTAAAAACAAATTTAATTTGATATGAATTCACGAAAGATAAAGAAAAATAAAACAGAGGATATTATGCAGATAAATAATAAAATGATGTCCATCTAATAAAAGAAAGTGGAATTTTGGAGGAGATATACACCTGATTATCACCTTCCCAATTGTATCCAATTGGCATCTCCATCTGAAGCTTGTATCCTTCTACCTTCTCTATATGAGGGGCCTTTAGTTTCTCACAACCATAGGCTTTAAAATATTCGAGAGCAGGACACAACATGATTCCTCTAAATAAGAAAGTTAATTCTGCTAGATCATGCAATGCCACAGATCTCACTTTGGGGAGAATGATAGTAGGGCTAAAAGTGTTCCTAGTACAACAATTCTCTCCAACTATTTCTTCCATCGACTCACAAGATTCAACGGAAATAGTCTCTAGGTTTTGGATCTGTGACAGTAATTCCGGCATAATCAGAATCTTCATTTTGCTGCATTTACAAATCTGGAGATCTCTGAGGTAAAGAAATGGGCTATCCAAGAATGGAGCAATTGGTGCCACTATCTGTTTCAAGTCTTTCAAAGCTATGAGGGATAGTCTTCGAACCAATTGGACAGAGGAGCAAAACACGCAAGTGGGAGAGACACAACATAAGTACTCCAGCTTATCGCATTCAGTTACTTGCAACCATTCAATTTTTGGAAAATCACTATAATCTGTACGAAATGATAAAGCATTGCCTACGCATGTGGTCCTTGTCCAATGGTGACACTTACTTATAATCAATTCATTGATGTCTTCTGGAAGTACCACTGCTCTGTTTGCCAAAACAATACCACATAAAACAACCCTTTTTAAGGCACGGGATTCAAGTGCGCTCACAAAGGAATCAGGATCAAATGACATAGCCAAACTTAGACAATAACTTTTGAGTACGTGATCTTTGTCCAGGAAGCCGTTCACATAGGCATTAAACTCTTCAATGTCACAAAAGTTGACTGAAATAACTTTCAACTCTATCAAACCTTGTAGATCTTGTACACTCACATCCATTGATTTAGGGATCCAGTTCATCAGCCTAAGAGATTGTAGATGGGTCATTTTGGATATTGTTGATGATGACATTTTCAACTGGTCTGTACCTTCTAGATTCAGACATTTAATATTGACCAACAATTCCAAGCCACAAGGCGCTTCAGTGATGGCAGTAAATGAAAGGTCCAACTCTATTAACTGTTGCAATTTTGCTAATGAAGGCATATAACTCAGTTCTTCACATCCTGAAAGGAATAAAGCAATAAGGCATTCTAAGTTAGATATAGATTCGGGCAAATGGCCGACCCCAGTCCTAGACAAATCAAGTATTTTAAGAGCAGGCATATTGCTGAAAAATTCATCTGGGATCCATTTGAGATCATAATTACAATCTAAAAGCAATGTGGAAAGTTTAGCACACTTTGGAGATGTGCCATCTAGAATTTTCTGTATGTTGCTTTTGGTCAGAAAAACTTTGTGCAAATTTTCTTTCCATTCTCCATTTTCTGGTATATCTATCAAATTCATACCAGGTTTTGCCATAATTTCATCAGTCTTCTTTGCGATACTAATAGCCATGACCCTAAGCAAAGTGTGCATTCTCCTCCGCCCCTTTTTTTCTATCAACAAGCTGTTATTTTTTAATTCATGTAACATGGTGTAACCATCTTCAAGGTGTATTTCAAAGCTCTTTGTCTTATGAGTCCATCCCTCATAGAAAAATCTTTTGATCAAAGGTTGAACATAACTATCATCAACATCTTCCTCGACACTTAATGCATAGTACAAAAAAAAGCTTTGCAATTGATTATTTAAGCAAGCATAGCTAGATTTCAAAACTGGAAACACCCTCTCGTCCATATGGTATAGCTCGTAGTCCAAATTTTGAAGGCATTCCAACAAATGATTCCATTCCCTTATATCTTCTTTCCTCTCCATGATTCTTGCTACCGTAACAATAGCAAGGGGCAAACCACCAAATTGTTTAGTCACGGCCCTTGCTATACGCTCCAATCCATTAGATTGTATTTGATGGATTCCAAGAGTTTTTTTAAACAAATCCCAACCTTCTTCTTCATCTAGGGGTTCTACCTTTATTATGTTCTTCATACAATTCATACTTTGGCACACTTGCCACGATCGAGTTGTCAAAATCAATTTACTCCCATTATTTGAAATAGGGAATCCAACCTCGTCTAAATAAATAGGATCCCAAATATCATCTAAAATTAGAACACATTTATTTATGTGTTTAGATGCCTGCAATAATTTTCCGGATATTCTTTTGACATCACACTCATCATATATGTCAAGATTAATTGATCTTGCAATGGCCTTTTGCAACTCACAAATGCTATTATCATATTGTGATACAGTAACCCAAATAATACAGCTAAAGTCATCATTTTTTTCTTCTAAAAGCTTGTTATGCACATGAGTTGCTAGAGCTGTTTTCCCCGCTCCTCCCATTCCCCATATCCCAATTGCTGACACCTCATTTTTCATTATCCATTCCCATATCTGTTGAGTGTGTGTTTGAAACTTGTCTCCCACTAAATCAATTGCTGGCAATAAACAACCTTTAGAACATCCTAACAATAAGAATATCAATAATCTATTAACATGAGGCGACAAAAAGAATTATTTATTTCAAATACAAGAAATGAGAAAGGTAAAATATAAATAAATTGAATATATTGCATTTAGATATCATTTAGCATGCGTTAAAAACAAAGTAATAATCATTTAGTATGGAGTGATGATAACAATTACTTCAAGATATGTTAGAAAGAATACATAAATTAAATTTAGGAAGACAAATAGGGTATTTTAAAAACAAATGAACTAAATTAATTTCCTTAATTTAATCAAATTTGTTAATTAGGTCTTATATTAAGGACCGGGATATTATTCTTTTTTTCTCACTTTCCCCTTTTCCTATTGTCAAAACTTATATCATATATTTTTGTATGTCTTGTTTTCCTAGATGGTGTGTAAGTACTACCGGTTCTCAGGTCTTAATTTGTTTGTGATGTGTTTTAAGTATTGGTATGTTGGATAGTATATTCCTCCTCTATAAACAAGAATTTATGAACAAAATTTGTAAGTGTCATCTTGTTTTAGAAAATAAAAAATGAATCAATCTCTTCTATTTTATATCAATTCCAATAAGTATATCATCATCAAAATGCGTTATGACCACACCTTTATCATTGGAATCCAACCATAGTCGATAATCATGTAATTTTGACCTCACCGTTTCAACAACAATTTGAATCAGTTCCACTTCATCCCTACAAAGGAAAACATAATAATAATAACATTAGCATTTAAGTTGATAGTATTTTAAATTTTTATACATCATAAACCAAATAAAATTAGCATTGAAGAACTGAAGGTTGCAGGAAGTGTTGCAGATGGCAAGGAGAGACGACAAACAAAACAAGGATTTCTTCAATGATAAAATGACAATATAACCCTCATGTAAAAAATATAAAATTAATATAAAATTTTGAGATTACAAAGAAAGCTATGTAGGATGTCATGTCATATATTGATATGACGTGGTAACAGTGAATTAACAAACTTTAAAATGTCAAGGAGGTTATGTGCAACTAGCACATACTTAAGGGAGATTTTGTATAATTAGCTTTATTAATTTAATGTAATGCAATGTTATATAAAAGAATTTTTTTATAAAAATTTTATTTTAGTAGTTATTTTGTGTAAATCCAAATTTCAAATAACATTTTTTTTTCTAGGGAAAACTAATCCCCAGCTCCTTGTAGTTTTCCCTAGTTTTAAATCAGGCGCTTGCACTTTTTTCCTTTTTTTTTTTTTTTGGTTTTAAGTTTCTGGCGTTAGATATGTTAGTCCTTTGTGTATAAAACTATTAAACAGAGACTAATGATGTTAACAAAATCCATTAAGCATCGATGAGATAGCAAACAACTGGACATATATTGCCAGCCATATATTGCCAAGGTGGATCTGATTAGGCACTTGGGTGTAGAATTTAAGCCACGTACAGACAGAGATTAATTTTGCACATCTGAAAACAAATTTAGCCAAGAGGTATTTCATCAAATCACATTGTTCTCAGGGTTCCTAAACGTAGAGAAGGTCAGAAGGGAGAAGAGAAGATTTATTTTAGATGGATCTTATTGGAACTTTCATGGTCGGACAAAAGTGATGGAGAATTCACTAGATCCCACTAAGTTTCGATTTCAATTCCTAGAAAAAGACACATATACTAGAAGGGATAGCCATAGACCCAAAAACTAGAATACTTAATAATAGAATCCAGTCAATATTATAAAAAAACAAAGAAATCGATGGAGAACAAATATCCAGAGCCAAAATTTGTTATCTTGTTCAACTAAACATAAGCATATGTGGCCCCATCACCTCGCTCAAGATCCCTCCATCACTAATCCAAAATTCGCTACCCTAAGATTATTCTAGGATTCGAACACAATATTGTTGAGTTTGATTTCTCTACTCTATGGCCACGTTTGGTAGGCAACATTAAGAGCTTAGGATTGGCATAGGGATCAAGAACGGGCTAAATTGGGCTGTTTGGTATGTAGCACTGGGTAAACTTTGGGATTGGGGAATACCACATATGTGGGATTGGGCAATCCTCCCTCCCCCTGGTATTATATTTCCAGTCCTAAGATTGAGGTTTGTTAAGACAAATATCCTTGTAAATGAAATATTTGGACAAAGTTACCCTTGCCCTAAATTTATCTATCCTTCTTATTCATTGGCGTCTTTGAGAATCCACTCGCCATGAATCCTCAACTTGAGCATCAAATTGCAGATTTCACAACACATCCTCAATTGAATGCCTTTCTTCCTCTTTAGCCACACATATGGAAAACTTACAATATGGCGGATGATCCACCTGATAAACTGTCCTTCTATGCAATTGCTGCACATCCACATGACTGCTACAAGTAGAAGGCGGAAAGTTTACATCCGCCTTGCCGTCCTAGTAGTCCCAGAGGCCAATGAGGATTATATTGTCGGTGGCAAGAATGTGGATGCTTCATGCTTACTACTGGCCATCTTCCTTGAAGACAAGCTCTCTCTTCTCATTGTCGGCTTCGTTCTTTCCCCTCTTTCTGGTCTTCCCTCCGCCGTAGAAATGCCCTAGTTTCGATTCTCAAAGAGGGATGTTTGTGTCTTTATAATTCATATCTGATTAAAAAATAAATATGATATAATCATTCCTACTAACTATTACCATGTACCAAATGTAATTTTAAAGGCCCATTCTCATTCCTACTCCGACTCCGACTCCCAATCTCAATCTCATTCCCACTCTCAATCTATTAAAATTCAATGTTGTGTATCAAATGTGACCTTTTGGCTCTGCCAAGTCCATAGCAATGTGCGATTGCTTCAAGGAGTTGTTTATGATGGAAGCGCTTCAGTCTCCAGCAAAGAGCACAAATTTTTTAGGTATTATATATTATATATATAATAAATAGGTGTTGTTAATTGTGCTGAGGTTTCTAATCTTTCTTTTTTAATGATTCTATTGTTTGTTTTTGGCCCATAAGAATGACATAATGGTAGCTAAAGTCGATATTGGTCTTTGAGAGATGCCTCAATCTTCCCTTCTCCCTTCTCAACTTTCCCTAAGTTCACCCTGGCAATCTCTTTTCCCTTCTAGACTTTTCTTTGTTTAGGAACCCTAAGAATAGTGTGGTTCGATTGAAATACCTCCTGGCTAAATTTTTTTAGATGTGCAAAATTAATCTCTTTTTATACATGGCTTAAATTTCCCCCTAAGTACCTAATCAGATTCACCTTGGCAATATATGTCTAGTTGTCTATCATCTCATCAATACTTAACGGATTTTTTAACACCATTAGTCTTTGTTTAACAATTTAATACATAAAGGATGAATAGATCTAACAGCAGAAACTTAAAGAACCCAACAAAAAGGGGAAAAAATACAAGCAGCTGATTCAAAACTTGGGAAAACTCTAAGGAGCTAGGGATTAGTTTTCCCATTCTTTTATGCTATATCCAAAACACCTTTTTCTAAATCATCATGGGCCTCACATCTATTTTTAAATTACAAGCTCCACATTCATTGTTTTTTCTTGGGTTAAGGTGCGCCCAGTGCCCAAAAGTATTTTCTTAGGTGCTCTTAGTGTCCTAAAGTAATTTATAGTGTGCCCAGTGTCTTGAAGTATTTTCTTAGGTGCACTCAGTGCCTTAAAGTGTTTTATCTGGTGCACCTAGTGCCCTAAAGTAATTTGTGGTGTAATTTCACCTTCAAAGTATTTAAAATAATGTAATCTCATCCATACTAACAGAATCATAATTTTGACCATTAAATGATGGTTTACTCCATTTTGACCTCAAAAAAATTGACCTGACAAGATGACTCAGCTCTCTAGAATTCCTTCACTGTCCCTGCTTTCTTCTTTCTCATTATCTCTCCTTTACCTTTCTGTTCTATCTCAGACTATCTCCCTTCTTCCCTTCAACTTTATTTTCTTATTAGGTTCCGTTGAACAATATGAGAAGAAGAGAAATATTAATTTTTGTTCTAGAATTTTGAACAATATAAAAAGAAAGTCACATTATTTTACTTGCTACTTGAAATGTGCAAAGAAGAAGAAAAAAGAAAACTTGAACAAAGTAAGAAGAAAACCACAAATTATTTTACCCATCCATAGACAATGAATAACCTAGAAAACAAACAAAGAAGAAGGTATTATATATTTTAAGTTACTGGGTGCACCTAAAAAAATACTTTAAAGTACTGGGCGTATCATAAATTACTTTAAGATAATAGGCGTACCTGAGAAAATACTTTAAGGAACTGGATGTACCTGAGAAAATACTTTAGAGCACTAAGTGCACCTAAAAAAATACTATAGGACACTAAACACACCTGAGAAAATACTTTAAGACACTGGGTACATCTGAGAAAATATTTTAGGGCACTAGGAGCACCATAAATTGTTTTAGGATATTGGGCGCACCTGAGAAAATATTTTAAGGCACTGAGCGTACCTTAACCCTTTGTTCTTTATATTTTTTTATCGTATGCTACTAATATTTCAAAAAAAACAAAAGGATTGTACGGTACACCTTTTATTGTTCAACTAAAAAGCATCCACGGTAACAATTATTCTCCTTTAACATGCACGAAATGACAGTAATGATGATTAGTACTACTACAGTTAAACAATTTCAATTTCTGCCCAGAAATAAGTTTTAATTAAGTTGCTTAAAGGCACGGTAATTATTTTTGAAGTATTAAAAATTACCTATAACATGTATGGGGCCAGCCCACAAAGTAAGTAACTTCTTTCAAAGCATCCCTCCATGTTTGCACCTTCATCTCATCATCTGCAAATTTCTGCGCAAGCTTTTCGAAGGCTTTTCCAAAACTTCCATTTTGATGCTGAACATCAGACGGCTCTACTTCATAATAGATTGGAAATATAGGAAAGCCCAACTCTTTCTTAAAATGAAGGATCCTTTGGAGCTCATCTAAACACCATCTTGAAGAAGCATATTTTTCAGAGAATACAACAATTGCAGACAAAGATTCTTGAATTGCTAGATTCAAACTTGGTTTGATATCTTGTCCCTTTCCAAGCTCTTCGTAATCTTTAAAAGTTATCAGTCCACACATATCCAAAGCAAGACACAAACGTTCTGCAAAAATCTTACAAGTGTCTTCTTGTCAAAAACTTAAAAACACGTCATACTTGTGTCTCCTTTTTGAAGGAGAGCAGCTTGAAGAATACCCAAATCCATAATGATCATCAAGTGACATTGCAAGAATGCAACTGAACCATTCAAATTATAAATACTACCATAAATAAATAGAAATAACAAAGTTATTTATCAATAATATTGATTATTTTGAAAACACATTAAAGAAAGAAAAACATATGGTCGAGCGCTAATTTTTAAGTGTTTTTAAATTCTTAAAATTCCCGAATATAAAAAAAGAAATGCCTTTGTAATAAATAAAACATTATCAGATCATTTGGTGCGGAAAAAGATAGAAATAGACTATAGCCTCTTTCCTTCTCTTGCTTTATGGTTTCACTGTTCCTGTTTGAGGCTCCTAACGAGTAAAAATCTGCTATCAAGAGGATTTCTATGATCAGAATTCAGAAGCTCTCCCTCCTAGTTTTCTACTATTTTTCTCAGCATCCTTATAATGAGAAACTCTCTTTCTCCTTATTCCTTTCTTTTTTCTGCATCAAATAACATTTTCTACCCCAATTTCTCCAAACAAAGAAATTAACAAATCAAGATTCAACATAACATCACATACATATATCAAAACGAACTAATCAATTTAGATTCGGTTTTGGGACCTCAATTCCTAAATACCCTTCAATATAATACTGAATAAATTAATCGAAAAATCAGGATACAATATAACTCTTGAATCCGGAAACCCTAATCGAAGCGAAACCAGGATAAACAAAAGTGAATAGAAACAAGAAACCAAACTCAAAGTCTGAAAAGAAAAAAGTAATTAAGGAGAGAAAGTTACGTACTTAGGATTTTGGAGGATGAGTAGGGCGAGAAGATAGTGATGATTTCAAGCAGAAAAAAGAAAAGAAGGAAGAAAAAAGAAGTACGAATAGCAGAGACGTCTTTGAATCGTTGCCATTCCTTTTTGCCTTAGCGCGGTTGGTGATAAAAAATAGAATAATTTAATTTAATATTATCGAGGGTCAACTGACAGTTGAAACAAGACCAGAAGTTATAAAAATCATTTAAACAGAATCTTGATATAAAGTATTTTTCTCTAAAAAAATATATATTTTTATTTAGTTCCATTGTTTCTCTCTCGGGGATTTAGCTTCTTTCCATTTTTTTTTACTTCCCTTCCTTTCCCCTGACCGGCTCAACCTTTTGATTAAAATTTGGATAGTGAGGATTTAACATTTTACAAAACTACTATTAAAATATGAAAGTATAAAAGAATAAATAAATAAATTGAAATTGTTAAATTAGATCTAAGGGTTGAGGATGGACAGTGGAGAGAAAGTAGAAAGGGAAAAAAAACGGAGAAAAGCCAAACCCATTTTTTCTTTTCTTTTCTTTTCTTTTAAGAAAAATATTTTGACGTATATCATAACCTGGAAAAAAAATTGACCAAAGAAAAACGTCAATTATTAGTGTGCATATATATTTAAACACATACTAAATTTAGTCTAAAAAAATATTTTGAGGCATATCATATGGAAAAATTCAAATATTAATATATACATTTAAAAAGTGAAAAAGTGAATAAATATATAATTATATTAACATGGAATTTTTAAAAAAATTATAAATATTCTTTTTATATTCACCCATTTCCAACTACAAAGAATTTTGGAGAAAATACAGCTTGAAATTTTGTGTGTGGATAAAGACAATTTAGAACCCCCCGACCCACACACCCAACACAAACACACACTCCTAGTCTCCTATCGTCTGAAGATACAGAACCCATAATCTCCCCTATAAGAGGAGGCATAAGGTACCATTGTGCTGATACAATTTTAAATTTTAAAGGGACAAAGATAAAAAAAATATTATTTAAAATCTAAAATTTTAAATCAATGATTCTAATTTCACAAAATACATATTAATCACATGTACCAATCTGTCTTTTAAAAATAAGGAGAAAAATATATAATTATCCTTATTCTTTTTCTCATTCTCTTTCTCTTCTCTCTTCCTTCCAAACTATTTTTTTTTCATTTTCTTCTTCACTCTCTTACCCTTTTTTGGTCACTATTCCTCGCCTCTCACCTTCTACCGTTGACGAGACTAAGTGCTAGAGATGAATGAATGGAGTCACAGAATAGAGATGGTGAGTAGAGGCTAAAGAGGAGTGTGACGTCGCTATTCTCGCATTGTTGTTGATGCTAGTTCTGTTCTACTTCTATGTCGATGTTGTCTTGCTGTACTTGTTCTTGCTATTGATGCTAGTGTTAAGATGAATGAGTCTACTGCTATGGAGATAACGAAGGGTGTAGTAGTGAGCAGAGAGGTGGATGGAGTGATATGTTGGGGGTGTGAATGAAGGTCGAGAGATGGAGATGATGATGGATGGAGGTGTGGATGATGTAAATGGAGTGGGTGAATGGCTTGAGAGATAAATGGAGACGATGAGTTGGAGTGAAGAGGAGAGGGAAGATATTGCCTGTGGAGGGAGATGGATGGACCCGAAAATGATAGTTGATAGAAGAGTGAATGGAGTCAACTATTTAGATCAATTACTACTTGTGTAATGAGATTGACAACTTTTGTAATGAATTTAACTACCTTCATTAAGACATTTATTACTATATTTAACAATTTAGTTGCAAGTAATTATTTGAGTCAATTACTACTCGTATAATGAGATTTATAACTTTTATAATAATTTTGACTATTGTAGTAAAGATATTTACTACTCTTTTTAACAACTTAGTTACAAGTAATTACTTAGGTCAATTACAACTCATGTATTGTGATTGACAACTTTTATAATGATTTTGACCACTTTCGTTAAGACATTTACTACTCTCTTTAATAATTTAGTTGTAAGTAATTAATTAGATCAATTACTACCGTGTAATGTGATTGACAACTTTTATAATGATTTTGACCACATTCATTAATACATTTATTACTCTCTTTAACAACTTAATTGCAAGTAATTATTTGGATCAATTACTTCTCATGTAATGAGATTTATAACTTTTGTAATAATTTTGACTACCATAGTGAAGATATTTATTACTCTCTTTACCAATTTAGTTACAAGTAATTACTTGAGTCAATTACAATTTATGTAATAGGATTGATAATTTTTATAATGATTTTGATCCACTTCGTTAAGACATTTACTTGTAACTAAATTGTTATATAGAGTAATAAATATCTTCACTGTAGTGATCTAAATTATTATAAAAATTGTAAATCTCATACTTAATGAGAGGGACCACTTTTAGGGATAATTTTATCCTTTTTTCAAAATTTTGAAAGGATACATTAGTACTTGTGGCCAATCTATCTTTTATGAAATTAGAATCATTGATTTAGAATTTTAAATTTCAAATGATATTTTTTATCTTTTTCTCAATTTTAAATTGAAGTACAATCTCAAATGGTAAAATTATTTTAAGAAAATTTAAAACTAAAACTTTTAATTACTCATAAAAAATTATGATAATCAACATTAAAATATTAATATCAATAAATAAATCTAAATAAATAATCGAACTATGAGCCACGCTTTGTTTTTAATAATTATAAATAACGGGATTCATTTTTAAAATTTCATTCAACTACATGGAATTTCAACTAATTGCAATTTGAAAGGGCTGAGATAAAAGTATTTCAAAGTTAAATATTGTTTTGTATATCTGTAGTGAAATTTTGACTAACAATTTATTACTGTGTCCTTAATATAAGAATCTATTAGAAAATTAATCTTAATTTTAAATATAAAATTTATTTTTTATATTTATTAATTGTTTTTAAATATCCTATAGATACTCTATCAATAAAAAAAAGAGAATTAAAGAAAAAAATAATTAGGGTGTATTTATAAAAAAATATATTATATTAACTAATTTTTTTAATTTAATTAAATTAGTTAAATATTAAGAAGAATATTTTCACATCCTCACATTTGGAACAAAAATTCTGTTGAATGATGAGAAGGTAAGCATTAGTCTTGCTTGGAATCATTGCCCAAAAAAATGCTAAAACTGCAAAATTAAAGCAAGATGCATCTTCCAGCTTCCACGCTCTTGGAGTTATTATATATATATATATATATATATATATATTAAGATGGAGAAAACTAAAACAACAATAATTTATTCAAATTGATCTTCTTGTGCCACTTGGAGCTCAAACCAGGCCTCATTCATCAAGTGAAACAACCAGGAGAGCTTGGGATGGTTCTCAAATGGGTCACTTGGCCTTCCTGACCTGATTGTTGCAATCAATGAAACTAAGTCATGCAAATTCCAAAGTTTCTTCAGAAGTTGGTTTGGGAGAAAATTTAGACATTCAGAAGCATGTTTGCTTTCTCATTGATTGAAGTTCTTGAGGCAATGGTGGAAGCAGATTAGTTCTTCAAGTGTGATTTCTACAAAGTGCACACTTCCACAAACCTAATTATGTTTAACCTGCTTGTATTTCACTCCCTCTAATGCTTAATATAAGAGTTACTTAACTAATTTGGATAAATTAAAATAGATAAATAAATCAATTAATTATAATAAGATATAATCTCTCTGAAATAAACATGTCTATCATTAGATTATATATCAATTTATAAATTAAATAAATTAGTTTGAGAAAATATGATAAATACGAGAGACAAAATATATTAAAGTCTTATATTTAGAACTAAATCTAACCTCCAAACTAGCTCTTATATAAAAGATAGTACTAATTTGTGTACTCAAATATGTAAATAGTAAAGGAGTTTTCAACAAGTTACAAAAGGCCTCAGTGTACGCCAATCTACAGAGTTAATCAGGCCTTCAGGATACGACCAAATAAAAATGAAGGACAAACATTTCAATCTCATTCAGACGTGTATCTTAAGTCATGCTATTTGGACTAACAATAGTTAGGTGTTATGAATGCAATTCGAAGGGAACTAATGAGGTTTTGTTTTTCCCCTTTTGCCTTTTGGACAATATCTTGGACATAGTAGCAATGAAGAGCATGTAGTGCACTTTGTCAAAAGAAGCAAATGTTCCTAGGTAGCTAAAAATAACGTGAGAAATGAGTAGCTCAGCTAGTAAGTAACTGTGCTAGCTTAATTAGTTCTCTTAGATTCAAACTTAGAATATGCAGCTTCATTAAAATCTCATTAAGAACTACCTTTCTAGCCCTACTCAACTCAACCCAAATTATTTGGAGTCCCATATAGCTTTTAGATACTGGATGGTTTGATATATTAAGAAAAGAAAAGGAAAAGAAAGAGAAAGAAAAGTGATTTCCAATGGAATCCAAAAGCAGAAGCAACTTCCTAAGGTCTAGGAATAGCCATGACAAATACATAAGTGCTCCTTGACTGATTTAGAACAACTCATTAAAGTGAAAACAGATGCTTTCAACACAGGAACCTATATAAGCCTGATTAAGAGCTTTTTGATTGTGGTACATGTGAGGAAGTGCCAGCAATGTCTGAGCACTAATTAAATCATCTATCATTCTCACTGACTAGGCAGTTTGAAATGCCCAGTAGAACAAAGGTTTTCAGTTACCCGGTATAACTAGGTAAGCAAAGTTCAAGGGCATGCAATATAATATTTGTTCCAAAACAGGACCAGAGTTTACCCAAAAGAAAGGACAAGAGAACGTGGACATGAATGATTTCATATAACATGAAAATATTTTGGGTTGTCTTTCCAATTGTATTTCGGCCATTTCTGGCTCTATTCCAAGCATTTCTACCATTATCTATGTTTGGTAATATTTCTAAGCATTTATGTCAACTTTTAATGCATAGATCTTCCAGAGGTTCAAATCAAGTTAAATCCAAAGTAACGCATGATTTAACAGGCAAAGTGCCGTCTTGCAAAACCACCAATAAAAGTTCCTTGACTTCAAAACTACAGTCACAAGTCTTACGAAGAATTCTAATTATTATTGCCCAGATTTTCTTCTCTCTGCTGAATCTCCAAGATAAAAAGCAGATACAAGGCTCCATTGCTTAACTTGCTTGACATGTATTTACATAGTCAAATATTGAAGAACAAAATAATAGAATGACAGAGTAAAAGCTTATTAGAGAACACAATAAATCTTTTGCATATTAGTTCAAACAAAAGGTTATAAATGATGATTGTGTATCTGATTATGGTCATGAATTTAATGTGATATGTTAGAATTCATTTGATATCAACGGGTATTCCTTTTATACGAAGTCTCTAGATGATAAAAGTAGCATGCAAAATATTGGTGTTATATTAGTGGTTGAAGCTATGCACTTCTCTAGTTCAAAAGATAAAAATCCTAAATTAGCAGTCATCCCTTATTATGGCGTTGTTGAAGAGATTTGGGAGCTGGACTACACCAAATTCATAGTTTCCGTGTTCAAATGCAAGTGGGTTAATGTAAACAATAGTGTTATGGTGGATCGGTTAGTATTTATACTAGTTGATTTGAATAGTACAAGTTTTGGATATGAGCCTTTCATTATAGTAGACCAAACAAAGCAAGTATTCTATATTACTGATCTAGAAAATAAAATATGGTCTGTCACTCTCTAAGGAAAAAGAGTTGTTGACGATGATAATTCAATTTGTGAGACCCCTTCTTTTTCAATAGGTTTACCAAAATTGAATGAAGAAGAAGTGGATTCTGATTGATTTGTATGTGATTGGATATATTGTTTTGATGTAATAATAGCACAAATATATTGTTCTGATTGCATATATTGTTTTGTTGTAACTTACAAATTATGAGTTAATAAAGAGTTGGTTTGAAAAATAACTCCAATATTTAAATTGGTTGTTCATGTTATCTGGTATAAAAGGTGATCTGGAAAACTTAAGGTCACCTTTTTTACACCAGATTAATATGTTATTCGGTGTAAAAAGTGATCTGAAAAATTTAAGGTCACCTTTTTTACACAGGATTTATATGTTATCCGGTGTAGAAAATCTTATGAAATTCAAAATATTAGTCATTTCATATTCAAAATATGATTTTTGCACCAGATTTATATGTTAACCAATGTAATAAGTCTTACTGAAAATACTTTTTCAAAGCTCGCCCCTTGGCGCGTCTCTTCATTTCTCATTTCTCAAGTTTTTTTAGTCTTATTTCTTACATTGTCTATCATTACTCCCCTCGTCGTGCTCTATGATTTTTGTCTGGCTTCACTATGCTCAGTTGTTCTTCTCTATTCTCGCTCTCATTGTGCTTTATTGTGTACGTGTTCTCGACACTTATTTTCTCATGTACGTGCTTCATCATTTACGAGTTCGTTTAATTTAAGTTTTATAGTTTTCTTGTGATAAATGCTTGCACTTCTTTCCATGGATAAATGCTAAAGGAACAAGTTGTGTATTCTGATGGAAGGCAAAAGGTTCAAGTCTGTTTACTATGTTTGATTTTGTTATTACGTATATAGGAATATGGGGGTAGTAGTAATCAGAATGATGCTAGCAATGCTCCAAGCTACTCTAAGCAAAAGAGGGGTAGAAGTACGATGAGATTGAAAGACATTTCAAAAGACAGGAAGGAAGGGAAATTATTACTGATTGAGTTTGACACATGTTAGAACCCAATTGGTGAACCCAGGACTAAGTACATGAGTTATGTCAACCTCTAGCACGCAACAATACTAACATCGCCATACAGACTTAGGATGCTATTGATAATCACATGAATAATCAAATTTTGGACTCTATCCAGGTAAAGGAACTGACTATTGTATATATGTAGAGTAATAATAAAAAATATAACTGTTTGTTGATAACTTTACTTTCAATAGAAATTATTGCAGCTCACTTATGATGTTCCCAACAATGAAGTCTTGAAGAAGAAGATGTTGTCTTATTGCACTGAGCGTTGGAGGGCATTCAAAATGCAACTAACTCGTCAGTATGTTCATAGCTAGGATAAAGCTGGTCAGCCTCATCCTTCTCTATACATCAAATATTAATTCATTGACGAAGCCACTTGGGAAGAATTTGTTAGGGTTTAGACTACGACAACAGTTATGATGAGTTGATATGTCATGAAAAAGGAATCTTACATTTCCCATGTTTCTTTCTTTTGTATGTATTGATTTTAACTACTTTAAGTCTTGTATGAAAAAAGAGCAAAAGACATTGAATACATTCTTAAGAATTATTGCCCCCACACAATGTCTTGAGGGGTTACACGAAGGCTGAAAGAAACTTGTTATGGGCCAAGAGGAATAAGCTGGAAGAAAATGCTAAGTCTGATCCTAGTGTTACTCTTGATCTCCCATATCTAATACGTCACAAAAATAAATAGTTGTACGCTCACTAAAAAAGGAGCGGATCATTTACAAGTGATCATGCTCGTATGATTGCAGAAAAAATTGTAAGTACTACTTCTATTATTTTATTTTAATAGAATAATTATATTATTTCTTATATTTGCTCTTTATATGTTATAGGTTGATCTTAAACAAAAAGAAGCTCATGGCTCCTTCAAGTCAGATGGTAAGAATGACATATTGACTGTTGCCACAGGTAAGTAAGAGTATGGGGCCGTGCCAAGGGAGTTGGAGGAGGTATCGGTATAAGAGATTATTTTGGAGTATCTCTAAGACATTACCCATATGTGTCGATAGCATAGCTAGAATCATTGTTATCCATCATGAGGGTGAAGGCTAAGGTAGAGGCTTGGATAGAGACTATGGCATAGGAAGAAGCTTCAATTGAAGCACGATTACAAGAAGGGTTTATAAAGATCAAGGAAGAAATGTTATCTATGATGACATGAAGGCAACATGAGCCAAGTGCCCCCCAATTGCTCTCAACTACAACCCGCCCTAGCATTAAAGGGAGCTGTTGCATAGTCAGGCTGGTGTTAGAGGATGCTGAACCTTGTGATTTATATGTGAAGGATTCTCTCAAAAGGTTAGTAGCACATGGCACATGGTTGTATCCATATTTTAGGGGTAACTTCCCACCACATCTAAATTCAGGATGATCAGTTAAGGGTGGCAGTTAAAGACGTGATAATTGAAGATGCTCTTGTCCTAATTATCACTGATGAGGTGAAGAAAGTGAGTCAAGCAAAGGGGACTTTCATATTATGGCCAAAACATCTTGTTTCGGATCACGTCGCATCATCCCTAAGCTAACTTCCTACACCTCCCAATTTGAGTACCATGCAACGTGTGATCCGATTGGCATATAACAAAATGTTCCATGTGGATGCATTGCCTATAGATTCAGTTGTGGGTGGCACGGGGCTACTTGCCTTTATTGACCATGCAGATGTGAAACCTATTATCACTCTTAGGAATGAACTAACCTCCAAGTACATCCAAATATTTTTTATGTAAGTCTAATTTAAATATAAATATATGTAATAATAAAATTCATGTTTGCTGAGTTTTTGCATTAACTAACGTCGTGTTTGTATTAACTATAGGTACATGCAAGCTGAATTAGTTTTCAAGGGCAAACAAGTCGGTTCAGATTCCTATTCCCATTTTAGATTTATGCAAAAGGGACTTCCCAATCTTTAAGACTTTAGTACATTTCAATGAGGCTTGGTAAAATCGATATTGATTATTTTTTCACACCATATATGTAGGAGTAAGAATAATAATATTTCATTTTATTTCATACTAGTTTTGTATTTGCTTAATGCTAATAATTATTATTGTATAATTAATTTCTATAGCAATTATTGGCAATTGATCATAGTATGTAAGCACACTTATAAAAATTTTTTCTTATGCTCCCTCCCCTATAAGCCATCGGTTGATGCCAAGAAAATTATGAACACATGAGTTTTCTTCCTTACAAAACAATAGTGTTTGTAATAAACATGATATTTGTAATAAAATGGTTACTAAATTCATAACTTTGGTTACAGGGCTATAAGGACATTTGCAATTGTAAGAGTATTAATAAAGCCAACTTGGTGAGGGACCCTGAATGGATCCCATTGAAGGTAATAAAAGTGTTAAGTCTTATACTCCATAGTTTTTTGCTGATGATACATAATTTTGTTCATGTTAATACTATAGAGTCGAAGGCAACCTAAAGAAAGCAACTTATGTGGCTTCTATATGATTAGACACATGATCAATATCATCTTGTCAAATATGACTGACCTAAATGAGAAAGTAAATTATGTTTTTAATGATTTCATATTTCTTGTCAATTTAATATATATTAGTAATACCTTAATTTCTTTTATTTTAATTTGATGTTTCAGATGTTTGATCAATCTGACCAATTTTCTGAACAAGATATCGATGACCTACAATATATTTTGGCTTATTTTTTTTGTTCAAATCATTCTTTCTCAATAGTATTTATCATTAACAGAATATTTTATTTTTCTTTTCTATTCAAATTATTGTATTTTTATTAAATTTTATTAAATGAATAATATAATGAACAATCAAAGATTTATTTCTACCATCTTGAACTCTGGCTCTGCTGTTGTCTCAGGGGATAGGGTTAAAGAAATATTGAAGGGGTTATTTTTAAAAAAAAAAAAATTAAACCAAACAAAGAATACGAGCAGGTGTAGAAACAATATGTAAATATTACATCTACACTAATTGTCTTTATGGTGAGGTATAAAAAATTGATTAATCTACACCGGGTGTAAACACAACTGGTGTAAAAAAATTGATTAATCTGTTCACATAACCCATGTAGATATTAGTAAATTTTACTCCTGATTTCAAAAGGAACCGATTTAAATTCTATCCATTCTACACCGGTGAACCGTCCGATTTAAAAAGTATACACTTTCTACATGGTCTGTTTCTACACTGGTCATTATCCGGTGTAAAATACCATTTTCAATCGATTTATAAAGCCTTCTTTTACAGTAGTTTATTCATATATTTAGGTGAGAGGTAACCACTTTCTACTCGTTGTGTGTGCTAATATAATATTTGTGAGTTATTTAATATATATAAATATATTGGTATTGATATGATTATATTGAGAAAGCTTGTTTGATAATTTATATTAAAAATAGTCTTGTGGGACTTAAAGTTTAATTTAAAAAATTTAAATTAAGATTTGAAACTTGTTATATTGAGATTGAAATTTGAAGAAAGTTATTATATTGAGAAAAATCCTATTATAATATTTATTAATATTATTGATTATCAAGCTATTGAGATTTTAATTAATATGATTATCTTAAAAATTATATATTGTGATTGGTGATGACAAAGTTATATTTCTATCATATGGTATAGCCTCCATTGGAACTTGAGGGTTAGCTTTTGTCCCATCAATTTACTAAAGAACATGCCCTACCTGTTTACTGAGGAGTTATGACACCTCTACCTGTTTACTAAGAAGAAATGGACCTATGGTCTAGTCAGATGCTCTGTAGATTTTAGCCTATCTATACCACTTGATTGGTTAGATTTTTGAGTTATCAGTTATAACTAGCTCATGGGTTCAGTCGGCTGGCATAAGGCTGTTCGATTGGATTGATAGGGAAAACTTTAGTGGGTTATCTATTTAATTTTATTATGATAATATATTATTTTCTATATATTGTATTTTATGTGTCCTACTTGACACCTCATGAGCATATATGTAAGTATGTATGATGAGCAGAATTGTTTGTTACTAAAACGTTTATCTCATTTTATTTTTATTAATATTTTTCAGGTTATATTTTCATTTTAGGATCCCCAGGAAAAAATTTAGAGGTTTGATTAAAGTTATAGTAGGTTTCATTATGCATACTTTAATACTGTATTGGTAATTTGAATTTTAAGAAAAGTCATTTTTATAACTATAATAGAGTTTCTTTCATATTTTAGTAAAACTCTTTTCTACTATAATTAGTTCTTTTGAAATAAACTAAATTCATTTAGTTTTTAAATTTATTGAGTATAAAATATATCTAAATAATTAATAATAGTTATATTTTAGGAGGATTTTACAATTCATTGAAAGGCCCAGACATACCTATCTCATAATGAGAGGGACAAATTCTATCTTAACTATTCATTTTTCTCTATGTAGATCCCATCGTACTCTATCATGACCTTTATGATCGAGGGCAAAAGTGACTTTTGATCATGTCAATGTACAATATCCCTTATGTAGGTGTCTATAGTAATCTCAGGTCTTAGGGCACAGTAACATATTTGTAATGAGATATGATTATGGCATAGTACATGTAGCTATTTCATAATAGGTCCGTCTAGCGTCTTAATCTCTAAAAAGTATGTATGACTTTAATTTGTATCTCTATGCATGATCATCAATCAAAATTATACTACTCTTAATTTATTATTGTTCCTACAATAATAATCGATTAGGGACATTTAGAATAATTCATTAATTATTCATAGATCATTATTATGTAGAAAATATGCAAAATAATATAATAAATATTTATTAAATATTTTTTTATTAAATAAATAATAATTTCTACATCCAATTGATTGCACAGCTTAACTTATTGATCCTCTTGCCTTTGAAAAATTATTTGGTCATATAAGAATTTAATTGTAATTGGGTAATTAGGTACATGAATCAATAAATTAAATAGATAAAACTTGAGGTATTGAATATTATTCGTCTTATTCTTAATATATGATCTAATTAGAGAATTAATTTGATCTTAAATATAAGACATAATTTTTATATTTATTAACTTTTTATAAAATATATCTATTGATATTCTTTTAACAATAATAAAATAATAAATGGAGTGAGGGAGTTAAGGAAGATTATTAGAATATTTTAGAAAAAAATTATATTAACTAATTTAACTAATTTTTTTAATCTAATCAAATTAGTTAAATAAATTTTATATTAAATACTATATAATATTAAATAAAATTTTAAAGATTGAGATATAATCCAATCAACATTATATAGAGATTAATTTTTCATTATAATTAGTTTTTTTCAAATCTTAATAATTCTTTTATTAAAATATGCATGTCCTTTAGAGGGATCATAAAAGATTACTTTTGTTACATCATGAGACAATGATAAGATTGGTTTGTGGAGACACGTATACTTTAGTGGCCCCAATTGTGGCTTTCATTTTGGGGACCCCTCTTGAATATTTTAAAGTTTCGGATTATCCGAAAGCCCCCTTTTGGTGACATTCCACGTGCTTATCACGTGGGTACTCCAAAACCGCATCAAGCTTTCAGCGGCTGCTCGTCTCTTCCAGATTTTGTTTTTCAAATATCATGGAAAAAAATTTACTTTGCACCTGAAAAAAAAAACAAATGGAAACAACTTGTTCGTGAATAAAAATAATTATTTTATTTCTTTTCTATCATAATTTAAATTTTTTTGATAATATAATTATTTTTAGTTCTAATTTTATAACATAAGAATTTTATATTTTTGTTTGACAATTATATATAATTATGTAAAAAATTATACATTATTTATCATTATTAAATGAATTTTTAAAAATAATAAAAAAAATTCTTATTTTGAGGATTCATGTACAGCTCTGGCCCCTACCCCTTTCTCAATCAGAGAATAAAAGGTATGTCCGGTATTAATATACTATTGAACCTAAACATTGTGGTTATCAAATTAATTATTGGGATAATGATATATGTATTAACGATGATATTGACATGGCAATGATCAATTTTACATGAAAATTAATTAGTACTACTTAATATAAGAGGTAATTAATTTTTTAGATAAATTAAGGAAGTAAAAAATTAATTAATTAATTAATTATAATTAATATAAAAGTTGGTTGACTAATTTGTATAGGTTAAAAATTACATATAATATGAATTTTATCTTAAGAAATTATATTTAATTATAATTAACTAATTTATTTAATTTATTTTAATTAACATAATAATTAAATTAAAAGTCACCTTGAGTGGGATAGGAAATATATTTATGATCACAAGTAAATACAGAGCAGCGACATTTTGTCCTCAACCACTCTAGATTTTAAATGTAATATAATTTAAATTAAAGGCATCTTTCTTTATAGATAATGATTTGCAACAAAGACATCTAGTTAAAGCAAACAATGTATAATAAAATTAGCTTTAATTTCTTATCATGAGAAAATTTATATTAAATTAAGGGTATGAATCATAAAATATGATTTTCTAGCTGTAATTACAAAAAAAATTAATTCAATTGATAAAAATATATTTAGAAAGACTTGTTTAATTTCTACTACTAATATAAGTATTATATATTTATATTGGGGGAGAGAGCCAGAGAGGAGAGACTTAGTTGTCAGGGGTGGGGGGTTTCACCATAGGAGATAAGGAGAGAGTATCATGATCACCAATGGAGGTTTGTGGTAGCTTAGCTTTGTTTGTCCATTGTGGCCTCCTTGTCTTGTCTTGCTTGTTTCAATTCTCTTCCCCAAGAGTTGGCTGATAGGTCTCAACTACGTACATAAATTACATTACAAAGACAAGAATCCCAAAAACAAAGCCATGTTTTTCTGCTAAAAAAGTAATTTAAACTTCCCATTTTCCCACTTGCCCAACCCTAATAAATGCTCGTTCACACATTTTCTCTCTGCCCAGTTTGCGTTTTCCCACGGACGTTCCCTAGCTCCTTTCACATCCAAACAATAGACTTTTTCTTAAAAAAATTGATTGTTTTTAATTAATGAAACTAATCATGCATGAACCGTCAATCAATGATTGTTTAAAATTTTGAGTTAATTTAGAAGGTTATTAGAATTTAATTAGTTATAGTCATTCTTTATTTTCCATAATTAAATGATTTTTGCCGCAAATTATTAGATACTTAATACTACTGAATAATCTAAAATAAAAATGGATTGGATTTCAATCGAAAAGAAAACTCTCCAAAGGTTATTTTTGTCTATTTATAAAACTTGAACTTGATACTTAAGAGATATAGGGTTTCTAAAATAAAAATGGATTGGATTTCAATCGAAAAGAAAACTCTCCAAAGGTTATTTTTGTCTATTTATAAAACTTGAACTTGATACTTAAGAGATATAGGGTTTCTAAAATAAAAATGGATTGGATTTCAATCGAAAAGAAAACTCTCCAAAGGTTATTTTTGTCTATTTATAAAACTTGAACTTGATACTTAAGAGATATAGGGTTTCTAAAATAAAAATTTAACACAAGATTCATAGGCCCTTGTTGAGACTTTATATGAAATATTTTGATTGAAGATGATATAATATGAAATTTTAATTTCAATAGTTTATTGAATTCAAATTTAAATAGATATATTTCTCTTTACTTCCCACCAACGTTCTCTCAATCTAAACATATTTCAAGAGGGGGAAAATCATGGATTTAAATCTAAACCTAAGAAAAGTATCATAATTAATATGTTATGAATTCCGTTTCTTCCCCTTAATCTTCATCCTCCTAAATCCAAAACATAATATCTAAACTATGGGTTCATGTGGTATTTGACATTTTCTATAATGATAGGATATACTGGTGTTCGTTGCGACTTGCAAGAAGAAATTAAAAGACCATCTTCTTCATCATTCATAGTTATAGTGAGTATTCATATTAAATTCTTGTAATTTTATGAACCACAAGTATGAATTAGTTCATTCGTTGAGGATCAGTGGAAACTTAACCAAGTTCTTCGCAACAGTACCCTACTACAATAGCTCTTGCTGAATTGTTGTTTATATACATCAAGAATTAAAAAAGAGAATAGGTTGATCATATTAAAGAGAATCATTAAGGTTGGGACAGATCTGGAAAATTCTCTTTACTATCTGCACACAAAAAGATGTTGGACTAAGAGGATATGACTGTGAAACATTCAAGAGAGAAGATGATACAAAAGGACAACATTATTGAGATGCTTCTTCACTTTCTTCTTCTACTATCCTCTTATATTCTTCTTGAGGGGAATACGTTTCTGAAAATGAAAAATAGAAGAAAAGAACACATACGCTTCAAGCTTACCAAGAACAATAAGAACATGAAAGAAAGAAAAAAAAAATGAAAGCATGGTTGTACATACCAATTGTTCTTTTACAGTGAAGAACTGCTTCATAAATTGAATTCTCATTATCACAGTAAACTCCAGTTGGTTTTGGAGTTGCTTCCCACTCTACCTTGTCAATATGACCAACTCTAGTACTTTTCTTTGACCATCCAAACTCGCCAAAAAATCGGCTGAGAAGACGAAAGAAATCTTTCAATCTTTGCCTTGTTGATCTTTGTTTTCTGAGGAATCCATGGCTAATGACTCTAACAGGTCTAGCAGAAACTGTTCTTAAAGAAACTGAACAACTGGGCATGGTAGTTTTAATGGAGTCTGCGGTATTATTAGAGGACTGACCCTTAAAAGGGTCAACAAGTACAGGTTTAATAAGACCATCTGAGAAAAGCTCATCAGCATGAGCAATAAGAGAAGGTGATGATTGAAGATTGGATACATCAAAGTTGAAGTTCTCATATGAACTGTGAACAGATAACCCTAGAGGCGGCTCGGGAAGAAGACTATCCGAAGAGGGTTTAGAGTTTGATAACCAGCTATAAGAGAAGCTCTCAGTGGCCAGAGAAAATGAGGTTTCCATAGGGAAGGATTCTGACGAGCAAGTATAATGATGATGGTGATGAATGATGAAAATAGAAAAAACTCACATTACATATCGTTAGGGACAAAGGGATGATGTTATGTTAATTGGTAGGCTTTTAATGACAAAACAATGGTGACCACAAGAGCAAAGTGCGTCAATTCCATCAAGATCAAGTAGGGGACAAATGGAACAACATAAATAAGCAACTGTATTGACTTTAAGTAGTTGAGCTTAGCTTGTTTTCTCATCTTGTTATTATGGTGTCACAACATGCTTACTTGTCTGCAATTTCTATTGGATAGAGACAAAATAGACCCAAAAAAAAAAAGGAGATTAAATAAAAGGTGTGAGGTCTGTTCAGACTCTCAGAAACTTAGGTACATATATATTCTGATAATCTTTCTTATGACAATCACCATAAATTATAGAGCCAAAATAGTGTTTTACAAGCCTTTAAAAATTGAAATCCCTTCTATCCATAATATATATCATTTCTAAAAGAATTCTTTAATCCATAATATAAGTTATTTATAGAGTAATTAATGCCATTTGTCAATTTTAGCCCTATAATTAATGCTTAAATATAGCTCATTATAATTTCCTTACTCATTCAAAGTCTTATTTAATATGGGTAAAGTTGAAAAATATTTTTAATTTAAGACAAATTTAATTAGTTTTCACTTTTTGGTGTAGTTAGTACATTTTTTAAAAAATTAACTTGTCATATCTAGAGGTGGGAATACAAGTTAACCCGTGGGCTAGAGGGGGCGGGCTGTGCAGCCCCCCAAAAGTTGCCAGCTCGAGCTACCCGAGCCAGCCCGCCACTTTTTTACTTTTTTCTTAATATTTTTAAAAATTTATTTCTAAATTTGTAAAATATTAATAAAAAATTTCTAATATCATATTATCATAATAAAAAATTAATAATGTTATACTTTTAAAAATTCATATTTTTTATATTTTTTTAAAATTTTATAATTATAAATCTAAATAAATATTAATATAATATTAATCAATTATAACATGTTAATATATATTAATAAATAATTATTTATCTTTATTAGTATTTGATAATAGGAGTATTTAAAATAATATTTAAATAAAATAAATAATAATATTAAAAATTAAAAAAATGGCAAATGGGCTGAGGGAGCCTAGTGCTGGGCCTATTTTACTTGTTCTAGTCATACCCCACTTTAGTGTGGTTGGTGTGTGATGCCAAATAATATCCTAACTTGGGGCAATGGATACCCTACTAAACCTTTCCTTGGATTGCTCAATTTTTAATTGAAAAAAATATATAATATAGTGCCACTTGTATTTATGACTCTAGATCAACGAAGTAATATAAACATTTTGTGGCAAAAAGTTCAAAATTATCATCCACAAGAAATTGGTTTTTTAATTATAGTGAAATGTCTACGTTATTAGCTTTCGTGTCTTATGAGTGTTATAATTCAAAAGGTTCTTACATGTGTTTATAAATTACTCAATAATAACTAGGTTTTTTAGTTGACACCAAAACTTGTGCCCATATATAAATACTCCTTCGATCTTTAATATGTAACTAATTTGATTAGATTAAAGAAATTAATTAATATAATATATTTTTTCTAAAATACCCTAATAATCTTCTTTAATTTTCTCTTCCCCTTTTCGTACTTGATTATTGTTGAGAGAGTATGAATAGAGATAATTTGAGAAAAAGTTGATAAATATATTAAGTATGTCTTATATTTATGACTAATATCAACTCTCTAATTATATTCTATATTAAGCATAAGAGGAGTACTATTTGTATAACAAAAGCAAAGTTAGAACAGCAGCGGATTATGTTCATAGACCCCCACCATCTACAGTTTCCCGAGTATTTTAAATCGAATAGGAAAAAGTATTGAACAAAGACACGAGAAGAATAAAAGTATTACTTCAATGGCAATGTCTCGCCAACTAGCAAAAACTCCATGCTGCTTTGTTACATGCATATCGAGGAAATTAGAGGAATGCTCACAGACCATGTCTTTCTTTACTTTCATCCAAACTAGCATAGTCACATCAAACACTCATCATCTGCACTGATTCATCTTCCAACCGAACAGTGCCACTTTGTAAAACAAGTTAAACATAGAAAACCATCTAAATACAGGGCCAACAATTGACTTTTTTTTTTGGATTAGCAGTGGTAGAAGTAACTTTTTTTAATATAAGTAAAAGTTAGATAGTGTAATATAAATTATGTTTAGATTGGTTTTTATAAAAATATTATTTTGACAAAAACTTGTTTTGATGAAGACTCAAAACAGGAGAAAACACATAAGTGAATATGAAAAAGCCAGAAGCAACTACAAATTGCTTTTAACTGTTAGTCCAAAAGCTCATTTTCCCCATCGTAAATCCAAACATAAATTTAAGCCAAAAATTAGCTTGTGCGGTTGGAGAAGTCAGTTTTGTGATCCCAAACACACCCTAAAATTTGAGGTTTTTTCCTCACCAGCCGTTTTATAGAACTTGCATTTAATCAAAATATAACAAGTCTGGGGAGGAAAAAGAGTCTAAATAACTGGACATAGATATTACAAACAAATTCTCTAGGTCTCTCATTTCACAGTTTCAATCCGAGATTTAGTGATTAGAATGGTGAGGATGAAGGAAACAGCGCGAAAACCTCTTCACGACTAATCTAACAGAACAAGATGTACTGAAGGAAGTAATAATAATCAAGGACTTCCTGAATTTTTGAAGGATACTGAGAAGAGGCTGAAGTCCAAGATAGCGATATTGGATGAAAAGGTTATCCATATAACCTCTATGGTTGATTGGGTTGAACATGAAGTGACATTTCTCCGAGAAGAAGTAAAAGAAATAAAGGCAGTCTTCTCAGCTGAATCGTGCAAGTCTAGTATGTTGAAACCAAGACCAAGTGATACAGAAGCATCGTTTTTTAGAGGAAAGGTTTAACATCATCACTTTTACCCTTGGAATACACGTTTGGAAATAAATTTAATTAGCAAAAATATTACTTAAGCCTAAAATTTAAAAATTTACAAATTAGTTATCGGGTATTGTTCTTTGTTCATTTTCCAGAATTTGATATTCCAACTTTAAAAGTTATAATTAACTCTAGAAAAATCATATGGACATTATCCAAATTTTTACTTGAAGCTTTTTTATTTCTCTTTAAGGAAAAAATGTAAATATGGGCACTTATTTGACCATTCAATACAGTTAATTCGTTAAAGTTTACTGTTCATATAGTAATTTTTAAAACTTTCAAATTCTGAGTGTCAACTTTGAAAATTTATATCTCCTAGCTTACATAACCAATTGAGACATACTACCCTAATTTTAAATCTCAAGACGTGTACTATATGCCTACCAAATCTTGTTACCAAATTCATCCATTTACTATGTCAAACTAGAGTTAGAAACTTGCTGCTCCAAGACCTACATTTTTACTATTGCCACTTTCCTTTATAATTTGCATTAACTATTCTAGCATGCATGAACCATCCTCTTGACTTCATATAGATCATGTAAAGATGTCATAATTGTTCCCTACAATTCCATTATATAAAATGGCACATTACATAACATTTACATAAATGGGAAAATCCTACAACTCAAGCTAGAACATATAATTGTGTACTTCGCTTATTCCATTCATTGGCTCATCTTCATGCATTCATCTTTCATCATACTTGACCTATATTGGTTGGTTAAGAGAGGGTGAGATTCTAGAGAATCTCAGTAGCAAATATTACCACATTTATGTCAAGATAGATACTAATGTATGATATGTCATTTTATTTAAACTTATTTTAGTTAGTGACATGTCATCATATTTTATGCTTTGTAAAAATGCATGACCATGGAAAGCATGTTATAAGCAGCATTTTCAATAATATTTATCATGTCACAACATCTTTCAAACAAATCAAACATCTTACCATATAAACATACCACATCAATCACATAAAGGGATAAGTTGTGACATTGTACATAAGCTTTTTTCTTTTTTCCTTGAACTTGCTCCCTAGGCTTCCCAACCATAATAACTTTTAGTCAGCATCATTAAATAATCCTCTTAGATGTCTCAATATCCTAAACACATTCACGTTGATCATACAATTAATTAGGACC
This sequence comes from Leucaena leucocephala, assembly GCA_037074615.1. Classification (NCBI taxonomy): domain Eukaryota; kingdom Viridiplantae; phylum Streptophyta; class Magnoliopsida; order Fabales; family Fabaceae; genus Leucaena; species Leucaena leucocephala. The sequence continues at coordinate 14,063,513 of CM073516.1, read as the reverse complement.
ACTAAATCACTCAATGTGGAAGACTAACTTATCTTGTTCTCTTAATTTTAAGATTAGTGTTCTATCTTTTTATAAATTACTCTTATAGGCCAATCTTACACAAATTTGCATGAGAAATCCAAATATGATATTGAATTTATAAAACTCACACTCCTTCCCCATGATCTGCACTTGGCCAAGAGGTAGCATGTCTTGGTGGCAAAATATCACTTTTGATTCCAATGCTTCCAACTTCACTTCCTTAACTAAGTTCCACATAATTTTTTATTATAAATCCACTGGAAGCCTTAGAATCATTAAAATCACATCCTAAGGTATAAAACTCAGCATAGCCATGGCATACCCTATAGCAACCAAATCATGTAATTCAATCAACTACAGGCTATAACTACTTGAATCCTATATATTTCAACTTATTTTAACTATTTCTAACATCAAATTCTTCCTTCCTCACCCAAATAGAATTTTGTCCAGCAACATAGGGAGGAAAATAACATGATTTCTAACTATTTAATCTATCAATTAATCCTCCCAACTACAAGATTAAGGACTTAGAAGAAGATCTTACCTTGAATCCTTGCTCAAATAGCCATTGAATTGCTTAACCTTAGCTTGAATGAAAATTTTACAAGAGGTTCCCCAAGGAAACTCATGCTTGCTGACCATGAAGAGAGAGGGGGTATTTATAAGTAAATGCAAGATTAGATCAATGGCCAAGATTGTATGATCTAATGGATGGCCAATATTACATCTTACAAATCAAAGGTATAAATTTAACAACCTAGCTTCCTTACATCATTAACTCCTTCTCATGACACCATCCATATGACATCATCATGCATAGGTGGTGCCATCTCATGGAAGAAGAAGGCAACTTGGAAAATCATGTCTAATCCTGTACCAACTAAGTTAGCTTTTCTAAAAATTGGACTATTTCCTTAATCTAAGTTTTCTGTGCTTTCATAATTTATCTTCTGGTATTAGATTCAATGTCTATATTCTTTTTGCCTTTAACATTAGCGGATTGGGTAAGGTTTTTATTACTTGACCCTTAAAAATGACCAAAATACCCTTCCTTCACTTTTATAATATTAGGAACATTTTCGTCTTTTCACGTCTCACCAAGATATTTTTCAACCCTCCTTTATTCCTATAACCCTATTTGACTTTCTATGCAAGTCATATCATTTTTTAGATATCTTATCTAATTTTACTCGAGACCTTTTACTGTAAATTTAATTTCTCTAGAAATTCATATTAATTAATTAGGTTCTCAAATCAAAATTATGATTCCTGCCAAATAGCTCAAAAAAATCTCCTCTTTCTTTTCTTGACTTCATATTTATTGGGTCTCTAGGTATCCTTGACTTTCTAAAGAATGATGCTTGTGTCCCATAATTCTTTCAAATTACACATAGGTTCTCTTAGCTTGTAACTACCTTAACTTTATTCCATGGAACCTTTATACTTTACATTTTAGTCCCTTTAACTTTCTTACTTAGACCCTAAAGGATTTATTTTCTTATAGTTTAGTCCTTCCTTCCTCATTCCTATTTTTGTGCCTTGGAGACTCTTATAGAGCCTTTAACTTTATTTACATATTTGCCTCAAGAAATTTCACTATTTGTACTTTAGTCCTTATACTTTTTCTATTGCATTTTAGTCCCTAAAATCTCCATATATATTTCAGGACTTCTACTCAAAGGGGCCTGGTAGTCTACCTGTTTTATGCTATATTCTGGACTTCTAGCCCTAAAAATTGGGATGTTACAAAAGGTTTAAGAAAAAGGCTGAGAAAATTAGAGCTTAAATGAGAGTAGACTTGGGGCGAACTAAAAAGCCATGCATGTTGGATACTATGCCCTAGTAAATCAATTTGATGTAAACATGATGTAGACATTATATTTAATTAATAAAATAAAGTTGATTAAATATTTATTATATTATTTTACATGTTTCTTTAAGAAGGAAACATATATAAGGGACTACGTAGCGGGTCAAATCTATATTTAGATCTAGGTTATACTTTCAAAGTTCTCGAGTCAATACACTAAAAGTCATGCAAGTAGCACAACAGAGCACCACACAAGACATAAGAGAGACAAGGAGAGATAGCAAAAAAAAAACTCAATAGTTGGGTGAGTTTCAACTTATGGAGGAAGCCCCTTTATATATGATAGGTAGAGATATTTTAGGAATACAAAATATCCACAACAATCATTAGTTGACATATTTTCTCAACCTCTCTTTATTATCTTAAATAAATAATATAATATATGAATTTGGATTTAAACTCATTTAAATAATCATATATCTATAGTATTATAATATTTGAATAATATAAATTAAACCACTTATTTAATTTATATTATATTAATTAGGTAGCTATTATAATTGAGTGATTGATCGATGCCCATTTTGTCGCCAGCATAATCAATCACAAACTGATTGTACTAAAATAATGTAGTTTAGAAGTGCAACACCGGATCATTATTCTTGAGGAGTTTTTTATTAATTCCTAAGGTAATTTGATGCCAAAAACATTGTAAATGAAATGACTTGTGTAAAAACATAGGCTTTTGGAAGTTATCTATGGTGCAATTGAAATTAATAGTGCAATGAAATGTGAAGGTATTTTTTGTAAAAGGTCTTTAGTGATGGAAATTGGGCTATAGTAGCTCTTTAAAATAATTTGGGAGTTTTGAAATCATAAACTCTTTATAATTGAGTGATTGATCGATGTCCATTTTATCGCCAACATAATTAATCACAAACTGATTGTACTAAAATAATGTAGTTTAGAAGTGCAACACCGGATCATTATTCTTGAGGAGTTTTTTATTAATTCCTAAGGTAATTTGATGCCAAAAACATTGTAAATGAAATGACTTGTGTAAAAACATAGGCTTTTGGAAGTTATCTATGGTGCAATTGAAATTAATAGTGCAATGAAATGTGAAGGTATTTTTTGTAAAAGGTCTTTAGTGATGGAAATTGGGCTATAGTAGCTCTTTAAAATAATTTGGGAGTTTTGAAATCATAAACTCTTTATAATTGAGTGATTGATCGATGTCCATTTTATCGCCAACATAATTAATCACAAACTGATTGTACTAAAATAATGTAGTTTAGAAGTGCAACACCGGATCATTATTCTTGAGGAGTTTTTTATTAATTCCTAAGGTAATTTGATGCCAAAAACATTGTAAATGAAATGACTTGTGTAAAAACATAGGCTTTTGGAAGTTATCTATGGTGCAATTGAAATTAATAGTGCAATGAAATGTGAAGGTATTTTTTGTTATTTTTAATTGAACGAAGGAATTGGTTTGGATTAGGGGAAATATGATATAAAAGGTCTTTAGTGATGGAAATTGGGCTATAGTAGCTCTTTAAAATAATTTGGGAGTTTTGAAATCACAAACTCTTTATAATTGAGTGATTGATCGATGCCCATTTTATTGCCGACATAATCAATCACAAATTGATTGTACTAAAATAATGTAGTTTAGAAGTGCAACACGGGATCATTATTCTTGAGGAGTTTTTTATTAATTCCTAAGATAACCAAAAATATTGTAAATGAAATAACTTGTGTAAAAACATAGGCTTTTGGAAATTATCTATGGGGCAATCAAAATTAATAGTGCAATGAAATTTGAAGGTATTTTTGGTCATTTTCAATTGAATGAAGGAATTGGTTTGGATTAGAGGAAATATGATATAAAAGGTCTTTAGTGATGAAAATTGGGCTATCCTAGTTCTTTAAAATAATTTGGGAGTTTTAAAATCATTAAGTCTTGATTAAAACCCTAAACGATAGCTTAGGTCTAAAGTTTCAATTAGTGAAAACCACTTTGATCAAACTTAATTGACACTTTTCAAAATAGTGGTAAAGAACCACTTAGTGTGCAATTGAAATGGATGAATGCAAATGCCTTTAATTGAATGTTAATCAACACCAACAATCCTAAGCAATTAAATTAACCACCAATAATCATTGATATTCAACCCAATAACAAGGAATCATAAAAGATATATATAATCAAAACCACAATTAAATCATCCAAATTAAATACAAAAGTCTAATCTCAAGGAAAATCTAATATATATTTATCCAAGTCTACACAACAGTAATAGAAAATCCTAAATTTAGAAATTCTCTGCATGAAATAGCAAGGATTAGAACAAAATAACTCCCCTTCATTTCCATTGATTTCAAGCCCTACTTCCCATCTCCAAAGGACAAAAATCTTAGCCATATATAACCTTAAGCTTGCTCCAATCGATCTTCAAGATTGTTGCCATGGTGTAGCTAAAAAATAGGTATGACAGGTGAAGAAGAAGGTGGAAATGAAGTTTAATTGGTGTGGAATGGTTGAAATGGTATTAGAATGGTGAAAATATAAGGACTTGGGGATAGGGTTTGAAGGAAAATGGAGAGAAAATAAAGAATATAATGAATACTCCAAATCTAAAGGGTTAAACTTTGCAATTTAGTCCTTGAAAAGCTCTACTTCCTTGCAGTTTAGTTCTTTTGGGTCCTCAACCATCTCCAAGTACCTATAATCAAATTCAAGTAGAGGTAATTAGAAATTAATTAAATTAGTTGACCATTTTACTCTTAATTAACACAATGTAATATAAGGACACAATCACAAATATATATAAAATGGGCATGAAAGCAAATTTAAACCCCTCAAAATAACATGAAAAATCATATAATAAATGAGCTCTATCAATTCCCCCACTTAAACCTTTGTACTACTAGACAAAGACAAAGCTCAAAGTAATCAAGCAACACAAGTGCAATCATGGGAACCAACATGCCAAAAAATGATCACCAATGCCAAATCAGTCAACATCCCTCAAGAGAACAGAAGTGGTAAAATGACAAATACAAAGCAACTAGTGCAGTGCATAATTGAATCAAAATGCATGAAAAGAAAGAGAATCACTCAAGGATAAAAGTGTTTAGCTTACAATCTCACCTCATAGGGCTTATTTCAATCAAATTCAAGTGGAAAATACTTTGCCATAGGCCTATAATAGTTTTAAAATCTCCACTAGCAATCAAGCAATCATGCAATGAATCAATAAGACTTTTCAAGGTTATAATGATAGAAAGACTAGTTGGAAATGGGAAGTGAATGAAAACAAGTGTCATGAAATAAATAATAGGAGTCAAATCATATCAAGCACTCAATAAAATACCAGTCTTAACCTTTACCACCAATGGGAATACCTTATGATACTTTATTCTTTTTGCATTCTTATTACTTTTTGTATGTTTCTTTTCTTTTGTATCCCTCTTTCTTTGGCTTTTTCTATACATTTTCTTTTCTTTGTTTGCCATTTTCTCTTTTCTCTTTTATCTTTTCTCAATATTTTTCTTGTATACTCTTGGTATCTCCCAACAAAACCCATGGAGGTAAGACAATCGAGCATGATATAAAGATTTAATCAACTCAATTTGAAGCTCAACTTAGACACTTGTATTGATGCGATGGAAGAAATGAAAATGAAGGCTTAAAAAGTTTTAAACAATGGATAGGTGTGTGGAAGTTTGTGTTTGGGTCAAAGGGTATGGGAAAAAATGCCTCTATCATGTTTAAAGTCACAAATGCACATGTAATATTGACCAAGAGATAAAACAAGTTCTAGAGAATACAATCCACATGGATAGACACAATAGAAAGGATTAAGCCCCAAAATAACCTTCAAATAAATAAGGGTTTGTATCTCTTAAGCTCATACACAAAGATCAATCAAATATGCACTAATCACAAGGCATTAAAACACCTACCACAAATGAAAACCCAAGGAATGAAAAGTAATCAAACCGAGCAATCAAATCAAAGTCATGAAAGAATCCCAAAAACACTAATGAAACCTTGAAAGATCATTTTCAAAAGATGGAGTTTCAAAATTTCAAGTGAGGATATGGTTTCGAGTAAAAATATTTTGATGCAAGGTTAGGCAAGGAAAAGTGGAATTGCAATGCAAAATGGATGATGGCAGCCTAAAAGAAGTCCTTTATATAGTATTGTACAAGGTAAAGAGAAGAAAATGTTGCTAAAAAGTGACACTTCACCACGACGAAGTTTGTAAAGGGTATCTTCACCGTGGTAAAGATGCACAGAGAGAAATAAATCAAAGAAAACGAGATTTTGCCACAATAAGATATACTTTTGAGGTATACAATAAGATATGCCTAAAAACCTTATACAGTAACCATCAACGATGGAAAATGAAGTCCAAAATAGAAACTCATCATAAGAAACCAAAATTTTTCAATGAAAAGGTAAAAAGCAAGGGATGAAAGATGGGACAAATTTCAAAAACTTCAGCCCAAATGCAATTAAACCATTTCAGAAAAATAAAAAACACCAAGAGAAACTAAAACACAATAAACCCCTCCCCCACACTCACTCATTGCATTGCCCTTAATGCAAATCATAGTCTCATACTTAGGCGTACCATATACAAGGTGGAAGTTGTGAAGTCCTATTCAAATTTGGAGCACAACACGTTTTAAAATCTTAATTTGTATTCCAGCCTTTAAGTGATATTAGGACACGGTTTGTTAAGTAACTAGAGGCTTAGTTTATAACAAATGCCTTATTGATTATCTAGTAACATAAAATAAAGAAAGTAATGAAATATAAATAGAAATTGAAGGTTGTATATATTCATTAATATTGAGTTGAATTTAATGAGATTATTTTATTGTAACTGGGAATTTCAGAATAATTATTTGATTATAGAGAATTTATTCAAAATTAGTTAAATTTTATGTATATAATCTAAAATTATATTTTTAGAGGAGAGAGAGAGATAGATTACAAGGCTTGGTGGAATTAAAAAAATATTTGAAATATTTTTTTCCAGTCAAAAGATTATAATTATTTATATGTTATAAAAGTTTTATTGAGTAAAATGCACAAATAGAACTTAATTATTTGGAACCTAGATAGTCGTGACAAATGGAGGTTAATTAGCGAAAGGATGTTAAAGTTTCTCAATGGCAAAAATATATGGGTTTCAAAGTAATTACAACTCTCTTTGCCTATTATATATATAAAGAAACAAAGAAAAAAATAGGGCAATAGTTTAATATTTTGGCTTGTGTCACGTGCTAATACTGTTGCTGAAAAAAATATAATAATATAAAGCAAAAGTAGGCCCACACCCTAATGGATTTTTCAGATGCCTTTAAGCTTCTTTTCGTGCTCCAAAAATCTTTAAATAACTACATTTATTTCTTAAATAGCTCTTTAAAAATATAATTTTTATTGAAAGTAAAATAAATTTAAAAATTATAATTTAGAGTAAGTATAAATTTTTAAGAAATAGGAAAGTAAATATTTTTATGTAATTAGTTTATAATTTTTTTACTATATTATTTAAGAGATTTAGCCTTAGAGTTTGAATGTTAGAGGAGGGATATGATTATATTTGAGTTTATTGATTAAATTTAAGTTTAATAATTGAGTTATATTTATTGGAGGTAGAATTGATATTTAATTGGTTTAGATTGTTGGTAGAACTAGAAAATTAAAAATGTGTATTTTTATTAGAACCTTAAATTGGAGAAATTGAGAATTTTGATCCAATTGAATAATTTTGGATTAATTGTTGATTTAAATGAGTTATTAAAATCTCAAAATGATGATATTTAATATTAGAATGAAGATTTGGACACTATAAGTAAGATTTGAAAGTTAGAGGAATCATTGAGAACTTTACGTCCATATAATTAAATTGATTATTTATTTAATAATTTGATATTAATGATTAGATAGATTGATTTAGAGGTTTATGATAAAATGTGAATATTTAAGATTTTTGAGTGAAACTTTAAGAGTTGAAAATTGGGATTTTTGGATCGTTTGAAAAGTTTAATGTTATATATGAATTTAAATTGGTAGAGTAGAGTTGAGAAAATATATGAAGAACATTGTAATGATTATTTAAGAAATAATTGCTTTATGTGTATTTTTTCTAATGAATAAAGTGACAAATTTTGGGGATTTTAGAATTATTGGAATGAATTATTATTGTTAATAATTTTAATGGGTAAACTAGACTTATGGGATAATAGGAAAAGAATGATTAGGACAAAGAAATTAACTCATGGTAGTAAATTGAAAATTTTTGGATAATTTAAAATTTGAATAGAAAGTGTAGTTTCTATTTGAATTTATATATAGTTATGTAAAATTAGCATCTTATTGATGTACATTGATACTAATTAACATCTAGAGCAACCAATGAAATTAATGTGAAAATCATGAAGAAAAGGGACTACCACCAAAAGAATTAACAAATATGTGATAATTTTCAAAAATGGGTATGTCTGACAAAAGATCACAAGATAGAACTTGATTAAAAGATTCACGGGTTTTAATAGATTTTTAAAGAAAAAGAGATAAATAGTTCACCATACCCCCACACTTAGTTTTTAAACTAGTATTCTCAAGAGACTCAATGCATATAATAACTCTAACATGATCATCACTAATCAATGATGTAAGACAAGAATTAATGCTAAGAGAAGAGTTCAAAAATAAAGATGTATTAATTGCATCACATGCAACAAGACCGTCACAACAATCATCATAAGACAAATTTTTAATACTATTTAATAATTGAGAAGTAATGGATTTAGGAGAAGGAACATCAATACTCCCTTGTCAAGTCTAAGTTTCCTAATTTTCAATATGGCAGCACTTTCTCTAGGAATAGACTTTGAAGGCTTTTCTCCTTTGTACTATCTTCCATGGAAATGGTTTATCTTATCTTAGTTGTAACACCTTCTCTTGCATTGTTATCATCATTGTTGGGTTCTATGGTTGTGGTTGTTCTTCCTCCTTGGTCTCTTGAATGGTGGGCATAAAGTGTAGATTGCAATAGAATCGCTTTAATGGGAAAAAAGAAAACAGAAATCCTCCTATTACTTTATTTGGTGTGGATATCTTTCGGCATTTAGAATATGCGTTTATCGAGTTTAGCAAGAATGTTGATGTTGAATGAGCTAGATGACGGTCTATGATGGTCAACCTATGTAGTGGTAGAAGAGAAGTATCTTCTTCACTCTTCTTCACATGCACATTGAAAAGAATGTATGTGATAATTTGTTATACATATTGATCAACAAAAATGGAAAGTCTAACGACCATTTCTTAGTAAGGAAAGATTTATGGGCCTTTGGAATTTGTCAAGATGCTTGGACAGAAGATAATGATAGGTTTCAATTAGCTAAATTCACATTGATATAAAACAAGGATATATCTTCCTTTCAATGTTCAAGAAAAATAAAAGTTCCTGATGGATATTCTAGTAATATTTCAAGATATATCGATCTATGGGGCTCGAGAGGTTTATGGGTTGAAGGCCATGTTTTGCATGTTTTGATGCAATAGTTACTATTTTTAGCACTAAGAAACACACTTCCTCCTTATGTCTCTATAGTTTTGATGGAGTTGTATTCATTTTCAAGTTATGTACGATCGTCTTGATACCTAAGGAACTGGATCAACTGCAAAATAAAATCATCCTTATATTTTGTCATCTAGAAATGATATTTCCTTTGTCCTTTTTTACTCTCATAGTTCATTTGACTATTCATCTGGTTTGACAAGTAAAGCTTGCTAGCTCAGTTTAATATCGATAGATGCATCTTATTGAGAGGTCTGGGATATTTGGTCATTTCATTTTCCACATTTTAATTTCAATGACACCAATTATTTATAGAATTAACATGCACATTTTGACATTAAACCTACAAGTATTTAGAAAAATTGAAATCTTATGTTAGGAATAAAGCACGGCCAAAGGGGTTAATAGCATAAAGTTATTTTGAAGATAATGTCCTAACTTTCTATTCAAAGTATTTTGATGATATCGAGACATCTTTTAATAGCCTACCTCGTATTAATGATTGTCCTGTTGGTCTTTTCATGTCAAACAATTTCTTTCCTTTCGTTGGAAAACCAATTGAAGGATATGAGTACTTCAAAATTACTCCTATTGAGAAGTTCGAAGCACTCAAACGTATTTTAACAAATTTTAGTCAAGTTGAAACCTCCATTTAGTAAGTATTATACACACTTATTTATATTTTAAAGTTCTTTACAACTAGCTCTTCTAACAAATTTTACTTAATTACAAGGAGTATAGAATTTAGTCAAGCCGTAGCTACAAGTACTTTCACAAAGTTCTATTGAGGTTGATAAAATATTCCATAGAGAATTCCCTAATTAGGTTACACATCGAATACATAATGACAAAAGCCCCCATACAACTAAACTTAAAAGTCTTGCACTCGGTCTACTTGGCAATGCAAGAAGGTTTAATATGTATGTCAACGATTTCAAGTATGTATGGTTGCAATGATTAGGGTTTACTCACACAAAACTCTAGAGGTTTCAACACATTGGGATTGAGGAGTTATGCTAGTAGCAATGATGGCGTCATGCAATTTAGAGGCATCTTATAACATCCTTACTTTTATACGTCTTAGGGACCATTTGGTAAAATTTATAACCACTTACAAGACCTTGGAAGTCCATTAGCCAAATTTGGAATTTTACTCTTTCTCGGGCTACTGTTCATATGGTATTCCAAATTACACAATGAACTTCAAAAAATCATAATTAATTCTAGAAATATTGAAATTAAGTGGTTCAAAAAGCTACGTGAAGATAACATCTTGAAATTTAAGAGAAAAATAATTTCCATACCCAATGATTATCTAATTAATACAATTTATTTGTTGAATTTTACTATTTATTTGGTCAAAAACTCTGGAAATAGATTCTGGTCCCTTACTTTAGAAATTCATTTCTCTTGATATACACATCCAAATGGAACGTTCTACCTATGAACTTAAATCTATGGATGTATTATACACGCTTATAAAATTTCATGAAATAATTCTTTCATTTGATAGGTCAAACTGAAGCCACAACAAAATTGCTTAGGACCTACATTTTTACCATTTCAGCTTCCTTTCTTTTACTTTCAATAATTGTTCCAGCATGCATAAGCCATCAAATAAGCTTCTCAATATTCATATATATCATGTACATATGCCATAAGTATTACAAATAGTTTTATCACCTAGATGGGCACCTTATAGGGCATTTACATACATAGATAATCCATAGCATATGCTAGGATCTCAATTACTTCCATTCCTTTCTTCCATTCTTTAGCTCTTTTCCATGCATACATTTTCCATCATGCTTGACCTAAATTGGTTGGTTATGGGAGAGTGAGATTCTAGGAAATCTCAGTAGAAAACATTACCACCTAAATATGCAAGATGGATGCTAATGCATGATATGTAATTTCATTAAACTTTCTTTGATTAGTGACATGCCATCATGCTATATACCTTTACATAAAATGCATGGTCATGAAAAATATGTTATTCACAATGTATTAAACATCCTTTATCATGTCACAACATCATTCAAATATCATATATATGTCAACACATAAGCATACCACATCAAGCACATAAAGAGGTAAGTTCACTACCTTGCACTTAGACTTTTCTCTTGATCTTTTACACTTACTCCCTAGCTTTCCAACCATGAAGCCTTTATTTCAATCACTTCCCAACATATTCTTGGAGGTTTCAAGGTCCTAAACACATTCATATTCATCACATAATTCATTAGGACTCATGAACTCCAACCATGTTCAAGACTAACCTTGTTACACTCTTTATTACCATAACTTTCTCTAATCTTCACTAATCCACTTGGCCCTTGAACCAATTGATGTCTTGACTTTACCCTATACAATTTTATCTTTTGAATTCATTTATGAGCTTAGAATCATGAAATTTCACCTCCTTCATGGCCTGCTGTACAGAACCGAACACATGCACATAATTCTTTCAAAAATTCTTATTTTGATTCTAATGCTTCCCATACTTGTTTCTCCACTTTACCCCATACAACTTTTTATTTTAAAATCATTGAAAGCATCAAAATCATGAAATTTCAATCACTATTCATGTGAGTGAACAATAACTGTGAAGAATTTAAAAAACTATAACCTTGAGATTTTAATGTTTCCAAGGTTCAAAACCTTTTTAATCCTTCACAAAATCATCATATAAATTCAATCGAAGCATTAAATCATTGAAATTACATTTTCTTCCCTCATAAATAGTGTATACTGAATAGGGTACACTATGGCAAAGTCAAGAATATCAACTTGATTTAACAACCAATCTCTTAACTAGCTTGTTTAAGCTTCAATCATATGTCTATAACTTTAATTTCTTCTTTTTCCTTTCATTTAAGGTCTTTGGGCAGCACCACCCCTGATAGAAAACTCAAATTTTTCCCCCATGAAAACCCTAAGTTCAAGCTCCCAAATCAAAAGAAAATAAGCTAAGAGAGATTGCTTACCTTTAATCTCTAGCTTGCTTGAACTTTAGTACCTCTAAGCTTCCTTGTCTTGGCTTGAGTTTTTATTTTGCAAAAGTTTCCCCAAGGGTTGACAATCCACAGTTTGGATGCAGATTTGGGGGGTATTTATAGAAAAATCTTGGTGGAAATCAATGGCCAAGATTAGTTTGTACACTATTTGATCTAATGGCCCATATTTAATCTTAGATTTAACTTTTTCCAAAAATAATAATTATGACATCATTTGGGATAGCTCAAGGACACCTCATGGGGGTTAGGTGGAGAAATTCTAATGGGGGAACCTTATGGAAAAATTCCAGTCTAATTTTGGTACCGATCAGAGCAGTTTCACAACAATCAGACTATTTTCTGTTCCTAATTTTTTATAATATACTAGGTTATGCATTCTATCCTGGAAATCAATGTCTATGTTTCTCATAAATATTTATCTGCCATCCATCCCTTGGGAAATTGTAATGGTTTTGGATTTTTTTTCAGTTTTCTAAATCTATTTGATAAGGACAAATATTTTTGCAATTCAGAGAATGTTAATAAGGAGGTATTAGCTAAGTGGTCACATGGTTGAGGAGCGGCTGGGGCAAACTGTGTTCGATTCTGGAGGAGTGCTGGGGGAGTTTATATTTTTTTTCTTTGGCATGCAAAATTACAACATTACCCCTCCCCTATTTCCTTCAAAAATCGTACCTCTCTGCCTTTATTTGTTCTGATTTCCTTCAGTGGCTACGCAGGTGGGAGCAATGGCGGCGCATAGCAGAAATCCTCAAGCCATCGATGCCGTGTACTCGAGCTTTGCTTTTGCCAGTGTCTGTGCCGTATGGTTCCATAAACACTGACTGTCATTATTCCTCTTTGGCTCTATATGAGGTCCTACTTTGGTTTCACTCAAGGGCAGATTGGAGAGAGTGAAAATTAGAGGAATTGTGAGTGGCTCTATGCGTTTCTTCTCTATTGGCAAGAAGCCGTGTGATAGTAAAAGTGCATCGGAGGAGAAGAGGAATCCGAGCTTGCGACGTCAGAGATTGAGCTACAGAGTCATCGATTATCGGTAGTAAGTTCGTCAGCTCTATTTCTGTTCTCTATCGCTATTGTTTTGGAACTTTGGGGTTGGGTTTATTTTTAGTGGTTGTTGCATGTTCTTTCTTTGCTTGATCCGGTGAGCTTGTCGAAAGGAATATTGGTAATGCTCATTTTGTTCTGCGTCTGTAAGGGTCTATGCGTGTGATTTGGTTCTGTTATATGTTTTTAGTGAGTTGATTCTGTTGTGTGTTTTCCCCGATTAAAGATGATGAATTTGGCTTGAGATTTAATTTCTGATTAAGTAAGGATTGAAGTTCAAGGACATAGAATAAAGCTTTAGTTTTAAAGTATGTTGCTTCTTTGGGATTGTTCGAATCTCTTCTTCCTTCTCTGTTTTCCTTTTCATACCTTTGCCATTTCTCCTGATTTTACCAGAATGTGTGGTGCCCTCACTATTTTGTTTGGTGGGTGAATTTAGGATGGTGATGTTGTAGAGGTTGATGTCAGGTTGAGTGGGTTATGTTGTATGTCCATCATGAGATGGCATTTCTATACATATGAGTTCTAGTTTGAATCTTTGACATTCAAAGAAAGGTTGGACAGACTGAAGTTTAGTAAGAACATTTATGCTTGTGTGCGTTGCTGTGTTTGTGCTTGGGTGGTGATTCTTGAAATAGAAACTCTCTATTTTGATGGGATGTGGTTTATTTCTGTGTGGTTAGTGATTTGGCCAATGAATTCTAAATAACAGAGAATTAAACTAAGTTGAACCTTATGAAGCTAATTGATGGCTTTACGGTTAATGAGTACAAAAGCATGAATGATGAAATGTTTAAAATAATTTTGGGTATGATTAGGAAGGTAATTAGTCACCCTTTACCTATTATTTTTGTGTGTGGAAAAAATTGTGTATGATCCATTTAAGCTATGTTTTTTTGGCTTAACCTTCCAAGTAGTGATAGCTATAGGAAGTGTATCTTGTAAAATCAGGTTTCGTTGTTGTTTCTCAAATTTCTTCTGTGAGAAGATTTGTAGACTATGATTGAGGAAAGGTAGTAATAGGAAACCAAGAGAAATGACATGTTTCATATTTATGTGAGTCCTTGAAGGAACAAGTCCTGGAGGAAAGGAAATAGTGAGTTTTCTTGTTCGTTTGATTAAAGATACAGAAAGTTGGTCCTATATGTTGTGGTTTGTGGATGCGTTGTTCTCTTCTGGTCTAATTGATAAGATGCTATTCCAATTCTTGTTTTCTTTAGATTTCAAAATTTTCCTTATAAGCATAGAATTAGTGAAATTTAAAATTGTAAGTGTGTAAGAGTTTGAAATTTTTATCGTCATATCAATGGTGTAAATGCATGATTAATACAAGAACCTGCTTTCTAAATTTTCATTGATTATTCATAAATTCTAGGGTCCATAAATTCGATATATATATATATATATATATTGGAATTTTAGTTGGATATGTAGCATGTTTTGTGAAAGGAGAAACAAATTCAAATGTTAATTTGAATTAAATTGTGTGTATACATACACATTTACCCATTATGTTTAAAAGAGATGAATGGATTGAATAAGTTATGGTTAAACACAAGTTCAAAGGAATTACATGAAAGAAATTAAGTTTTTAGGATTTTTGGGTTTTTGTAAAGGGGATTTATTTAAGATACAAATTATGGATAACAAAGAATTAATGTGATGTTATGCGTAAGTGTACATTATCGTCGTCTAACAAACACATGAATAATTATACAAATAACAAACACATGTTACTATAGATGCTAAAATTCACGTACCAAAGCAGACAAAGTTAAAGCTATTGTAAAAATGAAAAGATTAGAGAGAGTCAATAATGCGGGGTTGAGTTTGGGTGTGATAGAACGATTGATTATGCAAATGCTATGTATTAAGGTCTTAAGTACTAATAACCCTATATGGATAACTAATATAGGATTTGATATTTGCCCGAGCAGCCAAGGAACCCTATAAAGGAAAATAGGAAAAGGTAATTTGGAAGAAAGGACTCCAGTCGGTTGAGTTACTGTAAGGGCCATTATCGTAGGAAGTCTTGGAAGAATAAGTTATATTTTGGAAAGCTCAACAGGTGAGTGAATAACGTTCCCTAAAATTTACATTTTTTAAATGCATTATCATTTCAAATATGGATTTCGAAAAGCAAATTTTATGAAAGTATGGTTTAAATCGATAGAAATGATTTTCTTTCGATTAGTTTACAAAAGAATTATGATTATGTATGAAAATGGATCAATAAGCTTTTTGAAAAGAGTTTGGCAAAAGTTGCATTGAACTTATATTATTCATGAAATATATTTTTATGCGAATTTCATATAATTTTACAGTAACTTGATTTTAAATGTACATGCTGGGGTTTTTGAGATTCAAAGTGGTTTTTACCAACGGTTATGGCATTGAAATGGTTGAGATTATTATATGTGAAATAAACCCCATGCATGATGGAAATATTTTAGAAAGGATGGAATACAGAATGCTGGTTGCTAACAGTAGTACTATTAGCCCTTGTTGCACCTTGGTTACTCGAGCTCGACGGATATATATGGGTTTTATACTCACGACGGATATTATGTGGGTCTTATACTCGCGACAGATATTACGTGGATCTAGTACTCGCAATGGATATACGTGGGTCTCGTACTCGCGACGGATTATGGCCTCGAGCCACCAGATTATTATGTAGGTCTCATACTCGCGACGGCTAGTGGCCTTGAGCCGCTAGATTGGTTATTTACCCTCGTGGACTGTGTGTCCACGTTTATTTTTGTTCTGTTGAAGTCCTACGGAAAGACTATGGTTTTGAAAGGATTGTTTTACATCAATTGATTTGAAATGATTGCTTCAAATTGTTTCTCTGAAACAATAATGTTTACAGAAAGATTATAGTTTCGAAAGGATTACTATTAAATGATTGATTTGAAATGGTTATTTCAAAATTTTTTCCTTGAAAGAAAATGTTTACAAAAAAGTTTGCATCGAAATGCAAAATGTTATTTGAAACATGTTTATGCATTGTTGACTTCCGCATTCTTTTAATCATGTTTTTGGGACGTTATTCACGAGTAGATTATTTGGCCTCAAATAGTGCAGGTGACCCTAATCCTTCCGCTGAGGAGTGAAGAGCCTCGTCGCAGATCTGAAGTATTGTTTTGAACGATATTGATTTTAATGAAATTATCTTTATTAAGTACTTCTGTTATTTTGATAAAAAGGTAAATGCTCCACATAGATCTTAGAAAAGATTCTATTTATTTTGAAAAATATTATAGAAACTATAAACGTTGTATTTGAGGTTTTAGGCTTTCGAAATATGAAACTATTCATATTTCGTGCCGGTCACAGTTCAAATTTCGGGACATGACATAAATAACCAAAATACCCTTGGTGTCTTTTCTTGCATTGTACTAATCCTAAAGGCATAATTGTCATTTTACCCCTTTTTGCACTGCTTCAGAGCATATAATGGCTCTGAATAATCATATTTATACTGTATGACACATTTTTGGCCTATCCAGAATGACTAAAATGCCCTCCATCCATCACTGGTACAATCTGGACATACAGGGGTATTTTCATAATTTCACACTTTTCCTGGACTACTTTGGACTCTGGCCCACTTAACTGTCTAGTCACCATATTGGGCTCATGATGGTGCCATTTGGGCCTTAGTATGGGCTCAATGCCTTTATTACCTTTCTGGCCTAATTCACAAGACAACTCTCCTGATCCTATTTATCGTGTATTTTATTTCACTGTAAAATCCCGTAAGAATTTTACAGGATTCCTTTTCTGACTCTGTCAATTTTATAAATTCTTACATTAAATATGGGAATTTCCAATAAAGTTTCATATGATTATGATGTCTAAAAATACTGTAATAATTCTTCTTACTTCACAAATTTATATCAATTAATCGGGACCTCAAATCAAAATTCTGTATTGTGTTAAATTGACCAGAATAATTTTGTCTATCTACTGGTAAAATTTGGGTATAATATGTTTTCAGGTATTTTTGGCTTGTTTCGGCTCAACTTTCTCATATTTACATTTAGGTCCCTGAACTTTTGAATAATTGCATGTTGGCCCCTGAACTTTTAGCTATTTGCATTTAAGTCCCTTAACTTTTGAAAATTACACTGAAGGGCCTAATTTTGTTTCTACTTTCAATTTTTACCTTTAACCTTTTCTACTTTGCGTTTTAGTCCTTCTCTTCCCTTAAGACTCATCTAACCTTTATCTTTTCTTCTGATCTTCGTCAAAATCCTTTCCAAACCTCTTTTCACTATCAGTACTATACAGATAGGGAAAAATTAGGATATGACACATCTCTTATTATAAAAAGCTAATATTGTCAAATTTAATTACCAAGGGGCTTTCCGCTGTAACTCTATTTAAGTATCCTTGAGTAAACAAATAATTACCAAGGGGACTCACTTATAACTCTTTATCATAAGGGCTTAATCAAATAATTAAAACTAAGTTAAATGCATTATAGTGATGTAACTAACCTAGGTGTTGGTCTCTTTTGGGAGCCGTTAACTAAAATGATTAATCAGTAAGCCATATGCAAAGTAATTATGGAAAGGGGTTTGTAGTAATCAACTAACAAATGTAATGACTTATTTATGAATTTTATTTATTATAACAATGGAATATGGTTAAATGAAGATAATGAAAGAATGGAACACAAATGCACAATGAGATGGACATTCCTCATCCACAATGACTTTGGCTTCATTGCTTTTAAAGATGTTTTGGGAGCTAGTTAACACTTATGACCACTAAGAAGCCCTTAGCCTAGGTGTAAATGAAATAACTCACACCAAATACCCTTGTATGTGAATTAAGTCCAATTAGGTTGATTAAGTATAATTAGCTATTAGGAAACAACACTACTTGATCCTACACCAAATATACCCTTTGAATGCTACTAAATATTCATAACAAATCTAATTATGAACTATACCAAGACAATTGAAGAGGAATTGAAATTAATAAGAATAAATGTCAATTACAACTCTTAGATCCAAGAAATCACAAGATTGAATCCTTAACAATACCAATGTCAACAAGTACAAGAAACTCAATATCCATTAACTACTCTGACCTAGAATTAGCTAAAAAGATGAAGAAGAAAGGAACCAATTGGTATAAACTCTCCCGTAGTAGTGCCAAGCTCTACTATCATCAATTATGGAGAAGGAATCGACTATCTACTTACTCTTAGACATCAACAAGGAAGGAAACTCCAATATTTGAGGTTTAGACATGATTCAATTGGTGAAACGTGGAAGAAAATGGAGATCTAGGATGGATTTCGGTGAAAGAGACAAGAGTAAAAGGTTTGGAATGAAGAACAACAATTGGAAAGATGAGTTAGATATGATTTTTGTGTCTTCTTAAGCTTCAAATACCATTTCTGAAAATTCCATTTTTACTACAACAAAGTGTTCACTTCGCATTAGAGAAATTTCACCCTAAACATAGTATTTCATTTAACTATAGCTTCCCTCTGAACGATGGCTTTGCTGTAGCGAAATATGTAGTGTTGACTTCCCAATTTTGCTCTTTTGACCTATAATACAAACCAATTAAAAGGGTAATATCCTTAACTATTGAATCAATTAACTAGGGCTTATCCTTAACAAATTCATAAAGTTTGCACAAAATGCCATATTTAAGCATACAATTTCGACAATACCCCTAACACTCAATTAAGCCTAAAGTGTTGATTAATACCATGAATTAGACTCTAAATCCATACAAAATAACACAAGATATAACATGTCCATCAACTCTGTTAATTTTATCAAATTTATTCATACTGGTGAATCTGAAGATCATGAGCCACATATTCTTATCTCTAAGGCACACTAAGTTTATTATGTAGAGGATGAGAAACATAAAGATTGAAATATGTCATCCAACTCAAGCCAGAGATCTTTATGACATGACGAATTTTGAAAACTTCTTCGAAAGATACTATAATTTAGGCATTGTCAAGTGTGTCTTTTTTATCAAACTTAATTTTATTATCTTTTTTATTAATTTATTTAGTAACTATGCTTTCATTATATAATTTATATATAATTATTGCTAATAATATGTCTTAATATCACCTTTTAGGCAAGGTGATTATGAATAAAATTTTCATGATTTTGTATCATACGAAATTGTTTCAGGAATAGACACCAAATGTATTATTTTTTTCAAAAAAAGTTAACTTTTTTGTAATTGCCCCTTAAAACCACTACAAATAAATAACAACCCACTACAAATGGAGAAAAACCACTACAAAAGTAAAACTGCTACAAAGACTAAACAAAATATTACAAAGTACTACACAATCTTTATAAATACCGTCATTTCATCCTACTCTTTTCCCTATCCTTTTCTCTACTTCTCCAGTCCTTGATAATCTTCACTTTCTTCATGTTTACTATTGTGAGTTTGTTTTTTATTTTTCATCTCAATTTATCTTATTCATTTTTATTTACATTTTATTAATATGGTTGTTCCATTCAAGTATTCCTTCTCACGGGCATGGAGCTCATTAACATTTTCCACACTTTTTCCTCCTATCTCTTCCTCATCTATAATTTTCATATTTCTTTATCCCTTATAAATTAAATTTCATATCACATAATTATAATTCTATTAAATATTATTTTGTATTCAAGGAAACTTATTAAATCAAGTAATTGCTGCAAAGTGAAAAATTATTTGTAGTAGTTCTCTAACTTCTATTAAGGTTGTCATAGTCATTTTCTCTCATTTCTCATTTCATCATTGGTAGTGGTCTATTCAACCAATACAAAGGGTTGTAACAATTTTGACCATGTGCTTAGCTGTTCTGAGAACTGCTATTAAATTGTCTGTTTCAGTAGAATTTATAGCACAATGTCAAACTGCTACTAATAGTGTTTGTTGCGGTTAAAACCACCATTACCATACACTTTCTATCTTTGTTTTGGTGGCTCATTTATTTCTTTTTTGGGGGACGTAAAAGTGTGGGACATGAAAAGTAGGCCATTTTTCCTATGCTGTGAAAAGTGGTTTACTTTTCACATCTGTTTGAAGAAAATAGAGGTGAAAAGTGGCCCTTTCCTTAAATCACTGCTTTCACCTACAAATCATGCAATCCTAAACACAATACATTATCTCCTAGATCACAATTCCAAGTATATAGTAGACCTTCTTGTAGCCCTATTACATGCCAAATTGAACTTCAACTCAAGTGGTAACATTTATCTTAAAGAGATTTATTTATATGGGCCTTATTTTCTCAGACAAGTAATACACACATACACACTTGCCTTTCCATTTTTTTCTCGTTCTATCTTAATGTTCTTGCACTAGACAACCTAGCTAACAATCAATCAACTAGATTACTCAAGGGGACTAAAATAGCTGATATTACCATATAAAAATAAAAATGAGAAGAAGGAGGAATAAAGTTTTAACCCTTAATAGTGGAATTTTGATAGAAAATTAATTTGAATTGATTGATATGGTTTGCAATTATTTTAAGAATTTATATGATTGGTATGATAATAATCAATGCAAGTTACAAACTAAGATAAATTTTCCTGTTGGGGTTAATTATAGTTTTCCTAATATGACCAATATACCAACTGATAAAGAAATAAAGGAGGCTCTTTTTTCAATGGGCCAGTATAAGGTTCCTGGTATTGATAATTTCTCCCCAATATTCTATCAGGCAAATTGGAATTTGGTAGGTAGTTCTCTATGTAAATTTGTTAGAACTGCTTTTTAAAAAGGGTTTATGGAAGCTTATACTAATAAGACTTTGATTTCTCTCATACCAAAAAGAGAGAATCCTAAAATGATTGGGCATTTTAGAGCTATTACTTTATGTACTGTGCATTATAAATGCATTACTAAGATAATTGTTAATAGATTGAGGAAAGTTATAGATGAAATGGTTTCACCTTATCAATCTAGTTTTATAAAAGGTAAACATATTTAGGATAATATTATAGTGAAATAGGAAGTGATGCATATAATGAAGAAAGCTAGAGGAAAAACTAGACTGATGGCTTTCAAGATTGATTTAGAAAAGGCATATGATCGCATTCTATGGGACTTTATTAAACATATTCTTATTGATGTGATTTTGAATAATATTTTTATAAATCTTTTATGAATTATATTTTATCTGTCTCATATAATTTGTTATGGAATGGATCTCATACCATATTTTTCTCCCCTAAAAGGGATCTCCAACAAGGAGATCCTATTTCACCTCTTTTGTTTGTGTTGTATATAGACAGGTTATACCATATTATTATTGATGTGGTTAATTCTAATCAGTGGAGACCAATTAAGGTGACTACTGGCAAACTGTCTATCTCTCATATGTTTGCAGATGACCTTTTTCTATTTAGAGTGGCGATTGAGAAGCGATCAAACAATATGATGAATTGTCTTCATAAATTTTGTAAAGCATCAGAGGGAAAATCAATAAAAGTAAATCATCAATCTTATTTTCTCCAAAGGTAAATGTCAATATAAGAAAAAAGATTAGTGAAAGAACGAAAATGGTTGTTTATGTTAAGATAGGGAAATATTTGGGTTTTCCAATTATCAGAGGGGTGAAACCCAAAGAAACATTTTAGTATATCATTGATAATATAAAAAATAAACTTTTGGCTTGGAAGGAAAGTTCTCTCTCTGTGGCTGGACATATTGCATTAACAAAATCAATTCTTATATACCAGTGTATCTTATGCAAGTTGCTAAAATTCATGCATTGGTTTATCATGAAGTGGAAAGATTACAAAAGAATTTTATATGGGGACATAGTCAAAGTTCACATGGATTCTATCCTATTGGATGTGATCATTTTATTATGCCTAAATTGTATGTTAGACTAGAGTTCACAAAATTATCCTCTTTTAATAGAGCTTGTGGCTCCAAATTAGCTTGGAAACTAGTTATAGGTAGATGTGTTGTTGCATAAATGCATGTTAATGAATTAAGACAATTTATTGGAGGCAAAGAAAGAAGATTCTGCACTTTGAAAATTTATCTAACAACAAGATGTGGTTGAATTGGGGACAAGATTGTATGTTAGAGATGGTTAACTAGTCAATTTTTTTTACTAATAAGTGGTGGTTGTTTCCTGATAAGAGTATAAAGGATTTATGCCTACGCCCACTTACAACAGAGGAAGAAAATAGTAAAGTGGCATATTTGATTACTTTTGGGACTTCGGATTTCAAAAAACTTTCCACTATAATCCCAAGTAATGTATTTCAAAGATTGATTAGAACTTACAACAGAGGAAGAAAATAGTAAAGTGGCATATTTGATTACTTTTGGGACTTCGGATTTCAAGAAACTTTCCACTATAATCCCAAGTAATGTATTTCAAAGATTGATTAGTGTGGTACACCTATGTCGAAGGCGGGTAATGATTTGATGGTTTGGAATGCTACTAATGAGGGAACTTTTACTATTAAAAGTTTTTATTTTTTAATAGAAAAGAATTTTGTGCAAAGATATAGCTCTGTTTACAAAAGAATTTGGAGGTTGAGAGGGGTTGAACGTATTCAAGTATTCATATGGATAGCTTTTAATAATCGCTTAGCCACCAATGTTTGGAGAAACAATTGGTCATCTACTGATGCAATATGCCAGTACTATAATGAGGATGTGGAGGACATGTTACATATACTCAGGGATTGCTCTTATGCTAAACAACTTTGGCTTAAATTAATTCATCTAATGTATTATTCATCCTTTTATTGATCTCTATTATGTATTTGGTTTGCTATGAATCTCAAAAAAGAATTTGGGAATACTGCTATTAGTAATTAGACACTGATTTTAGGGGTGTTAATTTGGAGATTATAGAAGTGGAGGAATCAAGTTATATTTGATAATAACTTTTTGAATCTTTACTCGATTATAATGTAAACATGGAAACTTTATGTACAGGATCACGATGAGTATATAACTAATGATTCAACTATAATAATTTTATCCCATTGGAAACCCCTACTATCATATTGGATTAAAATTAATGTTGATGGAGCTCTTACTACAAAATATAGTAGGTTTAGTTATGGTAGAGTTATTAAATATTATATGGGAAGTTAGGTGGTTGGATTTACAAGTGTGTTAGTGGGTAATTTATAAAGGTTTAAAGCTAACCTAAGACCTAGGATTCAAGAATGTCATACTTGAAGCTAATGCTAAGAACTCTGTGGATATGTTGATGAATTCGTGAGTTGATAAATATAGTTTATTAGTATCATAGATATAGAATCTAATGAAGCTAACATGGGAATTGAAAATTCAATATATATCTAGAAATTAGAATCAACTTGCAGATGCTATGGTGAAAGATGGGCGAACAAAGACAACTGTGTTATATTCATGCCCTTTTCATTGAGGGTACTGGTTGTCAAAGAGTGTTTGGGATTTAATTCTCTAGTAGATTAGTATTTATTATCGACATATGAGCTATCTCCTGTACCCAAAAAAACAATCAATCAAATCTCAAAATATATATTAAAAAGAGGATAAGATCATAATTTGCATTTGCATGTGCTACATAATGCTTAAAACTACATAAAGCTGATTTACACCATCATTAACAGTTGAATGAGCAATAATACAAATGGAATATATAAGCATATAATAAACTGATTAAACTGATAAATTGATACTAACACGAACTTTAAGTCATCAAAATCACCAACCTTACATAGGAGAAGAGTAGGCTTTCTATCATCATCATCTATAGGGAAGAGATGCTTCTTATATCTCCCTACAACTATATGTGCAAGGGAAAGCCATAATTTCAAAACCTGCATAAAGAAAACCAAGTATTTAGAGCACAACAAGTAGCTTGACCTAAACGGGAATCTAAAACTGGTACTTGGCATATATGAACCAAGTATTAAAGGGCTATGCTACCGAAAATAATAACAAAAACAATGGCAATGACGAAACGAATGAAGAAGAAATAGGTACAAAAGATAGATAACAAAACCAAACCTTTGCTTTTGTATTTCTCATACAATTGACCCAGCTCTGTGTAGTTTGAATTAGTCAAGCCACTGTGTCAAACAATTTTAAACATTAAGATTTGTAATAGGAAATCAATAGCAAGTAAGATAACGACACAGGCATATATAAATGATGAAAGTTAGTTAATCTAAAATCCTTTTAAACACTAAAGGCCAACCACCGTCTTTCTTCAATTAAGATCCATTCAATGTCTCTCCATAATTAATAGGGTCATTCAGTCAATTTTTTCAATTTAGAGACAGATAAACACATTATATGTGAAAGGAATTGGAAGACACGCAGCGGAAATTAATTTAAATTTTTTTTCCCATTCCTTGCCAGGATCTACCGTATGTGTTTAAGTCAAGTGGAAAGAAGCATTACCCTTGGTGTTCCTCAGCGACTTCCACAGCTTCTCTCCGTGACTGGTTATCTCTTTCTGATCTCAAGAAGATGTCCACAGCTTCTCTCCGTGGCTCGTGCTCTCTTTCTGATCGCAAGAAGTCGACGCCTCAGGTCAGCTTCCTCTATTGGTATCCACACGAACAGCGTTCCAACTACGAACGATGTGCTAGTGTCTCCTGTCCCTCCAAGGCTCTCTCAAGAATTCGTCCTCTCCGTCTTTACTTCAGCAGTTTCTTATCTGCAAACCTTTTGCAGATTCCGTTCGGCCTTTTGTGTTGTGTGTTGTGTGTCAAAAAATATAGCTCCTAAAATCAGATATATAGGATGCTCTGCGTTTTTTTTTTCAACCGAATTGGATCTTGGAATTAATCTATATTAATTCCGAAGTTAATACAATATCACATATTGTGTAATTTGATAAGAAACTAATTAAAATAAATAATGTTTATATTAAATCCGCCCCACAGATTTAATTCACCTATTTATTTAATTTAAATAAAGATAAGATTGGACTATATTTGATTTATTCTCATAAATCAAATTTGAGATATCCTATCAATTTGAATTTTAAATTCAAACGTGATAGAGATTTAATTTATCCTTATAAATTAAATCTTATAAATATCTCTTATATGAGATATCCTATCAATTTAAATTTTAAATTCAAACGTGATAGAGATTTAATTTATCCTTATAAATTAAATCTTGTAAATATCTCTTATATGAGATATCCTATCAATTTGAATTTCAAATTCAAATGTGATAGAGATTTAATTTATCCTTATAAATTAAATCCTATATATCCCTTATATATAATATATATATACGAATTTATATATATACGAATATAAATATAAATAAATATATACATCAACGCTGGATCATTCATTGAATCTAGACACGTCTTAGATTCAATGAATCTGGACATCATAGCTCGTGTTGGGCTATTTTGTGTGCGACCCTATAGGCCCATATGAAGTTGGCAGTGGGCCATTTGCTATACTGGCCCACAAGTCGCAAGCGGTCTCTAGCAAGACATAATGACTACCCAAATCATATGAGGATCGATAAACGATGTAACCTTTTATACAACCATATCATGTCCCTTCTGTCACGCGATATTTTAGTCATGGATGAGGCATGGATAATGTCATCCTCCTATTCCTGACTGTTACTTTCTCTATCCTTGAGTAGTCTGACTATAGAAATGGAACTACCTTTCCATTACAGTATGGCTATACATTTATCAGACTCACTCATCGAGGGGCCCAGTAATATCTCTCTAAGAATGTGAGGGACAAATTCCATCTTGACCATTCACATTCCTCCGCATGAAAAACCACTAAACCCGAACATAGTCTTTATGATCACTCGGTCAAAAGTGACTTTTGACTAGGTCAAAGCTGAGCGTTTGTCATGTAGGAATCCATGATGATCTCAGGTCAAAGGGCATAGTGACATGGTTTGTATATGAGAGAAGTTTATGACGTAACCCATGCAACTCTCTCATAGCGGGTCGGTCCAACACCTTGTACTCTTACATGTGCCTATGACTTTGATTTATATCTCTATACATCTTCAAAGTCATACTAGTCTTATTTCATCTCTGCTCCTGCACAGATGACCGACCAGGGACATTTAGGATAAGATCATGAATTATCCAAAGATGGTCATCACAGTAAACATGCAAATAATATGATAACACAATTGATAAACTCATAAATCAATAATGTTTATAAGACAATGATTGGCCCCTAGGGCACATTTTCCAATAACCTCCCACTTGCACTAGGTACAATCATTAATTTGACTAATTCCCATTGACCTAACATGATGCTCATGCTTTGTCTACACAAGCGGCTTTGTTAGAGGATCAGTAACATTGTCTTCTCCTGTTACCTTGCATATTTTTGTATCACCTCTATCGTTGATTTCTCTGTTGAGATGAAATGGCCTGAGTATGTGCTTGGTCCTTTGATGTGACCTAGGCTCTTTGGCCTATGCAATGGTACCGCTATTGTCACAGAGCAAAGTTACTGGATCTGAGATGGTAGGTATCACCCCTAGTTCTGTGATGAACTTCCTGACCCAAACGGCTTCCTTAGCTGCATCAGATGCTGCTATATACTCAGCTTCCATTGCAGAATCTGCTACAGTGCCCTGCTTAGAGCTCTTCCAGCTTACTACTCCATTATTGAGGAGGAATATATATCCAGATTGTGATTTTTGGTCGTCCTAGTCAGTTTGAAAACTCGCGTATGTGTAACAGTTACACATAGTTCGTCATCCAATCCACCATAGACCAAGAATAAGTCCTTAGTCCTTCTTAAGTACTTAAGGATATTCTTGACAGCAGTCCAATGGGCCTCACCAGGGTCCTGTTGATATCTGCTAGTCATACTTAAGGCAAACGAGACATCCGGTCGAGTACATAACATGGCGTACATGATAGATCCTATGGCCGAGGCACATGGAACTTTACTCATGTGACCTCACTGATCAGATGTACTAGGACACAGATCTTTGCTGAGGTGACTACCATGAGACATGGGTATGAAACCCCTCTTTGATTCGTGCATATTGAACCTATGCAGTATTTTAACTATGTATGTACTCTGATTGAGTCCTAGAAGTCTTTTAAATCTATCTCTATAGATCCTGATTCCTAGGATGTAGGTAGCTTCACCTAAGTCTTTCATCGAGAAAGACTTTCCTAACCAAGACTTGACAATCTGTAAGGTAGGAATGTCATTCCCAATAAGTAGGATGTCATCGACATAGAGTACCAAAAACACAATTGTGCTCCCACTAACCTTCTTATACACACAAGGTTCATCAATGTTTTGAAGAAATCCAAACTCTTTGACTACTTTATCAAAACGATGATTCTAACTCCGAGAGACTTGCTTCAGTCCATAAATGGACCTTTGAAGCTTGCATACTTTACCAGAGTCCTTGGAACACACAAACCCTTCAGGTTGTGTCATGTACACATCCTCAAGGAGCTTTCCATTAAGGAAGGCTGTCTTGACGTCCATCTACCATATTTCATAGTCATAATATGCTGCTATGGCAAAGAGGATTCTGATTGATTTGGCCATTACAACTGGGGAAAATGTCTCATCATAGTCTACACCATGAGTTTGAGTAAATCCTTTTGCAACCAGTCGTGCCTTGAAGACATTTACATTACAATCCATGTCAGTTTTCTCCTTAAAAATCCACTTGCACCCGATAATTTTTACACCTTCAGGCAGGTCGACTAAGGTCCAAACCTCATTATCGTACATGGATTGTATTTCAGACTTCATGGCATTAAGCCACTTTTTAGAGTTTGGTCCCACTATAGCTTCTCGATAGGTAGTCGGCTCATTATGCTCAATGAGCAACACATCACGACTGTCAGAAGTCAGAAATCCATATCTCTGAGGCTAAAGTCGTGTCCTATTAGACTTCCATGGACCTTGCGTGACTTGAGGAGTCTCAACAACTTGTTGTGAGTCTTCTCTATTTTCCATCTGCAGTTCTGTGGTGTCTTGTGGCTCTCGAACTTCTTCGAGGTGTACCTTACTCCCACTGGTTCTTTTAGAGATAAATTCTCATTCGAGAAAAATACCATTTCTGACAACAAACACTATCAGCAGGGTTGTAGACGTAATATCCCTTGGTTTCCTTATGATATCCCATAAAATGGCACTTTGAGGATTTGGGCGCTAATTTGTCTGAGGCTTGTTGCTTAACATAGACCTCGTATCCCTAAATCTTGAGGAAAGACAAACTAGGCATCCTCCCAGTCCATATCTCATACGGAGTCTTTTCAATTGCCTTAGATGGAACACGATTGAGTGTGAACGCAGCTATCTTTAGGGCATGGCCCCAAAAGGAGGGTGAAAGATCTGTTCGACTCATCATGGATCGAACTATATCTAATAGTGTTCGATTCCTCCGTTCAGAAATGCCATTCCATTGTGGTGTCCCTGGAGTAGTCAATTGTGAGACTATCCCACAACTCCTGAGATGATCTATGAACTCTTGGCTCAAATATTCACCACCCTGATCAAATCGAAAGGCTTTAATTGTTTTGCCAACCTGGTTTTGTACTTCATTTTGAAATATCTTGAACTTTTCAAAAGATTCAGATTTATGTTTCATCAGAGAGATGTACCCATATCTGCTAAAATCATCTATAAATGTTATGAAGTACGAATAACCTCCTCTGGTATTTGTGTTCATCGGTCCACACACATCTGTATGTATAAGGCCCAATAAATCAGTGGCCCTCTCATTATGCCTAGTGAAGGGTGACTTTGTCATCTTTCCTAACAAGCAAGACTCGCAAGTGTCATATGATTCAAAATCAAATGAGTTTAGAAATCCATCTTGATGGAGTTTGGAAATGCGTTTCTCATTTATGTGGCCCAGATAATAGTGCCAGAGGTATGTCAGATTCAAATCGTTTGGTTTGACCCTTTTGGCGATTATGTTATAGATATTTCCATGATTGGGTTGTTCCAAATTTAATATGTAATGATCAACATGCAAATTACCATGAGCATAAAAAACATCATTATAATAAATAGAACATCTACTATTCCCAGCAATGGAAGTGAAACCTTCCTTATCCAAATAAGAAAGTGAAACAATGTTATTACTTAAAGCAGGAACATAATAGCAATTTTTCAAAACTAACAAAAGCCCAGTGGGCAGAACTAATTCATAAGTGCCTACAGTTAACGCAATAACCCTTGCTCTGTTTCCAACTCGTAGGTCAACCTCGCCCTTTTTCAGCTTCCTACTGTCCTTTAATCCCTGCACATTTGTACAAATGTGAGAACCACATGCAGTATCTAATACCCATTAAGTGGAAGTAGAAAGATGAATGTCTATAACATAAATATGTGAAGCGATAGCCCCGCTATCCTTCTTGTTCTTTTTCAAATCTTTGAGATAGAGTTTGCAATTCCTCTTCCAATGACCAGGTTCATTACAGAAGAAGCAGACTCCTTCCTTCGGAGGCTTTGCCTTCTTTGGTGCAGGCTTGGTTTCGGGCTTGCCTGACTCTTTGGTCTTACCTGATGAGCCATGACCCTTCCCCTTGCCTTTGCCTTTCTTTTTCATACCCTTTCCTTTTTGAACCATCAAAATAGCACTGGGCTTCTTCTTAAGACTCGGCTCAGCAGTTTTAAGCATCCCATACAATTCAGAAATAGATTTCTCCATGTTGTTCATGTTGTAGTTCATGACAAACTGGTCATAACTTTCTGGGAGTGAGTTTAAGATCAAATCTGTAGCTAACTCCTAGCTCATGGAAAATCCAAACCTCTCAAGGTGATCAATGTACCCTTTCATCTTTAAGACATGAGTACTAACTGATGCACCTTCAGCCATCTTGTAGGAATGTAAGGCCTTAATGGTCTCATACCTCTATTGCCTTGCCTGTTACTGGAACATTTCCTTGAGAAGCACAATCATCTCATAAGCCTCTATGTGTTCCAGATCTCTTTGGAGCTCCAGAACCATGGTGGCTAGCATCAAGCATCCCACATCGACAGAGTCTTCCTTATGCTTTGTGTAAGTATCTCTCTGAGCTCTAGGAGCATTAGCCGCTGGTGTTGGAAATCGTGCCCTAGGGGCCAATCATTGTCTTATGAACATTATTGATTTATGAATTTATTAATTGAGTTATCATATTATTTGCATGTTTACTATGATGACCATCCTTGGATAATTCATGATATTATCCTAAATGTCCCTGGTCGATCATCTATGTGGGAGCACAGATGAAATAAGACCAGTATGACTTTGAAGATGTATAGAGATATAAATCAAAGTCATAAGCACATGTAAGAGTACAGGGTGTTGGACCGACCCGCTATGAGAGAACTGCATGGGTAACGTCATAAGCTTCTCTCATATACAAACCATGTCAATATGCCCTTTGACCTGAGATCATCATGGATTCCTACATGACAAAACGCTCAGCTTTGACCTAGTCAAAAGTCACTTTTGACCGAGTGATCATAAAGACTATGTTCGGGCTTAGTGGTTTTTCATGCGGAGGAATGTGAATGGTCAAGATGGAATTTGTCCCTCACATTCGTGGAGAGATATTACTGGGCCCCTCGATGAGTGAGTCTGAGAAATGTATGGCCATACTGTAATGGAAAGGTAGTTCCATTTCTATAGTCAGACTACTCAGGGATCGAGAAAGTAATGGTCGGGAATAGGAGGATGACATTATCCATGCCTCATCCATGACCAAAATATCGCGTGACAGAAGGGACATGATATGGTTGTATAAAAGGTTACATCGTTTATCGATCCTCATATGATTTGGGTAGTTGTTATGTCTTGCTAGAGACCGCTTGCGACTTGTGGGCTAGTATAGCAAATGGCCCACTGCCAACTTCATATGGGCCTACAGGGTCGCACACAAAATAGCCCAACACGAGCTATGATGTCCAGATTCATTGAATCTAAGACATGTCCAGATTCAATGAAAGATCCAGGTGAATGTATATATATTTATTTATATTCGTATATATATAAATTCGTATATATATATATTATATATATGAGATATATGAGATTTAATTTATAAGGATAAATTAAATCCCTATCACGTTTGAATTCGAAATTCAAATTGATAGGATATCTCATATAAGAGATATTTATAAGATTTAATTTATAAGGATAAATTAAATCTCTATCACGTTTGAAATTCGAAATTCAAATTGATAGGATATCTCATATAAGAGATATTTATAAGATTTAATTTATAAGGATAAATTAAATCTCTATCACGTTTGAAATTCGAAATTTAAATTGATAGGATATCTCAAATTTGATTTATGGGAATAAATCAAATATAACTCAGTCTCATCTTTATTTAAAGTTAAATAAATAAGTAATTAAATCTGTGGGACGGATTTAATATTATTTTATTTAATTAGTTTCTTATAAAATTATACAATATATGATATTGTATCAATTCGGAATTAATATAAGATTAACTCCAAAATCCAATTAGGTCAGGTGGAAAAACGCATAGCATCCTCTATATCTGATTGAAGGAGCTACGTTTGAAAATAACATAGAACACAAAAGGCCGAACGGAATCTGCAAAAGGTTTGCAGACAAGAAACTGCCGAAATAGAGACGGAGACTTGTGAAAGCCTTGGAGGGACAGGAGACGCTAGCACGTCGTTCGTGGTTGGAACGCTGTTCGTGTGGATACCAGTAGAGGAAGCCGACCTGAGGCGTCGACTTCTTGTGATCGGAAAGAGACCATCGTCCGCAGAGAGAATCTGTGAAGGTCGCTGAGGAACACTCCGTCGATTTCTTGCGATCAGAAAGAGATCACCACCCACGTAGAGAAGCTGTGAAATTCGCTGAGCAACACTAAGGGTAATGATTCTTTCCACTTGACTTAAACACATACGGCAGATCCTGGCAAGGAATGGAAAATTTTTAAAGTTTATTTCCGCTGCGTGTCTTCCAATTCCTTACAGTGGTATCAGAGCCATGCCGTTTTGTGTTTAAGTTAGGCTTGATTTGTGATTTATATGATATATGTTATTAGTAGCCGATCATATAATAAGCGTTGTATGTGTGACATATATGGAATCCTTGTTGTGTATGACATAAAAGGAATCTAAAAGGAAATTGAAATCGGTGGTGATGCTTTTTGATTTGATCAATCCGCATAGATGGGGTCTAAGAAAACCGAATTCGAATTTGTGATTATTTGTGAAAACCGAATTCAGATTCGTGATTATTTATGAAACAAAAACAAAAAAAAAAATTTCTTCCGGGGCGCTGCCCCAGAGACCCCGCCCGCTAACCGGCTAGCGGGACCGCCGTAGCTACCTGTTCGTAGCGCAACATAACCGTAACATATGTTACTTTGTAAATTTTTTTTGCCCTTCGATTAGATCTGAATATTGATTCTTGAATGTTTGGGTATGGTGAACAATATGGCTCTAGATTGCAAGTGTTGTAATTTTTAAAATACGGCCTGCGTGTCGTGCCTTCCTCTATATACTCTCAATGTACCTTCTCCTCTCATCTCACTCCCCTCGAATGTTAAAAGAGGTTTCTATATGTAATTTCTCTTTTCTTACTAGAGAGCTCCTCTCATTGGCTTGAGGGGACTTAGGATAGGTGAGCCATATTGTATCACGTTTGAATTATGCATCTTATGATTAGATCAGCACATGCATATTACTTGTATGAGATACGAACTGAGAAACATGCGTTTTATAAACCAGATAGTTAAATTAGGCCCTCTAAAAGAAATCTTAAGTCATAATGCTGTCAATTTATGAACACTTGTCAAAACCTTGATCGCTCAATTGTGGACTCCACCAAAGTGGGTGCTTTTGAGTTATCTTGGGGAGATAAGCAAAGAGTAATGGTGCTACTCTCATAGGTTCATTATTGTTTGACTTAATTGAGATTAACAAAACGGTTTTGGATCTCAAGGCATTAGATGGGATTAGAACATGCCAGATCATATGATGATAGGATCCCATGAATATCTAAGAGTTACATTTGATGTAATTGGTAAAGGTGTTACCTACCTAAATAACTTAATCTAAGCGTCCTGCCAAAGCGGACTTAAGTTTGAGCCAAATATGGATCTTAGCCCACTAACTATTGCATTGAGGGTTGTTTATTTAGTGGGAGATTACTAATTACATTGCATATTTTAATTGTAGAATCATGACGACTAGTAATACTGCTACATTATCGCTGCGATCTGTCCTTGAGAAGGACAAACTCAATGGGACAAACTTTCTTGACTGGTTTAGGAACTTGAGAATTGTTCTCAAGCAGGAAAGAAAGGCGCATGTCCTAGATCAACCCATTCCTGAGGAGCCAGCCGCCAATGCTCCCAGAGCTCAGAGAGATGCTTATATGAAGCATAAGGAAGACTCTGTCGATGTGGGATGCTTGATGCTAGCCACCATGGTTCCGGAGCTCCAAAGAGATCTGGAACACATGGAGGCTTATGAGATGATTGTGCATCTCAAGGAAATGTTCCAGCAACAGGCAAGGCAAGAGAGGTATGAGACCACTAAGGCCTTACATTCCTGCAAGATGGCTGAAGGTGCATCAGTCAGTGCTCATGTCTTAAAGATGAAAGGGTACATTGATCACCTTGAACGGCTTGGATTTCCCATGAGCCAGGAGTTAGCTACAGATTTGATCTTAAACTCACTCCCGGAAAGTTATGACCAGTTTGTTATGAACTACAACATGAACAACATGGAGAAATCTATTTCTGAACTGCATGGGATGCTTAAAACTGCTGAGCCGAGTCTTAAGAAGAAACCCAGTAGTGTTTTGATGGTTCAGAAAGGAAAGGGTACGAAAAAGAAAGGCAAAGGCAAGGGGAAGGGTCATGGCTCATCAGGTAAGACCAAAGAGTCAGGCAAGCCCGAAACCAAGCCTGCACCAAAGAAGGCAAAGCCTCCGAAGGAAGGAGTCTGCTTCTTCTGCAATGAACCGGGTCATTGGAAGAGGAATTGCAAACTCTACCTCGAAGATCTGAAAAAGAACAAGAAGGATAGCGGGGCTATCGCTTCAGGTATTTATGTTATAGACATTCATCTTTCTACTTCCACCTCATGGGTATTAGATACTGCATGTGGTTCTCACATTTGTACGAATGTGCAGGGACTAAAGGACAGTAGGAAGCTGAAAAGGGGTGAAGTTGACCTACGAGTTGGAAACAGAGCAAGGGTTGCTGCGTTAGCTGTAGGCACTTATGAATTAGTTCTGCCCACTGGGCTTTTGTTAGTTTTGAACAATTGCTATTATGTTCCTGCTTTAAGTAGTAACATTGTTTCACTTTCTTATTTGGATAAGGAAGGTTTCACTTCCATTGCTGGGAATAGTAGATGTTCTATTTATCGTAATGATGTTTACTATGCTCATGGTGATTTGCATGTTGATCATTACATATTAAATTTGGAACAACCCAATCATGGAAATATCTATAACATAACCGCCAAAAGGGTCAAACCAAACGATTTGAATCCCACATACCTCTGGCACTGTCGTCTGGGCCACATAAATGAGAAACGCATTTCCAAACTCCATCAAGATGGATTTCTAAACTCATTTGATTTTGAATCATATGACACTTGCGAGTCTTGCTTGTTAGGAAAGATGACAAAGTCACCTTTCACTGGGCACAGTGAGAGGGCCACTGATTTATTGGGCCTCATACATACAGATGTGTGTGGACCGATGAACACAAATGCCAGAGGAGGTTATTCGTACTTCATAACATTCATAGATGATTTCAGCAGATATGGGTACATCTATCTAATGAAACATAAATCTGAATCTTTTGAAAAGTTCAAGATATTTCAAAATGAAGTACAAAACCAGCTTGGCAAAACAATTAAAGCCCTTCGATCTGATCGGGGTGGTGAATATTTGAGCCAAGAGTTCATAGATCATCTTAGGAATTGTGGGACACTCTCACAATTGACTCCTCCAGGGACACCACAGTGGAATGGCGTTTCTGAACGGAGAAATCGAACACTATTAGATATGGTTCGATCCATGATGAGTCGAACAGATCTTCCACCCTCCTTTTGGGGCTATGCCCTAGAAACAGCTGCGTTCACACTAAATC
Source organism: Leucaena leucocephala (assembly GCA_037074615.1). Taxonomy (NCBI): domain Eukaryota; kingdom Viridiplantae; phylum Streptophyta; class Magnoliopsida; order Fabales; family Fabaceae; genus Leucaena; species Leucaena leucocephala. The sequence continues at coordinate 14,027,912 of CM073516.1, read as the reverse complement.
GTGTTCCATCTAAGGCAATCGAAAAGACTCCGTATGAGATATGGACTGGGAGGACGCCTAGTTTATCTTTCCTCAAGATTTGGGGATGCGAGGTCTATGTTAAGCAACAAGCCTCAGACAAATTAGCGCCCAAATCCTCAAAATGCCTTTTTGTGGGATATCCTAAGGAAACCAAGGGATATTACGTCTATAACCCTGCTGATAACAAAGTGTTTGTTGTCAGAAATGGTATCTTTCTTGAACGAGAATTTATCTCTAAAAGAACCAGTGGGAGTAAGGTACAACTCGAAGAAGTTCGAGAGCTACAAGACACCACAGAACTGCAGATGGAAAATAGAGAAGACTCACAACAAGTTGTTGAGACTCCTCAAGTCACGCAAGGTCCACGAAAGTCTAATAGGACACGACTTCAGCCTCAGAGATATGGATTTCTGATTTCTGATAGTCGTGATGTGTTGCTCATTGAGCATAATGAGCCGACTACCTATCGAGAAGCTATAGTGGGACCAAACTCCGAAAAATGGCTTAGTGCCATGAAGTCTGAGATGCAATCCATGTACGACAATAAGGTTTGGACCTTAGTCGACCCGCCTGAAGGTGTAAAAACCGTCGGGTGCAAGTGGGTTTTCAAAGAGAAAACTGACATGGATGGCAATGTAAATGTCTTCAAGGCACGACTGGTTGCAAAAGGTTTTACTCAAACTCATGGTGTGGACTATGATGAGACCTTTTCCCCAGTAGCAATGGCCAAATCAATCAGAATCCTCTTTGCTATTGCAGCATATTATGACTATGAAATATGGCAGATGGACGTCAAGACAGCCTTCCTTAATGGAAAGCTCCTTGAGGATGTGTACATGACACAACCTGAAGGGTTTGTGCGTTCCGAGGACTCTGGTAAAGTGTGCAAGCTTCAAAGGTCCATTTATGGACTAAAGCAAGCCTCTCGGAGTTGGAATCATCGTTTTGATGAAGTAATCAAAGAGTTTGGATTTCTTCAAAACATTGATGAACCTTGTGTGTACAAGAAGGTTAGTGGGAGCACAGTTGTGTTTTTAGTACTCTATGTCGATGACATCCTACTTATTGGGAATGACATTCCTACCTTGCAGATTGTCAAGTCTTGGTTAGGAAAGTCTTTCTCGATGAAAGACTTGGGTGAAGCCACCTACATCCTAGGAATCAGGATCTATAGAGATAGATCTAAAAGACTTCTAGGACTCAGTCAGAGTACATACATAGACAAAATACTGCATAGGTTCAGTATGCACGAATCAAAGAGGGGTTTCATACCCATGTCTCATGGTACTCACCTCAGCAAAGATCTGTGTCCTAGTACATCTGATCAGCGAGGTCGCATGAGTAAGGTTCCATATGCCTCGGCCATAGGATCTATCATGTACGCCATGTTATGTACTCGACCGGATGTCTCGTTTGCCTTAAGTATGACTAGCAGATACCAACAGGACCCTGGTGAGGGCCATTGGACTGCTGTCAAGAATATCCTTAAGTACTTAAGAAGGACTAAGGACTTATTCTTGGTCTATGGTGGATTGGATGATGAGCTCTGTGTAACTGGTTACACAGATGCGAGTTTCCAAACTGACCAGGACGACCAAAAATCGCAGTCTGGATACATATTCCTCCTCAATAATGGAGCAGTAAGCTGGAAGAGCTCTAAGCAGGGCACTGTAGCAGATTCTGCAACGGAAGCTGAGTATATAGCAGCATCTGATGCAGCTAAGGAAGCCGTTTGGATCAGGAAGTTCATCACAGAACTAGGGGTGATACCTACCATCTCAGATCCAATAACTTTGCTCTGTGACAATAGCGGTGCTATTGCACAGGCCAAAGAGCCTAGGTCACATCAAAGGACCAAGCATATACTCAGGCGATTTCATCTCATCAGAGAAATCAACGATAGAGGTGATATAAAAATATGCAAAGTAGCAGGAGAAGATAATGTTGCTGATCCTCTAACAAAGCCGCTTGTGCAGGCAAAGCATGAGCGTCATGTTAGGTCAATGGGAATTAGTCAAATTAATGATTGTACCTAGTGCAAGTGGGAGGTTGTTGGAAATCGTGCCCTAGGGGCCAATCATTGTCTTATGAACATTATTGATTTATGAATTTATTAATTGAGTTATCATATTATTTGCATGTTTACTATGATGACCATCCTTGGATAATTCATGATATTATCCTAAATGTCCCTGGTCGATCATCTATGTGGGAGCACAGATGAAATAAGACCAGTATGACTTTGAAGATGTATAGAGATATAAATCAAAGTCATAAGCACATGTAAGAGTACAGGGTGTTGGACCGACCCGCTATGAGAGAACTGCATGGGTAACGTCATAAGCTTCTCTCATATACAAACCATGTCAATATGCCCTTTGACCTGAGATCATCATGGATTCCTACATGACAAAACGCTCAGCTTTGACCTAGTCAAAAGTCACTTTTGACCGAGTGATCATAAAGACTATGTTCGGGCTTAGTGGTTTTTCATGCGGAGGAATGTGAATGGTCAAGATGGAATTTGTCCCTCACATTCGTGGAGAGATATTACTGGGCCCCTCGATGAGTGAGTCTGAGAAATGTATGGCCATACTGTAATGGAAAGGTAGTTCCATTTCTATAGTCAGACTACTCAGGGATCGAGAAAGTAATGGTCGGGAATAGGAGGATGACATTATCCATGCCTCATCCATGACCAAAATATCGCGTGACAGAAGGGACATGATATGGTTGTATAAAAGGTTACATCGTTTATCGATCCTCATATGATTTGGGTAGTTGTTATGTCTTGCTAGAGACCGCTTGCGACTTGTGGGCTAGTATAGCAAATGGCCCACTGCCAACTTCATATGGGCCTACAGGGTCGCACACAAAATAGCCCAACACGAGCTATGATGTCCAGATTCATTGAATCTAAGACATGTCCAGATTCAATGAAAGATCCAGGTGAATGTATATATATTTATTTATATTCGTATATATATAAATTCGTATATATATATATTATATATATGAGATATATGAGATTTAATTTATAAGGATAAATTAAATCCCTATCACGTTTGAATTCGAAATTCAAATTGATAGGATATCTCATATAAGAGATATTTATAAGATTTAATTTATAAGGATAAATTAAATCTCTATCACGTTTGAAATTCGAAATTCAAATTGATAGGATATCTCATATAAGAGATATTTATAAGATTTAATTTATAAGGATAAATTAAATCTCTATCACGTTTGAAATTCGAAATTTAAATTGATAGGATATCTCAAATTTGATTTATGGGAATAAATCAAATATAACTCAGTCTCATCTTTATTTAAAGTTAAATAAATAAGTAATTAAATCTGTGGGACGGATTTAATATTATTTTATTTAATTAGTTTCTTATAAAATTATACAATATATGATATTGTATCAATTCGGAATTAATATAAGATTAACTCCAAAATCCAATTAGGTCAGGTGGAAAAACGCATAGCATCCTCTATATCTGATTGAAGGAGCTACGTTTGAAAATAACATAGAACACAAAAGGCCGAACGGAATCTGCAAAAGGTTTGCAGACAAGAAACTGCCGAAATAGAGACGGAGACTTGTGAAAGCCTTGGAGGGACAGGAGACGCTAGCACGTCGTTCGTGGTTGGAACGCTGTTCGTGTGGATACCAGTAGAGGAAGCCGACCTGAGGCGTCGACTTCTTGTGATCGGAAAGAGACCATCGTCCGCAGAGAGAATCTGTGAAGGTCGCTGAGGAACACTCCGTCGATTTCTTGCGATCAGAAAGAGATCACCACCCACGTAGAGAAGCTGTGAAATTCGCTGAGCAACACTAAGGGTAATGATTCTTTCCACTTGACTTAAACACATACGGCAGATCCTGGCAAGGAATGGAAAATTTTTAAAGTTTATTTCCGCTGCGTGTCTTCCAATTCCTTACAGCTGGCTCCTCAGGAATGGGTTGATCTAGGACATGCGCCTTTCTTTCCTGCTTGAGAACAATTCTTAAGTTCCTAAACCAGTCAAGAAAGTTTGTCCCATTAAGTTTGTCCTTCTCAAGGACAGATCGCAGCGATAATGTAGCAGTATTACTAGTCGTCATAATTCTACAATTAAAAATATGCAATTTAATTAGCAATCTCCCACTAAATAAAGAACCCTCAATGCAATAGTTAGTGGGCTAAGATCCATATTTGGCTCAAACTTAAGTCCGCTTTGGCAGGACGCTTAAATTAAGTTATTTAGGTAGGTAACATCTTTACCAATTACATCAAATGTAACTCTTAGATGTTCATGGGATTGTATCATCATATGATCTGTCATGTTTTTAATCCCATCTAATGCCTTGAGACCCAAAACCATTTTGTTAATCTCAATTAAGTCAAACAATAATAAACATGTGAGAGTAGCACCATTACTCTTGCTTATCTCCCCAAGATAACTCAAAAGCACCCACTTTGGTGGAGTAAACAATTGAGCGATCGAGGTTTTGACAAGTGTTCATAAATTGACGGCATTATGACTTAAGATTTCATTTAGAGGGTTTAATTTAACTATTTGGTTTATAAGAATGCATGTTTCTCAGTTTGTATCTCATACAAGTATATGCATGTTTCTGATATAATCATAATACGCATAATCTAAACGTGATACAATATGGCTCACCTATCCTAAGTCCCCTCAAGCCAATGAGAGGAGCTCTCTAGTAAGAAAAGGGAAATTACATATAGAAACATCTTTTAACATTCGAGGGGAGTGAGATGAGAAGAGAAGGTACATTGAGAGCATATAGAGGAAGGCACGACACACAGGCCGTATTTAAAAAATTACAACACTTGCAATCTAGAGCCATATTGTTCACCATACCCAAACATTCAAGAATCAATATTCAGATCTAATTGAAGGGCAATTAATGTTTCAAATCTAAAACATTCACAAAATAATATGTGTTACGATTGTGTTTCATAAATAATTACGAATCTGCATTCGGTTTTCTTAGACCCCATCTATGTTAATTGATCAAATCAAAACACATCACCACCGATTTCAATTCCCTTTTAGATTCCTTTTATGTCATACATAAAACGGACTCTTTATATGTCATACATAAAACGCATATTATATGAATGGCTACGACTAACACATATCATATTAATCAACAATCAAGCCTAACTTAAACACAAAATAGCATGGCTCTGATACCACTGAAAGGAATTAGAAGACACGCAGCAAAAATTAATTTTAAGTTTTTTCCCATTCCTTGCCAGGATCTACCGTATGTGTTTAAGTCAAGTGGAAAGAAGCATTACCCTTGGTGTTCCTCAGCGACTTCCACAGCTTCTCTCCGTGACTGGTTATCACTTTCCGATCTCAAGAAGATATCCACAGCTTCTCTCCGTGGCTCGTGCTCTCTTTCTGATCGCAAGAAGTTGACACCTCAGGTCAGCTTCCTCTACTGGTATCCACACGAACAACATTCTAACCACGAACAACATGCTAGCGTCTCCTGTCCCTCCAAGGCTCTCTCAAGAATTCATCCTCTCCGTCTTTACTTCAGCAGTTTCTTATCTGCAAACCTTTTACAGATTCCGTTCGGCCTTTTGTGTTGTGTGTTGTGTGCCAAAAAAATGTAGCTCCTAAAATCAGATATATAAGATGCTCTGCATTTTTTTTCAACCGAATTGGATCTTGGAATTAATCTATATTAATTTCCAAAATTAATACAATATCACATATTGTATAATTTAATAAGAAACTAATTAAAATAAATAATGTTTATATTAAATCCGTCCCACAGATTTAATTCACCTATTTATATAATTTAAATAAAGATAAGATTGGACTATATTTGATTTATTCTCATAAATCAAATTTGAGATATACTATCAATTTGAATTTCAAATTCAAACGTGATAGAGATTTAATTTATCCTTATAAATTAAATCTTGTAAATATCTCTTATGTGAGATATCCTATCAATTTGAATTTTAAATTCAAACGTGATAGAGATTTAATTTATCCTTATAAATTAAATCTTGTAAATATCTCTTATATGAGATATCCTATCAATTTGAATTTCAAATTCAAACGTGATAGAGATTTAATTTATCCTTATAAATTAAATCCTATATATCCCTTATATATAATATATATACGAATTTATATATATACGAATATAAATATAAATAAATATATACATCAACGCTGGATCATTCATTGAATCTAGACACGTCTTAGATTCAATGAATCTGGACATCATAGCTCGTGTTGGGCTATTTTGTGTGCGACCCTATAGGCCCATATGAAGTTGGCAGTGGGCCATTTGCTATACTGGCCCACAAGTCGCAAGCAGTCTCTAGCGAGACATAACGACTATCCAAATCATATGAGGATCAATAAACGATGTAACCTTTTATACAATCATATCATGTCCCTTCTGTCACGCGATATTTTAGTCATGGATGAGGCATGGATAATGTCATCCTTCTATTCTTGACTGTTATTTTCTCGATCCCTGAGTAGTCTGACTATAGAAATGGAACTACCTTTCCATTACAGTATGGCCATACATTTATCAGACTCACTCATCGAGGGGCCCAGTAATATCTCTCTACGAATATGAGGGACAAATTCCATCTTGACCATTCACATTCCTCCGCATGAAAAACCACTAAACCCAAACATAGTCTTTATGATCACTCGGTCAAAAGTGACTTTTGACTAGGTCAAAGCTGAGTGTTTGTCATGTAGGAATCCATGATGATCTCAGGTCAAAGGGCATGGTGACATGGTTTGTATATGAGAGAAGCTTATGACGTAACCCATGCAACTCTCTCATAGCGGGTCAGTCCAACACCTTGTACTCTTACATGTGCCTATGACTTTGATTTATATCTCTATACATCTTTAAAGTCATACTGGTCTTATTTTATCTCTGCTCCCGCATAGATGACCGACCAGGGATATTTAGGATAAGATCATGAATTATCCAAGGATGGTCATCACAGTAAACATGCAAATAATATGATAACACAATTGATAAACTCATAAATCAATAATATTTATAAGATAATGATTGGCCCCTAGGGCATATTTTCCAACAATATGAGATTTAGTGAGTTACACATAAATCTCACACACCCTGTAGCTATTATCATCCAAGGAATGACTATGATTTCATTAAAGATGTACTATTCTCTAATATGTATTATACTAGATAGAAGATGATAAGGGGAAAGGATTTGAGAACACTGAAGCTAACCATTGTGAGGCAACATTTAATTGAACATTTGAACATTTCAACTTCATGAAGGTGAAAGATAAGAATTTGAACTTACCTCCAATAATGTCTCAAATTAAACCCAAATCGCATCATCCTCTATATCCTATGTCGCGCAAAGAAAAGAGGAGGAGTTTAATTTCAAGCTATGGGTAGGTTGTGGTGTGCGAACAAGAGAAGAGGAGAAAAGGTCCAAGTTTTATGAGTGTGTGTGCATAAGAGAAGTCAAGAGAGTGTGTAGTGTTTGTGTACTAACAAGAAAATAGAATGCTATGGTTTGCAATGGTGCTCGATTGAGGAGGCCGTGAGACGGAGAGGTCTCGTGCAAGAGTGAGTGAGACAGAGAGTGAAGGGGAAAGACAAGATCTGGTGTGTTCTAAAAACCTAAATAGACGAGCAAGGCCTAGATATTCTTGTCTATTTTAGAAAATAGACAAGAAAAATTTTATTTTTTTAAAAAAGTTTTCTCAAATAGACGAGAAAGCCTTGCTTCTCTTGTCTGTTTTAAAACATAAGAGAAAAGTTACCTTTCTCCTCTCCTTTATTTTGGAAAATAAACGAGAAGGATGGAGGTAAAATGTGTCTTTTGTTTTAGTGTATTACAAATCATACAAAATAACTACTATAAAGTACCACTTTTTATAGAGAATATAGTAATTTCTCTCTTAATTTAATACATCATGATACATATGATGAACAGAGACTTTGGATTTAGCATTTTTGGCATTATATTCGTACATACTCTATCTTCTTCTATTTTGAATTATTTTCTATTTATAGATAATATTAGGCATGTGACCGTTGAGTATATTCTCTTTCTCATTCATCTTTTTTCTTCCTATTGAAAATAAGACTATTTGGGACTAGCCGTTTGAAAACAAGTGATTTTGACTGTTGTATAACCGTTATGCTCCCAACTTTGTCTAATCTCCTACATATTGTATCATTAGATGTTCTAATATACTTTAAATTATATATGTCTAACACATTTAGTAGAAGTTTTGGATTGATTTTAGGCTCATAAGAATTACCCTAGATGATAATATCGAACTTTTGGAACTTTGACTCAAGAGGGTATTAGAGTGATACATTTTTTACTTTTAGCACACTTTTTACTTGACATGAGTTGTGATATTATCTGGCACAACCTTTAGATGGTTATAATTTCCTTAATTAGACTCTAAATTTAGCAAATAACCTATATATCCTTAAAAATCTCTTAGTTTACTTTTCAATGTAGCAAGTTTCATTCCTAGATTCATTGTATACGAAAAGATATCATCAACATAGTGACTAAGGGTTAAATAGAAAGTTTGAAGGCCAAGCACCATGTTGCTAATAACATATCTCCTTCATATGAAACTCTTTGGATGCTGGTTTTATGACCTTGTAACGTATTTTGAATTTAGTTTCATATGAATCCAATTTTACAACAATTCGATCTATAGTTCGGGAGATATTGTAGATATACCTAACACGTGTCAAAGCAAAAGACCAAAGCAAAGTAGGGTAGAGGCACTTTAGCTTCCAGAACTTAAATCTTGATATTTCTATTTGTTCTTGCAAGTTCTTCTTTCTTGAATCTCTTAATCTTCTTCTTGCTCTTGATCAATCTTCATAATCCAACATCATAGCTCTTTTCCTTGATTGATCAAACTACATAAGATATTCACATTAAATGTAGCAGTTAGATTAAGATATATATATATATTCAAAAAATTTCTCCAATATTTATCATCATCAAAACTAAGCATATCTAACAAAGACAACATCTTATAGTAGTGGTGGCATGTTGTACTATTCATAACTATATACGCAAGTAAAGTTGGCTTGTTTTGTTGTTCAATGAATGGGAGACTATGGGTCCAGACCAAGTGGAAGATTTAACTGTAAACACAAGTTCAGGACTATAATATTTGACTAGAAACATAAATGCAGAAAATTCAAGTTATAATGTAGACAACATGTCAATAATATCTGATCAAAGCATATTAGAGAGATGTCAGTACATCCTGATCGAATTTCGACTTAAATGTGATTGCATCATTGCAATTATCCCAATTAGATGTTATTTGATATAATTTGATGTTATTTTTGAGACATTATTTAAAACAATATCCATTTAAATTTTAACCATACTATTTGTAAGTAGAAAATCATTTTTATGTTATTTATTATGGTTATTTTTTTGAATATTTTATTAAAGTAGTTTATAATTATAACAAGATATTAAGTAATTATAAAATAGATAATGACAATATCAATTATATAATAAGTGAATCAAAAATTAGTTCCCTTTTTTGTTTCAAATATGGTTTCTTAGAACAATATTTTTTTTGTTTTTATCTTCACAAAATTTGTTAAAAACCAATTTTATAAAAATATTCTAAAAATATAAAAATAAAAAATGGAATCAAATAAGACCTTAATTATTGTATTCTTGTTATTATTACACAATAATAGTACAGGACAAAAAAATTGTTCAAAATTTTTTATTAAAAGCTTTCCTTCAATTATTTCCCCTAACTTCTCCTCATCTTCCTATTACGCTTTAAGAGCTAAATCTTCTTTTATTGAGATTAATTTTTTATCCAACAATTAAAATAAAAAAATTAAGAATATTAAAATATATTAAAAACCCGTCTATTTTATTCACATAATAAAAACTTTAACTTTATTTTAATGTATCCAACTATTTTTTTGAATATCAATTTTGGCAAACAAATTTTTGTTTTGACCAAACATTTAAAATAAAAATTATTTAAACATTTATATTTTTAAAAAAATAATTTGCTTTACAAGAAAAAAATAATTTTAAAACATATACTTTTAAAATTTTTAATATGTTATAACATTTATTTATTTTTATTATATTATAAAATTTTATAATTTTAATTTTTCATCGCATTGGAACTTATTTATTTAGGCATCTTTTAGATAGATAAAACTATATTTGAAACTCACATTTTCGACATTTTATATAATAAAAAAATATGTAACTGTCAGAGGTAATATAAATCATTTAAATTTATATTCCAAATTTTTAAACGCATTTTTACTACAAATATTATAAACACGTTTATTCAAATATTCTTAAAATAATTAATTAAATTTGTAATCAAGTTTTTAACGCCTATGTTAACTAAATTACTTAAACTTCTGACCCAGTATTTTAAAAACATTAAAAAATAGGTATTTGTGAAAAAAAATTAAAGAATAGAAAAAAAGAAAGGAAAACTCTTAAATTCTTCAAAGCAATTTTAGTCAAAATTAAGGATTTGATATAAAGAAGGGTAAATTAGTAAATAAAGTTTATTTTTAAATTGAAAAATATCATTTTTAGGATATTCTTAATGGAGTTAACTATATAGACTTATGTGTATGTTTCCATAATAGATAGGAGATCCAGATAATATTATGATAAAATATAAGGGCAAGTCATGAACACCAGAGACATCTTCAAAGTTAATTAAGCAATACTTTTAATTAACAATAAGACGGAGACTAGAACAAGAGAGAAAATAATCATTTGCATTGTGACTGTGATGGCATGAGAAAACTTTCATTCAATGAGAAATAAAAATAACGATAAGATAATATTTTAAATTACAAACATATGAAGATTATGAATCTATGAACTAAAACAATCTATAACACAATTAGAATTTCCTAAAATAGTTGAACCCAATTTGTAAGGATACCAAAAACATCAAGGATCCTATACAAACACTTGTTTCCTTTTTTTTCTCTATTACCCTTCTTTTAACTCTGTATTGTAATTATGGTACCTCCTTTTAATGGTTATTTGGTCATACACACCCTGTCAAACAAGACCATGAACGGCTCCTGAAATCTTTATTTGTTGTTTTAAATATAGCTAGGCTACATTAATTTTTAGCAACACACTTATTTCTTTTATTTACTCTTGTCCTTCTTTTAACTCTGTATTGTAATTATGGTAGCTTCTTTTAATGGTTATTTGATCATTTTATCAAATAAAATCAATGAGCTAAATTAAAATTAAATTGATAAGACATGGTCACAATCCATTAACCATTAGACCAAATCGGAAATTAAAACAACTTCCCAAGAAATAATAAATTTCCAGAAATTCATTCATTCGTGTTTTTCCTGTAATAATTTATAATTATATAACTATAACATTTTGATTGGCGTTTATCATTTGTTTTTTCAAAATGGAAAAACAAACTTGATTTTGGCTTACCCAAACGCTTAAAAATTACTGGTCTGATCCTTAATATAGAACATATTTAAATATTTAATTAGATTAATAAGACTACGTCCTACCTTTCTCATAGAAAGTTTCTTAGTTGACACCACCCTTACTATAGATTAAAGAAGGCATTTAATGGCTCATAGGAATATCAAATAGCTCCAATACCTTTAATTGGAGAATAAATTTACCAATAGGTGTAGGGGTTAATGTTATAAAGGGTAAAAATAATAAGAAGGCAGGTCAAAGGAATATATAGAAAAGGATATCTATCTTCTTTGATCTTCCATATTGACGGAGTCTTGAAGTGAGACACAGTCTATATGTCATGTATGTAGAGAAAAAAGTGTGTAAGAGCCTTGTTAGCACACTTATGCACATAAGTGAAAAAGGTAAGGGCAAGGTCAATGTTAGACGAGACTTAGCTAAAAATGCAATAAGAGCACCCTACATCCACAACAAAAAGATGGTAGTAAAAGAGTTTATTTGTATCCTGCGGCATACACATTATCCAAGTATAAAAAAAATAAGCATATGTTAGCGTTTAAATGGTATTAAGGTTCCACAGAGGGTATTCTTCTAATTTTAAGAAGCTTGTTTTGATGAGAGATTCAAAGATAATGGGAATGAAGTTCCATGATTGTCATGTGTTAATGCAACAATAACTACCAGTGGCTATTTGAGGCATATAAAAGATGATGTGAAGAGTATTATTATTAGACTTTTTATTTTTTTTAATATTTTTTGTAGCAAAATTATTGTTCATACTAAGTTAGACGAATTGGAAAACGAATGTTATGTTATCCTCTCCCAATTGAAGATACACTTTTCTCCAATATTTTTTGATATTATGGTCCATTTGATGGCTCACTTGGTACGTGAGATTAGACTTTATATCCCTACTTATTTAAAGTGGATGTATTTGCATGGATTGTCGTTGTTCGATTCATCAAAATAAAAATAATTGTACTATATTTATGTAGTATAAGGTATAACCCTATCGTTCTTCTCAATAAACTTTTTTATCGTAATCCTAACAAATTGGTGATAAAACCATTGAAAACCTGAGTGAAAGTAAAATGGGTTTTAGGTTTGATTGATTTTTGATATAATAAAATAAGGGTGTAGTAAAGTAAATGTTTTTGTATTTTTGATTAAGATGGGAAATGAGTGATTATGAAAGAAATATGTTGAGAAACACTCTTGATGATAGAAACCTATCTATCCTTACTCTAAATTTGATATGAGAATCTAAAATCACTAAGTCTTAAATAAAACCTCAATCGATCGATTGAGTTCATAACATTAATATTCCTTAAACTCCTTTAGTCAAAACTAGTTCAAAAATATTAATGCGCTATTAAAAACCACTTAGTGTGTAATTAAATTAGATGATGAAAATGCCCTTAAATGATCATCGATCGATAACCATAGATTTCAAGCAATTGAATTAGTTAGAAATGATCATTGACAATAATCCAATTATCCAGAAATAAAAACTGAAATATTCATACTAAAATCAACATTCAAATCATCCAAATCCAATTACAAAACCTATTCTTAGAATAATCAATCGATATTCAATCCCTACTCATACAATAAAAACCCTAGATCTAGAAATTTTAAAACATGAAACAGGTAGAGATTAAAATAGAAAACTCTCCATGTGCAGTGCAGTCCAAGAGTTCAAGATATGCGATCCATCATCAAGAGATTAAAGATTTAGCCTCTCATGACTCATACTGTGCTGAAATCGCTACTCAGATATGATGCCATTAAGAAAGAAGAAGAAACAATTATGGAAATATGAATGATGGAAGATGTGTGTAGATTGTGGAGAGAGCGTTGAGAGAATGTTGGAGTACTGTTTTTTAGCCATATCAAGTAAAAACTAGCCTCCCCTTGCGTATGCGGTTTCCCTATCCTTTTAATGCTAGAATGACCTAATAAAAAATACACAGCTTTACTGTTTGTCTTCTCCAATTACAACCATATCCTATTTTGGTCGCGACCGGTGAACACAAGAAAACTTCCCAGAAGAAATAAGGACACTTTAGTAGTGATTAAAGAGCATATAAGTTTCCATTTGATTCTCTTTTTTTGTGATTTCTTTTATGCTCACAGTAGTCCTTAGTTCTCCTCCAAAATACCTGCAATTCAGATGAATCAAAGCTCACTATAAAAGTCTAACCAGTTACTAAAGAATAACATATGTGCAGTTTGAAGGAGTTAATTTACTATTTTACACTTGAATCAGTATACTGCCAAGCACAATCATGTATTACTATAAAAGTACAATTGTATGCATAAAATGAATGGTAAAGTTATCACAAAACCCTTAATATGTCAAAGAAAATATATACAATTTGTGTCTTATCAATTCCCCCACACTTGAACAATATGAGGTAACAACATAATCCACAGTGAAACCTTAAGACAATTAATGCACCATCTTTTGGGAATACAAAAGTGATAATATAAGCAATGTCAAGTAATCAACTACTAAATAAAATTAACCTTAACTATGTAAGCGCAATATATTCTCTCTAAGGATGTAAGTATTTAGTGTAACATCCTAATTTTTTATCTTTATATTTAAGTAAAATTAAAAATATTATTTGTCAATAATTTAAAATATTATCTAATTAAATTATTATAATTTAGTATTTTTATTATTTTTAATAAAATATGAGATATAGATTATCCTATTTTTATCTTATTTAGAATTTTATGATTTGATTATTATTAGTTAAGAATTTATTAGGATTTGGATTCAGATTTAGATATGCAATTTTATTTTGAAAATATAGTTTAAATTTTAAATTAATATATCTGATAAGATTTTAATAAAGATTAGATATGAATTTGAATTTTAAATTACTATTATGACTTTATAAATAGAACTAAGACCCTGATTTATTTCTCAAATTTGATTATTGAGTCAATTCATCTATTTTTAACCCCTCTCTTAATCCCTTTTCTATTTTCAAATAATCTCACATATATTTTCTTCCCAAACACGCCTTTAGTTTAACTCACTCAAAGTTGAGATTTACCTTTCAGAACTTTTGTGGTAATTATTCACATATTTTGGCGAGAGGTAACCACTTTTTACTTGTTATGTGTCCTAATATGATGTTTGTGAGTGTTTTAATATATATATTAATGTTGATATTATTATATTGAGAAAGCTTATTTAATGATTTTTATTGAAAATAGTCTTGTGGGATTTAAAGTAATTTAGAAAGTATGAGATTCTAAACTTGTTATATATTGAGATTAGAATTTGAAGAAAATTATCCTGAGAAAAATACTCTTTTGTGATATTACCAAACTATTGAGATTTTGATTAATATGATTACTTTACAAATTATGCATTTGGGATAGTTGAAGAGATAGTTATATTTCTACTACGTGGTATAGCCTCTATTGGAGCTCAATAGTTGGCTTTTATCACACTAGTTTATCGAAGGACATGCCCCATCTGTTTACCGAGGGGCAGCGACACCCCCACCTATTTACCAAGGGGATGAATCCATGGTCTGGTCAGGTGCTCTGTGGATTTTGGCATATCCATATCACTTGATCAGTTAGCTATTCGAGGGATAGTTACCATTAGCCCATGGATTCGGTCGGCGAGAATAAGGCAGTTCGGTTGGTTTGAGGGGAGGAACTTGGGTGGGTTATTCATTTGATTTTATTATAATAAAATATTATTTTGTATATATTATATTTTGTAAGGTCCCACTTGACACCTCATGAGCACATGTTAGTATGCATAATGAGTATAATTGATGGTTACTGAGATGTTTGTCTCACCCTGTGGTTATTAATATTTTTCAGGGTATATTCTCATCTTAGGACCCAGGAAAAACTACAAAGGCTTGAGTAAAGTTATATTAATTGTATAGCACTCTTCCTTGAAGGTATGTGTAGAATATTTGTATATTGCCACAATAGGTTTTATTTTGCATACTCATAAATCATATTACCTTATTTATATTTTAAGGAAAATATTTTTATAACCATGGTAGAGTTTATTTAAATTTTAGTTAAACTCTTTTCTACCATGGTTAACTCTCTTGAAATAAACTAAATTCATTTATAATATTATTTTTAAATTATATTGGATATAAAATATGTTTAAATAAATAATAATAGTTATTTTTTTGAGGATTTTACATTTAGCTCTCTATATCCTCTTATTGTTAGGGTTCTTTTAGTCATATTCAAATTGAAAAATATCCTACCATATGCTTGTAATGTCTCTAAATCTCATCAAATATACAACACTTATGCAAAGAATCAAGAGGTCTTTTAAGGGTGAAATGATGGAGATAAGCCACGTGGAATAGAATATGAAGGATAGAAAGTACCATATACATTCAATAATGTATATATAGCTTGAATTTATGTCTTTCGAGGTGTAGAGGTGATAATTGTGCTAATAGGAGTTGATAATAGTGTAACATCCTAAATTTTCCTTATATGTATAAGACTGATAGAGAAAAGAGGTTATGAAGGGATTGTGATGGTAATCAGAAGAAAAGATAGTGATTAAAATAAGTTTTAAACTACAGAAAGAGAGAAGGTATCAAGTTTTAAAGAAAAATGGGCTAAATTGTAATTTAGTAAAAGTCTAGGGACTAAATTGTAATTATTAAAAGTTTCAAGGACATAATGGTCTTTTGGAAAAGAAAGGGACTAAAGTGAAAATTCAAAAAATTCCATGGTAAAAAATGAAAGTAGACATAAGCTTTGGCCCATTAAGTATAATTATGAAAAGTTAAGGGCGTAAAGTGCAATTTCCAAAAATTCAGGGGTAAAATGGTAATTATAGAAAGTTGACACAGAAAAGACCAAAAACTGCCCAAAAGAATTATAGTCCCAAATTTTACCATCAAATAGAGAAAATTATTTTGACTAGTTTAACGCAACACAAAATTTTGATTTGAGGTCCTGATAAATTGATATAAATTTTTGATGTATGGAGATTAGGGCAGTATCTTGTGGACCTCTTAATTAGATAAAACTTGGAAGTAAATTTTTATAAATAATATAAGAATTTATAAAACTGACAGAAGTAAAAAAGGAGTCCTGTAGAATTAATTATAAAATTTATGGTGAAATTGGACACTAATAAAAGGTTAAAGGAAATATAAGGAATTTTTATCAGGATTTTTTGGTCTAAAAAATTATGAGAATTTATAAAATATTTATTTTATATTAGGATGAATTTTTTAAAAATGTTATCACCCTTAAAAGAATTTTATAGAATTTATTCCAATAATTAGGAGAATTTAAATATATCGGTATAGGATGTGCTTTGGGAATTGACCCAATTGGCAATTGGACTCAATTCAGGGCCCAAGTGATGTTTTACAGCAGCCCAAGATGATAAGGAATGGTCTTGTGGCCAAATGAATTTTTTAAGATATTTTTATATATAAAAAAACATTCAAGACATGTGAGGTGTATGGTGAGGTGTCTCATGTGGGATCCACCTTGTGCCACATGTTAAGCATAGCAAGAGGAATGAATTATCACATGTTCCTCATTACATTAAAATATTATAACAAATAGTTTAATGATGATTAATATTAATTAATCTAAAATCCAACTAATGAGAATTAAGTTTAAGCTATTGCAATAATTAGGAAATGGAATGGTAGATTAGTCCTAAGGTGCCAAAAATTACTCTATAAATACCCCTCCCTTCCCTTTATAAAACGTAGAGCCAAGAAGCTTGGGAAAGTTCTTGCAATTTCAAAACTCAACCTAATCTAAAGCATTCCAAGAGGCATTCAAGGTACCTAGTGATCAAGCAAGGTAAGAAGTAAGGTAAGTAATTTATCATAACTTAGTTAATATCAATTTGGGAGATTGAAACTAGGGATTTAATAGTTGAATTTTGGAATAATCCTCAAAGAAGTATGCTGTCCAAATCTAGACAGAAATTAAGAAAGATGAAAAACAAGTTAGAACTATGAAATATTAACCTAGATAAGTTTGGATTATTGGCTATTGCTTGAATTAATTATGTAATACTTGAGATCCCAAATTATGTGACTTTTGGCCTAGGATAGAACTGAAGGAGGAATATTGAATTTCAATGATCTAATGCTTCCATTGAATTTATATGATGATTTTGTGTAGGATTGAATAAGATTGGAACCTTGGAAATATTGAAATTGAGAAAGAGATAATTTGAAATCTTCTCTGTTACTGTTCATGTGTATGAACAATGATTGGAATTTCATTATTTTGATATTTTCAATGGGTTTGAAATGTAAAATTGTGTAGTATTAAATAAGATCAAAGTCTTGGAAGCATTGAAATTGAAAAGGGGAATTTGTGGAAAATTGTAGGTGATGTTTCTATTTTTGTCTAGACGTAAAGGAAACATTAGAATTTTAAAATTCTGAATACATATTTGGATTCCTTGGGGAAAATTGTGTGGGATATAGTCAAAGCACAAATTAATTCAAGTGACAAGACAATTAACCACAAATAAAGAAAGTTAGGAGTTTATCGGTCTCAGAAAATGGAAGTAAATTATTAAGTTAGGTTCAAAGCTGAATTGGTATGGATTGTAATAAGTGTATTACTCTACCATGATTAGGCTTTGACATTTTTGAAAGAGGAGACAAAAACACCAAGAAAGAAAGGGTTGCAGGAGAGCTATTCCAAGGTAGGAAACTTACCTAACTTGTATGCTTTGCTTGCTTGAATGTTTTATGTGTTGGATGTTTACTTTGATTATGTGAAGTATGTATGATTGAATGATGCTCTATTTCTTTTTATACTATAGCCATATGTTATAATTTAAGGAACATGGAAGCATGAAAAGATATCATTATGCAAGTATGATCATTAAGCACACACATATTAACATCAAGTATTGAGTTGCATATACTGTTTGATTTATGTTTGCTACTAAGATTTTTCCAGAAGTCTCACCTCTTCCATTATACAAACATCACAGCAGGGTTGTCTTATGGAAGCAAGGAAGGAGAATGAAGAAGTTATGATATATAGATACTTTGTTGTATGAGCTTTTTATGGAAATATGTAATGGGTGTATTAAGTACTTATTTCAGTTCTGGTTATGTTTTGTTGAGACTTAGGAAAAATAGTTAACCTTTTAATAAATGTATGAGACTCTAGGGTATGATAATAAACATGTTAAACTTTGTTTTGATACCAAGAATGTCTTATTATGATATTTGTACAAAGAGAATGATTTTTTCAAAGTTAGGGAACCAAATCTGAAAACTATGAAATTGACTAAATGAACAATAATTTTCCATGCTAATACTATATTAATTAGGCTGGATTTTGGTCAGATTCATATTTTTCCTTTAAAGAGGATTATGTTGGCTTCATATAACAACTTGAGCCACTTTATTTTGATTTTTCTACAATTAGTTATGAATTTTTGAAGTTGAATCACTTGTCTGGAGTTCTACCAAATGAACACTAACTCGTCAAAAATTCCAGATTGTGTAATTTAACTTTATTGATCATATAAGTGGTTTTAGATGCTACTGTCTGGGCCCTAAGATTTAAGAAAGTAAAGTGTTACATTTTGGTATCAGAGCAAGAGGTTATAGCCCAGGTTTAGGTTAGAAAATGCTATGATTTAAATAGTTTACCTATCTTAGATAAGTGAGTATTCATTTAAGGTAGTTTTGTAGCGATAGATAATGGTTGTTCGTAGGCAAGACTCCATTCCCTCAGTAAACCAAGGTTATTCCTTTCTTAAGGAAGTAGATGAGAAAGACCCAGATCTTACAGATACCTCATTAGAGAAGAAATCCTTCCATAGCAAACTGCCAATGTTAGTAGGATCCAGACAGTCTTCCAAAGGCTCAAACATACAGTTCAGAGAGCCAGTAGATATAGTACCTATTTCTGTAGTTTCTCTTAATAATGCTGAGTCAGGTATTTATCCCCAGCCAGATTATAGTGTTCCTTCTGTAATTCCAATAGATGAGTATGGTAATCCATATCCGGAACTAATATGTCCAGAGGAGTTTACTTTAGATAATGATGATTTCTTAGATTGGGTTTGCTTATACCCAAAGTGCCAACCATGGTATCCAGTAGTGTCACCACCTTATTATCCAAACCCAAGCCCATATGGTTTTGTTAACTTACGTCCGTTTGGAATCCCTAGTCCAAGTAGGCCATTACTTTTAACCTTCTACATCCCTGAAGCTGAGCAAGTAGGACCAAGTATGGTGAAGCTAGGGGAATATTTTCTTCATCGGGAGAAAGGTGTTGATGAATGGATAGGAGTCAAGAAAGTTGTGGAAAGCAAACTGTTACAGCTAGGCAATAGATTAGATAGAAGTCAGAATCAAGACTAGGCAGTATATATGGATTTTTTGGATGCAGTGTCAAGACTTTACTTTCGTTATGAAAGTTTAGGTATTAATCTTGACCGAGTATATGCTATATCAGAGTGGGATAAGCTTATGGTGAGTCAGATACTTCCATACACGATGACATGGCAGTCAAGTTTTAGGGAGTACATTGAGCATAACCCTCCAAGCAATATCCAGGAATAGATCTACAGCATAAAGCAATATGTGTGGCTAGTTCTTCCTAAAAAGAGGACCTCAGTTAGAAGGTTAATGTTTATTTAGGAGTATAGGTAAAATGAGACCTAGGGTGCTTGATGTATATGATGATGATATACTCTATATGTTTTGTAGGAGATAATTGACTATGGCTTGTATATGTATGTATGTGATATGTGAATATGGTTTGCTGATATGCATGAATATTGTTCTACCGTATGTATATATGTTTGATAATGAATAGATGAAAGTTATTATACATACATTTGATTGCGTTTTCTCAAATATAGACTAGAGGAAATAGTGACCATGGTTAACACCCGTAGAATAGTTAAACCTCAAGTTGTAGAGCCCCATAACGATGGGACTAACAACCAAGTAGACCCTAGACAAATTATTATAGATAGGCTAAAGCAACAATAACAGGTAATGGATGAAATTCGAGAGACACAAGTATGTCAGGAGCATGAAAGAGTTGCCACTGTAGCAGTAGCAGTGACAGCATCTATTGCTAATATACGATGAACAGAAGAAGGAGTCATCAAGGAACCATAATCTGACCAAGGACAGACTGGAACTGGATCAGATAGATAATAGGGGTCTATAGTGGAGCAGGAAAGTGTACAGACATGGATAGATCAATTTTGTAGGCACAATCCACCTGCATTTGAGGGAGCCTTTGATGTTCAAACTACAGAGGATTGGGTGAATCGTTTAGAGAAAATTTTTAAGGTTCTCAATTGTCCTTTAGAGCAAAAGGCATAAATGGCTATATATAAGTTAGAAAAAGATGCTGACCAATGGTGGAGAAACACAGAGATTATTTTGTAAGCAAGAAATACCCCTATTACAGGGAGATCTTTGTCGAACAATTCTATGACAAGTATTTTCCTCAGTTCGTAAGGGATGAGCGTGAGGCTGACTTCTTGATGTTAAAACAAGGTGAGAAGAACCATTTGATAATTACTTAGCCAAGTTCACCCGCCTCTCTCGCTATTCTACATATCTAAATCACATGAATGATGAGAGATGGACAGAGAAATTAACTCAAGGATTGAATTCTTCATTAAGAGAAAGGATTTTGCCTAGACAAATACAAAGATTTAATGAAGCGGTTGAAGCATGTAGAATTATAGAGAATAGCTTGTCATACCTTGAGTGTTCAAAAGATGAACCTATTATAGTACCTTCAATTAGAATGGTTCTAGAAGGATCATCAGCCTCAGCAGGTGGTAATAAGAAGTGGTTCAAATTAGGCTCAGGATAGAGATATACTAATAAGAGAGGTAAGTCCCGAAAAGGCAACATGTAATCAAGGCAGAACATATGTTAAATATGTGGTAGGAACCACGGAGGTAGGCCTTGTTTAGAAGGTCAAGGAGTTTATTATAGATGTGGCAAGCCAAGACATTATGCCAAGGAGTGCCCACAAAATGCTGCAGGTGAAAAATCTCAACATCAGGGAAGAATATTTTCCTTGAATAGGGAAGATGTAATAAAGTCACCTGAGCTGATATAAGGTATGAATTGAATTAACATTCATATTATACTCTCATTGGCATAAGAACAATTTTATCTTTAAATTGTATGTCTGGCATGCATATTCTATGTTACTCTAAACTTGACATGTTGTACTTGTATGCTATATAAATGATTTTTATCTTGAAAAGACAAATATGAGTAAAACATATAGAAGTAGGGAAGAAATAGATAAGATAGTTAGTCTTACTTAATTCCTATGAAATTAGGATTGAGTTTAAGATTAGAAATAAGAGCTTGTTACAAAATAACAATAGTTAGTTAAACAAAGAGTTAAAGCAAAGAAGTTGCTAGAATGTTAATTAGAAAGATATTAAAGGCATACCTATAGACATATGATTATAGTACTCAGGACAAATTCTTTTAATAGAAATATGACATATAAATGATGTCCCATGAACATGAAATGAGATATAGTTATAAAAGTAATGATGCAGCTCTGAAAAAGAGTAGTGTATATACAATAAATGATATTACTTATGAAATAGAACCAGATGTTCTTGAGATAGAACCATTTTAAAGAGATGGACAGTATAGCTCGTGATAGAGTCATGTCCATCAGATGAGATGAGAAAGTTTTTCAGTAGCTTTGCGCAGAGCCATAAAAGAGAATAATGTTATGAAAAACTCCGCTAATGTTGAGCGAGAGTTATAGAAAGAAAGTAAAGTTATGATTAGAAAGATGGAAATGATGTGAGGGATTCCTGAGTGATAGAGAAAATGAGTAAAGTCTAGATAGATAATAATAGTTTAAAAAAAAGAAAAAAATTATCTTGGAGAATTATTAGTTGAGTTATCAATAAGTGGAAGTGGCTATCCTTATGACTTAGTCCATTAGTTTTGAATCTTCCAAAAAACTGTGATATATTTCTAACATGGTTTTCACCAAAACCTTATTTTTGGATTCGGTAAATCCTGAAAATGGCTTAAGGCGATTATGGGTGATTCCAAATCAACCTTGCCTGAGGAAAGGGGAAGGTGAACCATGGAAATTGGTGACAACATAGTATTTCTATAGGAAGATAATTGACAATGATGAGCTTAGGGCATAAAACCCTCACAAGTTGATTAATTTATACAGAGAGAGTACCCATGACATTTTTCTTAGATAAATCTTACTATATAGACTATACTCTGAATTCTCTTACACACGGAAGGAATTAAAGTTAATAACTAAAATTTTTCAATCTTGAATAAAAAGTAATCATAAGCCTATAGGAAGCATGCCTGAAGAACATAAGAGAAAAATCCCATGTAAATTTAAAAGGGACTAGATATAAGCAGGTAAGTCCTTAAAAAGGATACTAAAGAGAATAAGAGCTGTATATGTAAGGAATTGGAAGACACGCAGCGGAAATTAATTTAAAAATTTTTTCCATTCCTTGCCAGGGTCTACCGTATGTGTTTAAGTCAAGTGGAAAGAAGCAGTACCCTCAGCGTTTCTCAGTGACTTCCACTGCTTCTCTCCGCGGCTGGTGATCTCTTCCGATCGCAAGAAGACGTCCACAGCTTCTCTCCGCAGCTCGTGCTCTCTTTCTGATCGCAAGAAGTCGACGCCTCAGGTCGGCTTCCTCTACTGGTATCCACACAAACAGCGTTCCAACCACGAACAGCGTTCCAATCACGAATGACGTGCTAGCGTCACCTGTCCCTCCAAGGCTTTCTCAAGAATTCGTCCTCTCCGTCTCTACTTTAGCAATTTTTTATCTGCAAACCTTTTGCAGATTCCGTTTGGCCTTTTGTGTTTTTTGTGTTATGTGTTGTCTGTTGAAAATGTAGCTCCTAAAATCAGATATATAGGATGATCTGCATTTTCTTCAACCGAAATGGATTTTGGAATTAATCTATATTAATTTTTAAATTAATACAATATCACATATTGTATAATTTGATAAGAAACTAATTAAATAAATAGTGTTTATATTAAATCCGTCCCACAGATTTAATTCACCTATTTATTTAATTTAAATAAAGATAAGACTGGACTATATTTGATTTATTCTCATAAATCAAATTTGAGATATCCTATCAATTTAAATTTCAAATTCAAACGTGATAGAGATTTAATTTATCCTTATAAATTAAATATTGTAAATATCTCTTATATGAGATATCCTATCAATTTGAATTTCAAATTCAAACGTGATAGAGATTTAATTTATCCTTATAAATTAAATCCTATATATCCCTTATATATAATATATATATATATACGAATTTATATATATACGAATATAAATATAAATAAATATATACATTAACTCTGGATCATTCATTGAATCTAGACACGTCTTAGATTCAATGAATCTGGACATCATAGCTCGCGTTGGGCTATTTTGTGTGCGACCCTGTAGGCTCATATGAAGTTGGCAGTGGGCCATTTGCTATACTGGCCTACAAGTCGCAAGCATTCTCTAGTAAGACATAACGGCTACCCAAATCATATGAGGATCGATAAACGATGTAACCTTTTATACAACCATATCATGTCCCTTCTGTCACGCGATATTTTGGTCATGGATGAGGCATGGATAATGTCATCCTCCTATTCTTGACCGTTACTTTCTCGATCCTTGAGTAGTCTGACTATAGAAATAGAACTACCTTTCCATTACAGTATGGCCATACATTTCTCAGACTCACTCATCAAGGGGCCCAGTAATATCTCTCTACGAATGTGAGGGACAAATTCCATATTGACCATTCACATTCCTTGGCATGAAAAACCACTAAGCCCGAACATAGTCTTTATGATCACTCGATCAAAAGTGACTTTTGACTAGGTCAAAGCTGAGCGTTTGTCATGTAGGAATCTATGATGATCTCAGGTCAAAGGGCATAGTGACATAGTTTATATATGAGAGAAGCTTATGACGTAACCCATGCAACTCTCTCATAGTGGATCGGTCCAACACCTTGTACTCTTACATGTGCCTATGACTTTGATTTATATCTCTATACATCTTCAAAGTCATACTGGTCTTATTTTATCAATGCTCCCACACATATGACTGACTAGGGACATTTAGAATAAGATCATGAATTATCTAAGGATGGTCATCACAGTAAACATGCAAATAATATGATAACACAATTGATAAACTCATAAATCAATAATGTTCATAAGACAATGATTGTCTCCTAGGGCACGTTTTCGAACAGTATAGACCCGATAAAGAGTAAAGAAATAGGGTTTAAGGCAATATAGTAGAAGAATATGATTATGCAAGTATGGATAGGCAATGACCTATGAACCCACAAATTATAATCAGGTGCTAAACCATCAGTGTACAAAAGTTAAGCGTCCTTGAGCAATGGCAGTACAATAATGGGTGACCACTAGAAAGTTAGTGTAAACACCTAGAGAACTGAGAAGTGAGAGATCAGAACCTTTATGTTAAACCCAAAGAAAAGATTTAAGAGGAAAGACTCAGAGTATAGTATAAGAGCATAATCCTCCTAAGATATTGATAAACCGATAAGTTAAAGAGGATATTAGACTTATAGTATCCTAGGTTATGTAATAAGATATGTCATGAGAAATATAGTGAGAAATGAAATGAATGAAGAAACCCCAGAATTTAATTAAATTTCTGTAGGGTTATCTATGAAAGAAATGGACATTACTCACAAGTCTAGTATAATTAGTCATCTATCAATAGATGGATGCATACAAATGAGAGAATAACAAAAAGAAGTAATTCTCAAAGATACCCCTAAGCCTTAGTCACAAAATAAAAAGGGTATAAAGAGGAGATATGTCCAAGGTTACTTGAATAAGGTACTAATTAAATTTTGATGATGGAATTTATTTTAAGGGGTAAGAAATGTAACATCCCAAATTTTTCCTCTCTGTATAAGACTGATAGAGAAAAAATGTTATGAAGGGATTGTGATGGTAATCATAAGAAAAGATAGTGATTAAAATAATTTTTAAGCTAAAGAAAGAGAGAATGTATGAAGTTGTAAAGAAAAAGGGGCTAAATTGCAATTTAGTAAAAGTCTATGGACTAACTTGTAATTATTGAAAGTTTCAAGTACATAATAGTCATTTTGGAAAAGAAAAGGACTAAAGTGAAAATTCAAAAAGTTCCATGGTAAAAAATGAAAGTAGACATAAGCTTTGGGCCATTAAGTGTAATTATGAAAAGTTAAGGGCCTAAAGTACAATTTTCAAAAGTTCATGGGTAAAATGATAATTATGGAAAGTTGAGCCAGAAAAGGTAAAAAATTGCCCAAAAACATTTTAGTACAAAATTTTACCATAAAATAGAGAAAATTATTCTAATTAGTTTAACGCAACATGAAATTTTGATTTGAGGTCATGATAAATTAATATGAATTTTTGAAGTATGGAGATTAATGCAGTATCTTGTGGACCTCATAATTAAACGAAACTTGGTAGTAAATTATTATAAATAATATAAGAATTTATGAAACTGATAGAAGTAAAAAAAGGAGTCATGTAGAATTAATTATGAAATTTACAGTGAAATCAGACACCGATAAAAGGGTTAAAGGAAATGTAGGAAATTTTTATCAGGATTTTTTGCTCTCAGAAAATTATAAAACTTTGTAGAAAATTTATTTTATATTAGAATTAATTTTTAAAAATATTATAACCCTTAAAATAATTTTATAAAATTTATTCCAATAATTAGGAGAATTTAAAGATATCGATATAGGATGTGCTTTGGGAATTGACCCAATTGGCAATTGGACTCAATTCATGAAACAAGTGATGTTTTACATAAGCCCAAGATGATAAGGAATGGTCTTGTGGCCAAATGAATTTTTTAAGATATTTGTATATAAAAAAAAAGAATTTTCAAGACATGTGAGGTGTATGGTGAGGTGTCTCATGTGGGATCCACCTTGTGCCACATGTTAAGCATAGCAAGAGGAATGAATTATCACATGTGCCTCATTACATTAAAATATTATAACAAATAGTTTAATGATGATTAAGATTAATTAATCTAAAATCCAACTAATGAGAATTAAGTTTAAGCTATTGCAATAATTAGGAAATGGAAGGGTAGATTAGTCCTAAGGTGCCAAAAATTACTTTATAAATACCCCACCCTTCCCTTTGTAAAACGTAGATCCAAGAAGCTTGGGAAAGTTCTTGCAATTTCAAAACTCAACCTAATCTAAAGCATTCCAAGAGGCATTCAAGGTACATAGTGATCAAGCAAATTAAGAAGCAAGATAAGTAATTTATTCTAACTTAGTTAACCTCAATTTGGGATATTGAAACTAGGGTTTTAATAGTTAAATTTTGGAATAATCCTCAAAGAAACATGCTGTCCAAATCTAGATAGAAATTAAGAAAGATGAAAAATAAGTTAGAACTATGAAATATTAACCTAGATAAGCTTGGATTATTGGCTATTGCTTGAATTAATTGTGTAATCCTCGAAATCCCAATTTATGTGACTTTTGGCCTAGGGCAGAACTGAAGGACGAAGATTGAATTTCAATAATCTAATGCTTCCATTGAATTTATATGATGATTTTGTGTAGGATTGAATAAGATTAGAATCTTGGAAACATTAAAATTGAGAAAAGGATAATTTGAAACCTTCTCTTTTACTGTTCATATGTATGAACAGTAACTCATGGTCAAAAATTTTAGATTGTATAATTTGACTTTATTGATCATATAAGTGGTTCCAGATGCAACTATTTGGTCCCTAAGATATAAGAAAGTAAGGTGTTAGAAATAGTGTCTCATTAATTTCTCTTTTCTTTCGTCTTCAATTTTTCTTGCGCTCTCTTTTTTTCATTTTTTTAGTGCAATATGTTTTTTCCTTTTTTGTTATTTGGCACCTTGTATATAAATGATGTAGCACAATATCACAATAACAATGATTTTCTTCTATGAATAAAAAGTTTATTTCAAAAAGATGTTGATGCTATATAACTTTCTATGACGGAAAAAGAAAAGTGATGAGCTCAAAGGGGGTGAGTACGGATATAAAATGTGATGGGCTTGTGTTTAGGATAAAAAAATTTAGAAATAAATGCCTCTATCATATTCAATAACATAAATGCGCAAGTAATTTTCAACTCAGAGCTAAGACAAGTTTTAGAGGATATAAACCAATTGAATAACCACTCAATATAGAAATTTAGGCCGAGAATCCTTCCAACTAAGGTTTTCATCTAAATTGCTCATAAGCTAAAGTCTCAAACAATGTTCATCATTCACTAGGCATTAAAACACTTATCACAATTGAAAACCCTCTTAAATGATTAATTAAAAGTTCTAAAGTAATCACTCATAATCATGTAATAATCCCAAATCTAACAGTAAAAACTTAAGTGTTTCCAATTCAATTTCCATTTTAAAAAATTCAAGTGTGACAATAGTTTCTATAATTTTTTTATGAAAAAGGATAAAAACAATAGGGCAAAGAATCATGTATAAAAGGACATTAGTGGCTCAAAAGAGAAGGTAAATGGACATTTTCACACTCAGGTTGCGACTGAAAGTAGTGAAGGTCGAGACCAAATTTCACAGTGAGTGCTTGCTCTGAACTTACAACAACTAGTCACGACAAGGAAATATTTTGGTCACGACACAAATACATAGAGATATATTGTCGCGACCTAATGCACTAATGTCGTGACTTATTTTTATAGAAAGCATATTAAGTACAAAATTCTATAGCAGGTCGTGACCATAAAACACATAGGTCACATCGAAAAACCATAAAAACTACCACTTGATAGTTTTCAAAACCCAAAACATCTTTTAAACTAAAACCTTTTTAGCTAACAACAAAACATTTTAAAGTGGGAATCCAATTTTCACCAATTCATCACACATTAAGATAAAAAACCAAAAACTTTGTGATAAAAAATTAGATTAATCGAAGACTTTCACATTAATTAGCACATAAACAAGAAAATCTCCCCCACACTTAAACTTAATAGTGTCCTCATTGTCAGCAGAATTATAAACACCACAACGCCATATAAAGTTAATATAAATCCAACTTCAGCACAGCAGTTAAACATATCACTCAATGCAAATTCATAGTGAAGCTCACAGTCACACGCAAATCATACATCGCAATACAAGGAAAGGAAAGATGACAAGATGGGTAAACTATAGCATGCAATTGAGTATAGATATAGCTCAAAGAACATATAATAAGTAAACAATACATGGGCAACACAGGGGTATTATTCAAAACAAAAACAAACTAAAAGTAAACACATTCCTATTAAATCATCAAGTAGAGAAATTAACTACTACTTCTACTGGTTCATCCGTTTCCAATCATCAAACTAACATGTCAAACATATATCACATTAGGAAAACTTGTAAAAGGTAAGAGATAGGAAAAGGACAACCTGACCTCAAGACGGCAGAGCAGATTCCTCATAAAGTTTCAAGAGGTGGTTATTTGTCTGGAAGATTTTTCCCGTTGCATCCTCCTTCAACTTAATCATCCCAAATTCATAGATTTTAACAACTGTGTAAGGTCCATCATAGCTAGTTTTGAATTTACCATGTTTGAAATTGAACCTAGCTTAGTACCTTAACACTCTATCACCCTCCTTAAATCTCTTTCTAAAAATATGAGCATTATGGATTGCTTTTGTCTTTAGTTTATAAATCTCAGAGCTACTATAGGCATCCAATCTAATCTCTTCCAGCTCTTGAATATGCAATAATCTCTTTGAACTAGTTTCTGTAAGGTCCTCATTGCAAGTTTTCACTGCCTAAAATGTCTTATGCTCTATTTCCATAGGCATGTGACAAGCTTTCCCAAAAATTGTCCTATAAGGGGACATGCCTAGAGGGGTTTTAAAAGTTATTTTGTATACCTATAAAGCATCGTCAAGTCTTAAACTCGAATCCTTATTGGATGTCTTAACAATCTTTTTTAGAATGTTCTTTATTTTTCTATTAGAAACCTCTGCTAGATCATTAATTTGAGGGTGGTATGGCTTTAAGATTTTGTGGGTTATACCATATTTTGCTAATAAGTTATTGATTAACTTATTGCAAAAATGGGTACCTTGATCACTGATTAACGCTTTCGGTACTCTAAATCTACTAAAGATATGAGACCTTATAAATTTAAAGGTCATTTAGGCATTATCTAGTCTTATAAGAATAGCCTCTACCCACCTAGATAAATAGTCTACAGCCAATAAAATGTAATGAAATCCCGTTGAAAGTGGAAAAGGTCCCATGAAATCTATTCCCCAAACATAAAAAATCTCACAAAACAAAATAGGTTGTTGTGGTGTCTTATGCCTTTTACTAATCCCCCTAAGTCTTTAATGCTTATAACAGGCTCTACAAAACTCAAAAGTGTCTTTGAAAAGGAAGGCCAATAAAAACCGAATTCAAGAACCCTACGTGCAGTCCTTTTGCCCCTAAAATGACCACTACAAACCCATGAATGGCAAGCTTCTAAAATTGATTTATGATCTTGGTCTGGGACATATCATCTTAATACTTGATCTGAGCATAACTTCCATAGAAAAGGTTTATCTGAAATAAAGTATTTAGATTCACTCTTGAGCTTTTGGGCTTGAAATTTAGACAAATAAGATGGGATTAGACCAGTCTCAATGAAATTAACTAAATGAGCATACCAAGGTTCTACAACAGCAACTAAATAAAGAGATTGATTAGGGAAAGAATCACAAATAAGATCAGAACTAAGTATTCCCCTTGTCTTTATTGGTAATCTTCTTAGATAATTTACAACATAGTTTACATTTCTAGCTCGGTCCCTCACTTTTGTATCGAACTATTGAAGCAGTAGCATCCATCGTAGAAGTCTTGGCTTAGATTGAGGTTTATGGAATAAGTACTTGACTGTTCCATGATCTATGTAAATAACAACTCTGGAGTTAATGAGATATGCTCTGAATTTATCCAAAGCCGCTACATTTGCAAACAATTCTTTCTTAGTAGTGGTATAATTCATTTGAGTAGTATCAATTGTTTTCGAGGTACAAGCAATCACCCTAGATAAATTACCTTCATTTTGTCTTATCATAGCTCCCAAAGTATAATTGGAAGTATCACATGATAGTTCAAAAGGAAGATCCCAATCTGGTGAAGTTAGAATAAGTGGAGAAACTAACCTATTATTCAATTTTTCAAAGGCCTCTTTGCAATCAGTGGAAAAAACAAATTCAGTCTTTTTGAAGAAGCTTTGAGAGTGGCAAAGTAATTTTACTAAAATATTTGATGAATCTTCTATAAAATCTAACGTGCCCCAGAAAATATCGAAGTTCTTTTAAAGTTATGGGGTAAGGCAATGAGGAAATAACTTTAATGTTTGCTTTATCTACCTCAATTCCCTTGCTAGATATAATATATCAAAATACTATTCCATGATCAACCATGAAATGGCACTTTTTAAAGTTCAAAACTAATTTTTTCTCAATACATCTAGTAAGGATGCTATCAAGGCTCTTTAAACGTTCATCAAAAGAATTTCCATATACAATAAAATATCTATTAACACATCCATGCATTTTTCAATGAAATCAACAAATATAGAAAGCATACAATACTGAAATGTGCCAGGAGCATTACACAAACTGAATGACATTCTTTTGTAGGCATATATACCAAAGGGACATGTAAATATGGTCTTTTCTTGGCCCCTCGGATCTATTGGAATATGAAAGTATCCTGAATACCTATCTAGGAAACAATAATGGCTTTTTCCTGCTAATCTCTCAAGCTTTTGGTCAATAAAAGGTCAGGAAAAATGATCTTTCCTAGTAGAATTGTTCAACTTCCGACAATCAACACAAACTCTCCATGAATTTTGCACTCTAGTAGGTATCAATTCATTATTCTCATTCTTTACTATTATCAGTATGCTCTTTTTAGGCATAACATGCATAGGAGATACCCATTCACTATCTAAAATAGCGTATATGATTTCTATCTTTAACAATTTACTAATCTCCTTCCTAACCATATCAGAGATCAATGGATTTAATCTTCTTTAGGGTTGTTTAATTGGCTTAGAATCTTCATTCAACAAAATCTTATGAGTGCAAACAGTGGCATATATCTCTTTTATATCAACTAATTGCTAGCCCAAGGCTTCTCTATTATTTCTAAGCACACTTAATAACCTAGACTCTTCGCTAACAGAGGAGAGAGATTCAAAATAGTTATCATAAACACTCAAAGATGAATTTGAATTCTCATGCTCCTGAAATGCTTCATGGGAAATCTGGGAATTATGCAATACAGGATCATACTCATCATGCAAGATTAATTCATGCTCATCCCTAGTTTCTTCAATAGCATAATCGATGGCATTCGACCCAATAAAAGCATAATTATTAAAAAGGATATTTCATTGCTTTGTTCATATGAAAGTCACTACATGTCCTCTAACTTCTATTGTAATAGAATTATGCTTCACACTAATGATTGTCTTAGCAGTTTGAAGGAAATGTCTGCCTAGGAGCAAGTACTTTCATTCACTAGTTCACTGGACATGTCCAGAACACAAAAATCAACTAGGAACACTAAATCCTTCACCTGCACTAGAATATCCTCAAGAATTCCCTTAGGGTATCTAATTGATCTATCAACTAATTAGAGTACTACACTTGTATCTCTAAGATTGTTAATACCTAAGGCTAAGTATACCGATCAAGGCATTACATTAATGGCAGCCCCTAGATCTAATAATGCTCCCTTAATATGATCATTTCCTATAGTGCATGGGATTGTGTAAGATCCTAAGTCTTAGTACTTAACCTATAATTCATCCTTAAAAAGTGATGATACATTAGCACTCATCTGAATTCTCTCCAAGAGGCCTAAACTTTTTCTTATCAACACACATCTCTTTTAAAAAGTTAGCATATTTAGGATTTATATTGAGGAATTAAAGCATAAGGATGTTTATTTCTAACTTATTGAAGAGATTGAAAGTATCTTTTACAAATTCAGAATCAATCTTTTTCTTTCCAACAAAATAAGCTTTTAGAAAAGGGAGATTCTTGATACTTACCTCTTTACCTTTATGTATAGAGGCTACTTGCTTGCTCGACTCTGCCTTCTCCTCAGTTTACTTTCCCTTGTATGCTAAGCTTAGAATTGTCACTTCCTCTTCTTGCTTCTCTTGTGTTTCCTCTTGGGTTGCCTTTTTGATCATAAGTTGTTCTTTAATACTCATTGATTTCCCAATCTTCATCTGTGATATTGTTGAATTTCCAACTTTAGAATTTTTCATATCTTCCCTTGCTATTTCATCTTCCTTAAATTGAGCATCTCTCATACTTCTGAGTGATATGGCATTCAAACCCTTCAGATTAATGACAATATTTGAAGGTATGATGCCATTACTCTTCGTTTGGATGTCACTTACTGTATTAGCAAATTGAGCTAAATGACTTGTAATATCTGTATTCTTGGAACTTAACTCCTCAAGTTTCCTGTGCACATCAATATTATCCTTCTGCATACTTTAAAGGATTGAAGCTATGGAGGTGAATTGATTGTCATTCTCTTTAAACTTGTGGTCTATATTGGTTATTCTACCATCCATGTTTGTCATCTGTACAACTATACTCTTCAACAATTGAGAAGTCTCATCTGGTCTTGATGCCACTAAAGCATTAGGGTGAGTTGGAACTATAGACCTTGCATTATTTTGGTAGTTGCTTGAAGAAGCACCACTTCCTTAGAATTGGTTTGGCCTAATTTCCCCACTTCCCCACTTGAAATTTGGATGTTCCCTCCAACTAGGGTTATATGTATTAGAGTATAGGTCTCTCTTCTGGTATTGATTTTCTATCCCTTGATACATTACTGTTACCTCTTCATACTGTCTGTCACATACACTGGTAGCATGCATAATTGAATCGCATGACTCACATCCTATAACTAGTGCTTGTGAGGTTCCTACTGCATGAACTTGCTTTATGGAATGCAACTTTCTTTCAATTAAATTCATCATCTTTTCCATTCGGTTTCCTAAAGCTGCTATTTCTTCCAAAATCTCTTTTGAATTACCCAAGGATGATGATGTTATTCTCCTTGGATCCTTAGTTTGATGGTCTTCATTAGCCATTTTCTAGAATAATTTTCAACTTGCATGTAGAGTCTTATCTCATAAAGATCTATTTGCTGTTGCATTCAAGGACACCTGATTGTGAGGGAGTAGACCATCAAAGAAAATATCTACTATATTAGCTTTTGTCATGTTATGGTATGGACATCGAGCCAACAAGTTGATAAATCTTGTCCAATATTCATGTAATGACTCTTCATCCTGTTACAGAATGTCATATCCTAATTTTTTCCTATATGCATAATACTGATAGTGGAAAGAGGTTTGGAAAGGATTATGATGAAGATCAAAAGAAATGATAAAGGTTAGATGAGTCTTGAATAAAGAGAAGGACTAAACTAAAATTAGAAAAGTTTAAAGGCCAAAAGTTAAAGTAGAAATAAAAGTTGGGCCAAAAGTAGTAATTTCTAAAAGTTAAGGGACTTAAATGTAATTAAGTAAAAAGTTAAAGAGCATAATTGTAATTATAGAAAGGTTAGCCCGAAAAGGGTTAGAACTGCCCAAAAGTATTTTAGTCCCATATTTCATCAGTAAATAGAGAAAGTTGCATTGGTTAATCTAGCATGGTATAGAAATTTTATAAGGGCTCCAGACAACAGATAATTATCTGATAGTTTGAAAGTTATCTAAAATTTTATCAGATTTCATAGACTTCAGATATAAGTGCGGGAATTATAGGAAAGTATGCCCTACGGTGTCAGATGTCCTGGATCTGACAGAACCCTGGAAGAAGTTCTGTATAAAAAGTTATTCACATATTAGTGAATTTTGAAGGGAAATTAATAACACCCGTGATCCGATTATAGAACTTATCAGTATGTAAGCCTGGATAGAATGAGATCAAATGACCTCATATATAGGCCCATGATGATGCTAAGGAGGGCCCGAAACCCAGGGTACCACTTTATCAGTAGAAGGGGCCAGTGCCCAGAAAAAGTGTAAAATTATGAAAATGCCCTTGGATGCCCAGATTGTACTAGAGATGGATGGATGGCATTTTGGTCATATAGGACAAGCTAAAAATGTGGGATATAGCCTAAGTATGATTATTTAGAGCCAGTATAGGCCTTAAGGCATTACAAAGAATGGTGAAAAGATGATTTTACCCTTAGGGTCAATATAGTGTAAGAAAGGACATCAAGGGCATTTCAGTCATTTTTCAAGGGATCTATAATTAAGTTGTGGCCCAGTACAAGAATGTCAATGGTAGAAAGGATCTGTATGTTGGATTTAAGGTTAGAAAGCATATTATAAAATATTAGAAAAATTAGATTTATAAAACAGTCAGTTTTTTGGGGAATCAGACTAAGCCAGTAAAATAATTGGACTGGAATTTCTCTAGAAGCTTCCTCCCTATGAGAATTATGCCACATGTCCCTATGAGGTGTCCCATGAGTTGTCCCTTGTGATGTCATGGATGATGTCACAATTAGTTTTTTGAAAAAAGTTAAATCCAAGATTAAATGTGGGCCTTTAGATCAAATAGTGCACAAAGTAATCTTGGCCATCGATTTTCCATGAATTTTTCTATAAATACCCCCTCAAATCTGCATCAAAATCATGAGCCATGGAACCTTAGGGGAAACTCTTGCAAAATGGAAACTCAAGCTAAGATAAAGAAGATTCAAGCTACCAAAGTTTAAGCAAGTTAGAGATTAAAGGTAAGCAATCTATCCTAACTTATTTTCTTTTGATTTGGGAGCTTGAACTTCGGGTTTTCATGGATAAAATTTGAGTTCTCTAAGGTGTTGTGCTGCCCAAAAACCTTGGATAAAAGGGAAAAGAAGAAATTAAAGTTAGAGACATATGATTGAAACTTAAGCAAGCTAGTTAAGTGGTTGGTTGTTGAATCAACTTAATATTCTTGACTTTTCCATAGTTGAACCTATTCAGTATGCACTGTTCATGAGGGAAGGAAATGGAATTTTAATGATTTAATGCTTCTATTGAATTGATATGATAATTTTGTGTAGGATTGGAAAGATTTTGAACCTTAGAAGCATTGAAATTCTAAGATTGTAGTTTTTGAAATTTTTCACAGTTACTGTTCACTCACATGAAAAGTGATTGGAATTTCATGATTTTGATGCTTCCAATGGTTTTAAAATGAAAATTTGTGTGGGGTAAAGTGGAGAAACAAGTATGGGAAGCATTAGAATCAAAATGAGAATTTTTGAAAGAATTGTATGCATATGTTCAGTTTTGTATAGCAGGCCATGAAGGAGATGGAATTTCATTATTCTAAGCTCATAGATGGATTCAAAATATAAAATTGTGTAGGGTAAAGTCAAGACATCAATTGATTTAAAGGCCAAGTCCATTAGTTAAGATTAAGGAAAATAAGTGAGCTTAATGTTCAAAAGGAAATTATGTTAGTTAAAGTGAGTTTAATGCTCAAGGAAATTAAATGATGATGGATGAATGGTTATGTGATATTAGGGATTGATTGATATGCTCCAAAAGAGGCAGCCACATATATAAGAGAAGTGAGAAGAAAGAAGCAAGATAAAGTGAAAGAAATAAAGTATATGAGGTAGTAAACTTATCCTAAACTAGTATGCATTGAATGTTATGCTTGAATGTGCTATGACTTTGTTGAATTATGTTGCATATGTGCTTATGTATGAATCTATGTTTCTATGATTACTTTGACCAATTGTATTTCATATGTTACATGGAAGCATGCACATTACACAATGCTAACATTTTCACAAGCAAGCACAAGTATTTACATTAATGCATGCATTATTTAGTACCGGTTGCTACTGAGCTTTCCCCAGAAATCTCATCCCTTTCCATGTAATCCCAATCCCACAGGTTTATAAATGATGAAAGAGGATGATGAAGCATAAAGAAAAGCTAGGGATTTTATAGTATATATGTTATGTGAAGAATTGTTATGTGTAATGTTGTCGTATGGCCAATATAAGTAGTGATGGTCATGATGTAATAAAAAATAATAAATGATGGAATAAATGTATGAAAATTTTATATACATTTAGTTGACATGTCAAGTTTCATTTTGACACCAAGAACGTCTTATTTGGATGTTTGTACAAAGAGAACTAATTTTCCAAAGTAAGGGACCAGAATCTGGTTTTAGAATTTTTGATCAAATGAACAGTAATCTTTGGCGAATAAACTGTATTAATTGGTGACTCATTTGGTCTGGAAATTATTTTTCCCTTAAATTTCAAGATTTTATCTTCACATAGCTCTTTGAACCACTTTGTTTCAATTTTCTAGAATTAATTATAATTTTTCAAAGTTTGTTGCGTAATCTGGAATACCATATGAACAGTAACCCGGGAAAGAGTAAAATTTCAGATTTGGCTAATGGACTTCCAATATCTTGTAAGTAGTTCCAAATGCTATTGAATGGTCCCTAAGATGTATAAAAGTAAGGATCTTACACAGAATATTTGTAATTTCCTTCTTCATCTGACTTGTCTTAGAGGTTGGGAAGAACTATTCTAAATATGTTGACTCCAATTGATCCCATGTAAGAGTAGAGAAATGAGTTGGTAGATTTTATAACCACTCTTTAGCCTTTCCTTCCAATGTAAAATGGAAACACCTCCTTAAGACATCATTCAATGTAGTCATTAGGGGTTTCATCGAGGAGCATATCATATGCATGGTTTGTAAGTGCCGATGTGGATATTCTCTTGCAAAATCATGAAATTTAGTTAAGGTTGCAATCAAAGCTCCTTTAATTTCAAAATTAGTCTCTTTAGTATAAAAACTATAAGGATCATAATTCACATGCGAATGATTTATTTTCCTCACACTTCTATTATCTTTTAAATTTATTGGTATTTCATTTTCTCCTTTTCTATTATGCCAATCATGCCCATTAGGATTAATCTTAGCCATATTAGAAATTTCTAATAGAATGTCTAAATTAAGTCCAATTTCGTATTTAGGGACTAAAGGATGAGCTAGATTCTATTGATTTTGTCTCTTCCCTAAATTCTTTCTTTAGTTTTCTAAGTTGTCTCTCAATTTCAGGTTCAAAAGGCACTAATGGTTCAGTTTTGCTACGCATGCAATACTGGAACAATCAAGAATAACTAGGCAAGCAATCACAATCAGACACAAAAGTTTCACAATAGAACAATTCAACTAGCAGCGATACAAGGGTGTTCAGGTTGCGACTTGATTACACATAGAATAAAAATGTTAAAAATTTGGGTCAGCGTCACGACTAAAATGTGGTCTAGCCATGAACAAAAATCACAGAGAGGAAATTTTCCAAAACAGTCGCAACCAAAGGCTGTTACTGTTGCAATTGGAGTTCACAGAGAGTAATCAAGTACTACAGGAGGCAATCCAGTTGTGACACAATTATGTGTGGTAGTGACTCAAAGGTGCAGAGCAAATTTGCATAAACTTGAAAAATGCGGAGTGCTATACAATGTAAACAACAAAAACTAAAATTCAAATAAAAAATAACTCAGGTAAGTAATAAAATTGACGACTAATTACTAATGAACCAATTACTTGGCTCTCTGGTAACGACGCTATTGATTGGGGAAGATTGTCGTCATCTGACTCATCAAAATAAAAGTAATTACACCATATTAATGCAATATAAGGCACAACTCTACCATTTTTCTTGTAACATCCCAATTTTTATCTTTATATTTAAGTAAAATAAAAAAATATTATTTATCAATAACTAAAAAATATTATCTAATTAAATTATTATGATTTAGTATTTTTATTATTTTTAATAAAATATGATATATAGATTATCCTATTTTTATCTTATTTAAAATTTTATGATTTGATTGTTATTATTAGTTAGAAATTTATTAGGATTTGGATTCAGATTTAGATATGTAATTTGATTTTAAAAATATAGTTTAAATTTTAAATTACAATACCTGATATAATTTTGATAAAGATAATAATATGCATATATCTTTGATTACATATACATATAATAATATATGTATTTATACTATAATGATAATATATTTTAAATTTTAAATTACTATATCTGATAATATTTTAATAAAAATAAGATATAAATTTGAATTTTGAATTATTATTATGGCTTTATAAATAGAGCTAAGACCCTAAGTTATTCTTGAAACTTGATTATTGAGTCAACTCTTCTCTTTTTAGTCATCTCTCTCAGTCCCTTTCATATTTTTAAAGAAGGTAACTACTTTATGATGTTGTGAAGTCCCATATCGGTTGGGAAGAAAAATGAAGTACGCCTTATAAGGGTGCAGATACCTTCCCTTCATAGAATTTTCTAGGTGGTTACGACTACATCTAGGGAAACAAAATACTGCTCTTGGTTATGGCTGCAAATAGGCACAATATCTACGAGGGAGGGGTCTGGGATATTATAATTTGTATCAGAACTAGGCCTCTAGTGGTGTACCAGTGAGGTCAATGAGCCCTATGAGGGGGTGGATATTGTAAAATTCCATATCGGTTAGGAAGGGGAATGAAGTAAGCCTTATAAGGGTGAGGATACCTTTCCCTCGTAGACTCATTTTCTGGGTGGCTACAGCTGCTCCCAAGGAAACAAAACCCTGCTCTTGGTTATAGCTACAACAGGGATAATATCTACGAGGGAGAGGTATGGGATGTTACAGAAGTGAACTCTCTAATAAGAAGTAATTACAATTGCTTTTGAGTTTGCAAATCCTCTAATAGTATTTACAACTCTTCTAATAGGATTTACAACTTCAACAATGAGATTTGTAACTTTCCCTAAGACATTGATAACTCTCTAACGAAGTAGTTGTTGGAAATCGTGCCCTAGGGGCCAATCATTGTCTTATGAACATTATTGATTTATGAATTTATTAATTGAGTTATCATATTATTTGCATGTTTACTATGATGACCATCCTTGGATAATTCATGATATTATCCTAAATGTCCCTGGTCGATCATCTATGTGGGAGCACAGATGAAATAAGACCAGTATGACTTTGAAGATGTATAGAGATATAAATCAAAGTCATAAGCACATGTAAGAGTACAGGGTGTTGGACCGACCCGCTATGAGAGAACTGCATGGGTAACGTCATAAGCTTCTCTCATATACAAACCATGTCAATATGCCCTTTGACCTGAGATCATCATGGATTCCTACATGACAAAACGCTCAGCTTTGACCTAGTCAAAAGTCACTTTTGACCGAGTGATCATAAAGACTATGTTTGGGCTTAGTGGTTTTTCATGCGGAGGAATGTGAATGGTCAAGATGGAATTTGTCCCTCACATTCGTGGAGAGATATTACTGGGCCCCTCGATGAGTGAGTCTGAGAAATGTATGGCCATACTGTAATGGAAAGGTAGTTCCATTTCTATAGTCAGACTACTCAGGGATCGAGAAAGTAACGGTCGGGAATAGGAGGATGACATTATCCATGCCTCATCCATGACCAAAATATCGCGTGACAGAAGGGACATGATATGGTTGTATAAAAGGTTACATCGTTTATCGATCCTCATATGATTTGGGTAGTTGTTATGTCTTGCTAGAGACCGCTTGCGACTTGTGGGCTAGTATAGCAAATGGCCCACTGCCAACTTCATATGGGCCTACAGGGTCGCACACAAAATAGCCCAACACGAGCTATGATGTCCAGATTCATTGAATCTAAGACATGTCCAGATTCAATGAAAGATCCAGGTGAATGTATATATATATTTATTTATATTTATATTCGTATATATATAAATTCGTATATATATATATATATTATATATATGAGATATATGAGATTTAATTTATAAGGATAAATTAAATCCCTATCATGTTTGAATTCGAAATTCAAATTGATAGGATATCTCATATAAGAGATATTTATAAGATTTAATTTATAAGGATAAATTAAATCTCTATCACGTTTGAAATTCGAAATTCAAATTGATAGGATATCTCATATAAGAGATATTTATAAGATTTAATTTATAAGGATAAATTAAATCTCTATCACGTTTGAAATTCGAAATTCAAATTGATAGGATATCTCATATAAGAGATATTTATAAGATTTAATTTATAAGGATAAATTAAATCTCTATCACGTTTGAAATTCGAAATTTAAATTGATAGGATATCTCAAATTTGATTTATGGGAATAAATCAAATATAACTCAGTCTCATCTTTATTTAAAGTTAAATAAATAAGTAATTAAATCTGTGGGACGGATTTAATATTATTTTATTTAATTAGTTTCTTATAAAATTATACAATATATGATATTGTATCAATTCGGAATTAATATAAGATTAACTCCAAAATCCAATTAGGTCAGGTGGAAAAACGCATAGCATCCTCTATATCTGATTGGAGGAGCTACGTTTGAAAATAACATAGAACACAAAAGGCCGAACGGAATCTGCAAAAGGTTTGCAGACAAGAAACTGCCGAAATAGAGACGGAGACTTGTGAAAGCCTTGGAGGGACAGGAGACGCTAGCACGTCGTTCGTGGTTGGAACGCTGTTCGTGTGGATACCAGTAGAGGAAGCCGACCTGAGGCGTCGACTTCTTGTGATCGGAAAGAGACCACCGTCCGCGGAGAGAATCTGTGAAGGTCGCTGAGGAACACTCCGTCGATTTCTTGCGATCAGAAAGAGATCACCACCCACGTAGAGAAGCTGTGAAATTCGCTGAGCAACACTAAGGGTAAGGATTCTTTCCACTTGACTTAAACACATACGGCAGATCCTGGCAAGGAATGGAAAATTTTAAAGTTTATTTCCGCTGCGTGTCTTCCAATTCCTTACAGTAGTTACAATTGCTTTCGTGTTTTGCAACTCTTCTAATGGTATTTGTAACTCATCTAATGGGATTTGCAACTTCAACAATGGGATTTGTAACTTTTTCTAAGATATTTACAACTCTTAAATTGCAAGATATAACTTTCAGGTTTACAACTCCTGTAACGGGATTTACAACTTTTCTTAAGACATTTATAACTAAAATTACATTACAATTGCTTTCGGGTTTGTAACTCATCTAATGGGATTTGTAACTTTTCCTAAAGTAATTACAATTGCTTCCGGATTTGCAACTCCTCTAATGGGATTTGCAACTTCAACAATGGGATTTGCAACTTTCCCTAAGGCATTGACAACTCTCTAACGAAGTAATTGAAATTGCTTTAAGGTTTTGCAACTCTTCTAATGGTATTTGTAACTCCTCTAATAGGATTTGTAACCTGAACAGTGAGATTTATAACTTTTCCTAAGACATTTACAACTCTCAAATTACAAGATATAGCTTTTAGTTTGCAACTCCTGAAATGAGATTTACAACTGAGATTTGCAACTTTCCCTAAGACATTTATAACTAAAATTGTATTACAATTGCTTTCATATTTGTAACTTGTCACATCCTTACTTTTAACCTCAATTATACTCATTGGAAAGTCATTGGAACTAATTACATAGCCTTTCTCCTTAAAAACATTCATTTTCAAAAGAATTGCTCTCGGGTACTGTTCACGTTACTGTTCATTTGATAATTCTAGAACATATACCCTACTTTACAAATTTATAATTAAATATAAAAAATTGAAATAGGGTACAAGCTGGTCAAAATGACCAAAATACACTCTATCCATTACTAGTACAAGCTGGTCATCTAGGGGCATTTTCTTAATTTTACACTTTTCCTAGACTGCTCTAGACTATAACCCACTTAACTGCCTCATTACCTTATTGGGCCTATGATGGCACCATTTGGGCCTTGGTATAGACTCATTGCCTTTATGGCACAAATTCTAAGATAACTTTCCCGACCATATTTATCAGATATTTTTTCACCATAAAATCCTGTAAGAATTCTACAGGATTCTTTTTCTAACTCTGTCATTTTTATAAATTCATATATTTAATATAAGAATTTACTATAAGGTTTCATCTGATTCTGAGGTTTGAAAAATAATATAATAATTCTTTCTGACTTCAAGAATTTATATCAATTAATTGTGATCTTAAATCAAAATTATGTGACTCCTTAAATTGACCGAAATATTTTTGTCTATCTACTAGTAAAATTTGGGTCTAATATGATTCTGGGCATTTTTTAGCCTTTTTCAATTCAACTTTCTCATAATTACATTTAGGTTCTTGACTTTTTGCTTATTTACATTTATGTCCCTAAACTTTTGATAATTACCACTTTTGGCCCAACTTTTGTTTCTACTTTAACTTTTTGCCTTCAACATTTTCTAATTTGTGCTTAGGTCCCTAAACTTTCCTTAGTTAATAATCCCCTTCTTTCCTTTCTCAATCTGATACAGTTTATTCTAAGAATCTCATATCCATTTCACATAAACTGTACAGTTACATCAGGTAAGAAAATTAGGGATATGACATAACTCCTCTAATAGAATTTATAGTTTCAATAATGTGATTTGTAACTTTTACTAAGACATTTACAAATCTAACGAAGTTGTAATTTCAGTTGTAAATGGCTTAGAGAAAGTTGCAAATCTCATTGTTCAAGTTATAAATACCATTGCAGGAGTTGCAAACTCGAAAGCAATATATTGAAATTTTAGTTGTAAATAGTTTAGAGAAAGTTATAAATCTCATTACATAAGTTGCAAACCTGAAAGCAATATCTTACAATTTTACTTGTGAATGTCTTAGGGAAAGTTGCAAATGTCATTGCAGAAGTTACAAATCCTATTGTAGGAGTTGCAAATATCATTGGAAGAGTTACAAACCAAAAAATAATTTCAATTACTTGGTACAAAGTTGTAGATATATTAGGGAAAGTTGACAATTCCATTAGTGAAGTTGCAAATCCCATTAGAGAAATTGTAAATACAATTGGAAGAGTTGAAAAATAAAAGTAATATCTTGCAATTTCATAGTTGTAAATATCTAAGAGAAAATTTGTACATAGTCATTATAAAATGTTGTCATAGTTATAGTCATTACAAAATGTAGTAATAGTGATTACAAAGTTTAACATTATAAAAGTTGAACACTGAAAAGTGATTACCTAAGTTTGAACATCAGTTAGTCGATAGTTGAACATTACAAAATTTGAACGTTATGAAAGTTGAATATTACAAAAAATTGAAACATCATTTGGTTAATGTGGCTATCTCACTTGGTGGATGTATGCTTAAAGCAAATTCTTGCATTGAGTTGAGCTTGTGATTTACTAGCCACCACATTAGCTTTGTCTAAACTCTACAAAACCAAGAAGACAACAAAGATCACATATAATTGATGAGTTTAGAAGAATAACTCAAAATTCCACATTCTCAATAGAGAATGAAGAAGAGGTCACCCACATCAGCAAACCAATTACAAGGCTAGTAACTCCTAGAATATTGGTAAGAGATATATGCATACAAGCATTCTAGTGTGCCCACCTACATGTAAGCAAGAGGTATATGCAAACAAGAACTCTCATTGGAGTATGCCAAACATGAGCATCAGGCATAACAATCTAAAAAAGAGAAAATAAGAATGCAGTGAAAGACACTTGTATCCAATAAATTCTAAAAATTGTTGACAACAAGGCCATAGGCAAACAAGGTATAAGTGTGATGCCATTATCAAAGAAGCCTAGGCAAAAAGATCCAATAAATTCTTTTGTAAGACAAAAATTTGAACTACAAGTTTTACTTTAGAAAAAAGGGAGTCATAGTAGTCAAACTTAAATTATAAATTATGGTTTCAATATATAGAATATTCAACGTAAAATGTTGTCTCCAATTTTACTAAAATATCTCCTAAAAAATCATCCATGATCCCTTATTCCTAGTTCAAAGTAATAAAATTGAACTTAGCTTTATCTCTTTGGCACTAAAATACATTATTCCAAGGTAACATATCAACAAGGAGAATCTTTTAATTCTAACAAACTTTATGCTCTAACATTTTTGATGCCCTTTAGTCAATTAAAGTGTAAGCT
Organism: Leucaena leucocephala; assembly: GCA_037074615.1. Taxonomy (NCBI): domain Eukaryota; kingdom Viridiplantae; phylum Streptophyta; class Magnoliopsida; order Fabales; family Fabaceae; genus Leucaena; species Leucaena leucocephala. Next base: position 13,983,239 of record CM073516.1, on the reverse strand, counting down.
GCAATAAAAGGTCACAATCATAGTTAAGACTCCATTTTAGATAATAATGACCAAAACAATATTGGAGTTGGAGTACCACAAGACTATGAACTAACAAAATTCTCTATTGGTAAGTTGCACATTAATACAAATTCTATTTCATTGCAAGTGTAAATTTTGTAAGATCCATAAGAAGTTACATATTCAACTGAGGAAACAACCACCTTCAAAACCTTAGTATTCCTATCTTTCCCAACAACAAACCATTCTCAACTTTATGTATAGAGCATCTAAACATCCAGCTTATGTCTATGCTTGAAGGCAGCTACTCAACATGGTTAAAGATCATGGAAAAAGTTCCAAGACTGACACTGCTCATTACCCACTATAGGCAAGGAGATTGCTACCATATGAACTTTAGTGCCATGGGCTAATCCCTTCTAAGTTAGTACTTAAAATAACAAGAATAAGGGGTATAAACTGTGAGCAGAAGGTTGCACATCAAACTTTAACCAGGTTGAAGGGCACCAATTACAAGAAATCAATCAATCTAATGACTGTGAAGATCACCATGGGACTATACTAGCAATACAAATTAAGTGATTGAGGCAATACAAAGTAAGTGATTGATAGCCAATGTCATCATGAAGTCACCTAAACACAAATTATAGAAAGCAAACGTTCAAAATTAGTTAATTGTGAGAGTCAAACATGCAACATCTCCTATAATAATTGTGGAGAAAGTAAACAGATATCAACAAATCTCTTTCACAAGCCAACCTCACGACCAATTTGGGTAGGAAATTTCTCTAGCTTCAGCTCAGCTAAAGACATCTCCTACAAGCTTCGTCTTCCATTCGTGCCCACAGTTTCTTCTTCACATTAATACTATAGTATACTCTTCATTTAGTTCAGAGGTAATTTGATATTTTTATCTAAATTTATAAAGGATAGATTGGGCAGGAAGGACGGATTGAGCCTCCTGCCCAATCTGTCCTTTTAGATATTCATATGCTCAAATTGTTATTTCCAAATTTACATGGATTTTTTTTTTTTTACCAAGAATGTTTAAAGTATCCTTCATGATACTAAAAAATCAAATTTATTCCCTTGGTGGTATTGAGAAAAGACTGGTTTAAAAAGCTAAATTGAAAGGCAGTAATTACTTTGACTGGAACATGTTAAAAATTATATACTGTAATTAATTTTATTTGGCATTGGATCAACCATCAAACTCTAAAATTTTTAACATAATTTTAAATAACTGTGAGAATTTAAATTTTGATTTTTGTGTGAAATTAGTTTCTTTTGTTAAATTTTACCCACGTGATTCTAACCGTTAAAATTAGTGCATTTTCTTATAGTTCCAAGGGTAAGGGTTAAAATAAAATTATTGCACTTTGGTATGGACCTTATAAACTTAAGTATAAGATTTTTATTATTATATATGTAAAAAATATTTTTAAAAGAGTTATTCCGATTGAGCTTGGTAATAATTAAATTTAAAGTTTGTTTTTGCTTCTCAATGTGTAATTTATGATTGTTTTGCTGGTAAAGTTTAAACTATATCCCCCTAGTTATAATGTATAGAAATTAATCTTTTTAAAATTTATGATCTTAAATATAAGTAATTTTAAAAAATTTCAAATAAATCTAACAATATTTAAATTTAATTTTATTTTCTTTTTCGGTTCTCAAGAATCAAGATACGTAATTTATAATTTTAAATATAAGTAACTTCAAATTTTTTATTTTTAAATAAATTTAATGATTAAAGTAGATTTATACGTGAAGGAGGAGGATTCCATCAAATCAAAAAATAAATAATAAACCAAAAACGAAGACGTAGTTGGTATAGAGCATTGTTTCTATTTAATAATTGATTTTTTTATGAAAAGAAAGAGGAGGGGAGTAGAAAAAAAGAAAAAAAATCCAACGTCGTCGTCTCGTTCTCTGCCCTCTCTCGTCACTCTCATTTTCTCTCTCCCTTATCGCCGTCGCCGCGCTTTCTCTCCACGACGTTGTCGCCCTCTCCTCCTCCTCTACAACTAAGCGAACCAAGTTCTTCCAACTCCTGATTCCTGTAGGTTGTACTGCACTCCCATTTCTGCTTCAATTAAAGTCCCAATAGGTAAGCATGCTTATTGCCAAGATATCTCTATTTTCTTCTGCAAATTGTCATGGTTGATTTGTATTTTTCGTGACTAAATTTAGCTCAATGCTTCCATGGCTACTGGGGTGATTTTTTGTTGTATTGCTTTTCGTTAGTTTGGTTTATAAGGGTGAATTTAGGCTATATATTTTATAGCTCGGCCTTCTGCAAATATCAGTCGATTTACCCTTCTTATCACAAACATTTTGGTTGTATACTTTACTGGTGAGACTATTTTCAGGTTATATGCATGAATTTTACAGTACAAGACTTTTTCAGTAGTTACTCGTTAATGGGTATTAATTAATTGTAGCTATATTTGTCTTTTCTACTTTCTGATGCATTCTAATAACAGTTTGTGATGTGAATATATATATATATATATATATATATATATCGATCAATATTCAGTGAAATAAGTTTACTAAATTGCAAGGTTGGTCACTTGTGTCCGTAAACTGTTTTTCCTTTCGTATGTTATATTATTTTTAATAACAATGTGTATCTTTTATATACATATTACATATATTCTTACTCATTATTATAACTTCAGTAGAATTATCTAAACAAAAACATATTTGGTTGATTTGCTATGCTTATGAAATTTTAATACCTGGTCTTGGTTTTAATAGTCCACTATATTCTTCTCCATCTCTTAAACCCATCACATTCCGGTGTAATTCCCTATCTTATCATTGCCTAAGCTCACATTTTATTTTTTTCCCTCTTCTGGTTGCAACAGAAAATTAGTCTCAAAGATGAAGGTGGTGGCACTTATTAGCGGTGGAAAGGACAGTTGTTATGCCATGATGGAGTGTATTAAATATGGCCATGAGGTTTTTATTTTACATATTTGAACATGAAAAATTTCTGTTTTATTCACTTGGTTTCTGGTCCTAATTATCATTACTGTTTTTTTTTTTCGGCACCTGGTTTGTTGCTGGTATTGCAATAGATTGTTGCATTAGCAAATTTGATGCCTGATGATGGTTCTGTGGACGAGCTAGATAGCTACATGTATCAAACTGTAAGCCTTATTAGCCTTTTCCTCTTAGATTACTACATAAAACTATTCTAAGATTGGATACATTTAATAGAGTTATAAGGGTTCTATTAAAACAGAAAAGAAGAGAAAACATTGAAACTATAATTTTCTTTAGCACTTTGGGCTTCAAAAGATGTCTGTAAGAACTGTGTCATGAATCTACAATACTCTTTGGAACAATTAATCGTATAGTTAGAAAGTTGCCTTGATACAGTTATAACTATATTTCTTATTTCATAAAGTTAGATTATAGATAGTATTTTTTCATAACTCACAGATAAGCTTAATTAATGCTGTTCTCTTATTGTAATATGTTTATCAGCTTTGCTTTGGATTTATCAAGGGGTTATACTGTAATAGGTATTCAGAATATAGGGTGGCCTAGAAATTATATAATACTGATAACATGGTTAAGAATTTGCTGGAGTGAACTGAAGACTAGGAAGTGGAAATTTGAAAATTTCCCGCGCTGTCTAGAAATTTTACCTGTCTGACAATCTTGCTCTTTGATGTTATCTTGCTGATTGTACAATAAATTACACTAATTGTAACTTTATTTTTGAGTTATCTAGTCTTTGGTCTAATAATACTCTGACAGAAAATTCAACTATTAGGGCATCCATTATGGCATTATCTTAAGATTTTGTGGACATTTATTTACTAGTTGTGTGTATTTTCCTTACACGTGTGACAATGAGGATTGGCTACTCAATGTCTACTTCAGGTTGGCCACCAAATAATCATCAGCTATGCAGAATGCATGGGATTGCCATTGTTCCGAAGGCGAATAAAAGGATCGACAAGGCAAGCCTTATTATTGAAGTATTGTGGTTAAATTAGTTATTTTATCTTTAAAAAGATAGAATTGTTCAGTTTTTTTAGCAGTAGTAGGAGAACAGCCTCTTAACATATGTTATGACTACCTTGCATAATGCATATGTGAATTTGGGATCAATTTTCTTTTAATGTTAGATGCCCGTATTGTTGTGGGGGATTTGCTCCACATTGCTATAATGATATTATCTCATCCTGCATGTATTTGAACTACTGTGAAGTACTCCTCCAGTCCTTGATCTAATTTGTATTGTAATTTATATTACAAACTAGGTCTTATATTAAGGACCGGAGGAGAATTACTTTTGGAGTGTATTTTGGTGTCTGTAATCTGTATTATCAAGTGTTTGTGGGCTGATAACTTCTAAATCGAAGATCTCTCCCCGACATTGCAACTAATTGCATTTTTCTTAAAGCACAATGTTCTTGTAATTGCATTCCCCAAGACTCCCGAAATATTTGGATTTATATAATTATATAATGCTTAATCTAAAAATGATATTTTGTGTATAGGCATCAGGAGCTTGGATACAGACCAACTCCGGGTGATGAAGTTGAAGACATGTTTATTTTGATAAGTGAAGTAAAAAGACAGATACCCTCTGTTACAGCAGTTTCCTCTGGAGCCATTGCATCCGACTATCAGAGGTTGCGGGTGGAAAGTGTGTGTTCAAGGTTAGGCCTTGTTTCTCTGGCATACTTGTGGAAACAACATCAATCATTGCTTCTCCAGGAAATGGTAAATTGCTACGTCAATGTAAATTTTACACATGCATGTATTCATTTATGTATATAAATTTGCCTTATTTTTCATATAACTGTAATTACATGTTTGTTTTGATCAGATTGCTAATGGAATTGTGGCTATAACAGTGAAGGTATAACTTCTTGGTTAGCTTTGCCTTATAGTTTTATCTGTTCCTTCTTAAATGGGAGGCAATTACTGTGTTCTTCCCACTTTAGTACTTGTCAGCTACTTAGGGAGATCTTAAATTCTTTTGCTTTTATGGAACATTTTGTCCATTATCAATTGACAATGTTCCAAGTGTAATGCTACCATATAGTAACATCAAGTCATGCTGGTTTTGGCTTTGATTATAGGGCAGCCATTTATACAAGTGATATACAGCCAAGAAAAGAAACAAAACCCGTTCCATCTATTTTTTAATTTACTGTGTGAAACTTTTATATCATAACTATTGTTCTGGACCTTAATGCTTTATATACATTACTAGGTTGCTGCGATGGGTTTGGACCCTGCAAAGCATCTGGGCAAAGAAATAACCTTCTTGAATTCATATTTGCATAAATTGAATGAGTATGTAAGAGTTCCCCACAAATTGTGAAATTCTTCTCTTTAAGGTCTCTTTATGTTTTCGTTTTGCAACTCTCTTTTCTTTGTCCTTTGCAGGTTGTACGGAATTAATGTTTGCGGGGAAGGAGGGGAATATGAAACATTAACACTTGATTGCCCACTCTTCATTGTAAGTTCATAGCATAAGTTTTGATTGAATGATAGTAGTTGAGCCATCTAGCTCTGTCTGCTACCTTTTTCTTGTCTTGTCTATTGGGATCCAGTATACATTTATGGAGTCTATGTTGTGAATATAGTGCTGTTATTAAGATATTAGTTGGAGCTTTCATTCTCAAATGCATTTGATCCAAGTGATTTTGAGAATTTGAACTTTTATAATTTCCTAAAAAAAATGATATTGTTACTTGCTTTGTTTTAAATTCATGTTAATTATTTTCTGCAAATTTCTTCTGTCAGCGATATGATTTTTGAAATTTCAGAATGCTCGCATTATGCTTGATGAATATCAAGTTGTTATGCACTCATCAGATTCCATTTCTCCTGTTGGAATTCTTCATCCCTTGGCATTCCATTTGGAAAACAAGGCAGATGCTCAGCCTTTAAGATCACCAGACAATGAACACAAGATAGAGAAACTAGGAGATGTATTTGAAGTGCATGATTGCCCAGCAAGATGTGAAGCCTCATGCAAGCCTATAGATTATGTTGCTGATCTAATAGATGGCTCAAAGTATAAATTTCAATTTTCAAGAACAAAACACAAGAGTGCTTTCTCCATGTGTTGTTGGTTGCAAGATTCATGCGGTGGTCTTAATTCGTAATCTTTTCCATTTCATTTTTTCAATGACTAGCCTCTTCCACTTCCCCTTTAATTTGTTTTTCTAATATAAGTAATGTTGGCTAATTTCCTTGGAACAGGTTTGCAGGAAGATCTTGTGGCTGTTCTGGGGAAAATTGAATCACAATTAGGGAGTTTTGGTTTTGGCTGGGAGAACGTCCTCTATGTGCATCTTTACATTGATGACATGACTCAGTTTTCTGTGGCAAATGACACCTATGTGAAGTTCATAACACATGAAAATTGCCCTTTTGGTGTTCCATCCCGCAGTACAGTTGAAATGCCTTTACTACAAGTGGGTTTGGGTAGGGCATTCGTTGAAGTTATGGTGACAAAAGATCAAACTAAAAAGGTTTTGCATGTGCAGAGCATTTCTAGGTGGGCTCCTAGTTGCATTGGGCCATACAGCCAGGTAATAATAGTTCCCAGCAGCTCGGCATGTATTATAAAAACAGCAAGGATGCATGTGTTTATTCCAGTGTAGCAGATTATTGTTAAAATTGAGTATTGGGACAACTGTAAATAGTTAATGCTTAACAGCTGTTAAACTATTCTAGCTCTGGACCTAAATTTGGTTTGCTTATTTTTCTGTCCAGTGGCTAAACTGTTGAAGCATCACAATTCATTTGGAGAGATTAGAGAATTCAACTCTGAAATGCTCCGTGTGAACACGTGTGTGTGTGTGTGTGTGTGTGGAGTTTTCCTTGCAATTTTCATTGACCCCTAAATTTTAGGCTGCTAGCTGGACTTGGCTTAGTTTAAGTTAGATAAATATTTTCCTTGTTTATTAGTTAAATCCTTGAACATGGATTTTTTATTGTTTGGCTGCATCTTTGATTATTTTAAGGGTGACAGGACTTGAAAGTTAAAACTAATTTGCTCTTGTTTATATAACCAAAAAGAAAAACATTGAATTGCAATTTATCATTTGAATAATTTAAATGCACAGAAAAGTGACGGCTTTGCTCACTTGTGTCCATATTTTGTGTAATTCGTATTATCACATCTTAAACGTTTTCTCAATTAACTTCAGTTCTTTCTAATTCTTTTGCCCAGGCAACCTTGCATGAGGGTATACTTCAAATGGCTGGGCAGCTGGGGCTTGACCCTCCTACAATGAATCTTTGCAGGGGTGGACCAAGTGCTGAACTGGAACAAGCACTTAAAAACAGTGAGGCGGTGGCAAAGTGCTTTAAATGCTCGATTTCAACATATGCAATTGCATTTGTTATTTACTGTTCTAAACGTGTCTCATCATTGGAGAAACATGAACTTATGAAAAAACAGGAAACTTTCCTCAGGGACATGAAGATTTCTCCTTCAAGGGAAGGAAGTATGCACAAAGCATTAGATCCTGTTTTCCTTTATGTCCTTGTTCCTGATCTTCCCAAGAGGTACATAATCCTGTTGCTCTCGACTTGGTTTGTGGGGATTTTGTTTTTGGTTTGGAGAGGAATGCTTGCTTCTTCACTGGCTTATCTTCTCCTTTAATTATTTTATGGATAGAAGTGTCCATATGGTTTCCCTTTGGTGCTTAGCACATGGTCTTTTTTAGCGAGAACCCATTATCTGATGAGCAAAGAGATATCATCACGTAGCGAGCACATGGTCTTTTTTAGCTAGTCTTTGATTCTTCTCATCCTAGTAAGTTTTATTCTTCTACTAAAAAAAGAAAGCTGCTTGTGATTTAAGTATTTTTTTTTTTTTGGTGTCTTGTACTAGCTTGGTGTTCTCAATATCATTGAATTTTGAAACTTAAAATTATAATCTGTGTCTGGTATCATATTAATTCATTTTTTACGGAGTGGGTCTGGGGAATGGACTATCCTTTGAATTCTTGCACCATCCAAATCTTGTGCTATCACCATCACATAATCCATGCATTTAGTTGGTTTCACTCTCGGGCTTTGCAGAGCTTATGTAGAAGTGAAGCCTATTCTTTATGTTGAAGATGACAATGAAGCAACAATTGAGAATGTAATGGAAAGATCTGGTTCAAATACAGCGAGTTATTGGGGTTTCAAGCATGAAGGATGGCATGATTCTTGCATTCAAAAATGTGCGGTTCATGGAAAGATATGTGCGCTTGTATTGTCTATTACAAGTGAGATGGCTGTGAAGATATGTTCTGAATCTCTTCCGGTTGTTCATGTCAATGATGGTCAATTTTCTGTCTCCAAGGCGCATATGGAGAAAATTTCAAAGTTCTTGATCTATCTACTTGACAAAGCTATGACAGACAATGCTTTTTTCGCCTGGGAGGATATAATGGTCAGTTTCCGCGTTAGAATCTAACATACCTATTAAACTTTGATTCTTTCACTGTCCTGCCTTCCTGATCATATTTTAAAGTTGAACATTCTGTTTACTTTGTAAACTATACAAATCTTCAGTATTTTTGTGAGTATGAGTATATGGATAATGTGATTATCAGGTACAAGTTATTCCTCTAAATTAGGTTTTATATTAAAGATTTGAGGAGTATTACTTTACATTCAAAAGATCTGATGCATTCTTCAAATGACAATTGGAATATTCCCCATAGGAATAGTTGATTTAGCAGAAGGGCACCACAAAACTATATGATAGGAAAGCTACATTTTACCCCTCTGAACTAGGGCTTAATAACGAAGCTAGTACGTGTTAACATGATAGTTATTTTCCCTAAATGTAACAAAATACTGCATCATTACCCAACCACGCCACCACACACCCCCTCCCCCCGGCCCAAAAAAAACAAAAAAGAAAAAACCAAAAAAGTATAAAACAAAAGAAAAGAGAAACAAAAAGTAAAATTGGAAACAACAAAATTGCTTTAGGAGCTATTTGGTCATTTTAAGGGTCAAGGAGGTGTTTGATTATGGTTAAAGTTCACATAACCAGTTTGCAATCAGACCAGACCTTACATTAAGGAAATATCTGCTTTATTCTACTTCCTCTTTTTGGTTGACAATAAAGTTACTGAGTGGGACCTTTTAGTTAATAATTTATTTTGGTTAATAATTTATTTAAAGATCTAATTGTTTGGTAAAATACAATGGCACCTTACAATCCATATAGCCAACACTATCTAGTGGAATAAAGCTTGTCCTATTATATCCAAGTTGTCATTGTCGTCATATGATCTAACATATCCTTGCATGTGCAGAATTTACGATTCTACATCCCAGCAAGCCTTGAGGTATCCATGGAGGAATTGGTAGCCTTGTTCAACAATGCACTTTCAGAACTCGCCGAAATGAGTAAGGTTATTATAAGTGGTGAGGAGCCAATCTTCAACATAGTTCCTGTGACAGGTGCTGGAAGGTCTGCTTCATCAATGGATGATATTATAACTTGTGAATTACTAGCTAGGAAATCCTGAGTCCATCTGTTTGCTTTCTGGTCAAAGTGTTATTCATCTCATTGTTGCAATTGAAGGGAGCTTGGACTGCAAAGCAAGAGGGGTTGTTTATGGTATGTGGTTTTCCAGCTCCCTTGTAGACTGTGGCTTTCCCTTTCTTTTTGCTGCCTTTAATTTTAAGTTCATCTAAAGGATGTTATGGCTTGAAAGAAAGTATTAGGCCACATGAATATACTTGTATCCATGATATGCAATATATTTAATTATTTACGTTTAATTCACTGAGCATGTTTATATTTTCATTTAAATGCTGACGCATCATCAAACTTAAGTAATAGTTGTGCAAATGAAACGTTGATAAAGTATATTTGTATTTTAATATTTTTAAATTGTGTTATATTTATATTAAAGCATTAAAATTTAGATATATTTTGTCATTATTTAATTGTTGAGTTATTATTTTAAATTTGTTAAGTCAGTATTTTTCATTAGTGAGGTTAATAGTGTTAAGCTTAAAAAATTAAAAATATATTTTTAAAATTTAAGGGATTAAAATGAAATTTGATAGAAATATTACAGATAAAATGTATGTTTTAGCCGATATGATATATGGATATGTATTTTTATGCAAGAAGTTATGAAAAGCAGAGAAAAAAAAATGAAGATATGTATATAAAATTAGTATTACCGATTCCATTGGGAAAAAACATTTCACTCGTCATATTTTCTCAATTATAACCATGTCACGTTAGAAACAAATGGTGCGACATATGTTTAATTAAATTACCATTCTTTTGCTAAGAGAAAAAAAACCATTCCGTCATTATCTTAAATACAGATTATCTCTCTCTCTCTCTCTCTCTCTATATATATATATATAAATATCACTTAGAAGTAAAGCGTGCCTCTAAAAGAGAGTTAATTTCTTGCTAGTTTTAGCCTGATGCAGTCATTTGGCAATTAGAATCTGGTAGTCCCATGATTTGTGTCAATTAGAATGCTGCAAATGAAGGTTCATGCTTATTATATATTTACATTATGGGTGATATATATATATATATATGAATTACCTAGCATAGAGATTTCTTGGGAACAACAATATGTTTATTTTTTTATAAAAACAAATTTAGATAGATTCGATACCGGTTCTCCTACTAAGTTTATGACATAGCTCCATAATTTAGAGAATACTTACATAAGACTTATAAGATTGTCTAGTAACCCTCACGAATGGGAATCAAATTCATATCCTTATAAAATATGAGCATATTTTTTATCATCTATGCTAACTTTTATTGGCACAATAATATGTTTATGTTTGGCTAACAATTTGCAAAACCCTTAATTTTGAATTGCCCAAACATAATCTATACCAAAACAGGCTGAAAAATTAGTGTGGGGCTTCTAAATTGGTAGTCAAACACTCACTAAGTGCATTGTCTTTCTCCAAATTTATTTTTTATAACAATCAATCAATATATATCTATAAATTCCGTAGCATCAATATGGTTGGTCCACTTAATCATTCTAATGAACTACGTAGGTATAAAATTATTTTTTTGTATACAAAAGTTTAATGTAGGTATAGTGTGTGTTTGGATAGATTTTTAGAAAATTATTTATGAAAAAAAGGGCTTTTGGATAGCTTTTAGAAAAGGATTTTTAGATAATAGTTTATAAAAAAAAGTAATTATGGATAAATGAGTATTTAGATAGTTATTGCTAAAAGACTTTTGTAATTGAAAAATTACTAAAAAGGATATAATTTTATTAAAAGTATGAGAGAGGAGAGATGTTGAAAAAGAGAGAGAAGATATGAGAGAGGGTGGAGAAGATAGATAGTGAAAAAGATAGATGAGAGATGAGAGATAATTAAAAAGATATAAGAGAGATGAGAGATGAGAGATGAGAGAGGGTGTAAGAAAAAGTAAGGGTAAAATAGTAATTGAGTAGTCCATAAGCTCTTTTACTGTTATAAAAGCTACTCTGATCAGTTTATCTGAAATTATGGTTTGATCCAGAAATCTTTTTGAATAAATATGACTATTTATTTTAAAAAAATTTTAAACTAAAGTTTGGGTTAAAAATTCTTTTAAAATTTAGGTTTTCTATGTTTTCAAAAAGGCCAATAATGTGATTGGTCCACTTAGTCTTCTTAATCATCAAAGTAGATGTACCCCGTAATCTGCCTTATGCCATCCGGGATTTTGGGCCCGTTTGGTTCAATTGCATACACTTTTGCATTACAATCCAATGAAAATGCCATGGAATATTAATTATTGGGGGTAGTGTTTGGTTATGATATTTTAAAGCAATGCAATAGAATTGGGTAAAGACATTTCATCACTGGTTAAAGAAACCTTCCTTCCCCAATGTCCATTGTCGGTCAAGCGTCTGGCACAAATAAATCATTCATGGCGTGGTTCAGAGATGAAGATATATGGGGAAAAAATAGATCTAGGAATCAAGGCTCCAAGCTTGGGTGTCGTCGTTGCCAGTATGGAGATCCAGAAATCATTGACATCGTGAAGGATTAATGGTTTGATCATGAAGAGGTCTGAAACTATGTAGAAGAAGAAAAAGAAATCGTTTTGAAACAAGAAATGCAAATACCAAATGAAAATAGACGTCTCCTGTTGCATCAGATTCATGCTCAGAAAGTAAAAAGGCGAAAATCAAGAAGAAGAAGAAGGGACAAGATGAGATGGGGAAGAGACATACAAAAGGAGGGATTAGTGAATAAATGGATGAAATGTTTCACTAAATGCAAAGATAAACAAACACGAGGATTAGGAAACAGAAGGCCTAATAAATTTGAAGATAATGTGAAATATTTACTATTATTATTATAACTATTTATAAATTAATTAGAATAATTAATAAATATTTTTGAGTGTGACCTGTAATCATTTGGACATAGTCCAATATTAGTTATTGACTCAATTTATTAAAGTTAATTTTTTAATTATGGAAATTGACAACAATAGCGGTGCACAATTATTGAGTGATAGTTTTTTAAGTTCTAAAGTGATAACTTTTCTATGTTCACTATCTGAGGGTTTCCTATGGGTGACGGCAATATAAGACTTGCCATTATTGTGTCTAATTATCATATGGAAAAACCTATTCTTTTAATCTAATTGTATTCTCTGATTGAAATTCTCTTAGTTAAGTTACAATTCTTTCTTAGATCAGCTAAGCAAATGACGAGAAGTATTTATAAGTCTTCCGCTGTATTTCATATATATTTTATACTTATATATGTTATAATCTAGATTAATTAAATTATGTATGAGATATTTTTATTCCGTAACATAAATGAGTTAGGTTGAAAAAGAAGAAAATTCATATTTTTTTAGGGAAAGTTAATACGAAGATCTTATAGTTTCCCTTGGCTTTGAATTAGGTCCTTAACTATTTCTTTCTTTCTATTTGGTTCTTTAACTCTTTACTGGTAGATTCTTTAGTAATTGAGATTTAAAACTGTTAAATAAGGACCAACATTGTTAAACTTTTCTGTTAGAAAGCACTACCAATTAGATAATGAAAACCATGCCTGAAACATCTTCTCCTTCTGTCTCCTTCCTCTATAACCCCCATGTCTCAAACTAAGATTTCATCTCTTCACTCATCCCTCAACATCTTCCCTTTACCCCCATTCTCTTGACTTGTAAATGGCTCACATCTCCTTTCCACCTCTCCATAACATCTTCCCTCAGTTGCTAAAGTCATCGTGAGCCTCTTCTGGGATCCCCACAATCATCTTGAGACAGCCTTTCAAACACTCAACCGAATCCATGGCAGCGGATGATAGGACCTAGTTGACGCTCTGCAGTAGAGGAGGGATCCACAACTTAACAATGGCCCAACTCGCTCGTCTCTCTTGTAAAACTTCAAATGGGTTCCATCATCTAATCTCACGAACTGATGAATCTAATGGCAGAAAGTTGCATGACCTAATAAAAGAAAATCTAGAGATGAAATTCAAAACTAAAAAAAAAAACAGCTATAATATCAGCCGGGAAAAGCTTAGAGAGAGAAAAATGGGGGAGAGTTTTTCTCATTTTACATTTTTATATCCTTGTGTACAAGATTTTGATGTGAGCTTTTATTTATAAGCCTGCAATCATTAAATTAATACATAAATTACAATATATCTATGCTAATATTATAATGTACATTTCTCAAAATTAATAAATCTCAATGCATCTAGTACTTGTGAGTACTCTTGCACTTAAGAATGTAATTATTACGTTCATGGACCATTCTATCTTAAATCCTCCTCCTCATTTTCACCTTTTCCACTTTTTGAGCACGAATTTGATGTGAAAGGAGACTTCTATTTTGGTATTTGCATTTCTTGTTTCAAAGCGATTCCTGTTTCTTCTTCTACATAGTTTCAAATCTCTCCATCATCAAACCATGAATCCTCCACACTGTCAACAATTTTTGGATCTCCATGCTAACAGTAAGGACAGCCAAGCCTAGAGCCTTGCTTCCTAGATTTTTTTTTTCATATCTCTTCATCTCTAAACCACGCTATCAATGATTTTCAAATCTTTACTTCGTTTCACTGTCTTTGATTTGTGTTGTTTTGTGCATGAATTAGTACAAGATGTTGACCGACGATGGACATTGAGAAAGGCTTTTTTAACCAAGGATAAAACAGCTTTTACACAATTCTATTGCATTGCTTTTAAAATAACATACCAAACGATACCCCAATAATTAATATTACATGGTATTTTCATTGCACTGCATTGCACTATAGTACAAAAATATCTGCAATGAACCAAACGGACCTTAAATCCTTGATGGCATAAGGCAAATTATATGGCACTTGTACTTTGATGATTAAAGGGAATAAATGGACCAATCACATTCTACTTACGTAGTTGATTAGAATGGTTCAGTGGACCAATCAAATTGATGCTACAGGATTTATTTATATAATATTGATATTGATGGTTATATGTATATAATATAAATATAATTAAGGTGAAAATTAATATTGATGGTTTCAGAAGCTTCCACTCAGGAGCATTGTGCAACTGGGAGTTTTTTTTAAGAGTAATGTTATTCCAAAAATTATTAAATCATAGCAATGTCATATTGACATTATCTAAAATTAAATTTAATTATTAGTGATTAATATATTAACGTAGCAGGCCAACATGACATCCGTCTCATCTTTTTTTGGATTAATGTACAAATTGCGTCAGAAGTTTTTACTCTTTAGCGCTGTTATCTAAAAGTTTTTTTAAGTTTAATATCGCCTTAACAGTAGTTAGCTAGGTCTAACTTGACATTGTTAAACTTAACTCCCAAATACCTAGAGCTCATGAGTTAAAATTTTTGGAGCAAATTTATACATGAACCCATATAATATTGTAACTATATTAGACAAAATATATACACACACATTCACGTGTGTGTGTGTGTATATTATAAATGACAAATATATATCTGTGATCATTTTAATGACTGACTATTGACTAGGCATTTTACAAAGAAAATTATGTCCATTAACTTTGCCCTCATTTTGATTTTGGTTATTTAACTTTTAAAGACGAGGTTTTAGTTCTTTAATTTTAAACTGTTTGAGGCTGTTATTCTTTTTGTTGTAAAGGGTGTTATTTGTTCATGCTACACTAACACAGTTTGATATGCTTATTTAGCATGCTGAATGGGAAACTATGGGGGAAAAAAAAGCTTAATTTGTTTTATAAAAAACATAAATTAAATAAACACATCAGAATCGCAACCTTCAGGCTCACATTGTCTCACCCATCACTGACGAACGACACACCTGCACGCACCCCCCCCCCTCTCCCGGCGACGGCAGCAACGGAAAAATCAAGGTGCGGATGGGACAGTGAAGATGCTGTAAAATAAATCTGTCTTCGGCATCGCCGTTGCACAAGATGGCCGCTCTTCTCCTCCACATTTGCTCTTCTCCTTCCCTCTTTCATGTTCACTGACCCTTCTCCCCTAGAGACGGCTGCAAGGAGCCTCCCCAAGCAATGACGACAATGGGTCACCAAGGTAACGACGGTGACAAAGCTTCTTCATACTGCATCGGCCCAGATCTACCTCTCTGATAAAGATTAAAATCCCACCACTTTGGTAGCCATGACGATTTTCATTGCTCGTCCTCCAGATATAGGTCTTCGGTCGATTTGGGTCTCTAGGCAATTTTTGTCTTTCCCGTCGATGAGGATGGGGTTCACTGTTCAGGTAAGATTTTCTTCCATTCCTCAACCACTAGAAGTCCGTGCGGTCACCGTCGCCGTTGAAGTTGGCACCTTGTTGAGGAAGAAGACGGTGTGCCCTAATCCCTTAACGGACTCTGTGCGTGCGCACTCGTCTTGTTTAATGGTTTTTTTTTTTTTTTAAACAAAATTATATATCTAGGTGAATATATTTTAGCAAGTCAGCTCTAGATAAACATTTTTAATGATGTTATGTTAGTGCTATATAAGCAAATTTAACGCCTTTACAGTTATAAGGACTAACGATATCAAACGGTATAAATTTATATTATTAGATACCTTTAATATATATAATTATATAATGATACGTTAAAAAAATATAATTTTAAGAAATAAAGTGATGATTTTATATTTAGGAACAATTTAAATCATATTTAAATCTTATAATTAAAAATATAAAGAGTAATTACTTTTTGAGACTTTTTCTTCTCAAAAAAGTACTCTAGGATTAAAACATATCTCAGGAATCTCTTTCCTATTTATCGAGATTTTTATTAAATTTTTTTAACTTATGAGTATTTTTCTATATTTACATTTTGACCTGATATTTTCTCTTATTGACACTTTTTCCCCTAAACTTCTCATAGTTACATCTTCTAGCCCATTTGCCTTATTTGGACTCTAAACTTCTTGCTTTACTCTTAATTAGCTCATCTTATCATAATTTCTCTTATTTCCTCATTTACTCGGTATTAAAAATACCGGATGTTACATGGCCCACGTTTTTACTTTATTCAACAAAGCATAAAAATAATTGATACTAAAATAAAGGAAGAAAGAGTACATAATTTGAAACAATGCTTACCAAAATAAAATCCGTTTGAGAGATTGGATAATTGATAATAGAATTAGGTAAAAAGTATAAAAAAAATCCACTCGAGATATTATCTGTGAGAAAATTAAAGAGAATTTCTATCAAGTTTTTCCAACAGAAAATTCCAACAGAAAATTACAATTGTCTTGCAGTCCTTAAGTACAAAGGACTCGTTGAATCAGAGCAAGTTTATACAATAGGCATGAAAAGTAAAGACACAATATTTTTTTAGTCTCAAGATCTTGAATGCTATGGGCATCTATTTGGTAATTCTGATCATTAGTATTGCTTCTTGAACGAATACGAACATGGACAGGGTGCTTAATTTATATCACAGGTGCTACTCCTCTAAAGAACACCCTCTATTGATATCCACATGAATGGGGTTGCGAACATAAATGTGTGCTAGCACCTTTCACAAACCACAGCTAGTTTTTGCTATCCAAGAATCCACATCTATTCTCAATAGTGTGACTCAAGTAAAAGAAAAAAGGTTTTGAATTGCCTTTTTCAGTTTTCTCTCTCCATAGATAGTTTATGATGGTTCTCGACTCTCAGATAACTTTTAGTCTCTTTATCGATCAAGTCACTTGCCCTAATTTAACTTAAATCTTATATTTAAATTAAATAATAAATTATATAAGAATTATATATTTAATATATAAAATTTGTCTACCACCAATAGAACAGAGATATTATATTTTTCCTGATTAAAATATACTATATAAAAATTATATATATCATATATACATTGATTTTCAACCACCAATATCTTTAATAGGATTATTATTTTATTTAATTTAGGATATACTATCATCAATATGAAATCTTCCAAAGATATCATATTTCATAATAAATCTTCTAAAGAATTCAAATATTAAATTAAATATAATATTATTATTTTCTCAAATAATAATAAGATAATATTATTTCATCATAAATAATATTATATTCTTTTAATCCATATTAGAAGATCTTCTAGATTTTTCTTATTTCAGAATAAGAAAGTTTCTAGATTAAATAAGAACATTTTATATTTATTGAATTTGAATATTTTTTAAATTCAATAAATCTGAACATCTTAGCTTGTCTTTTCTAAAATACCTTTTGGCCCTTAGTCATAAGGGCTTTTAACAAAACATTATGACTACCCAAATTATATCAAAGTCGAGGATCCGATTTAACTTATTTTATAACCATGTGAAGTGTCTTTTATCACAAGATATCTATATTGAGTATGAGACATTGAGGTGTCACTATCATATTGCTCAATCATAGTTTTTCAATCTTCAAGTAGACTGACAAGACAAATGAAACTATTCATTTGAGTGTGACCATGCATTTATCAATCTCATTCATAGAGGGGCCTAGAGATATCTCTCTAATAATAAGAGGAACAAATTCTATCTTGACAACTTATTTTTCTCTATATGGGGGGTTGAAAAAAAATGAGATAGTTTTGGTGTGGGTCTTTTTGATCCACACAAGCCAATAGCCAAAATTGTACGCTACCCGGGGGTTAGTAAGCTAGCAATATTTTTTTTTAAATTTTATTATTATTATTTTATTTATTTTTTGTCCAATTTTAGTCAAACTCTAAGTCTCCCACACCTATACCTATCCCCTTCCCCTTGTCAGCTCATTATTTAAATTTTATTATTATCTTATTATTTTAAATTTGTGTTGCAAAGGAAAAATATTTTTAAAAAAAAGTGTCAGGTTGGCGGGTTAGCCAGCCAACCTACCACGGTGGACTCGAGTTAGTTAAATGTCAACTCGCTAGAAGACAGGCATTTTCAACCTAACTCACCTAATTCCAACCCACTACGGGATAACCTATTTTTTATGGGTTGGCTCAATTACCAACCCTAATTTTGATCATTTTAAAGCACATTGTTCCTCATGTAGGTATCTATGGTAATATAAGGTTTGAGGGCACAATGACATGGCTATAATGAGACATGCTTATGACTTAATCCATGTAGCTATCTCATAATAGGTTAGTCCAGCGTCTTTGTCTCTAATAAGTTCCTATAACTTAAATTTATATCTCTATACATGATCATCAATAAAAGTTATACTAATTTTAATTTATTATTGTTACCATAATAATAATCAACTAGGGACATTTATAATAATTCTTCAATTATTCATGGATATTTATTATAAAGAAAATATACAAAATAATATAATAAATATTTATCTAATAAAGTTTCTTTTATTAAATAAATTATAATATCTACATCCAATTGATTGTCCTATCACACAATTTCCAATAAATAATTCACCTAGAAGAAGTCCTACTTGCAGCTTGCTACTCCAAGCGAACTCCCACATTGTTCAATGAAAAAGTTAGAGGTGGAGAAATACCTGATAATAGGATCTAGTAAATAGTTTTAAAAAAAGAGTTTGAGGTGGGAAGTCTTCTCTGGAAAAGGAATTGGGGGACCCAAGGAGCATTGTGAGAATGAGCTATAATTTTAATAAAAATTATATAATTTGGTCTTGATGATAAACATTGAAGAACAGGTATGGAGTGTGTATTAGGATGTCAGCATCTTGGCTTTGTATGCATATTTGCTCTCTTTTTCTATTGTCAAGTGCTCCTCTATTTATAGATAATGAGTATTTGACCGTTGAACATATTTTCTTTATTGTTAAGATTTTTTTCTTCCCTTTGCTCTGAGAATAATAGTCGTTCAACAAACACATTAAATGCTTTATGCGTAAATAGTTGTTGCAATGGATTTGAACGTAAACTTTATTAACAAATTGATTTTGAAAGATGAAAATCGAGTTTAGAAATAGTAACTCGACTTTTGTAACAAAAGTCAATTTATGATGTAAAACTAGATCTTTGAAGCAAATTTTGATTTATGATGTAAAACTCGATTTATGGAGAAAAACTTGATTTATGAAGCAAAACTAAATTTGTGGAGAAAAAATCTATTTAGGAGCAAAACTCAAAACTCAAGAAGCAAAACTGAAGTTTCGGAAGATATAACTAAGGACAAACATGATTTTGGCAAACTCTTTCTTCAAGCTTTCGGTACAAACTCGATTCAGTTGAAACATAACTTTCTTAATTTAACTCCAAATTTAGCAAATAACCTATCACTACTAGAAAAAAAGTGTACAACGGCAGTTAAAAATGACATTTCATGGCAGCTAAAAGTGACATTTTGTGGCACTTTTTTGACTGACGTGAATTATACCACTGTTATAAGTCTATCTTTTAACAGTAGTTAAAAAACCTCCGTTAAATGAAAGACTTTAATGGTAATTTTTAAAAAACCACTGTTAAATATTTAGAATGTTATGGTTATTTTCAGTAAAATTGTTGTTACAGTTTAATCATATAATAGTAGTTTTGAAAATAACCATCATTATAGTCTATACTTATAAAGATGATTTTTAGAAAAACTGTCGTTAAATGTTTTATTTATTTTACAAGTTCTTTCAATTTTTCCATCTATACCGCCTTGTATTTGTCATAATGAAGATAAACTATAGGTAGTAAAGTATTGAAGTAAGCAATTTAAAAATTCAAATTAAATGTTACTATATAGTAATAAAGTAATTTGAATTCTTATTAATGCATGCAATAAACAAAAATATAATATAATCATATATACACGAATATTGTACAATAATATATACATAGAAATGGATATTGTACAATCTCAAGAATGGTTTTTTCCAAAGCATCCATCATTGAGTGGATTTGCTCATCTTTAAAGCTCATTTTGTTATACTCAAACAACTACAAGTTACAAATAATAGGTAAATATTTAATATGTGATAAATTGAAAAGTCTAAATATTGATCATTTCATACCTCATGTAAGTTATCCGTGATTCCTATCTCAATGATATCGTGCATATATTGAATTATATAATATTTGCACTCAACACTACCAGGTTGATAGTGGTACTAATAAAATAGAAAACATAGAGCACATTAGTGACTAACTTTCACCCTAATAAATTTATGAAAACTGAAACTTAATTATTTTAAAAGTACTTACTTGAGGATAAATCCATGAATGAATAGTGCTAACTAGATGGCACGTGAACAAGTTGAAGCCTTGCACAACCCTATTTCCAATTGAAAAAAAGATATCATATAATTTACTAAATTTTTATGTTAACAAATCTATGAAGAAAAACTCACATGTTGACGATAAAAACAATTTCGGTATTTGGCCGTCCAAACAATGAATCAAACTAGTACACCATATTATCTTCAAGGGCTATAACAAGCAGAGTCTAATGTGCACTACAAAATATAAACAACTATATATGAATGTAGAAAAGTATAAGAATATACTTACCATTTAATGCAAGTTTCAAAATATATCTTCCTCCTGATATGGGTCATAATGTCAACCTGTACATAATCATTGAGCTCCTATTGGTGCCTATATCTTAGACACGTTGAGGACACATGAAGCCATATGTGTCTTCTTTTGCTTCGTCTAAGCATCTCCGATAGATGTGGCTATTGTTAATAGAGAAAGGAGCTACTACTACACAAATGGTCAAACTAAAGTATTAAAATAAAGTTGCAACTTATCATATGGCACATTGGATAACAGTTGGATCTAGGTTCTCAAAATTTAGAAATTGTATTATGTCATTCCTGTCCAGGATGAATTTGTAAAGCTCCTGTGTGGTCAAAGCCCATAATAGAATTGTAAAACTAAGTGCTTCATCCAATCTTGCAGCCATAGAGTGAAGAGTTGCCAAACCAAAATATCTCGAGGATATGTTTTCAGGAAGAGGTATGAGCTTGTCTACTTTTTCCCTCTAAACCTCAGGCTTCTGTGGTGTCATTTTTGCTTCTAAGCCCTTTGGGATTTGCTTTTAAGGCACCATCTCTAGCATTGTCTCTGGTGTGACCTGCTTTCTCAATTTGATCAGATATGTTGGCCATATAATAAACTGCCATAGAGCTTCATCCAATATATGGACCTCGTCAGTGGGGCAAGGAACTAGTGCAATGCTTGATTGTTTCTTTATGAGGTGTAATGTGACCTTGGATTTGTTATCAAAAATTATTTTTTAGTGAATTGTTGTGGCATCCGGGTCCACAGTACTATGAGAGACAAAGGTTGTAGTCCCTTGGTCTGTCACAATATAGAGAGTGCACTTTTCTTTATCGTCCTCAGTGTGCTCAGGGTTAGGATCAGGATTAGATGGTTGGGAAACAAACTTCTCTTTATTAGCGTTGCCCTTTTCACAAGTCATAGTAAGAGAACCCTAAAAATGTAAACAAAATTAGTCCAGATAAAATACATGTTAAATGTCCCTTGAAAAGAAGAAAAATATGTTTTTACCTCTAAATTTTGACTGGGTGTGGGGAAGCCCATCATCATCATAGAATACTCGAGCCTGTATCTATATCATAGACTTTGGCATCCATCTCGTGTCACATCCTTTCCAACTCCGCCTAGTATCCATCTCGAACATTTTACAACTTATCTTTAGACACCATGTCTATAGAGGGTGTGCTTTCTCTTCGAGAGGTGGAGCTAAAATAGTTTTTGCGTATCACTCCTTTAGGGGCCCCTCTACTTACCTGGGTGGTCAAGGGTCCTAATAGCTGCCTTTAGGATGTCCATTCCTTTTTAAGGAATAAAACACCCTTGGGATGCCTGTTGCTTTAGTGCATCCTACAAAATATACAAGTTACCAAGTTAAAATGACTGAAGAGTAAGTAATAATGTATAAATTCTTAATATTTAAATTAATTACTTACAATCCTCTCAACAAATGTAGCAACTTCTAGAGTGATGTATTGTCCCTTCTTCACCCTCACAACATTCCATTTTTGTTAGGAGATGGACGCAAGATGCTGATGGATGAAGAAGTCTGAGGTACTAGGGTCTGATATAGTTGCTTGTTATGCTCCTGCAACTGATCTTGCATCATTTTCCTCTCAAGGATATTGTACCCCCTCGAGACATATAATGGTGGTATACATTCTTCTTAGGTATTCTTGATTCCTTTTACAAATAGCCTATGAAAATGAAACAAAGTTAGATTAGTTGATTAAAATGTACATTTAATACTAATTAAGTTAATTAAAATGTAATTTTATAGCACACATCAAACCTTATAAGTAGCCTCTTCCCACCATTAATGAAACAATGGCCAAGCTTCATCACTAATATTGGGATATGTGTCCTTCAGATGCTCCCCCATCTTACTGCCTCAGAGGTAGTCTTTCGCAAGGTTCGACTTAAAGTTCATCTACCATTCACCGCATTACTTTAAGATACGATACTTCATGCTTGAAGTAGCAAGAATATCAAAATTTTGCTACGTGGAAGTACTGGAAACAAATAAGATGAAGCTGCAATAAGTGACAAAAATTATTAATAACTAAAATAGATAGGTGGAACATAGATTAGAAATGTACTAAAATATCCTCCCAAATCATATCCTTATCTTTAAGGTTGACCGTCTTCCTATTGGTGTACGCGATGCTAATCTTAGCACTACTATATAACCAACATAACTATTAAACACATGCCCATTTTGACCAGTTGCTTTCATGTTACTCCTTATCTGTCTTAGAGACACATTTCATGTGGGTCAGGGTCTTGCTATTTTCTTTCCTTGCTGACCAGAACCAGAACTTGAACCTAAACCTGTTAAACTTGAATTATCCATGCTCTGTTCAAAAAACAATAAATAAAATTAAGAATATGATACAACTAACCATCCAAAATAGTGAACTAATCTCCCAAATTATAACTTTCAAGATTAACACTTCAACTTTAAAAGCAATCTTCATTGAGCCACTTGTTAAGAAATTAAGAATCTCAAAACAACACACTATATTCTACACTTTAAATCTCAATGTCCCAATAACATACACAAATATATATATTCGTCTTTGTTATATCTATAAATCAACTATCAAATCATCATTTTAAATATCAATTATGTTATAATCACCTAATCATCTAACTCCTCATATGTCCCACAATATTGAGTCCTAAAAATCACATTTAAGATTAACCAAGATTTAGTTCTCCCATGGCTCAACACCGTCCAAATAAAGGAAAAGAACAAATTCATAACTTGAGCTTTACTATCCTAAAGCCTCATTTTGGGGTTTTAAAACATTATCCAAATCAATCATCAATAGTTCTTGAAACCTTGGAACACCTATTACAATAGTTCAAACATTTAGGAATATAAACGAACAAAAATCAATTTGGTTTTTTAGTAACCAAACACCCAAAACTCCATAACTTACTTCAGTGAATCACTTGCCTACATACTCACAATGCAACATTTACATATTTTATTAACTCATTTAGAATCTTAGGTTTAATCCCAATAAAGAACTATACCACAAAATATATTACTCACAGTGCAACATTTACATATTTTATTAACCCATTTATTCTCTTAGCTTTAATCCCAACAATTTGGTTTTTTTACCACCGTTTTTATTAAAAACTAAAGTCTAACATTTACCATATGTGAAGACTTTATACAACAATTTTATCAAAGCTATTGTTACAAGTATCTGTAATGGCCATTTTTAATAAAAACCACCATAAAAACCATTGATCATATTATTTGAAGATAACCTATAATCTTAAATCCAATAAATTAGATACTAAGCTAGTATGTCAACAGTATTTAGTAATTTATTGTATTATTAATTTATTAGATAAATTAAACTTCTTGATTACTATTTTTCTCAAAATATGCTCACTTTCAATTTCCTTTAAAATACTCATTGCTGAAAGCGCAACTAAACAAGGTAAAATTAATGCAGGTCCCATAAAGAAAAAAGTTCTTTACATATTTATTGAGTTGAGTAACCTATGGCAGCATTTTCAACTAACAAAATTTTAGGTGAATTGAGTTAGGCTGATAACAAACTCAGTATAATATATATAGACTTATTCTTAAGAAAAATGTGTACACAGTGGATCATAACAATAACTGACTTTAGAAAATATTCTAACTTGTTTGACTATTCCTTAGAAAATATTCTAACATACTATTCTTTACATTTTATAAGCTTTATCATCCTATCACAACTGCCAGTGCCAAAAAGTATCAAAAAAAGGAGATGAAAGAAAGGTGAAGCCTTTCAATTAGATGAAGTAGAGTTGCTAAGTTTTAGGAGTCATCTTGGTCATCTTAAGAGTGGTGGAAGAGCCACTGGTTATATTGGCGGCGGAGATCAGAACAGAGACTAGCGAACATTTCTTGAAGGTTCTCTACTGGAAGGGATAACTCTTCAACTGATTTCTTGAAACTATCCATTCGATTTATCAATTCTTCCATACGTTTGAGAAGGTCTGAAAATGGCAAAGTAGGAATTGAGTCAAGGAGAGGATGCTTGTCCTCAAAATCATCTTGGGATATTTTATATGAACAGGAATGAGAAGAGCCTAAAGAGGATGCCATTTAAAGAAAAATGAAAAAGACAGTAAGACAAAGACAATAACAAGAGGAAACATATTAAGGAAAAGGAAGTGGAACAAAAAGTAGAATGGAAGGGTATTTAAGATTGAGGAAAAGACAGTTAGTAAGAGGTATCTGTTGGCATTCTCTCATAATGACTAGAGATGTTGGGAACTGAAGAGGCAAGAGTCATACACTTTCTTTTTGTAGATAGGGCATGAAGAGGCAAAGGCGGAAATGCAGAATGATTAACTTGTAACGAAAGTTTTTTCTAAAAGCCAGTTATAAATTTTCGGTGTCACTTTTAATGGAGGTTGTATGAAAAACCGCGGTTAAAATTTTCTAAAATGCATTTTTCCTTTTAACCGTTGTGAAATAATGCCGCGATAAGTATTTTTTCTATCAATGTATCCCTAGAAAAATATGAGTCACTTTCTAATGCAGCAAGTTTCATTCAAATATTTGTTGTAAACAAAATAATACATATGCTCAATGTACTGACTGAAGGTTAGGATCAAAACATTAAACCTAAGCTCCATATTACAAACACCATATCTCCTTCATATGAAATTCTTTGATAATAATATTAATGTTCTTAAAACGCATTATGAATATAGTTTAATATATATCAAGTTTCACAACAATCCGATATGTGATTTGAGAGATATTGTAGAAATACCCAACACATGTCAAAATTGAAAACTACAGGAGAACAGAGAGTAGAGGCACTTTAACTTGCAATTAAGCTATTCCATTTTGTAGTTGAGCAAAACAGCCTTCAATTTTAGATCTATAGCTTAGAAATAGAATCTTGATATTCCCATATTCACATTTCATCTTGCAAGTTCTTCTATCTTCAATCTCTTCTTTTTCTTACTCTTGATCATTCCTCATAATTGAATATGATGATCTCTAAATTTTAGTATAATAGCTCCTTTCCTTTTTTGACCAAATCACACAAGATATACACATTAAATATATTAATTAGTCAATCAATGAGATATATATATCACTCAATTATTTTCTCTAATATTTGATATCATCAAAACTAATACATAACCTAACATCAGTGACTCCCAAAATATACTAGTATGAAAAAATATCACAATAAATATAAAAAATTAGGAATTATGCATCAAATATACTTTTAAGTCCAATAATTTTGACCTTGCAAACATAGAAGTTGGGAAAACTTCAAACATAAATATTTTAGCCTGCAGCTAATTGAATTATTGATACTAAGTCTTCATGAATAAGATTGTATACTTCAGTAGCATAGGAGTTTGGAAAACCCAAAACAATATTCAACTCACTACTCTATTACTTGTATACTTGAATACAATTGTAGTTTTATATGTTTTTGTCTATCAGTTTGCCTTATTGTGACGACTCTATAAGGGTATAACATTCAAAGAATGAAGACGAATAACATAATTTCCTGGAATGCTCTTATTATTAAAGTGATTTTCGAAAGCAATTTCTAGTCAAATAATGATTTAAAAGCCAGTGCCAAATTAAAGTCGCTATTGATAGCTTCTTTGATAATTACCAACTTGCCTTTGTTTTTGGTAGAAAGCATGCCATATCTCCTAACAGCTAGATTAAAGACTAATCATTTTGAGGTATAGAGTTCACCAAAAGTAAATTTTACCTTTCTCAATAAAATATTTTTTCCATACACACGGGATTCAAACTAACTTGCCTTTTAAGTATCAAGTTTTCTATTCATTTGCTTACAATTTATTTTTTTTTATTGGTCAACACTATTGAATTGTCTTAATTACTTGTTTATTTTAATGGATAATTTGTGGAGAATTTTATCCGCATGTCGTGAAGATAACTATTCTACACTACACGTCATGGAAAATACTGCTAGAATTTGTAAGCATTTTTAATTGATTCCTCCATAAAATTATACACACACAGAGATATATATATGTGGGTGTGTGTGTGTGTGACCTTCGATGACTTACCGAAGAACCATTAATTAATATTCTGAATTCCCAACATAAAATACTGTGAACTTTGTACTTTCTTTCCTGTTGTCCGAGTTTTCAAGAAAAGTGAAGAGATCATATGTGATAATAATAACCTTAATTGCAAATTATCTTTTCATAAAATTCTCTTTTCTACTTGATAGTGGCCACCCCATCTTATTTTTATACCGTCCAAAATTACCAAAATAATTGGGTTAACATTAAACATTATAGGGATCATATAAAATACTAGTAATTATTATTGATCCAAAGATGGAAGATGATAAGTATAAAAACTATTTATTTTGGTATATGCATTCAAAAATTGATAAATTGTTCACATAAATAAAAAGGATTTTGTATTGGATAAATAACATCCAATAATAATAAATAAAAATTAATTATTTTTTATGTAAATGAGGTTTACTTTGTTTATAAAGATTGAGATTCAAACCCTTATAGGGTAAGGGGGAAGGTTGAATAGAGAAAAAGAGAAAGAGTGTTTACAAAATAAGATGTATTGATAAATATTTATAGCCTCATTCGAAACACTAAGAATTAGATGCGCAATATTTTAAAAATCCTAAAAATTAAATGTAAATAATTTAAGAGATAATAGGGTAATTTAAAAGATTACACCTATTTAAACCAAACCCTAATCAACATATAAAAGGATCATTCTAATAAAACAAAAATCCTGAAGTTAATTAATCAAATATCCCATCAGATTTATTTTACCAAAGTCTCAAAATTAAAACAAATTCATGCTGCTGAGCTTGACCTACCCTTAAATTCACTCTTCATATAATTGTCATTTGAAAAATTAATTTCTTCATAAAGAAGCTATTGCACCACTAAAAACAATGCTTTTAATGGCAGTTAAAAGTAGTCTTTCATGGTTGTTTTATGAGCATAGTGAATTCTATTGTCGTTGTATGTTAACTTTTTAACATTGTTTTGTAACCGTCAATTAAAGGTAAAACCTTTCACAACAATTTTTGCCTAAAACCGTCCTGAAAGATGATACCTTTAACAGTAATTATAAAATAAACAGCTATTAATGGTTAATTTTCCTTGGCCTACACCTACTATCAGCTACTTTAGCCATACTTATCACGCCTCAAAAATCAAGGGGTGATCGGTACAAAATATGAGAGAACTCACATCCCATAAGGCTTTAAAATATCATAATTAATATAATAACGATTTTAGACATGTATAAACCATTTTATTATTTACAATAAATGAACATATTTATACCTTTCAAAATTTTAAATACCATACCATATATTCAAATTTATACATTTTGAAAAGATAAAAGAGGACATAAATTATACCTATAGATTACGTGGAGTATCTACAAATTTTGAATAACCATGAGGGCATTCTTTGTTTCGCTGGAGGTACAAGGTTGGCGGTGCTATCTGAGGCTAAAAATAATCTTTTGATGAATAATGTCCCATTAATAGAAATAAATGAATTGCAAAAAGAAATAATTTAAATCACATTTAACTTTGAATAATCATGCTTGATGACAAATCTCAATCTACAAATCATAGAATTAGAACAAATTCAAACTGAATAACAAGCACAGGTACAAGACCCACGAATAATAGGCACGAGAACAAATCTCATGAATATCTGACGTGAGTACTATGCTCACGAATATCCATTAAGCTTGAGTTTAACCATAGTGTACTAAAAACTAACAGTATTGATGTTAGTAACTAGCGTTCTATATTCAGTCCTTTTCAAAAATATTTTCAAGCATACATGGGGTCAATTTAACATTAATAAAGAATAAGACCTTTCAGTATTGAAATCTCACAAGAAATATTTCATAATCAAGTACCCTAGCATAAAAATCATTGCACAATATTTCTTTTAAAATTCATGTATGATCATTTAATAATACCAAAATTGAAATAGAATAAATAAAATTATTATTTCATCTAAACAGTTAATTATCAATAATCCAAAAGCATAATTTCAATAAACTTGTTTTGATTAAATAACATTTAACATAATTGATAAATGGATAAAATATGACAAATAGCTAAAATATCATTAAAAAATGAATTATAATATGACGTTATTCACTCACATATTGAGCTTCCAACATATATGACTTACTCCTACCTAGTCATTTCCCACAATACATATCACTTTCTCCTGTTCATCCGCTTTTGATTTACTTTCCTAATATCTCAGAACAAAAATGTTATTACTCTAATTATAATTTTATGTAAAATGTACATACTATCTTATTTATTATCACTACTGCAAAATATGCTTTTTAAAGCCCTAGTTTTAAACCGATCCTTGTGGAGACAGTTTAAAAAAATGAGTGATGACATTTTTGTAAATAAGATAAAATATTTACACCGGATATACATGTAACCGGTGTTAAAAATAATTACTACACGAGATACTAATATCAATAAGTATAGATTAGCTGTGTCATATTCTGACTATTCATCAGTTTCTTGTCTATGCTTTCCCACTTCTTTTCTGTAACTTCTTCAAACTTTGCGGAGACTTCTTAGAAAAACTGATGTGTGACATTTTTGTAAATAAGATGAAATATTTACACCAGATTTACATGCAATCGGTGTAAAATATATATAACCAGTGTTAAATATACTTTATATGCTGACTTTTCATTTTGTTGTTTATGCTCTCCTGCTTCTTTTCTCTGTACCTTCTCAAACTATTCATTTTACTTCTTCGGTTCCCAATGTTTGTACTCATGATGATAGAAAGCCAATTGCATTCTTCGATATTCTTTTCTAAAACCGTTCTTATTCCTTAACCATATGTATACCATTCCTATGATCAGTACTTTATCTCTCTATTTTATTTTATTTTTTCTATCTGAACCCTCTAATACTTCTTCCTTACGCACACCTCCTTCTCTACCGCACAAAAGAAACAGAGATGAATTTGAAGACAAATATCTCGACCCTTACCCTGTAGTCCCTTATCCTCCTTCCCTAGTTGTCACTCTGATGCAGTGCCTTGAGGAACTCATCATGTACTTCAATGGCATGGAGAACTCAATGGAAGAACTGACTTAGAAAGTTAACAGACTAAAAGATAGTTTCAAAACTTTCCGCTCAGAAGTTTGTTGCCATCAACAGAATGATAGCTTGTAGAATCCTGTTAATCCTATTAACTCTGATAAATTCTAGACCTTCGAGTCTGATTAGGAGTGAAAGCCTGCAACCTTTATCTAATAGATATTATTTTAAAAATTTCATACTTTTGATCTAAAGTTATTAGTAAAGTTTAATGAATTGAGTTTCTTGTTCTAATGACATGGTGTTCTTTTATTTTTCAAAAACAAAATAATGCAACAGATGATTAAAACTGGACATGTTAATGTGAAGTATAAGAAATAATATCCAATTTGGAAAAAATTATTTCTGCACCAGTTTTCCATTTCATCCAGTGTAGATTTGTGCAATTTATAATATTTTACATCACTGTAAAAGTGATCTGTGTAGAATATAATGTCCGATTTAGAAAAAATTACTTCTACACCGGTGTTACATTTTATCCGGTGTAAATTTGCTTACAAAATACACTTTAATTTAATCAAAAATCCCTTCGCGCCTCCCATCTGTCATTTTTTACTAGTTCACGCGTTTAAGTCTTCTCGACCTTTCATAGCCAGTAAGTTTTGTTTTGAACTCCTTGTCTTGAGAACTGAAGATTTATGCACTACTGGCAGTAGCTTTTGCTGTTATTTTCTAGATTCATTGATGTCATCTACTAGTTTCATTTAGTGAGTTTTTCACTTGTGTGTGATATATTCTCTCCCATAATTAGCTATAGGCTAGGTTTTCTTGTTTTCTATTTTCCTAGTTCTTAAGTCTTCTATAAATATGGATCATAATTGGATAAATGCTACATGAACAAGTATTAAATATGCCAAGGGGTGAAGGAGTTTTTAGATTTTGCTAAACAAAATGATGATGATGACAATGGAATGTTTTATTGTCCTTGTGTGAGTTGTTTGAATGAGAATAAACAAAGTCCTACAGATATGTATACTCATATAGTTTGTGAGGGGTTTTTGTAAGAGTTACACAATATGGATATGGCATGGTAAAAATGTGAAAAGGTCGAGTGCATTTGAATAGTTAGAACATACCTTTGATGATGACATAGATACTGATGATCGGGTAGAGGACATGATTTGGGATATTGGAGAAGATGCTTTTATATGGTCACATGCATATGATAATATGTGCAATGATGCAAAAAAAATTTTATACCCAGGGTGCAGAAAATACAACCTATTGAATGCGGTGTTGAGATTGGTAAGTTTGAAAACACGGCATGGGTGGAGTGATAGAGGTTCTTCAGAATTGCTTGAGTTGTTCAAAATATATTTTCAGAAGAAAATATGTTACCCAAATGCTACTATGAGACTTTTTAATTTCAATAAAATACTCTTGAACTTAACTGCTCCTTATAAATTATTTATATCAAAATTTGGGATATTACAATACTCATCAAAAGTATAAGACCAGATCTAGAGATTAGAAGAAGTCAAAGATCTAGTGAAGAAATTGAAGATCTAGAAGCTTGTTCCCTTGAAGCTCTTTAAGCTCCTTCTAATAAGGTCTATCTACCACCACCTAATGTTAGCCATCATAGTCCACCTCAACAAAAGTATTGTACTAGATCTAGAGAAAAAGTTGTAGATCTGATGAAAAAGTTAAAGATCTCGAAAGCTTTTACTATTGAAACTCTTCAAACTCCTTTTAATAAGATGGGGAAGAGATTCAAATGAATGCAAGGTTGAAGGAATGAAGAGAAAGATAACGAATAGAAAAGAAAACTTATAAGTCTTTAACACAAAGATGAAAGCATATATGATACATTACATTTTATAAATAACAAACAACCGAAAAAGCATAAAAAAAGAGAGAAAATGATGAAGTTAAACGGTGACTTACAGCTTTCACAACAGAGATGACAGATAACGACATTAACAATGGAGGTAGGAACCAATGAATAGGAGGAAAATGTCAGAAAATGACTTTTGTACATGTCTATCGTGGTGGGGCAGAGGAACAAGATTACAAATGGCTATGAAAATTAGAAGTGAGAAATTATAAATCGAATTAGGGTTTTTGAATTTTTGAGAGACTTTTAACAGTATTAAAAGTAGTGCTTTTAGTCCAACTAATTTTTTTAAACTCGGTTGGACTACTTGTAACAGTAGTATTTTTAGAAACCGCTGTTAAAAAATATTTTTTACAGTAGCTATGAAAAGTATTTTAAAAAGAAACATATTTATGAAAATGCAACAGACTTTTTTTATGGTAGTTTTTCGTATAATGGTTGTGAATTAGTACCTTGAAAAGTATTTTTTCTAGTAGTGTGCCTTATATTAAACAAAAGCATTATGATTCATGAGATATTTCTTTTAATTATTATTTTGTTGCGAAAAGAATTAGAAGGTAGACATATATTTGGCGGGTCATCCATTTCAAATTGTATAACTATATACACAAACTGTTTCTGTTTTTTCAGGTAAGCCTATGGCATTATTCAGTGCTGGAAGTAAATTAATTAATCCTCTTACATCGTAGACTTCTTGAAAAGACTTTATTGCATGACTATGAGACCTCCATACACATTGCTAGGGATCAAACTATGACTAGATACTTAATAAACCTAACTAAGTGTCAATTGTGCTAGACCTCATGATTATACACAAACTATTTCTAATTACAAAAAATGGTATGCACAAACTATTTACACCATATATTTTTGCAGGGTACTTTATAAAACGATACTCCTATCCTATACTAAATGTATAAGCTAATAGAATGGTTTGCATATTTAGAACAGGAGGGAGTAATGTGTTGTACTAATAATACAAAAAGATCCCAAATCCTAAATCCTGTTATTAGAAGAGGCACTGAACTCGATATCCCCTCCTTTGTCGTCTTCGTCTTTGTTCTCCCCGCTTAACTCCTCCAACGATTTCCCTTTTGATTCCGGCAAGAGGAACGTAAATATCATGCCAACAAAATTAGTCACACCAAGCATAAGAAGAGAATTCTTCATCCCAATGCCAGGTGGATAGGCTGCAGATATCCCATGGCAAGTGGACCTCAGCCTTGCCGGGAAAATCTCCGCAGGGACAATGTAAGTGGTGCAATTTGGACCGAAATTGGCGAAGAAGAAGTGAGCGAGTACATTACAAGAAACCCGATTCGGTTATGTTTCTTAATCCAGTGGTCGTACGGGATTGCAAGCGCAAACATGAAGATGGTCATGAAGAAGAAGCCCATGAGTTGGATGAATAAGCGACCCAAACGGTCTATGAACACCACTGTAAACAAATAACCAGGCAATGTACCACATAATTTTATAAGCGTTTGTGCTCTCGCAACCCTGTAAACCTATTATATATGCATTAAATCATAATTAGTCTTCAGTACTCTTCATAATAAAGTACATAGGCTTTAATCAATAAAAAAGACCAGGAGTGTTAAGAAAACAGAGAGTAAATTTAATTATACTCATGAATTTTAATATATAATATATTTAACTAATTTAATTAGATTAAATAAATTAACTAAGTTAGTTAATATGATATATTTTTTTAAAGTGCTCTAATTATATTCCTTAACTCCTTCCCTCTACTACTTGATTATTGTTAATAGAGTATCAATAGGAATAATTTAAAAAAAAAAATAAATATAGGGAATATATATTATATTTAAGAGCAAAGGAGTATTTGACTCAAAACCTTAAAAAGCAATCTTCAGTCTGAATTTATTCAATGCATGTGAGACTGCTTTACTGACTACTGATCATACTTCAAATTCAACTGTAGTTTCTGTGACTCACTAACATAAATTGATCTGCTAACATCACTTGGGAGATTTTGAGAATTTTTTGAAGAAATATATAAAAAGGTTTGACACCTTATCTTTACTAAAAAATCACTGCATATTAATATATGTATATCTTCAACAATCCAGATTTATTAAATATGCTCATTAACTTTCGTTTATATATACCTCATGAATTGTATTCATGTCTTCGGCTTGAGGAAGCCACCCAAGTTTAGTGTAAATATCACTCTGAGAAAGATTAGAACTGTAATATGCAATGTCTAACAGAAACCAAGTGGTGGTGGTTCCAAGCAAGTGAAGCCCATGCCTTCGAGCAAACTCCCAACTGAACAACCCGTATCTGTTCCTCCTCTGAGTCATCTTCTCTACCTTTTCTGGTTCATTTTTAATATCAACTCTCATTACTTTAGCCATGTCTTCCGCGGCTTGCCTCGCATTCTTAGAGATGAGCGCCGTATAACGAGCCGTCTCTGGCATTTTCATACGCCAATAGAATGTGATAGCAGCTGGTACAGCACCAAACATTACAATGATTCGCCATACGTAGTCAGCTTGAGGAACAAGAGAAGCGGCAGCGTTGACCTTATATGGAGGAGCTTCATAGGCGTGATTGAAAGCTGTCGCGACAATTAGGGAAACGGTGCCTCCGAACAGAATCCCTAAGCCTTGCATGGCGAAAACGCCCACGAGGAAAGTTCCACGAGATTTTTTGTTAGAATATTCGGACATGATAGTGGCGGAGAGAGGGTAGTCGCCACCGATGCCGAATCCGAGCCAGAAGCGGAAGAAGCAGAGAGCGGCGATGACGCCCTTTGCAGATTTACCGAAATAGAGACCGGAGCCTATAGAGGAGACAACCATGAGAATTAGGGTAACACCATAGACCTTTTTTCTTCCTATTTTGTCTCCAAGCCAGCCAAAGAAAAGCTGACCTATTAAGGTGCCACACAAGGCAACGCCGATGATGGCGGAATTCACGCCGGGAGGGAGGGTCCCGGGCTTCGCCGCACCGTCCTGTGTGTAGTAGATACGTCCGAGCAACTTGGTGACGTTTGGTATACTGAAGAGATCATAGGCATCAGTGAAGAAGCCCAAGCCCGCAATTGTGGCAGCTGTGATGTGGTACCCTTGTGTCTCAGCAACATCAAGGGCAGTAAGCACTTCAAGTTCGATAGACATAACTCAAATATTGATCAAAATTAGGACCAAGAAATGAGATTAGAGTTTTGGTTATAGGAAATGCATACATACATACATACATACATACATACATACATACATACATACATACATACATACATACATACATACATACATACATACATACATACATACATACATACATACATACATACATACATACATACATACATACATACATACATACATACATACATACATACATACATACATACATACATACATACATATTTAATAGCTATGCGGGATGTGAACATGGTTTAGGTTATGATAGGATGGATAGCAAAAGCAAACGTTACATCCTCTAATTTTATTCTTCTTAGTTGCTTAATTTTGTAAAATATCTTTTCAGCCATCTCACTCTAATACTATTAGTCATCTCACTCTAATACTATTAGTTTTAAATGATAACCTTTTCTATTAATTATTATTATTTTAAAAATTAAACTTAACATGTCAACATTTAAGAGGGTTTTGTCAATATTTAAAATTTAAAATTTATACTTTACCAACAAATTAAACAAAAAATTCCAATATCACCTTTTTTTTGTTAATAGCATTGGGGTTAAAAGACTAAAGACACTTAATAAAATTTAGGGAACAAAATGAAATCTCATGTAAAGTTAAAAGATTAAATGTGTCCTTCTGCCTAATTAGATTTATTTATATACCGAAAAAGAATAAGGAGCTTGACATTGGATAGAAATTGACATTGGCCAGCCTTTATTCACTTTTGCACAACTTTTCTTTTATTTAATACAATTTAAAATCCAAACATGGCCGGTGGCATTGCAGTTGGGGCAACTAATTCTGCACAATTGAATATGCCAATTAAGGAGAAAATAAATAAATAAAGAGTAACCATCCTACTGTTTGGCCGGCCTTAGTTATCAAATCACTTAATATTTTAGTTCAACCCATTAAAATATCACTAGAAATGAGAAATTGTCTTATAAAAAACTAAGAATTATTTTTTGGTAAAAATTATATCAACATTATTAAAAGAGAGAGAAGAAAGAGCAAAGAAAGGATGAAGGAAAGAAATAAGAAAGGGGAAAGAGACAGGTGACGTGAGGGTAAAAAGTCTTCAATTTATTATTTACCTACTATAGTATTATTTAATACAGTCCTAAATAATACCCACACACACATATATCTAAAACAATTATTCTAATAAGAATTTACATTTTTTAATACTTCATTAATGCGTAAAATTAATTTTTTAAAACATAAAGCCTTCTAATAATCATCGTATATCTATATACCATCCTAGGTCACAACTTACTCTCTAAATCTTTAAAAAAATGTTACACAAAGGCCTCTACAAGAAGCCTCAACACTTAATTGGTATGTGCTTATAACTGAGATTGAGAATGTTTTTAAGAGACTGGAGCTTAGTATTTTCAACTATCCTTTCAATAGTTGAAGGCAATATCTTTATTAATGTTTGGTCGATCTACAAAAACTCAGGTTAGTCGATGGAATTGCAACCAACGGGACAAATCCTTCGGCCTATGCCAAACTCGTTAGATCTTACCATTTTGACTTGCAACGTATTCCAAGAAGCTTTCAAAAGGGAAATTTTAACTTTTTTGGGAAAATCACATTAGGGCCCTAGCCAAGAGAAATGTCTACTGAAAAGTCCCAAATGTTTAAATAATTA
Organism: Leucaena leucocephala; assembly: GCA_037074615.1. Taxonomy (NCBI): domain Eukaryota; kingdom Viridiplantae; phylum Streptophyta; class Magnoliopsida; order Fabales; family Fabaceae; genus Leucaena; species Leucaena leucocephala. The sequence goes on along the minus strand of CM073516.1, from coordinate 13,946,486 downwards.
AAAACTCCCAGGAGACGTGAGAAGAAAAAGTGAAAATGTGAAATTATCTTCTTGCCCTCATTGGTTAAAGGAAGCCCCCAATATACTCAAACAAGATCAGTTGTCAACTAGAAGGCTCTTGTCAATATTTTTACAATTACTTATCAATACTCGACCCTCACTTGTCAATCATTCTCTTCTTTTTTTAATCAATGAGGAGGAAAAGGTAATTGCACATTTTCACCTCTTACTCTCATGTCCCATAGGATTTCTTTATTATTTAAATATCCCTTGGGATTTTTCAATAAATATTTCTCTTGGATGGGACCCAGTATGATTTTCCCAACATTTTTAATGGTGGGCCATATCTAAATTTCATCCATCCAAATGTAGGCAAACTTGTTGGAGAAGTTTTTTCCAATAGAATCGGGAGGCATATCCGAATATATTGAAAAAGAGTCCTATATTGACCAATTAACGAAAGAATTAAAAATACATAATGTAAAAGAAAATCCTATCAAATTGATTTAATCAAACTATTTTGATATAAAAGTTAACCTAATATATATACCCCTCTCTAAAATATCTAATATGGTATTAAAAGCCTTTTGATCTAAGACGCCAAAAAAAGGCACAAAAATCAAGAAGAAAAAAAATATGAAGTATAGTCTTGAGGCCTCTCAGGCTTAAAATGTAGCCTCCTTTGTTTATAGGACTTGAAAAGGCAACTGTGACTTGGGGAATATATTTAAAAGGATATATAAGGATTTATGAGAAAGACATTGTGTTTAAATTTAATTTTTCCATTAGTAAAGTATTATATATACATATACATAATTATAAACAAATATGAAATAAGATATAAAATATTTGTTTTAGAATGTGTGTGTATTTAAGAGTGAATTAAGTAATGTTACAACAGGAAAATAATAATTAGGAAACTTTTAGGATTTTTAAAGATTGAGACTAGTTGAAGGAGTTATTCAGATACCATTTATATCTAGGACAATATTTTGTTACTAGATATCTTTTAAAATAAATATATTTAAATTTTATTTTTATAAATTGAACAAATTTAAATACATAAAAGTCACCTCCATGAGCAAACAATTAGATTTGGAAACTATAAATCATCATTTTTTATTATAAGATTTTAAGAATAAAGTTGATTTGGCCTTGTCATTGGTCTTTTGACTGGTTTAGCTGGTCTTTTGACATGCTCTAATTAATCAGGTCCGATTTTTGATTGGTTTAAAATGTATCAATGAGTCCCAAAGTATACCATGAATAGTATCATAAATAAATATAAAATATTAGGAATCATGCATCACATATAATTTGAGTCCAATAATTTTGACCTTGCTAATATAACTAAAGTCTTCATGAAAACAATATTCAACTCACTACTTATTATTTCTTGCATACAATTGTAGGTTTAAATGATTTTGCCTATCAGCTTGTCTTATTGTGACGACTCTAATAAAAGTATAACATTCAACGAATGGAAACGAAGAACATAATTTCTAGGAAAGCTCTTATTGAAGTGATTTTCGAAAGGCAAACAATGATGCCAAAGTCGCTATTGATAGCTACTTCGTTGATATTACCAAGTTGTCCTCTTTGTTTTTTAATTTCTAAGGTCCATCGATATCTGATATTTTTTTTAATCTTATTTTTATTTTCAAGTATTTAAACAACCGACTAATCAACCTCTACTTAATAGGCTAGGTGTCCTAGCGAAAGTTTTATCCATATCAAAAAATGGGATATATATGTCTCGTTACGTGACTTTTCTTACAGAAGACCCATTAATAAATATTCTGAATTTCCCATAGTAAAATATTGTGAACTTTCTACTTTCTTTCCTGTTGTCTGGTAATAACCTTTTTTATTGGAAATTATCTTTTCATAAAATTCTCTTTTATATGGCGACCAAAATTAACAAAATTATTTGTTTAATATTAAACATCATAGGGATCATATAACAATAAAATACTAGTAATCATGATCGATCCACAGATTGAAGTTGATATGTATAAAAACTATTTATTTTTGGCATATGCATTCAGAAGTTGTATTATATCAATAATTAATTATACTTTCTAAATCTTGCAATACCCAGTTAAAGTTAAAATTAATCTTATAATGCCCAGTTAAGTTAAAATTATATCTAGATTAATCTAATTTAATACTTTTAATTTTTTTATTTATAAGCCGTAATCAAAACTAAAGAAGACGATTGTAGTTGAATACAATTGTAATTTTATATGTTTTTGCCTGTCAGTTTGCCTTATTTTGACGACTCTATAAGAGTATAACATTCAAAGAATGAAGAGGAAGAACATAATTTCCTTGAAAGCTCTTATTGAAGTGATTCTCGACAGCGATTTCTAGCCAAACAATGATTTAAAAGCCACTGCCAAATTAAAGTCGCTATCAATAGCTTCTTCATTGATAATTACCAACTTGCCTTTGTTTTTCGGTAGAAAGAACTTAGTATCTTCAAGCCAATAGTTTATAGACTAATATTTGTGAGGCATAGAGTTTACTGAAATGAATTTCACTTCTCCCAAAAAAATCCTTTTCTATATTTAAATATCAAGTTTTTTATTCACTCGCTGACAGTTTTTTTTATTGGTCAACACGAACATTTGAATTGTCTCAATTATTTGTTTATTTTAATGGATAATTTGTGGATAATTTTATCCGCACGTCGTGAAGATAACTATTCTACACTATACGTCATGGAAAATACAGCTAGAATTTAATTTTGCGCATTTTTAATTGATTCCTCCATAAAATCAAATATGTGTGTGTGTGTCACCTTCTATGTCTTACCGAAGAACCATTAATTAATATTCTGAATTCCCAGCGTAAAATGCTGTGAACTTTCTATTTTCTTTCCTGTTGTCCGAGTTTTTAAGAAAAGTGAAGAGATCATATATGATAATAATAACTTTCATTGCAAATTATCTTTTCATAAAATTCTCTTTTCTACTTGATAGTGGCCACCTCATCTTGTCTTTATAGCGTCCAAAATTAGCAAAATAATTTGGTCAACATTAAACACACTTTATTCACTTTTTCACAACTGTTTTTTATTTAATATAATTTAAACACACTCATAGATGTAAACATATTAACGTTGGGCCAAACCTAGGACCTCATCTAAACATGGCCGGTGACATTGCCATTGGGGCAACTAATTATGCACAAACCCATTGTCTATAGGTTCAACTGGTTAAGAGATGAGACATGGGACTATTTATAGCATGTTCAATCCCTGAGAGTATTACTTCATTGTGGTTTCAGTCACAGCGCTTGGGAAGACATCCTAACTCTTGAGGGCCTAGATTTACATCTGAAGGTAATAGACGACTTGCTCTAGCCAACATTAATATCGTCTAGGAGGAAATGAGACTTCACCGTTCCTTTGGATTGTGGGTGAGCTCAACCCCTTTCCAAAAGATTTTGTAACAAAAAATACTATTTATGTACAATTGAATATGCCAATCAAGGAGAAAAAAAGAAATAAAGAGTAACCATCCTAATGTTTGGCCGGCCTTAGTTATCAAATCACTTAATATTTTAGTTCAACCCATTAAAATATCACTAGAAATGAGAAATTGTCTTATAGAAAAACTAAGAATTAGTTTTTAGGTAAAAATTATATTAACATTATTAAAAGAGAGAGAAGAAAGAGAAAACAAAGGATGAATGAAAGAAATAAGAGAGGGCGCAAGAGACAGGCGAGGTAAGGGTAAAAGGCTCCAATTTATTATTTACCTACTATAATATTATTTAATCCACTCCTAAATAATACACACACACATATATCTAAAACAATTATTCTAATACGAATTTACATTTTTTAATACTTCATTAATGTGTAAAATTAATTTTTAAAACATAAAGCCTTTCTAATAATCATTGTATATCTATATACCTGTAGAAGATATTTAGAATTAAAGAGGAGATATTCAGAATTAAAGAGGGAGATTATAGAAATTAATTAGATATGATTATAGAATTCAACTTATCTCTTTTCTCTGTTTTGTGTCGAGAGATTCATTGCCCATTCCAACATGGTATCAGAGCCAGGTTCGGGATCATTGTCTTTGTCCTCCGCCGAAGTCGATACAGCCACGTCTGATGGCGGGATGCGTCTACCCACTAGAGTCGCCGGCGTTGAAGGCTCCACTGTTGTCATCGTACCTGAACGCCTCACTGGAGATAACTATAGAGAGTGGGCACAATCTATGATTCTTGCACTTGATGGCCGTGATAGGCTGTAATTAATCCAGCAAGAACCACCACCCACTAATGATGCTAACATTTACCGTCAGTGGAAAACAGAAAACTCGCTGGTGGCGTCATGGTTTCTCAATGCAATGGTCCCTACTGTTCATCAGAGTTTCATGTTTATTCCGACAGCTAAAGAAATCTGGCAAGGAAGAAAGCCTACGGCAAGAGGCCAATGGCGTCTCTGGTCTTCGACCTGTGCTCTCAGTTGTGGACTGTGCGACAAGGCGATAGACCCCTTAATGTATACTACTTGGAGAAAAGAACATTGTGGCAGGAACTGGATCAATTGAAGCACCATGTCTGGAGAGATGTCGACGACGCTGCAACCTTCCGATGGGACTTAGAAGAGGAACACTTGTTTGAGTTTCTCGTCGGCTTGAACACAGTATACGAGGATCTACGTGGTCGTCTCCTTGGGCAAGTGCCTCTCCCTACTGTGGCTGAGGCGTTTATACTATTGAGGGATAAGGAATCCCGTCGCCAGGTGATGTTGCCCAACTCTATGCCCCAACCACTCATCGCCATCGAGAATTCCTCTGCACTTGCAGCCTGTATGAGTGACGCAAGGAAGGAGCGCCCCACCTGTGAACACTTCCAGAAGTCTGGGAACACGAGGGACACCTACTGGGACCTCCATGGGAAACCCCTAAATTGGAAGCCTCGACAGTGACGCCCAAGAGCAAACCTTGCAGAAGTAAGCGGTGAAATGGGCTCAGTTCACAGCATCAGTGTTAAGGCCCAATTAGCAATCCATCAGGTCCAGCTCATGGAAGCACCTTGGGCCCAAATGTTCTTAATCCAGCAGGCCTAGTCCATGGCAGCATCTCAAGCCCAACCCTTTTTGGCAGCCTATCAACACAAATGGGCCCTGTTCCCACAGGTCCAATTCCTGGTGGTTCCACAACCCAAAATCCACTGACTACTATTTTGGAGCGATTAACTGCCCTCGAGACTCAATCCCGTAAGCAACCAGTTGCTAGTGTGGTTCAACGAGGTAATCTCTTCCAAGCTCTTGCTACTATTAACAGGAAAACTATAGGATCTTGTTGGATAGTGGATTTCGGTGCCTCATATCACATGACAAATTAGGCCTCATTATTCTCTCAATACACACCCGCCAAGTCACACCATACGGTTAAAATTGTTGATGCCTCCGACTCTCTTATTGCTGGAAGAGGAATCATTAATGTCTCACCCACACTAACATTGCACAATGTTTTATATGTCCCAAACTTAAAATACAATCTATTGTCTGTCAGCTAACTCACCCAGGATGATAGATGCCATGCTAAATTTTTTGCTACTCATTGTGTTTTTCAAGATCTGCTCACGGGGACAACGATTGGTGTTGCTAAGAAGCTTGATGGACTCTATTACCTGGATGACTGTCATCGGTCCATATCTCACCTATGTAATAAAGTGTCACCCCCTAAGGCTAGTGAATTGGAGTTGTGGCACAAGCGATTAGGACATCCGAATTTTCCATATATGTGTAAGATGTTTCCTTCAATTTGCTCTAATAAAACTTTGGATTTTTCTTGTGATTCATGTGAGTTAGCAAAACATCACCGTACTCATTTTTCAAGTACCCCATATCGCCCATCTAAACCATTCTCTATCATTCATAGTGATTTATGGGGACCATCACGAGTCTCAAATCGCACACAATCAAAATGGTTCATGACCCTCATTGATGATCATACCCGTGTCAGTTGAGTCTTTCTCTTAAAGGATAAAACTGAGGTGTATCAAACTTTCATTGATTTTTATAAGAGGATTCTTACTCAGTTTGATACAAAAATTCAAACCCTCCACACTGACAATGGCACTGAGTACTTTAACCAGCCCCTATCTCATTTTCTCAAAGAACACAGCATTATCCATAAAAGTTCTTGTCCATATAGCCCTCAACAGAATGTCATTGCTGAACGAAAAAATATACACCTCTTGGAAACTGCTAGGGCCCTTCTGTTTAGTAGTCATATTCCTCATTTCTATTAGACCGATGCTATCCTACTGGCCACCTTCTTAATCAACCGTATGCCGTGTAAACCTTTGTCTTTCTGAACCCCTCTACAGGTTCTTCAGGATTACTTCCACTTGCCCTACCTCGAGAATACCCTTCCCCTTAGGGTCTTCGGATGCACCGCTTTTGTCCACCTCCAAACTTGAACCCAAGGCCGTCAAATGTATTTTCCTCAGTCTCGCTGGTACCCAAAAAGGCTACAAATATTTTGACCCTCTATCTAAGTGTCTTTATATCACCTGTGATGTTACCTTCCATGAAACCATTCCTTTCTATACCACTACCTCGGTTCAGGGGGAGACTTGGAGTGAACCTCAGAATGCACCTCAGCAATCTCAACTTGAATCCCAACCACTATGTCCCTACCAAGCACCTGATGTCATATATACCCTTGACCTGCAAACACATGAGGAACCTGAAAAAAGGCACACTAGTTCAAGGGGAGACACTAACAAGTGGGAACAAGTATATACCTGAAGGAACACGACAGGTAATGCCCCTCAAGTGAATGACGCACACCAAGAGTCTGAACCAGGTGCAGGTTCTGAACAACCACAAGAGGGGAACAATGATCTTGATCTTCCGATAGTAGTGAGAAAATAACACAGATCATGTACCAGACACCCTATAGAAATGTTTGTCTCTTATCAGGATTTATCATCTGACCATCATGCCGTTGTCTCTTATTTTGATCAGATCAGAATACCAGAAAATATAAATGAAGCTCTTAGCATCCCTGAGTGGAGACAGGCAATAATGAAAGAAATGGAGGCACTGGAGAGAAATGAAACATGGGAAAAAGTTGAACTACCTAAAGGCAAGAAAGTAATTGGGTGCAAATGGGTATTCACCCCAAAATACCTGGCAGATAGAAGCCTCGACAAGTATAAAGCATGATTGGTGGCTAAGGGATTCACTCAAGTCTATGGTATGGATTACACTGAGACATTTGCACCAGTAGCAAAACTGAACACCATTAAAATCCTATTACCACTCGCTGCTAATTTGGACTGGCCACTACATCAGATGGACATCAAAAATGTATTTATAAATGGAGAGTTAAAAGAGGAAGTGTACATAAAAAGGCCTCTAGGATTCCCTGGAACAAAGGCAGATCAGGTGTGCAGGTTGAAAAAAATCGCTATATGGATTGAAACGGTCTCCTCGAGCGTGGTTTGACAGATTCACCAAAGTATTAAAGAACCAAAGCTATCTACAGGGACAAAGTGATCACACACTATTTTTTAGACACGAGAATGGGAAACTTGCCATCTTAACAGTATATGTTGATGACATCATTCTCACAGGTAATGATCCAACAGAGATTGATAGAATAAAAAAGGCTCTCAATCAGGAATTCCAAGTTAAAGACCTGGGGAAGATGAAATATTTCTTAAGCATGGAAGTGGCTAGATCTGCAAAAGGAATCAGCATCTCACAGAAGAAATACATACTAGATCTCCTAGAAGAAATAGGAATGTTAGGTTGTAAACCTAGTAATACTCCTATTCAGGTTGACAAAATTAAAGAGGAGGAAGACCTGGGAAAAGAGGTAGATAAGGGAAGGTATCAACGTATGGTAGGAAAATTGATTTACCTATCACACATGAGGCCAGATATTGCTTATACTATCAACATTGTAAGTCAACACTCTCATAATCCCAAACAGAATCATCTAAATGAAGTTTACAGAATCCTTAGATATTTGAAGGGTTCACCTGGTCTAGGCCTCCTGTTCAAGAAATCTAACAAGAGAAATATAGAAATCCTCACAGATGCGGATTGGGCAGGTGATCAAGATGATAGGAGGTTAACCTCAAGATATGTTACCTATGTGTGGGGAAACATGGTCATATGGCGCAATAAAAAACAAAGTGTGGTTGCTAGAACCAGTGCCGAAGCCGAATTCAGAGCTATAGCTCTAAGAATATGTGAGTGCCTATGGGTAAAGCGAGTACTTAAAGAATTGAGAATGTTACCAGGAAAACCTATCAGGTTATACTCAGACAATATGGCAGCAATCAATATGTCACACAATCCAATCCAGCATGACATAACAAAGCATGTGGAGATAGATAGACACTTCATAAGAGAGAAGATTGATGCTGGAACAATTGAACTGAAATACATTCCCTCCAAGGAACAAACAGCTAATATGCTCACCAAGGGATTAACTCGAAACAAATTCAAATATCTAATTGACAAGTTAGACATGATTAATATCTATACTCCAACTTGAGGGGAGTGTATAAGATATTTAGAATTAAAGAGGAGATATTCAGAATTAAAGAGGGAGATTATAGAAATTAATTAGATATGATTATATAATTCAACTTATCTCTTTTCTCTGTTATGTGTCGAGAGATTCATTGCCCATTCCAACAATACCCTAGGTCACAACTTACTCTCTAAATCTTTTAAAAAAATGTTACACAAAAGACCTCTACAAGAAGCCTCTACACTTGGTAATATTGAGCCATTAGTGTCTAGTCTCGACCGACCTTTCTAAGGAGGATTCCACGTAATTGGTATGTCCTTATAACTAAGATTGAGAATGTTTTTAAGAGATTGGAGCTTAGTATTTTCAACGATGCTTTCAATAGTTGAAGGCAATATCTTTTTCAATGTTGGGTTGATCTAAAAAACTTCAGGTTAGTAAAGGGAATTGCAACCAAAGGGTGCAACCAAAGGGACAAGTCCTTCCGCCTATGGCAAACTTATTAGATCTGACCATGTTTGACTTGCAACCTATTCCAATAAGCTTTCAAAAGGGAAGTTTTAACTTTTTTGGGAAAATCACATTAGGGTCCTAGCCAAGAGAAATATCTACAGAAAAGTCCCACACGTTTAAATAATTAAAAAGTCCCATGCGACTTGAGAGTAAAAGGTGAAAGTATGAAATTATCTTCTTGCCCTCATTGGCTAATGGAAGCCTGCAATATACTCAAAGTAAGTTGTCGTCAATACTTTTACAATCACTTGTCAATACTGGACCCTCACTTGTCAATTCTTCTCTTTTGTTTTTTAATTAACGAGGGGGAAAACGTAATTGCACATTTTCACCTCTTACTCTTAGGTCCCATGTGACTTTTTAATTATTTAAATATCCCTTGAGACCTTTTAGTAAATATTGCTCTTAGATAGGACCGCAGTGTGATTTTCCCTACATTTTTAAAGGTGGGCCATATCTAGATTTTATCCATCCTAATGTAGGCAAACTTGTTGGAGAAGTTTTTTCCATGAGATCAGGAGGCTTATCCGTATATTGAAAAAGAGTCCTATATTGACCAATTAACGAAAGAATTAAAAATAGATAATGTTAAAAAATCCTATCAAATTGATTTATTAAACTATTTTGATATAAAGATTAACCTAATATATACCCCTCTCTAAAATATTTAATATGGTATTAAAAGCCTTTTGATCTAAGAAACCAATAAAGATAAACAAAAATAAGAAGGAAAAAATGAAAATTGTAGTCTTGACGCCTATGAGGCTTAAAATGTAGCCTCCTATGTTTATAGGACTTGAAAAGGCAATTGTGACTTAAGGTATATATAAGGATTTATGTTTAAATTTAATTTTCCCATTAGTATAGTATTATATATACATATTCATAATTATAAACAAATATGAAATAAGATATAAAATAATTGTTTTAGAAAGTGTGTGCATTTAAGAGTGAATTAAGTAATGCTATAGTAGGCAAATAATAACTAGGAAACTTTTAGGTTTTTAAAAGATTGAGAATAGTTGAAGGAGTTATTCAGATACCATGTAGATCTAGGATCATATTTTATTACTGGATATATTTTAAAATAAATATATTTGAAATTTATTTTTATAAAACGAACAAATTTAATTAAATACATAAAAGTCACCTCCATGAGCAAACAATTAGACTTGGAAACTATAAATCCGTCATTTTTTATTACAAGATTTTAATAATAAAGTTGATTTGGTCTTGACATTTTTATTTAGCAATTTGTCTTTTTATTTTAAAAGTTTTGAGGGCCAATTTTTGTTTGGTTTAGCTCTTTTGACATGCTCTAATTAATCTGGTCTAGTTCTTGAGAATTTTTTAGGTCTAACTAATTGAATGGTCTAGTCTAATCCAGTTTTTATATTATCAATGCTTTTCTTTATATTATTTATTAGATCATATTACCCCTTATCTAATTTTAGAATTCATAATTACTCCTCTTAATATAGTTTTCTCCTCTATAAATTGAATTCGAGACATAAACCAACTATTTGTTGGTTTATTTAGTACCCATCTACATCCTTCTTTACTTGATTTTCATCCTTCTTACTTGGCTTTCTCCTTCCTTAATTTAGATGCTCAATCTTGCCTTACGGAAACACAAAAATACCAATGAATTCCAATTGATAAAACTTATATTATTTATTTTAATCAAATAAGGAAATAATATTTAAAATGTATCAATGAGCCCAAAGTATACCATGAATAGTATCATAAATAAATATAAAATATTAGGAATCATGCATCACATATAATTTGAGTCCAATAAAACCTTTCTAATATAGGAGTTTGGAAAACACAAAACATAAAATATTTTAGCCTGCAGCTAATTGAGTTATTGATACTAAAGTCTTCATGAAAACAATGTTCAACTCACTACTTATTATTTCTTGCATACAACTGTAGGTTTAAATGATTTTGCCTATCAGCTTGTCTTATTGTGACGACTCTAATAAAAGTATAACATTCAACGAATGGAGGAGAAGAACATAATTTCCAGGAAATTAAGCTCTTATTGAAGTCATTTTCGAAAGCGATTTCTAACCAAACAATTGTGCCAAAGTCGCTATTGATAGCTACTTCTTCATTGATATTACCAACTTGTCCTTTTTGTTTTTGTAATTTCCAAGGCCCATCAATATATGATAATATTTTAATCTTATTATTAGATATTTAAACAACCCACTAATTTAACCTCACTTGATAGTGGTCCACTTAATAGGCTGAGGTGTCCAGCGAAAGTTTTCTCCATATCCAAAAATCGAATTATTTGAGTTTTATTCATTATTAATTGTTTCCTCTATAAAATCAAATATATATGTCACGTTCCAAGACTTTTCGTACCGAATACCCATTAATAAATAGTATGAATTTCCCATCGTAAAATATTATGAACTTTCTACTTTCTTCTTTCCGAGTTGTCAAAAAAAGTGAAATGATCATGGGATGGTAATAACCTTCTATATTGGAAATTATCTTTTCATAAAATTCTCGTTTCCTCTTGATAGTGCCCTCCATCTTATTTTTATGGAGGCCAAAATTAACAAAATAATTTGTTTAACATTAATATCATAGGGATCATATAACAATAAAATACTAGTAATCATTATCGATCCACAAATTGAAGTTGACAAGTACAAAAACTATTTAATTTCGGTATACGCATTCAAAACTTGTTATTATATCAATAATCAACTATACTCTTAAAATCTTATAAGACCTAGTTAATTTAAAAATGAGTATAAGTCAAACCAACTTAATACTTTTAATTCTTTTATTTACATACCATAATCAATAATCCCAATAAGTAATCTTATTGATTTTTGAAAGATTTTGAACTCCATAATAGTAATTAGTTAATAATTTTATTAATTGATTCTATGATATTTTAATTTTTTAATTATAATAGTAATTCCCAATAATTATTCAATTATAAAGCATTTTTCTCGTTCCCTACACACACAGGGGAGAAATCCCTAGTTGTTCACATAAATAAACAAGATTTTGTAAGGATAAATAACCTTCATTAGCAATAAATAAAAAAGTAATTATTTTTTAACTCAAATGAGGTTTACTTTGTTTATAAAAATTGAGATTCAAATCCCTGACCAGAAAATGAGTTTGATGTAGAAAATAAAAAGGGGAAGGGGCAAGGGTGAAGAGAGAGTGCACTCCTGAAAAAGAGAGAAATTCAAGAAAGAAGGTAAATTCAATTTTAATTCAATATCATTTGCAAAATGAGATGAGTAGAGGGTTATATTTATAGCCTCGACCCTACATTAGTAATCAAATGCAGAATATTCTAGAGAATAATTTAAAAGATTACATTTATTTAAACCAAATCCTATCCTAATCCAAATATAAAAGATCATTATAATAAAACAAAACTCCTAAATTTAATTGATGATATATCCCATCAGAATGATTTTACAAAATATAAAAAATAAAACAAATTTATGTTGAGATTTAAAAATTAATTATACTCTTCATATTATTTTCTTTGGAAAAAATAATTTGTGCTGAAAGAAGCTACTGCTTTCGATTAAAGCAAAGCATTCTGAAGCATGAAAGATTTCTTTTAATTTTTTTTTTTGTTAAAAGAATTCGAATGTAGACGTAAATTGCATAGGTATATATGCAAACTGTTTCTAATTAGGAAAAATAGTATCCACGAACTATTTACACCATATATTTTTTTACACAATACTCTGTAAAATGTCCTTCTTCTAATCCTAAATATAAGAAGCGGTAAAATGATTTATACATTTCAGTCCACTGAAAGGGAGTAATATGTTGTACTTATACTACAGAATGATCCTCAACACCAAAAGATCCCAAATCATCCTATATCGTGTCATTAGAAGAGGCATGCAGCTCTATATAGCCTGATCACCTCCTTCATCTGTGTTCTCTCCGCTTAATTCCTCCAATGATTTCCCTTTGGGTTCCGGCAATAGGAACGTAAACAGCATCCCAACAAAATTAATCACCCCAAGCATAATAAGAGAATTCTTCACGCCAATGCCCGTTGGATAGCCTTCATCTGTATTATTGTGGTTCTTGCTCTGTGCGGCGAACAAAAACCCTATCGCGCCGATGGTGGCTCCGGCTTTTCCGGCGGCTGCGGATATCCCATGGCAAGTGGACCTCAACCTTGCGGGGAAAATCTCGGCAGGGATAATGAAAGTGGTGGAATTCGGACCGAAATTGGCGAAGAAGAAGGTGAGCGAGTACATTACAAGAAACCCAGTTCGGTTATCTTCCTTGGTCCAGTGATCGTATGGGATCGCGAGCGCAAACATGAAGACGGTCATGAAGAAGAAGCCCGTGAGTTGGATGAAGAAGCGGCCAAGATAGTCTATAAACGCCACTGTAAACCAATAACCAGGCACTGTACCACTTAATGTTATAAGCGTTTGTGCTCTTGCAATCCTGTAAACCTATAATACATTGAATCATAATTAGTCTTAACCCTTCATCATGAAGTACAAAGTCTTTAATCAATTAAAAAGAGAGGGAGTTTTCATACAGACTAATTTTATAACACCATATCTTAACTCAAAACATAGACTTCTTTTCTCACTACTCATACTTAAAATTCAACTGTAGTTTCTATGTAACTCACTAACATGAATTGATGTACTAATATGAAACCAAAATGGGTGCTCATCTCATCTTATCATCCATATTTACTTCCTTTCAAATATCGTTTTATAAATAAAAAAATCATTTTTTTAAAAATGATAATTTAGAGATTATCTTTATTTTAGATTATATATTCATTAAAATAACTTTTTTAAAAAAGAATAAAGATAAGAAAAAATTATATGAGTTTTGGGTGCTACTGGTTCCAACATTAAAGTCCCTCAAGCTCAAAATAAGCTAATGAATTAGTGAGTTTTGAGAAGAAAACTATAAATAGGTTCGACACCTTATCTTTACTAAAATCAAATCTTTGGATATTAATCTATGATGGCCTTTTTTTATCTATGTATATCAACAATAATCTAGATTTATTCAATATGATAATTAAACTTTGGTTTAAATATACCTCATAAATTGCATTCATGTCTTCGGCCGGAGGAAGCCATTCAACTTCAGAGTAAATATCTTTCTGAAAAAGACTAGAACTGTAATACGCAATATCTAATAGAAACCAAGTGGTGGTGGTTCCAAGCAAGTGAAGCCCATGCCTGCGAGCAAATTCCCAACTGAACAGCCCGTATTTGTTCTTCCTCTGAGTCATTTCCTCTACCATTTCTGGTTCAGCTTCAATATCAACTTGCAGTACCTTAGCCATGTCTTCCGCCGCTTGCTTCGCATTCTTAGCGATGAGCGCCGTATAACGAGCCGTCTCGGGCATTTTCATACGCCAGTAGAAAGTGATAGCAGCCGGTACAGCACCAAACATTAGAATGATTCTCCATACATAGTCTGCTTGAGGAGCAAGAGAAGCGACGGCGTTGACCTTATACGGAGGAGCTTCAAAGGCGTGATCGAAGGTTGTTGCGACCACAAGGGAAACAACACCGCCTAACAAAATCCCGAAGCCTTGCATGGCGAAAACCGCCGCTATGAAAGTTCCACGAGTTCTTTTGTTGGCATATTCGGACATGATGGTGGCGGAGAGAGGGTAGTTGCCGCCGATGCCGAATCCAAGCCAGAAGCGGAAGAAGCAGAGAGTGGTGATGACGCCCTTTGCAGATTTACTGAAAGAGAGACCGGAGGCGAGGGAGGAGACAACCATGAGGACAAGTGTTAAACCATAGACCTTTTTTCTTCCTATTTTGTCACCTAGCCAGCCGAAGAAAAGCTGACCGATTAAGGTGCCTACTAAGGCGACAACGTTGATGGCAGAATTCACGCCGGGAGGGAGGGTTCCGGGGTTTGGCGCACCGTCGTGAGTGTAATAGATACGTCCGAGCAAGTTGGTGACGTTCGCTAAACTGAAGAGATCATAGGCGTCAGTGAGGAAGCCCATGCCAGCAATTACGATGGCTGTGAAGTGGTACCATTGTGTCTTGGCTACATCAAGGGCATTAAGCACTCGAAGTTGGATAGGCATAGCTGAACTAATGATGTTCAAAATTAAAATCCAGCGTAACTACATAGGATATATATACATAGAGAGAGAGAGAGAGTAGCTTTGCTATTTATCCCCAGCCAAATTTGTTCTTAGGCTGGATGTGATCAAGGTTTAAGTGATAATTGGACACAGGAAGTTCAATCTTTAATTTGATCCTCTAATTTAATACTACGTCCATTCTTTAATATAATATATACTTAATTAATTTGGGTAGATTAAAGAAAATAATTAAGTTAGTTATTTATAATGATTATGTATTAATTTTTCTAAAATATCCCCTTAATTATGTCTATTTGAATTACCCTTGATACAAACTCCCTCAATATATACAATCATGTAGGGTCAATTTAAAAAGAAATTATAAATTTATGAGACAAAGTGAATTAGAGTCTTATATTTAGGATTAAAGCAAACTTTTCATCTAATTCTTATATTTAGAACCAAATGGAGTACAATATTTCAATTTAGTTCCATAATTTTATAAAATCTATTCTTAGCTTTCTAACCTTAATACTACTAGTTTCAAATGATGATTTTTTTTAACAATTATTGTTATTGTGAAAATTAATATATCAACATCATTTGATAATGTTTTATCCATATCTAAAAGTTCAATGCCAGTATTTTTTTTAAAAAAAAATATTAAGATTCAAAGATCGAAAAGATATTTTATAAAATTAAAAGTACTTGAAATTAAAATGAGAGAGTAAATGTTCATTTCAGTTTAATTGGATTTATTTATATACAGTAACATAAAGGACATGCCACTTATCCTCCTGTTTGGCCAGCCTTAATTATCGAAACATAGCCTTTTATTATGAAAAATAATATTTTAGTTCAACCCACTATAAATTAGAAATAGTCTTAAAAATACTAAAAATAATAGTTTTTTTTTGGTAAAACTTACAAGGTTATGTTCCTAAAATGCTTTGGAATTTTTACGTAAGAGCACTCAGTACCCAAACTTTTTTTTATCAAATATATTCTGAAATTTTTATTTTTTGATATTTCTATTAAATAAGTAAATTTTAACCGTTAAATTCTCCTTTTTGACACATTTCGGCTGACATGGCATTCTCACTCCGGCATGCCCAGCCCTTTGATCTTTCGTATTGTAAACATTATCAGGTAATCATTTCTCTAATTCCTCTCACCTTCTTCTTCAAACTCTGAATCGCTATTTTATGTTTTTAGGTCATCATCACCCTTGCTGGTCCGTCGATCTTCCACAAAATCGCCATGATTGCCAAATGCCCAAAATCTTTGACCACCACTTGCTTCTGGCTCCTCCACCACATCCAATGGCCTCTTCTTCACAATTTTTCTATCTTGTCTTTAGGAAAAATTTCAGTAGCTTTATGTTCTATTACACAAAATCGCCATGATTGCCAAATGCCCAAAATCTTTGACCACCACTTGCTTCTGGCTCCTCCACCACATCCAATGGCCTCTTCTTCACAATTTTTCTATCTTGTCTTTAGGAAAAATTTCAGTAGCTTTATGTTCTATTACATTTTTCTCCCCCCCCTCCATATATTCATAACTCATAAACCCAGAAATCTTCATCATACATGGAACAGGCCAAGGAAAAGTAACTGTTGATCAAATTTGTATCGAGAACCACCAATTAACCTGAAGAATGATTATCGAATCGAAGATGCCACCAAACAATGAGGTTGGAAAGAGGATGATGACTAAGACTGCTTGCAAAAGGAACAGTTGGAGTCAAGCGATCAAGTGGCGCCGTCTGGTTGAAAATAAGCAAGCTAACAGAAATGAAGCTTCTCGCTCCGCGTAGTTCATCTGGTGCATCCGGCTTTAAGGAGGAGCATGCGGGGGCTGACCTTGTTGATAGCGTAGATGGAGATCGAGAGGATTAGGGTATTCTTGAGGGTAGGATTGTCCATAACAGTGCCACATCTACACCACTTAGCCACGTGTCGTCCTTGTTTATGACACTGTGGTCATTTACTTTCACCATTGCCTCTCCGTTAACTCAGGTAGGAAAGATATGAAATAAAATTTTTAAGACATACATCAAGAAAAAATTTAGTATTGGGTGCTCCTTTATAAAAACTTTAAGGATATTTTAGGATTTTAACCCAAAACTATAAACAACTCTCTCAAGATTTCTTGTGTTGGAACTAAGGGTATTCCTCTGGACAAACTGAGGTCGCAAGCCTACAGCTCCACTGTCAAGGATCTTCAATCTTTGCTGCTTTTGTTTAATCCTGTTATTTCTTCTTCCACTGATAATCAGTCTTTTATTAAACTTAGGGATACATTTTCCTTTTGCTGCTTTTCCGATTGTAATATAACTCCTTTTAGTTTAATATCATTTTGCATTTTCTTAAAAAAAAACTATATTAACATAATTATATCAAGTAATTCATCCATCATTATATAAAATCTCTAATTTATTAATTAAGTTGTTATATACATACACATAACAACGATCACAAATCTTATCTCATTAAATAGAGACAATTATATAGATTATATGATACTATTATATTTTATCAATCACTAAATGTCTGGATATGTTGTTATCTAAAATGTCTCACTCAATAATTTTATGGAGTATTTTGTGTGTGAACAAAAAGTATAAATCAATAAATTAAAAAAATTTTAACGGCAACATATGAAACCAAAACGCAAAATAAAGCGGGCATGTACTGTGTATCAGTGCAAACACTCAATTTGGAAACAAATTACATTAAAGAAGGCAGGGGCATTAAAGGAAGTTCGCTGAGTTTCCAAAAAAGTGAAGGAAACTAGGTGAGATATTTGGAAACTCCGTCAATAATTTAAACTTAAGTGTATGTTTTTAAAATATTTAAAAAAAGTCTGTATAATTAAGATAAAACTGAATAATAATTAGAATATTTTACTATAAAAAAAGAAGGGAGAATTAGAGAGTTATACTATTTTTCCTCCCTCTCAAAACAAGCATGGCTTTACGTCAATTCACATTACTTACAAACATTACTCTCTTCAAAAACAAAATTGTTCATTCACTTTCAAAAATAAAGAGCTCTTGTGTTCCTTGTGCAATCCAATGCAAGGTTTCTTCGATTATAACTTTTTACTATTAGAAAAAAAGATTTATAACAATGTCTATTCATAGCGGTTATTGCAAAAAAGGCCATTAAAAAAGTGATAACATTTATGTAAATAAATTGATGTGAAAAATCTTTTAATGACAGTTTTACTAAAAATAAACTATCGTTAAAAGTAGGCTAATCTAGTCAAAAAAAAAGTATTTGGAGTAAAAATTTATCACCAGTGTTTAAAAAAGTTTCATGGCAAATACTTTTAATAGCGGCTTTACTATAAGACACTGTGAAAGTATGTAACAAGATGTTTTGTTCAAAAACTGCTATAAAAACTTATCATATTTGAATAAACTTTATCGTAAATATAGTTTCACTTTCTCGCCATTATGGTCCCTTCGTGGTGCCCTATCACCACAGACCTCGATGAGAATCTAAGACCAATGTTCACCTCTAGTTTCTGTCACCACCACTCCCTTAGTCACTATTGTCATCGTTTTTACCATTGTCATTATTGTAAGTCACTGTTCTATTTCATTTTTTTTGCATTTTCTAAGTGTTTTTAATTTATTTGTTGCTTTAATCTTAAATATATAATATAGGCTATATTTGCTGCGCTTAAGACTTTATTTAAGTATGTATTTTGTTGTTAGAATTGTTCCTATATATAGTTGTTTTATATGAATTTTAGATTAAAAGTCATTGGAATTGGAACCTTTTGTTGTTAATTGGCATCAATAGCTTATGAATTTGTGATGGGTATCATTGAAATTGTTATGGAACTATGTTTGTGGTACTTTTGGTTATTTTATATTTATTTTTTATTTTTAGATATTTATTTGATATTTTTATATTTTTTGTTTGAGCAATATAAATATTATTTAGGAATGTTATTAATTAAGTTAAAAGTTTTGGTTAAAAAAACTTGCTAGTTGTAACATCCCTAAATTTCCTATTTAGGGTAAAGGAAGCCGAGTAAAGGAAAAGATTGGACTATGGTTGAAGGAATGACTAAATTATAAAGAAATGAAGATAAAGGGGCATAAGTATAAAGTTTAAAGGGATTAAAGTGAAAACTAAAAAGGTTCCATGGTATGAAGTAAAGGTAGACATAAGTTAAAGCCTTTAAGTGTAATTATTAAAAAAAGGGATATGAATGTCATTTTTAAAAAGAATGGATAAGTATGGTATTTATGAAAAGTTTAAGGTGAATAGTAAAAATCTCTAGAAATACCCTGAATCTGAAGCCATAGAATGATAGAGGAAATTTTTCTGATTTGTTTGACATAATTCAAAATTTTAACTTTAAATCCCAATTAATTGATATAAATTACTTAAATAATTAAATTTTAGTCAAAAAATTTGGATAATGTTATATTATATATCTATCAAAGGGTATAAATCTAGACAAAAAGTCCAGAAGGTACATGAATAGGGGTTAGGGCTAAAATATGCCTTGGTAAAATATAAAAAGATAAAAATGCCCATAGTGTTAAAAATGTAAATACAGGGCATTTTGGACCTATAAACCTAGACAGAAAATCAAAGAGGAGTTACAGGAATAGTAGACCAAACCTAAGAAATACCCTGAAGGAATGCAAAATTACAAAAATACTCCTAGGATTATAAAAGTGAATAGAAATGAACAAGGGTATTTTGGTAATTTTTAAGGCTTAAATAATTAAATTTATACCCAGTATAAGAATGTTAAAGGGGGAAAAATCTAGATACTGAATCGAATGTCAGGAAACAAATTATAAAATCTCATAAAAATTAGATTCAGAAAATAATTTGGTTTTTAAAAAATTTGATCAAGCCAGTATCGGATTAAACTGCATTTTTCTAACAAGTCTCTTCTCCCTTTAGATGGTGCCACCTAGCCTATGTGATAGCATGGATAATGTAAGTAAGCTAGGTTATTAAATCTTGGCCATTGATTTTCAAGATACAATCTTAACTATTCATTGTTTAGTCCTCGATCTAACTCACCTTCACCTATAAATACCTCCCTCACCCCCTAACCATCCATCTATCTCTTGGAAATAGTAGGAAATATCTTCCAAACTTTCTACTCAACCAAGAATCAAGCTTTCAGTCTTCTAATTTTCAAACAAACTAAGGTAAATTATGTTATGAGAATTTTAGTAGAAAAATAATAATAATTAATAATTAATACAATTAAGAAATGGAATATGTATATATTTGGTTCAAGGAATTTCAATATGATCTGGCTAGCCGAGTGTTCAGATGGCGTAGGCTGTAGCATTGGGTTCTGTGTTCGATTCCTACCTATCGCAGAAATATGGATTTATTTTCATTATCCAGCGCGTGAATTTACCATTTTGCCCCTCCTATCTTTTCTTCTTGCAGCCGTACCCTTTCTTCATTTCCTCTGAATTTCTTCAGCAGCTGCAAGGGACGAAGGACAGTGAGAGAGCGACGACAGAGAGAAATTTACGCCACCGGTGCCGTGTGATTCATTGTCTGCTGTGTTCCATCAATCCCCGTCGTGTTGTCGCTGCTAGTGTGTCGTGTCGTTAGGTAGGTTCCAGTTCTGCCGATAAATGGAGCCAGCAAGGAGAAATTTAGGTCGTCACGGAGAAATCAGGAGAGAAATCGTGTCGTGCAGCGAGGTGGTGTGGCGATCAGCGTTGTTGGGAGTCTCTATTTTGGAGTTCTGTTTGCTTGGTCACTGTTAGAGGTGGTAAAGCAGGCTGGCCCGCCAAAAACGGGCCAACCCGCTTTTGGGGCGGGCTGGCATTTTGCCAGCCTGAGCCCGCGGCCCGCCAATTTTTTTTTTAATATTTTTAAAAAATTATTTCTAAACTTTTAGAATACTAATAAAAAATTTATAATGTTATATTAGTATAATTAAAATATAGTTAATGTTATACTCTTAAAAAAATTTGCTTTTTATAAAAAAATATCAAATTTTATAACTATAAATCTAAATAAATATTAACATAATATTAATCAATTATAATATGTCAATACATATTAACAAATAGGTAATTATCTTTACTAGTATTCAATAATAAAAGTATTCAAAGTAATATTTTGGTAAAATAAATAATAATATTAAAAATTTATAAAAAAAAACGGGCTGGCGGGCTGGCCCGCTTAAAAACGGGCCAGCCCGCTAGCACTGGCGGGCTAGGGCGGGGCGGGCTGCACGGGCTGGCAAAATGCCAGCCCGAGCCCACCCCGTTTGCTGGGCCCGTTTTACCAGCTCTACTCACCGTCATGTTTGGGTGTCGTCGCTGCCTTGTACGTTCTGTTCATTGTAGCAATTCCCAAATCCTCAATCTTTTTCCTTTCATTTTGGCGTGGTCCAGAAGCATGGCAGATGCGTGAAGCTATGCGAGAAGGAAGGTAGGCAGGGGAGGTAGTGTTTGGGGCTAAGCAGACCTACGGTAAGCGCAGCATAAATCTCGGACGGTGACGCTTACCCAGTGGTCTCTGTCCGTGGTTGTGCAGGTATTGAGATTTCTGGCCATTCTTCCCCTTCATTTTCTATCTTGATCAGTAGTGATTGCTCTGGGATACTCTGTTGTGGCCAACTCCCCTGTTCTGGTTTGTCTCTGTAATTGATTCCCCAAGGTTGTGCTGGAGGCCGTGAGTTGAGGAGTTTTGCAGTCTCTATTGTGTGTGTGGTCCCTGCGTGATGTGTTTGTGTTTTTGGCAAATTGGTATTCTAATGTTGCGTGTTGTGTTGCCCGACCCCTCTGCTCTTGGCTAATTATTATGTATGAAATTTCCATTGCTCCTCTGCTTTCTCCATGTGTTCTGTTGAATATGTGTGTGGGTGAAATCGTGAGGAAAGAAGAAAATACAGAGGTCTGCGGCTTAGAGTGCCATTCCAGTGTAAGTGAGGTCTATTTCTCTTCCTCCTTTCTGTTACTTCGTTGATGATCAGTGTTTCCTGAGGATGGAATGAAATTGGCTGTCAATTCTTTATTGCCGTGTCTGTGAGGGTTAATTGTGTATCTCTGATCTACTGTTAGCTTTGGGAAAACAGAGCAGGTCTGATTCTGCAGTGTTACTTGGGTCAGTGATAATAGGAAGAAAGAAGAAAAGATAAGGAATGTTACTATTTTGGCACACATATATATGTATGTATATGATACTGCTGTAGGTAAATGTGTGTTATAGCTGGTTGTGTTTGTATGCAAGTGAATTGGGAGGCTCTGATCATTTTGATGGTATACATAGATATAGACAAGCGTATGTGCTGCTGTTTTGGTTTGATGTATAGGTAGATATATTGCAGTTGTGTGCAAAAGCTGAAGTTGGGTTTAAGTTAATAGAAGGAACTGTATATGATTTATGGCTTTAGTGGTGCATTCAAACTGTGAAGGTTGAACCTAGGAATAGATATATATTTGATATGAGTTGTTGGCAATTGTGAGTAAATGATTCAAAGAACTTAAGTTAGAAGGTTAAGATATTGATGTTTGGGTAGTGAAGTTTGGGTGATATGTTCAAGAACCAAAATAAGTCATTTTCCAATATTTTTATCTCTGTTATGGGGCCTTAGTAAGGTCTAGTGCTGAAGTGGATTTTGGTTAAAGATAGGGGATTTGGAGATATGATGTTATTAAGATTGCTATTTCTTGGGTTTGTTAAATAATATTGAATGGTGCTTGGCCTTATTGTGATATCTTTGACTTGATTCAAAGTGGTTTTGGTGCTTAATTTTGTGTTGATATGAAATTAAGAATTAGGACAAGATTTTTATCTAGTAGTCATTCACAAAAGGTATATTGATTGGATTTTGAAAGCAAAGTTATGATAAAAATTAATCGAAGGTCTTTATGAAGGAAATGGAGAAATTGTGTTAAAATTTTAGTTGATTTTTACAAGGTTATAGTTAGGAGATAATGATGCATGTGTATATGAGAAATGTTATGAAAGAAGGAAGAAGAGATGATGAACAGTGTTTTGACACCCCAATATATTGTATTTGGTGTTGTTGTTGCTGTATATGCATGTGGATAACTTGTAGTTTTGGGTGATATATATTTGTGTATATATATATATGTATAAGGTAATATTGTTATAAATTGCAAGGAGAAAGTAAGAAGAATAACCGAAGAAAGGGATTTTTGTTGCTATGCATATCTATACATGTGTGTGTAAATGAACAAGTGTTTGTCTTCATGATTAGTTGTAGATTAAGGACGATTACTTTTGTTGAGAATTTGAATATAATGTTAATATATTATTTTGGGATACCAGGGAATTTAAAAGTGATTTTAATCAAAAGTGATTGGCTGAAACAGGTAAAGGTTTTGGAGGGTGGCAGGTGAATGAATAACGTTCCCTAAAATTTATATTTTCAAATGCATTGTCATTTCAAATGTTGAATTTCAAATATGAATTTCGAAAACCAAATTTTACGAAAGTATGGTTTAAATCGTTAGAAATGATTTTCTTTCGATTGGTTTACAAAGAAATTATGATTATGTATGAAAATGAATGAATAAGCTTTTGAAAAGAGTTTGACAAAAGTTGTATTGAAATGATGATTATTCATGAAACATATTCCTATGTGAATTTCATATGTTTACACAGTAATTTGATTTTAAATGTACATGCTGGAGTTTTTGAAATTCAAAGTGGTTTTTACTAACGGTTATGGCAGTGAAACGGTTGAGATTATTACATGTAAAATAAACCCCACACATGATGGAAATATTTTGAAAGGATGGAATACAGAACGCTGGTTGCTAACAGCAGTACTATTAGCCCTTGGTGCACCTTGGTTACCCGAGCTTGATGGATTATACCTTGGGTTTCGTACTCGCGAAGGGTAGTGACTGAGCTACTAGATTATACCGTGGGTTTTGTACTCGCGAAGGTAGTGGCTGAGCTACCAGATTACAAGGTGGGTTTTGTACTCGCGAAGGGTAGTGGCCTTGAGTCACCGACAATTAGTGGCTTGGAGCCACCAGATTACATTGTGGGTTTCGTATTCGCGAAGATTAGTGGTCTTGAGCCACTGACAGTTAGCGGCTTTGAGCTACCAGATTGGTTAGTTACCCTCGTGAACTGTGTGTCCATGTCTGTTTCGTGGCTTCGTGCTACGTATGGTTATTTACTCACGTGGACCATTCGCTTCTGTTTACGTTCTGTTGAAGTCCTACGGAAAGACTATGGTTTTAAAAGGATTGTTCTTAAACGATTGAACACATGTGCTTTACAAGGTCAATTGGTGCCATTGTAAACTAATACTTATAATGATGAGACCGATCAATTCTTGAAGAGTTTGATTCTCAAGCTTGATAAATATAAAGTGGCTATCAACTCTCAGATTTCTTCTTTAGAAAGAAAAGTTGAAGATGTGACCACTCATTTGACTCACATTTCTAAAGTTGTGAGTTTTGAACAATCCATGTCTAGGGGTATTCCTTCCAATCCAATAATCAACCTAAAGGCCCTTAATGCTATCACCCTTAGAAGTGGCAAAAAGGTAACCTTTGCTGTAAAGGTTGATGATGAAGAGATAGGAGTTGAGTGCCCTCCTCTAAGTCCCATAAACTTGAAGCACTTTGAAAGTACTAAGGAAAAAAAATTGAAGAAAACTATTGATGAATTCTAACCTTAAGTGGAGCCATAACCACTTTTAGAAGAGGTTATTGAAAATGATTCAACAAATCAACAAAGGAGCATGGTGAATCAAGTGCATTTGGAGCTTCATTGCAAAAAGGTAATAAAGTAAAACTTTCTAACTTACCCTTTTATAAACCATGTATGATGCATCAAAAGAAATTGCATATGGAAAAACTTGAGAAATATATGCTTGAATTGTTTAATAAGCTTGAGGTTAATATTCCAATAATTGATTTAATTTAACGAGTGCCTTAATATAAAAAGCTTTTGAAAGAGTTATACTTAGAAAATGCAATTTAAACAATTTGATGTTGTGCATGTTGGTCATGTTGTGTCTTCTATGTATGTTTCATTTTTACCATAAAAGTTGTCTAATCGTGGGCCATATACTATTTTTTGTGTCATAGGCAAGCTATTGTGCCTAATGCTTTGTTATACTGAGATGCTTTTATTAATTTGATGCCTAAAGCTATATATGAATCCTTAGGCTTGAGCACTAGGAAGCCTACTAATAGTGTCTTACAAATAGACAACTAGATTGTTAGGTATCCTTGCGGCATTCTAGAAGATGTTCTTGTGAAAGTACAAGATTTGCTTTTTCCTACTGATTTTATTGTTCTAGATATGTCTAAGGATTTTAATGGGACTAGTGTATTGATCTTGGATAGGCCTTTCCTTGTGACTGTTGGTGTTAGACTTAAATTATAAAACTTGTTTTACAAAAAGAATGTTTTTGAGCCTTGTTCGATAAGGGTACTTATTGATAAAGACTTCGATAAAAGCATTTACACTTAGTTTGTGAAACTTGTGAAAACTATTTCCACAAAAGGATTTATAGAAAGATTAATGAATAAAAACTTTGATAAATGCAGGCAATTAACTTAGTTTCTAAATTTTTATCTATTTTCAAAAGAATTTATTAAAGCACTTATCAATAAGGTAATTTATTGATAATTTGTTTGACAAATAAAGCAAATTGTTATGAATTATATTTCAAGTTTCATTTATCAAAGTATTAATCAATAAGACATTTTATTGATAGACATTTTTATAAATAAAGAGAATTTCAGTTTTAAATGATTTTGACAAACTTGTAAATTTTTTGGTTGCTTTTGTAAATGATTTTGTGAAATTTTGTTTTGACATATAATATTAAACATCAAAGAAAGATTGAAAGATTGTTTATTGTTCTTCAGGCATTTATCGAGAAAATATTCAATAAGCTTATTTATCGAATGACACTTCACTAAATTGACTATCATGGTATGTTTTTTAAAACAGTCTTGTATTTTTTATAAGTATAAAAGTTTATGTTATCAAAAGGTTATTTTTCAAAATATATTTTGATAAGGATGGTTATTAAAGTACTCTTTGAAAGAACTAATCTGTTTCAAAACAATATGTTTTATATTTATCGAAGTCCTTTTTAATAAAGTATCTGTTTGGTAAATTCAACTGATTTTCAAAAAGAACTTCAAACCATACTTTGACATACTTTGATTATTCAAAATAAAATATTATTAATAAATTGATATATACTTAAACACTTCATATATCTTTTATGAAACATATTTCTAGATCATTTGTATGTAGAAATAAGACCAAACAACGAGTTTAATCAAAAACCAAAATCTATCATAATGCACAACCAACAACTTTATTTCTTCAATGGCTACATCAATTAATCTAATGAATTTTTGAATGACTCGAGTATAAAAGAAGTTGAAGTAAATGATAGAGTTAAGAAGTTTACCGAACACGATCAAACTTCATTTACTTAAGCATTAATTGTTGCAATCAATATACTTTATTTTACCTTATTTTTCTATATCTGAACATAGGATTTTTTTTAGAGAGGTACTTGGAGATTTTATCTTCAATGCTTATAACAATCACTCTAGTAAAAAGTATAAATTTTTGTTTATTATCTGAGACCCTCAAGAGTGAGACTTTTGAATGGGATTGTAACTTTACGAGTAGTAAGGGTGAGTGAGAGATGCTCTCGATTGATGTACTAAGGTACTAAGAGCTTGGAGAATTTTGAAGATTTGTTAAATACTTAGAGGAATTATGAGGATTGAAAGTATGCTAAGTGGTTGTGTTGAACCAATATAAATCTACTATGTACAATTCTCCTTTATTTGCTTCTTTCGGTGAAATCCTTCTAAACTCAATCTTTACAATTTTGTTTAAATTCTAAAATTTTTAGTATCACCCAATTTACCTCCTCTTGAGCGAAAATTAATTGTTCTAACAATTGGCACCATTATTGATATGCAAAAATGTCTTGTATATTGTTGTGAGTGAATATAATAAGGTGTACTTTAATTTTAATGAACCCATATAAACTCATTATATGTGTTTAATAGTTTACATATTGAAATAAAAAGTGTTGCTAATGAACATGCTTTGTCTCTTTGTTATGATGATTATTCTGATGTGCACATGCTACCCACTTCTTAATCACTTCATGAATCTTCCCCATCCACTACACCGCCTATATCACCCTTACATTCTCTCATGTTTCATACTTAAATTGTACTCTTTTTACACCACATGCTTATACTATTACTGTTTCTCCTACTCAGTCTATTTCCATTAGCGCTAATTTGCCCAAGTGAGGTCATGTTGTTTCTAATGTTTCAATAGCAAATAAAAAGGAGAAACAAGATAGAACCAAAATGAAGAGTCAAATACGGAGGCATAAGTACAAGAATAAAGACCAAGTTGATTTACCTCTGCCGGTACCAATTTAGTCCATTAAAGCTCCAAAGATTACTAATGAAGAAGTAATTGATGGCTTATCAAGTTTAAAGCTCACTAATATGAAGCATTGCATGAGGATTCCACCAACTCACCTCATAAGTTATGTTCCATGGGGCCCTCGAGAGATGAGCTCAATGAAAAACCTTAGGAAGCATTCAAAGGTTTCTCCTTTATTCTCCATCATGATAGCTAACATGGATACCATATACACTTCCTTTAACACTCCTTTTCCTCTAGATCCTATGGAAGATAGGCATCTCATGGTTGGATGTTTTGTTTAGGCTTGAATAGCAATAAAGAACCACCCCAATTATGGAGAGAGGATGCGATGGGTTGGACCTATAGAGATCAAAGCCTTGAAGGAGGATGATACCAAGGCCATGGTGAGACTTACCAAAGGGAAAAGGATGTGCTTCAAATTGGACTGACTTCAAGTGTACCACTTGAGTTATAAGCCGCCATAACTTACTAAGGTTGTTTCCTTCATCTTTAATCTCTCTTTATATGCTTTAGTGATTAGCTTGTGCTATGTTGTTGAGCATGATTGTTTAGAATAAGTGGGGGAAGTACATGATTCTAGTAGCAAAAATTAGTTGTTGATTTACTTGCTTTCCTAGTTGTTTATATTAAATAAATCCTCCCTCTTTGATGTTCATTAATTGTTGTACTTTGCTTGTTGCACCTTGTACTTAGATTTGCATTGGTGGAAGAGTGTTTATGTTTGACCTTAATTGATAATGGCTTTACTTGGTGATAACTTGTTTCCTTTGGCTAAGTTTTAGAAATTTTGTAGCATTAATGTTTTTGGTTAAAAGTTTTGCAATTTTTACCTTGGTTTTGTTAATTTTGAGTCAAAAACCTTATGGTTTAAAAATTGTTTATGTGTTTCTAAGTTTGATCCTAGATCGCATTGTATAACTTAGAAAATTTTTTTGTAGCATTTTTGCATAGTGACTCTCTATGTCGTTTTGCCACAGTGAATCTTACTTACTTCTTTTTGTTTACTCTATGTCTATTGGCCTAGCAAAGACAGTTGTTCACCATGGTGAAGAGGTTAGAGTATAGATTTTGAAGTTTTTGATGTTGCTTTGTTATGAATTGTATCTCTTGAACCAACTTGTTTTTGCTATTTGCATCAATGATTTTGTAAAAACAAATGAACTTACACTTGAATTTGAGTGCTCTTTGGTTTTTGAAGAGTTTTTCCAAGTTCTTGATTCAAGAAAGTTTGAAATTTTATGTCATTTAAGTTGCATGTTATGGTTTGATCGATCTTGCTTTTTGATCATTGTGGTGACCAAGTGTCTTTGAGAGATCCAACCCTAGTTGGAAGGACTTTTGCACATTTGCTTTCATTTCTCATCTTTGTGTATTAGTTCAGCTACTCTAGTTCTCTCTAGAACTTGTATAGTTTCTTTTCAAAACTACATGTGCATTCTCTAGTTGAAAGTGATAGTGGCATTCATTTCATCACCCATTCATCCCAAACATAAACCACTTACATACATCCATTGATAACCCCTTTGTGCCTTCATTTCCATTAATTTCATTGAATTTTAAGACTTTGCAATCTAAAGTTAAGTGTTATGTATATAATGATATTGAGAAAAGAAAGGAGTTTGCCAAAAAGAAAGAAAAGAAAAAGAAGAGAAGAAATACAAAAAGGCCAAAATAAAGTTTGAAATATGGCAATGCTACAAAGTTTAAAAGAGCATAGCTTGAGCATTGAAAGATATATTTAAGTGCTATTATTGTTCTGCATATGTATACATGGTTCTTGTTTATCATTTTCAAATCCATTTGTCCTTCATCAAACATTATAACCTTCACAGTCCCCTTGATTCATGAAATTTTTGTGCATTTGTGATTGAAAAATTAGAAACTTTAAGTTTATGGTAGAGTCTAGCCTATGTAGATTGGAGTGAAATCACCCTATATCCTTTATGAGATGTGTTAAACACTTTTTTCTTGAGTGATTTCTCTTTTCTTCATTTCGCTAGATTGCTTGCTTATTACATTGATTTTCTAGCATTGCATTATTCATTAACTTGTGTTATCTTAAGGAGCATGGTTAGCTAAGTCGTTGCATTTAGCTTAGCTGTGTTTAAGTCTACACTTGCATGAATGGATTACTTGGATTTTTGCTTTTAGTCTTTATCCAGGAGTGCAAAAGTCCAAATATGGGGGAATTGATAAGACCAATATTGTACATATGTTTCACATCTTTTTAAGGTCATTTTGAAGGGTTTATAAGCTTAAATTGTGTATAATTTATTATGGTGAGTCTTAGGTCCATACATTTGATTTGGTATAAAAAGGGCATTTTAGTCATTTATTTGTTCTTTACAATTTTGACTTATTTTCAAGATATTTAGTATTAAAAAGATTTAATTTTAATCGTAGGAAATTTGGAGATTAATTGAAGTATTGAGCGAATTTTGCAAATGCCAGAGAAGGAGCAAAAGAAAAGCTGCTAAGGGTTCAAAGAAGTATCTAGGAATGAACCAAAATAATATTAGAAAATGAATCATGGGCAAAATTACACTATCATTAAAAGCATGTCCATTCATCGCAGTGAACGTGTCCTTTGGCTGTGGCGAATGAATAGAGAAATTGTATAATCGTATTTTGAGTTGGGTTTTCATCTTGGATATGATTCTAAACCTATTTTCACACTTGGGCCAGTTTCCTAACCTAACTTCACCTAAACCCTCAAGTAGCAGCCACCAACTAATCCATTAACCATTAACTCACCTCTCTAAGTGTAGCACTCACTTTCTCTCAAATTCCTTCACTCTCTTCACCATTTCTTCCACTTTCTCCCACCCTTCCTCCATGGATTCAGTTCGGCAACTGGGATTCCATGTTGCAGCAATGACCATGCAGGACTAAGCTTCCTTTAGAGCTCTGTTAGATAGGAAAAATGTGATACAAGATTTGGGTCATTAAATATAGACTGATTCTAGTTCCTCTAGGAGTAGTTTTATTGTCCTACTTATGTTGAGCTAGTTGTTGTGTTTTGGTTTAGTTGATGTAATTGGATCTATGTTTATAAGTATATGTGTTTCCCTTGAGTTATGTGATGTGGAGTTCTTGATTATGATTGTAATTGATTATTTCAATGGTAGAACTTGGTGGAGACACTAAATTGATAAGCTTTCTATTGATGTACTTTGTTGGTTGCTGAGTGAATAACATGAGAGTGTTATTTACATTCGAAAGAGCAAGCTTATTCTAAAAAGATTATTGCATTAAGCTAATCTAATTCCATTTTTCAGTTGTGGGATTAATTTCAAGATTTTGTTCCCTAAGTATATGAAAGATCATTTAATTTGGTGTCTATTAATGTGGAGTATCATGGTAGTAGTGCCAATTGAAGCCATTGGTTTAGGACCAATTGAGTGATAGTTCATGGGCATAGGTGTGTTTGACTAGCAAATGGTTTTTAAGCAAGTTATGGAGTTAGTTACATTTTCAAGTAAATTCTCCAATCGAGTGAACCCAAGGTTTTGTCACTAAATATCCTAATCCAAGAGAACCAATCCATTATCATTTGACTTTATACTGATTTCAATTCCATTTCCATCCTTAATTACCCAAAAACCAAAACGATATTTACTTCCTTGCATTATTTTTAATTGTTTCCTAAATGAATTTCACCAACCCATGCTTTATTGCTTTCTCATGCATTTAGCTAGCTAGGTTAGTCATAATTCTCTTTGAGAGATAACTAAAGGCTACACCACTTTAGTGCAATATTTGATTTATAAATATTTTGATTGTGAACTCCCAAGGCGTGTATGGACTGTTTCTCATCAGCCACCATCGTAGAAGCTGAAAGATAACTCACTATCAAAGAAGACGATAGGTAAGCCATCATTGAAGAAGTTATACTTAATCCTATTTATCCAGTCATTGCCTTGAGATTTGATTATGTCATTGCTTCATTCTTTGGCGGGAGGATTACAAGCTCCAATTAATTTTCAAATTTCATCGGGCTTCATTACTTCTATAGGCAAACCTATGGCTTTGGCATGAACAGGAATGTCATCATTCGGTTCTTAAATTTTGAGTAGATAGATTAAATTTTCTTGCATTTGGTCATTTTGTAAGCGCAATTTCATTTTCATACTTTATGTTTTATCATTTATATGTCACGGTTCTTGAATTTATACTCTCTAGACAACAAGGCTATGATGTGTCATCAAGTATTTATTTGATCTTCAACTTACTAAGCTTTGTTCAGAATATATTGTCTTTATATAATTAAACATTGTTTTATTTTCATGGTTGGAATTTAAATGATTTTTTGATAATATGGGAAACTTTCATTCCGGCATAAATGGGATGCTTTCATTGTATGAAGCCTCATTTCTTTCAATGGAAAGTGAAATATTACTAGATGACACTAGAGATTTTTGCTCAACTTATCTCAGAATTTTCCCAACAAAATAAGGAAGACAATGAGATATTACTCTTAATTTGTCCAACAAAACAAGGACGACAATGAGATATCACTCGTAGTTAATCACACCCTAAAGCTTCCGCTACATTGGAGGATATTGAGATTGGAAGCTCGATGGTTCATCTATGATTTTGAAAGAAGAAAGAATGAGTCATGCTTTGCTTGATCTTGCTTAACTGGATTTCAACATTGTACAAACCAAATACCAAGAAGATGAGAAACATATATCAAGGTAGATATGTATGTGAGTTTTTATATATTTGTATGAAAATGGTCTTGCTTATTTCCACTTGGAATCTTTCACTCTTTTTTGTTATCTTACAACTATTTTTTTTGGTTTTCAATATACTTGGTGGACAATTCAAATAAATTTATTAGTGTTGTCACATAAGTTCCATATTGGGAAGGTTAGCTTCTTGAAGTAGAGGTTTTAAGCTCTCTATCGTAACTCCGACAATTAGCTTTTAGAGTGTGATTCTCCCTATTACTTGCGCCCATTATTATATATTGCATCCCCTCAAACATATTTATCCTTGTGCTATATCATTAAGAATTTTCACTAAGCTCTTGTTATTCATGGGTTTTTAATGTTAAGATGGTCGGAAAGAATTGGATTTGGATAAAAGTTGAGCTTTTCAAGGGATAGAATGGTTGATAATTTCATTTGGACAGTGGCATTTAATGTGGAACCACGCTTTGGATATTATAGAAGAGTGGCAACAAAAGTTAATGCACTGATATAAATGTTGACTTAACATGTTAGTTGGCATTTTGTAGATGGGATATTATAGTTGCTTTTGACATCCTTAAAGAAAATGGATACACAACATCATTCCACCCCTTAAGAAAGTGATATGCTTTGATTCAATTCAAGAAGAGTGTTAGTGATTCAAAATATACATAAGAAATGGGTTTGGACTCTAGTGACATATTTGTTCTCATTTGATTTTTTTTTTTTTTGCAACGTTGTCAATAAAAAATCTCTGTTCGTACACGTTTGGAGTAAAAGAGTGTAAATGAAATTTCAAAGTGTAATATTTTTGTTTTGGAAGTTATTATCAATGATGTTTAAAGAGTTTGAAATTTTATGAATGACCAGAGATAATATATACACACATATATATATTCTGGCAAACAAAAAGAGATAATATCTATACTTCTCATTTCTCAAAACTATTATTGGCCTTTCTTCAAACTTTGACCACATTTTCTAAACGCTTCAACTCTAAAATATAATTTATAAAGTTTAGGAGACTTAATATGTTTTCTATAAAACAAATGTGGAATTTTCATAAAATATGCTTCTACATGCGTTTGCCGGGAGTCAAACCCGGGGTCTATTGCTTGTGAGGCAATTATACTAACAGTTGGATTACAAACGCTTGGTAGTAAAAGGCTAAATTTGGGTTATAAGTTTGACACTGACACTTTCTCTATGTTATATTTTTATAAATTCTTAAATTTTATAAATACTAATTTATGAAAAGTCCATATATTTCTTATAAATATAAATATTTTGGTTGGTAGAATTTTTCAGAGTAAAATTTAATTTCTTTTAAATTATCGTACAAAATCATTTTAGTGTCAATAAATTTTCATATTATGGGTTCTAAACCCTATATTATCAAATAGGGATGAGTGTGTGTAATGGGTGTCTGGGTCTCCTTCCTTGTAAAGGGAGGTGGTGTTTAAATGTCAAAATAAAAAAAAAAATATCAGATTGAATATCCCGTTTACGTGCTTAAGGGCACGCAATTATTAGCGTTCTTTTAATTTTTACCTCATATTTATATAGCCACCAAAATATTGAAAATTAAGCTAGTCATTAAAGTAGTTGACTTAGTGAAACAAAGGTCAGTAATCCAACCGTTTGAATCGAAGATCAATTTAATAACAATTACAATAATATAATTAAATTAAAATACACAAAAATATTCTTAAATAATTTTAGATAGAGAAATATTTAAATAAAAAGATATTAATCTAGAAATAAATAAAACAATACTAATATATAAATCATACATCATCTAAAAAAGAGTTACTAAAGTATAAATCTAACAATTGCTATTTTTTAAACTCTAAATGAAACGTTATAAATTTAGCAAGAGAAAAAAAATATAAAATTTAATCTAATCTATTTATCAAAAACTTTTGACTAAATCAAAAACTAATTCTACCTATTATTTAGTTTAACTTACCACTCGACATGATTGCTACCATTTTTTTGCCTTATTTTATTCTTTATGAAATTCTAAAGTCGGTTGCAATTGGGGCAATAAGGTCCATCTGTCACCATCCACTATTAATTACCACGGTCAGCCTCACTAAAGTATTCAACTTGATCTAGAGAAGAAGTTACAGATATGGTAATATCGCCTATCGTTAGTGCTCAAATTATTTACTAAGTTAATCTCTATGTAGTATAGAGGTCAACTTATGTCATATTTTTTACATGTAGTCAATGGGTGACTTAACTCTAAATTAGACTAAGTGTGAGAAAGATGAGGAGTAGAAGAGAATTTGATTAATAATTTTTAAAAAGTAAAAGGAGATAATAATAAAAATAAATAAACTAAAAGGATATCACCAGTAAAATGAGCTCTCATGAGGATTGATATTGAGCTACATCGTTTAATAATATATTGAAGTTATAACAATTATATATTCTAAGTCCCTATCATATAGAACCCTAAACAACCGCCATAGTTATAATCAAACAATCCACAATTATACCTGGATATAACATACAATTGTATAAAGAATGATTAATGAAGATCTACTTAGCATGTGATAAATTAAACAATAAATGATTTGTTCCTCTAACATGGATATTCAATCAAAAACCCTATAACTAAACATGTGAACCCAATATGAATAATTATAAGAGAAAACTAAAGATATTAAATAAAGATTATCAAATCATAAATTGAAATAATAAATCACAAGGGTTTGATCACAAAGGTGTCTCAATCGAAACCCTAGGTCAAACATATACAAATCTCAAAACCTAAATTTAGGAAATCATAAATTTGTATAAAGAAAAAAATCAAATCATAAAATTGGGAGTGAATCATGTTGATGTGAATCTCTTCACTGATTAAATCTCTAAAAGATAATGATAATTTTCATTTATCTTTTGTATCTTTCT
The DNA here is from genome assembly GCA_037074615.1 of Leucaena leucocephala. Lineage (NCBI taxonomy): Eukaryota > Viridiplantae > Streptophyta > Magnoliopsida > Fabales > Fabaceae > Leucaena > Leucaena leucocephala. The sequence continues at coordinate 13,911,283 of CM073516.1, read as the reverse complement.
AAATTGTCATCTTTTATAATATCTCCAAAGATAATCTTCTTTTAATTCAAGTATCATTTACTCATAGATATAATATAATATACTTTAGTAGTAGTTGATGTGGGTCATAATTATCATTTATTTATTTTTCCTAATTTCCTAAAATACATATGCAAAGTACCTTCATGCAAGTCAATTTAATCAAGAGATATAATAAAATCAATAAAAATATAAAAAATGGTATTTTTAATCATTTAATTCATATAATTAATTAAAGCATAAAATAACCACAACTATTACAATAATATCTATTAAATATAATAAATTCCCTGAAATAGATAGGAGGAAATAAAATGATAAAATAGGGATTCATCAAATTCTCCATACTTAAACCTTTGCACTTTTGGGCAAAGTAATGAGGAACACCCTAATAGACATTGAAAATAAATAGAGGAATCAAACAAATTTGAGCACGAAAGTAATAATTAAATCAATCAAAGCCTTCAAGTCAACAATGGTCACATAATAACAAATGCAATAAAAAGAATCTTTATGAACACAGTTAAGAAGCAGAATAGGATAAAAGAGAGTATACTTAGGGATATATCTGTTTCATTTATCTCACCTTTTATTAGAGTTCTTTCACTCAAATCTGTCTATACTAGCACCTTACTATAGGCCTGTAATAGTTATAAGTCTCTATTGTCAGTTATATATGCATTGTTTAATCAAAAGGACTTTATAAACTTATAATGTTGAAAATATGCCATGTGGAATAGAATATGAAGGTTAGAAAGTACTATATGCATGCTATAATGAATAGATATCATGAATTCATGTCATAAGAGATGTAGGCGTGTTTTTCTTTTTTTTTTTCTTTTCTTTGATTTTCTACACTTTCTCTATTTTTTCTTGTATTTTTCTTGTACTATTTTTTTCTTTTTCACTTTTTTTGTGCAATATGCTTTTTCTCTTATATTTTTTCTATTTAGCGCCTTGCATATAAAAGATGTAGCATAACATCCCACTAATAATAATTTTCTGACATGAATAAAACTTTTATTTTGAAAATATGTTCATACATATATGACTTTCTAAAACATGATGGAAAAAGAAAAATAATATGCTCAAAGGGAGTGACTACAAATATAATATGTAATGAGTTTGTTTTTGGGATAAAATGAGTTTAAAATATGATGTCCTTAATCATTTTAAAGAGTTACACATGAGTTAGAAAGAAGATTAAAGAACTAACTCAAATTATGAAGAGAAACTAGTATAGGAGGTACTAGCTCGATTTAGGAATTTAAAGTGGAGAATCTTTCTGACATAGCTATCTCTCTTCATTCCTATTCATAAAGTCTCATTGAAGACTTTAAGTATTCTTAATGTATTATATTACCTATTTCTAGGATAACTCTCAGAATATTGACTAACTGAACTATCACAATCAACAATGGACTTGAAAGATTCATACATATATGAGTGTAATCAAGATGATATTTTAATTTAAAACATGAGTGTTTAGAAGCACAAGTGTGGAAAATTTTTGAAAATAGACATTTTCAAGAACTCAATCAAACAGTCAATCAAATTCATTTACTTCCCCACACTTAAACCATATGTTGTCCTTAACGCAACACTAAAGTATATATCAAAGGGAGAAGGGAAGATAGTTAAAGAGTCATGTACTAAAGGGAAGATCTATTCAAAGAAAAACTAACTTAAAATTTAAAAATCTTTAAAATGCTACCTATTCTAGAAATTTGTTAAAATACATAAAGCAATAAATTTAAATTATTCTACTTTTTACTATTGGGATTGTCCCTCTCTCACACTTATCTCAAACAATAAAGCTCATAATATATAGAAGAATAAGATAAAGAAAGAGACAACCTAGCATATTTATACCGCTTGAGGATCTTAAAATTGAAATTCTCATTTGTGATGAGGAACATACTCTCATGTAAGTGTACCTTCTCTACACAACTTTCTCTAGATGTTTGGGGCGGTGGCTCGAGGTCAATATGTGGAAGGGCCACAATATAAGGAATATGGTGATAACCATACAATTCTCCTAAGTGAGGTAACTGCAAAAGATTCAATAAAACACATGCAGCATATTTTTCAACTCTAAGTATGAGACAAGAATCAAAATACTTAAAGCTGTGGAAAGCCTTCAAGCATACAAGGTTAATAATCAAAATACCAGATGTGAGAATTCTATAAGATATATAATAACACAAGTATTTCTCACATATAATAAAATTAATAAGACTCCCTTCAAAAGAGTCTTGATCTCAACATGAGGAATTAGATGATTATTTTTTATCGGGTTTCAAATCACATGATAATATTTTATCATTATTAGTACCGTCATTTTTATCCTTTGCAATGGTTTGGGCTTAATCTTATATCTTATTTTCTTTGTTTTGGCATTTTGTGGTATTAGAGCGACTTTCTCGATTGTTGTAGTAGTCTTTATTTCATCATGTGATTTCTTAAGTCCTGGTAATACAACAAAAACACCTTCCTCCAGCTTTTTAGGACTATTAGAAATTACATGAATGCCATAATTATTAACTCCAACATGGTAATACAATATAGCTAGCATTCTTGATGATTCAATAATACAATTCATGCAAAGTGAACCATCAGTACATGTATGTAGAGAGGATGTATGTGTGGTATCATTATTAAAGTTTCCTTTAAGAACTTTATTGTCTTTATGTGCATGCAAGGGGAGAGAAGGATATTCAAGCAAGTTCTCATTATGAGATAAGTCAATATCAAAACTCAAGTAGGGCTTAATGTTCACATCATGTTCATTGTTATCCTTAGTACAAGAGGATACACATGTAGTATTAGAAATACTAGAAAGAAAAACACAATCAAGCATATCACATAGAAAAGTAGAGGCATTGCAAGTAATATCTTTATTTAAGGTACTACCATTAGAGTCAAATTCTTCAATGATATGAGCTATATTTCCAAAGGAAGATGACGCCTCTAGGGTTTGTTCTTGACTTACCTTTTGTTAATAGTTGTTTGAGGCTTTGTATAACATTGTTTCTTGCTTCTCACATGAATCTTGAGGACATAAGGCTCCTTCTTTTCCTTTAGATTCAATCTGGGCTATATCGTTTAAAAGCTTATATATAGCGCTCTTATATTCCTCAAATTCTTCAAACGTTCCAAACATCTATGCTTCAATAAATAATGTGGTATATTATGATACCAATAGATCATATAGTTTTTTAATAAATTGTATCTTCTCATCCTTAGAAATAGAAAGGAATGAGGAATATATACTAAAATAGGATTTACCATATGGCTTGCATAGCTAGGTTGGGGGTTGTTAAGGTGGCACATATGTGGTAAATGGAGGCTCAGAGTAGGGTCTATGTGGTGGGGAGGGCGGTTCATTATATAATTGAGGTGGCAATTTAGCTATGTATTGTTGGTTACTCATGACAAATGATCTAAGAAGTTTTCAAACTTCGTCTATAGTTAGGTCCAATAAGTCTCCTCCAGTTGCACCATTTATTATTTTTTTGGTTATGCTCTTTCAATCACCTATGGAAATATAGTATGAGGTATTTATCAATTATTTGGTGATGCGGGTACTTGTGCAGGATGTATTTGAATTGATCACAATATTCAGCAAAAGATTCATGAATGTTCTGTACAATAAAGGATATTTCTACTCTTTCCTGATCCCTTGAAATATTATAACCTGTAAAAGATTGGGAGGGCATGATTAGATTATAATTATATCAATGATGATTATTAAACCAAACCACAATGTAATTTAGAGAAGAAAACAAAGAAAATGTGAATAACAGATAAATTAAAAAATAAAAAACAAATAAAATATATAAAGAAAAATAGAAAAACTGATTCAAAGGTCCGAATTTAGCTAAAATATATCAGACCTACTAGTTAAAGCTATTAAAAGTGTTTAGAACGTCAAAAACTTATAGTATGAATTTTCTCAGATTTTTATGGGCAAGTCAGAAACAATTATAAAGAAGCAGTGAGAATCAAACTGAAATTTACCAAATCGAAAAATAACTAAAGACTAAAATCTAATACACACTAAAAAAATAAAGGCAGAAAAAACAAAGCATAGACTTAATTAATCTAGGAATCAAGGAAATTGAATCCCCGCCAACAGTGCTAAAATTTGATGTCGCATGTCATTAGCTCAAATTATTTACTAAATTAAACTCTATGTAGTATAGAGGTCAACCTAAGTCATATTATTTATGTGGAGTCAATGTGTTACTTAATTCTAAATTTGACTAAGTGTGAGAATAAGGAGTAGTAGAAGAGAATTTGATTAACAATTTTTAGAAAGTAAAAGAGATAATAAGAGAAAGAAAATAAAATAAAAACAATAGTGTAGAAGGATATCACTAATAAGACGAGAACTCCAAAGGATTGATGTGTGGCTATCATTGCTCAATAATATATTGAAGTTATAACAATTATATATGATAAGTTCCTATCATATAGAAACCTAGACAACTGCCATAGTTATAATCAAACAATCTACAAATATACCTAGATCTAACATACAATTGCATAAAGAATAATTAGTGAAAACCTACTTAGAATATGATAAATTAAACAATAAATGATTTATTTCTCTAATATGTTTGATTGAAAACCCTATAACTAAATACGTGAAACCAACATGAATAATTATAAGAGAAAACTAAATATATTAAATAAAGAATACCAAATCACAAATCAAAATAATAAATCACAAGAGTTTAATTACAAAGGTGTCTTAATTAAAACCCTAAATCCAACATATACAAATCTCACAAATTAAATTTAGAAAATCATAAATTTTCATAAAGGAAAAAATCAAAACATAAAATTATTCAACTCCTAACTCTAAAGTATACGAACTCAAACCACTATATCTCTCCTCAAGAACTTAAAAGGAAAGGGATAGAATTTTTGAAAAGATGAAGAAGATGCTTGTGATGGTGGTGGTTAATGTGTTGAATGGAGGACCCTTGGGGTCCTTTATATAACTTTTAGGAATAAGTCCTGTTGATGTGAGTCTTTTTACTTATTGGCTCTCTAAAAGATAATAATAATATCTATTTATCTTCTATATCCTTCCAAGATGTCATCTTTTCTGATATCTCTAAAGATAATTTTCTTTTCTCTCAAATACCCTTTCCTCATGGATATAATATAATATAATATATTTTTGTAGTAATTGATGTGGCCATAGTCATCATTTATTTATTTTTTATAATTTTCTAAAATACATAAAAGCAAAATACCTTCATGCAAATAGTCAAGAGAAATAATAAAATCAATACAAACATAAGAAAATGGCATTTTTAATCATTTAATTCATATAATCAATTAAAGCACAAAATAACCACAAATATTACAATAATATCTATTAAACATGATAAATTTTCTGAAATGGATAGAAAATAATATGATAAACTAGAGATTTATCATCTGACAAAAAAGTTAAAGATCTATAAAACTTTTGCTATTAAATCTCTTTAAACTCCTTATGACAAGATGGTGAATAGGTTCAAATGAGTGCAAAGTTGAAGGAGTGAAGAGAAACATGAGGGATAGAAAAAAAACTTGTAAGTCTTTAATACAAGGATGATAGTTCATATAATGTATTACAGTTTATAAACAACAAACAATTAAAAAAGCAAGAAAAATGAGCAAATGACGAAGTTAAATGGTGACTTATGAAGAATGACAACATAGATGATGGAGAATAATGTTAATGGTAGAGCTAGGCACCGAAAATAGGAGGAAAAGCCAAAAAATAGCATTCGTGCAATTTTGTCATGTTGGGACATAGGAACGGGATGACAAACAACTTTTAAAAAGTAAAACTAAAACTATAATTGGGTTATGTTTTTGAATTTTCGTGGGACTTTTAATGTCAATTTTATGAAAAATCTCTATTAGAAGTTCTCCTAATCACTTTTAACGGCATTTTTCTAGAAAGAACTGTTAAAAGTGTTTTTCATAGTGGTTTTATGAAAATAATTATGAAAAGTGTTTTAAAAAGAAACCTATTTATGAAAATGTTACCTCCCCTTTTTATGACATTTTTTCATATAACAGCTATGAAATAGGGCTGTATAGTAAAATTTGAAACTTCTCATATTGACCCGCAACTCACTAAGCCAAGCATTTAAGAATAGACGTGGTCTGAAATAGACACCTGAAGAATATAAGCAAAAAATAAGAAAGATACCTAAACAAAAGAAGAGAGAGTGGGGACACGAATAGGTAATGATAATCAAAGAAATGAAACTTCGATTGATGCTCACAAAAATCGTTCCATGTCAATAATCAGGTTAAGGTGATTACATGCCTTAGAAGTTTCCACAAAGGAGTACTCATTATCCGAAAGTTTCTTTTGAATTTAATATGTCCTTGAAGTTTTATTTCATAGTAATTTTACCATGATCATTAGTCAAGGTTAAATTTCACCGTTAAAGACAAAAAGTTGGTCAAAAGGAAAATTTAATGGTTAAACTTAACCTTAATTAACGATCAGGGCAAAATTGTTATGAAATAAAACTTTCAGAACATATTAGATCTAAAAAAACTTCTTGATGCTAGGTGTTCATAGGTGGAAACTTCAAGGCATTTAAGTACCTGAACCCTAAATAATTTAAATTTTATTTGTACTTATTTTGAAGTGATTTATTATATTTTAATTTAAATAATTATTTTTAACATGATCATTACAAAATGCTTGGTATTTTTTGCATCAAGTCTTTTTCTAAAAAAATAAAATTTAACAAAACATTAGATACGGATAATACAAATAAGATGTGCCATATCTTAAAGATCATCCACGCAATGGTCCTTAAATATGCCAAATTGAAGGCAACTTGGAAGAAAAAGAATAGTCAACTTGAAGAGTAGTAAGAGAATAATTAATTAAACATACAAAATGAAAACATATAGAATGAATAAATGACCAAAGAGTCGAATTTACTAGTTGTGTGTTTTTACTATTGGCCAAAGTTTTTTGAACAATTTCTAACATTATTTTCTTTAGAACCACGCCAAATTCAAATATATTTGCCTCCCCACTCTTTTTCTTATCCTTTATTCAAAGTTTAGGATTTAGGGTCTACGTCTTTGAGTTTTTTGTTTAGGTTTTATGGAATGCATTTCTTTTTTTTTTTTGTACAAAATTTTTTAGAAAGGGGTTGGGTTCACCTACAATCTAAGGGTAGGGCAAAGTATCTCTTCCTCTTGGGTGATACCAATGTCTGGCAGGGCAAGCTGTCAATTACCCTCAGGCATAAACCTAGGCACCCAGGACTTAGGATGCCTCCCCAAACACCGCGACTAAAACCATAACAAAATAAAACTCCATAATAATCGAATATACTCCAAATAGTCGTATTCCTGCTTATGAATTTGGATCTTTATATATTATTGCTGATTTTGCAATAGATCACTCATTTTTTAGATATGTTGGATTACTAATCTTAGCCAAACACATTCTCTACTTGCCTCATGAACTGCAATTATTTCTGTATGATTTGATGAGGTAGATGATAAAGTTTGCTTTATTAAACGCCAAGATATCGATATAACTCCCCAAGTAAATAAATATCCTATATAAGATCTACCTTTATGTGAATTTGATAAAAACCCTGCATCGCATAACCAATCAATTGTGATACAGATTAATTAGAATAAAATAGTCCCATATCATTTATCCCTTAAAGGTATTGAAATATATGTTTAACTCCATTCCAATGTCTTCTTGTTGGGGAAGAACTAAATCTTGTCAATAAACTCACAGGAAATGCAATCAGGTCTTGTTTAATTAGCAAGATATATTAGTGCCTCTATAACACTAAGATATGATACTTCTGGATCAAGAAGTTCTTCCTTTTCCTCTTTAGGGCGAAAATGATCTTTTTCTTTAACTAGAAATCTCACAACCATTAAAGTAGTTAATGGATACACTTTATCCATATAAAATTGCTTTAATATTTTTTCAATATAAGCTAATTGATGAAGAAAAGCTCTATTTGTTAAGTGCTCGATTTGTAAACCAAGATAAAACTTTTTTTTCTAAAATCTTTCATTTCAAATTCTCTCTTTAAACAATCAACTGGTTTTTGAAGCTCTTCAGGAGTTCCAATTATATTTAAGCAATCTACAAAGATAGCAACTATAACAATTTTTGATGTATTCCTTTAACAAATATTCTCTTAGATAGTTTTATAGCATTCCTTTAACAAATATTCTCTTAGATAGTTATATCACATTCTTCCATATTGTTTTAATCCGTATAAGGATTTATGCAAGCAAATTGCATAATTTTCTTGAGAATTCTTATATGCTTCAAGCAATTTAAATCCTTCAGGGATTTTTCATATAAATTTTAGTATCTAAAGAACTATATAAGTATGATGTAACAATATCCATAAGATACATATCAAGTCTTTCATGCACTACGAGATAATTAGATATTTTAAAGTAATTGTATTCACCATAGGAGAATTTGTTTCTTTACAATCAATACCAGGCCTTTGCGAAAAACATTGTGCTACAAGTCATGCTTTATATCTAACAACCTCATTTTTCTCATTTTGTTTTCACACAAAAACCCATCTAAATCTAACTGGTTCAACACCATTTGGTATCTGGACTATAGGTCCAAAAACTTCACGTTTTGAAAGTGAAATTAATTATGCTTGAATTATGTCTTTTCATTTTGGCCAATCATTTCTATGTAGACATTCTTCAACTAACCTAGGTTTAAGATCCTCACTTTGACTAGTTATTTCAACATCAACACTGTGTGAAAAACATCGTCGACGACTATATTTCCTCAGTTCCATCTTTTTCCTGTAGTGGCATAACTTATCGAGATATTTTCATTATTTTCAAGTACATGTACCTCTTATGGGGTCTTTTCATTTGTTATGTCTTGAGTCTCTCCTATAAGACCAGCCTCCTCAACTTGACCATCTTGATTGTTTACTCTTTTTTTCTAGGATTTTTAACTTTGGAACTGATTGGTCTACCACGCTTCAAGCGTGGTTTAGTTTCATTTGAACTTTCTACTTGTCCTGTTGGGACATCAATTCTAATTGGAGCATTTTCAGTTGGAATATGAGATTTGAATAATTCTCTTGGGGTCAATAAATGCAACTGGCAGTTGATTTATAATATTTTGCAAATGAATTATTTTTTAAACTTCAAGCTCACATTGTTGTGTTTGAGGATCTAAATGAGATATCGATAATTCTTTCCATGTAATTTCTTTATCTAGCTACTTATTATCTCTCCCTAATGTTGAAAAATTTGTCTCATCAAAATAACAATCATTGAAATATGCCATAAATAAATCTCCTATTAATAGTTATAAATAATTGATTATAGAAGGAGATTCATAACCAATATATATTCATAATCTTTTCTAAGGTCCCATCTTTGTGTGTTTTAGTGGATCAATTGGGATAAATATTGCATATCCAAAAATTATAAGATGAGAAATATTTGGCTCCTGACCAAAAGCCAATTATAATGGGAAGAATTTATGATAACTGGTTGGCCTGATGCGTATAATTGTTACTACTGCATGTAAAATTGCATGTCCTCAAGCTAAAATGGGAAGTTTTGTTCTCATAAGCATTAGTCTAGCAATCAATTATAAGCATTTAATTAATGATTATACTAACCATTATGAGTGTTGACATGAGTAACTGATTTCTCCACTGTTATTCATGTTGCCACGTGATAATCATTAAATATTTGAGATAAAAATTCACTTACATTATCATGACGAATTGTCTTAATTGCATATTCTGGAAATTGTTCTCTTAATCGAATTATTTGAGCAAGTAATCTAGCAAATGCTAAATTATGTGTAGATAACAAACACACATGTGACCATCTTGTAGATGTATCTATTAAAATGATAAAATATCTAAATGGTGCACATGATGGATGAATAAGTCCACATATATTCCCTTGGATACGTTCCAGAAATGTAGGGGATTCTACCCTAATTTTTGTTAATGAATGTCTTATAATTAGTTTGTCTTGAGAACAAGCAACACATGAAAAATCTTTAAATTGAAGAATCTCTTGGCTCTTTAATAGATGTCTATGTGATTTTTCAATAATTCTTAGTATTATAGTTTTTTCGAGATGGCCTAATAGGTCATGTCAAATAATGAATATATTTTTATCAGTAAATTTCTAGTTTACTGTAGCATTTGTTTCAATTATACTAATATTTATATAGTATAAACCATAAGATAATGTAGATACTTTTTTAAGAACACATTTTTTTCTGTGTCTAATAATTGTAATATGTAGATATTCAATATTTTTCTCATCTATAGTCTCAATATGATACCTATTTTGGAGGATATCCTTAAAACTTAATAAATTTCTTTGAGACTTAGAGGAATATAAAGCATCATTAATAACAAAATTTGTCCATTTGTGTAATATTATCAATACAAAAAATTATTGAATAACAACTTTTCAGTGGCGACATAAAAAGTCGCCGCTGAAAATAGATCTTTAGCGGTGACTTTTTATGTCACCGCTGAAAGTAAGACTTTCAGCGGAGACTTTATCTTGTCGCCGCAAAAGCTCAAAAATAAAAAAAAAATTGTCCACACCTTTCTGAGACGAAAAAAATTGTCGCCGCAGAAGGTGTGATTCAACGGCGACTTTTTATCTTTTAGCGGTGACTTTTGTCGCCGCTAAAAGTGTTCATACAAATTTTCCCATGCTTAAAGAGGTTTTAAGCAACTATAGAATTAAATTATTGAATACTATTATTTTTAAATAATAAATGAAAAAATTTCACATGTTATTATAATAATGAGAGATTATAAATATAATAATGTAATGTCTGTAAAAGAAGAAGATGAAGTGGGGTTATGTGCATGATAGAGATATTATAAATGTGTGTCAATGAGTGTAAGAGTTAGTATCTATGTGTTAGAGACAATGTGGGGAGGAGATAGAGAGAGGGAGATGTGTGTGAGAGAGATCATATAGTCTTAATGTGTGTATGATAGAAAGAATGGACGTAAAATATATACATACATTCTTAATTACTGTTGTATATATCCTCTGTTGAACAAAAAATTCATAAAATGCGTATCTTAGGGCTTAGAAAATTATGAAAGAGTTTATTTCCTCAAAAGAGATCCAAATGATTTAATAACTATTTTTCAGGAATTAAAAGCCTATTTTCTTAGAAAATTTAAGAAAAATAGTTAGAAGTTATTATTTACTCAAAAATTTTATAAAAAATCTCTAATAAATTGAAGAAGTTATTGGAGGGAAAATATCATTATTTTATTAAGTGAATTATTTTTAAACATTATTTGATAAAAGTATGACTTTCAGCGGCGACTTTTTCTTGTCGCCGCTTAAGGTCAATTTATTTTGCCAGCCCCCACTCCCGTGACTTCTCTTCCCCTTTAAACATCTCAATTCTTTCACTTTCTTCTCATTCATTCATCATCATCTTCGAACGTTCTAGAACTAGAATGAGAGCGTCAGAAGAGTGCTTGGAGGAGGGACGAGCTTGTGATGCCGGAGATCAAACTCGTAGCGCCGTCGACCTCCTGAGGTGAACTCTTTGACTCCGTCTTTTGCTCTGTCTCCTTTGCTCTTTTGATTTTGGATTGGGTCACTGATTTAAGTTGACATTTTGAGTGGTTTATGGTCGATTTAGCTAAGGTAAGTAAAGATTGAAACACTTAAACACAGATCTAGACTAAAGCGTGGGGTTTCTCTTTTTCTTTGTTTGTGACATTGCCGTGCGTGTTGTTGAAAGAAGCCTTGAAGACTCTGCGGCCAGAATCAATGGTATTATGTTGTGTTCTGCAAGATCGGCTGCTGCAATCCTAAGAAGATTCATAGGAGAATGAGCAGAATGAACCCGTACCCACCACCATGAATCCTCCTCCTCTCAGTGTCTTCAAGCTGTCTAAGAGAATGAGCAGAAGCATGAGAGAGACAATATTTCCAAGTTCTTGCGTCGGTGCAGATTCCTCTCTCCACAATTCACCATGGCAAATCTTCACTCACAGGGAAATTCTACTTGCAACCAGTTCCTTCAGTCAAGGCATGTATTAATAATAATGCGCTCTTAAAAAATTTTAGTTTTTTTCTTGTGTGAAAAAACTCACCTCTATTTTGGTTGAAGAAAACCTTATTGGGAAATGTGGGTATGCTGAAGTTTACAAAGGGTGTTAATCAGAACTTGGCATAATGGCGCACGTTAATCATCCCAATACTGCAAAACTAGTAGGTTATGGCGTTGAAGGAAGCATGCACATTGTTCTTGAATTCTTTAAAAAAAGGAAGCTTAGCTTCAGTACTTCACAGTATATATATATATACTAGGTTCCAAGGAAAACCTTCCATGGTGTATTAGGTATAGCATTGGCTTCTCTGCTTGCAATAGTTCAATACAGTAAAAGGATTAGATTGAAATGTTTATGAAATTTATTCACAGCAAAGCCTTGTTTTGTGGGTATGCATCCCTGCGAAAAAAGAGAGCCCTTACATAAGCTTATTTGGGAAGTTCTCTTAGTTTGTGGGTAATGAATTTTGCAGGCAAAACCATTGTTGAAGAAGAACAAAATCAGGGAGAAGATTGATCCATCATTATTCGGTCTTATTTTCTTGTACTATAAGAAAAAAAAACATTTTTTCCTTCCTCTGGGGATACATTAATATGGTAATCTATCTTTCTCACGTAAAGGCTGGCATCACTTTAGCTAGAGTATATGTATGTGTGTAATTTCCTTGTGAGGAATAAAAATATTCCGTGGCATTTCCTTGCTTTTGTAGGCAAATTCTTGGTAATTTAGATGATGATGATGAACTTGTCAACTTGTAATGGAGATCATATGAGCTTAGCCCCTTTGTCCTGAAGTAGTAAATAGTATCTTTTCCTTTTCCGTGGAAGGGATAGACTTGGAGCATATGTACTTGTGAATTTTATTTTCGTTTCTTTTATTCGTGCCTTTTTCTTAGGTATACAATGAAGTGAACCATCAATTTTTGGCTGGAATGCAGGTTTGTGGTTATCTTTATTCTCCACATTTTGCTACAAATAAATTTCACCATACTGTTCCATAAGTGGTTATTCCTGTGCTTCCTCATGGGGTTGTTCAACTTGGTTCTTTTTTGACAGTGAGTACTTACTTATTTAGTTGTGTAATTGTAACATATGTCTGGTATTCTTTTCCTTGCTGAGCCTTTTGAAATTTTGAATGATGTTGAAGTTGTGGAAGATGCCGCACAAGAAGTTGTGGAAGATAAAGCTGATGATGATGATGAGGAGGAAGCAGAACAATTTGAAGAAGGAAAACTAGCAGACAACCAAGATATAGTCAGAGTAAAGGACAATGAAGTTGAAGCTAAAAAGCCCCTTCAAATTATTGGAGTTCAATTGTTAAAAGATTCTGATCAATATTTTTATTTTATTTTTAAATATATCTTATTAATTGATGTACTATGATATTTGAAAGAATGATGTGGATTATTCATTAATGTTATTAGATTTTAGTTCATTTAGTTATTTATTATTTTATTTATATATTTATAAGCCCATTACAAGTTTTTATTTAAAAAAATTAGGAAAAAGAATTTAAAAGCAATTATTGACTTTTAGCGGCGACAATTGTCGCCACCTATACTTTACCTTTGGTGGCGAGTTTGGGTTTTTTGTTGAACTTTCAGCAGCCACATTAGGTCGCCGCTGATTGTTGACATTCAGCGGCGACTTTCAATTGTCGCCGCTGATACTTATATGCGATAGTCTCATAGGCGGCGACTTGTATTCTTTTAGCGGCGACAAAACTCAATTTTTTTGTAGTGTATCGTTTCTCTTTCAGAGCCTTCAATTAATTTTGTATTACCCGATATAATAGTGATGCTTGCACCATTCATTATCAAATGAGAAAAATATTTATTTTTGAGTATGGTATGTGTTGTATAGGGGTGAAAATATGCCAACAGCCTGTCAGGGCCCTTTGACCTGGCATGCATTGAGCTTAGCTTGACTTGACCTGTTTTAAAAAATACACAATCTTAAGCTTGTATAAAAGCATGTTTTACTTAAAAGACATGCTCAAGCTCTTTAAGAAGCCTATTAAGCTTGTCAGGCAGCCTAAACCTATTGTTTAAATAAATTTAGTATAAAAATATAATAGATAAGTGTCAAACCCCTTGCTTATTGAACATAACACAACAATCAAACCATGAGACTAAAGCACATTACTGTAAATTTTATTCTTAACTTTGATTTTATTTTAAACTGAATAATGTGGTGTTATCCTTTAATTTTATTCTGTTATCTAGGACCCTTGGATTTATTTCTTTTCTTTTCCAGTTCTCCCTTTCTTCCTGTTAACCCTAAATCCCTAATCCCGCTCCTTCTCATTTCTCAATTTCTTATTGCGGTTTGCGGCACCTTCTCATAATTTTATAGAGAAGATGGGTACTGATGGTCGCAGTTTGGAAGAATTTTTTGAAGAAAAGAAACGCGTCAGGAACTCTCTTTTCCCCATTGGTATTATCCTCTCGTATTTCCTTGTTTCATTTTTACTTGGACTTGCTGCTTCCGAAGTTGTTTTTCTTTTATTATTGTGCTCGGTTCATAACTTTTAATATAGTTTTCGACGCATCCAATAATCTACTTGTCAAAGTGTGAATCCATCTCTCAGACCTGCTTCCCCTCAAAAGTCTGGATTCCTTTAAGTTTGTTTATGGTCGAAGTGTGAATCCATCTTCATAATTAACGTCCTAATCTCTTAGTTTTTCTTTCTCCACAAAGGCAGTGAACATGAGAGACCTTACAATTGGTTTTGATACCCTTTGCTGATTTCTGATTTGGGGAGAGAATTAATCTAGGGAGAATGGTGTTCTTGGATTGATGAGTAGAGAGTTGGAGCAAAGGGAACTGGAGATGTTACTGTTGAATTAATATGTTAACATAAATCTAAATAAGTGACCAAGTATAAATAATTTTTAATATAAATAAGTGAATATTACAAAACTATAATAAATATATAAGAATACTAAGAATACAAAGAAGATAAATAAATCAATTGAACTATAAATTAATAAATATATGAGGAGGGGAATTAAAAATATAAATAACATATAGGAAGGGAATTGGAAATGTAAGCAACACATACTCGCATAAATATATATATATAAATAAAAAATCAGTAATAATATTATATTAATATATCAAAAGAAGAAGAAAAATAGAACAATAATAATATTTTATATAAGAATAAAATAGAATAAAAATAACACACACACATATATAGTCTAATAACAAAAACTAAAATAAATAGAAAAGAATACCATAATAAATAATAGTAGAATATATAAGAAATGTATAGAAAATAAAATTTACCCATAATAATTAGATAAGGGGATACTTGGTTAATAGAGTAAAAGAAAATATTATATACTATTAAAACATATTAGCATATCATATGATAAAGAAAAGAAAACATATATGATAATTAGATAAAAAGAAAACTAATAATATTTGTATATAATTGAACATAATAATATATGAATTGACAAGAAGCTTATTCCTTAAATTTTTCAGACCATTGTCATGCTGATAACATATTATAAAATAAAAGAAGATAAAGAAGTTAAAGAAAATAAGAAATAACTAGACAAGAAATTGAAATGGGAGACAAGAGAGTATTCCTAATGTCTTGTGCATATCAACTATTTATGAGTCACAATCATTAAAGACTAAATATAAAGTTACAAAAGAATAGAGATAAATATAATGATAAGAAACTCCTCTCAATTTATTTATTGGGGATGCTATAGGTTTATAATATAAAAGGAATAATGAATCCCAAGATATAGAAATTATATGGACATCTATATATGTCAGAAATATTTGTAACAGTTTCTAAATAGTTTCCACTAATTTCATTTTCCACAACTTTTTAAATTTTTGTTAATGCAATACAACGTAATGGTTATAATAGAAAAATAAAAAAATATTTTTTATTTGTTTACTTGTTCGTTTTGCAAGGCTGATTTTTCTTCATCCACTCTCCAACTCTCAAATTTGACTTATTAGTTTCCTTCCAAGTTTTCTTAAATTTTTATTTTTCCTATGTGTAACGCACAAATGGTTTAGTGCATATCTCAAAGATGTTATTTATATGCACATCTTATTTGAATTATCAAAAGAATTCAGATTTTATTTTTAATATTTTTATTTTTTTAAAATTAGAAGTGTACTTTCGGCCCTCTATCTTGATACAAGATTTTATTTTGATCCCCTTAATTTTATAAATTATCATTTCAATAGTTTAACCCTAAAACAATTAGTCTGAAATATAATGATATTTTTTTTGCATCCGTCATCGTTATTTTTTAAAATTTAACTTAATAGTCATCTTATCTTTAATATAGCATATAATTAAGAAGTTAATCTTAGTTCTAAATAAAAGACATATTTTTTATATTTATTACTTTTTATCAAAATTATAAGTATTGATATTATCTCAATAATAATTAAATACAACAATAAATAATGCACCCATGTATCATATAAAGTGAGTAGTGCTTGCTAGTGTAGAGAAATTCATTATTGTCACACACAAATTCTACTGTTTTTTATTTTTAAATAAAATAATTTTAATCATTTGTTATAATTCTACAAACTAGCATCAAACACATAAAAAAATCGGTCTATAGACTTTGTAAATTTGTAAACCCAAATATAATGAGCATCAAACACTATTAATATCATTCATTTAATTGAAGTCTAAAATAGTTCTTCTATACATATATATGAAATTTATTGTAATTTTTCAGGAAAGTATCAAAAGTTAAAACAATAACTCAAGGAAAAACAAGGGTAGTTTAGAAAAAATAAGGACAATTTACTAAGTTAAACAAGGACAATTCACTAAGTTAAATAACTTTCTTAATTTTTTAAAATTAGTAATTAGCTCTTATATTAATTCTATATTTAGATGGAAAGAAAATTAGGGAGAAAATAATATTGGGAGAGAAAACTCTTAAAAATAGTAATGTTTTTACCATTTTATAGGAAATTATCCTTCATAATTTCCCTTCTCTATATTTTTCTCTCACTTTTCTTTCAGTCCAAATATACTCTAAATACCATATGAGTATTTCAATATTTGAAATTTCATTATTAGCCTATTTTGTTAACAACGTTAGAATTAGAAGTTTGAAAATATATTTTATAAAATTAAGAGACTTGCATAAAAGTTTGTATAAAATTAAAGGAATAAAGTTGCATTTTGGTAAAAAACAAAAATAAACTCGAAAGCAAGAGTGACGTTACCCTTCTGGACGTTTAATCCATCGCCTATAATAATACATTTCCTTTCAAGCGGTATGGTTAAAAAAATTCTCCTTTTTAATATTACACGGAACAACCACATGTTTGGCCTTTCTACGCATGGAAGCACAGAAGATGAGAGTTAAGTGAAAGGCATTATTTTCTTTTGAAAAATATAACACAGATATGAATTATGCATGAACTCGTCCATTTTGCTGTTTTCCCCCCTAATTAGGGAGAAAAATGTTGGGAATGTGATTACTTTTTCTGGTCTTATGTATATCTTGTGAATCATGTGTCTCACCAAGGTACCTAATGAACTGACTTTAAGGTATATTCGGTTTTCTAATGCAAAATTTGCACGTGGTAAGCAACGCCACAACTTAAACGCGTTAATAATATTCAGTCCAAATAAAAAACGCTTTAATAATAATATTAGTCAATGACGTCAGTAGACCCGGTTTCCATGCTATCATTAGGGTGAAGAATTTATGGTGTCCATCAACTATGGTAAAATCTGTGCCGTATAAATATAATTTCCACAGTTCAGATTTAAAGTCTTCAACGAATAATTTGTAAATAAAAAAATCTTTTTCAAAAATTTACCATTAAGATATTATTTTTATTTTAAATTTTGTACCATTAAAATAATCATTTTAATACTATAGAAAAAATATTTTTAAAACATAAAATTAAAAAAATTAAATATGAACCGTCTAAATTTAGTGATGAGAACCCTATATCCGATATTAGTAATAGTAGTAATAATAGCCTCATATTGTGTTAGCTAGCAAGTCAATAATATCGTCAACACAATCTTTTCCCCTTGATAAAATAATCAAAAGAAACAAATTAAAGGTTGTTATAAATTTAAGGAGATTTAATATCATTTCAGTGTGAAAAACAATTTTTACTTAAATTTTTCTCTTGAATTTTTGTTTGTTTTATCAATTAAAAAGTGTTTTTATTATTTTTTTTATAAAAATAAATGAACTCAACACAATGATCTTGGAAAAGAAAAACAACTTTAACATGTCAATATCAATATAAATACTATATGATAAGTTATATTATTCATCAACTATTAATAGTATAATATATTTTTATTCTGTGCCATGCAAAAATCTCACCCTTTTTTATTCAATTTGTTTCAAAATTTAGTCATCATTGACATTTTTTCTAATATTCTGAAGTGATTGAGAAGGATATTGCCAGGGATCTCCCTCATCAGTCAAAGATACAAAATCAAATTTTGTTTTGAATTGACTTCACTTTCTCACATACTTTTCATCAGGAATTCACTTTCCACATTTATCAGATCACACTCATTACTGAAAATCAAATTTAACTCAAGAACAAAATTAAAAGAACAATTAATCGGCGATGACTGCAAATCCATTCTACTTTGGTATATCATATAAATTGATTGGATTTACCTGATTTTTTACATATAAAAAATAAAAAATTAGTCATATTATATATGATTTGTATTTGTAATGAAATCTATAACAAATTATGTTATTTACAAGTGATAAATATAATATAAGGGATAATAAAACTTTTGATCCTTTAAGTTTATCTCAATCATTAATTTAGTTCCAAAAATTTATTTTTTTTATAAATTAAGTCCCTAAAATTTTATACACAATTTCATAATTTTTTTATCTCATTGAACTAACAATTTTTCTACAGGTCATATTGTCAACCTTGAGCTAAAGGTTATGTTGGAAGCTGTGAGAAATTAGCAATAACTGCCTTTTTATCAATGATACTTATATAGTAGAGGGTATTTTAACACATTCTTGTGATATATAGTTGATCATACTTTAAAAAAAATCTGTTTTTGAATTAATCTTGTATAATTCGCAATAACTCTTGTTTTGTACAGCTCTTTTTGAATGAAATGACCCTTTTATTGAATATAAAGGATACATATATGTGTGTCTAGAATTATATGTCCTGAAACCATAAAGACTAATTGTATGTAATTATCAAACTTTAAGGACTTAATTGATAAAAATGAAACTTTAGGAACAAAATAAATAATTAAGGCAAATTTAAGGAATCAAAAGTTTAATTTCCTTATCTATTGTTTGATATGAGGGATTTGGAGGAGAGTTTCCAAGTTTAATTTTAAAAAAGAAATTAGAGAAATGGGTAGAAGTTTTTAATTAACTTTTATGTACTCTTTTATCTTATATTTGTTTTATTTTTATCAAAGTTTTATAACCCATTTCTTTAATTTTTTTTAAATTCAACTTAAAAAAATTTCCTCTCTCATCCCCTCCCCTTCAAATCCCTCATATATGATAAGTTTTTTTATTGTTTATTCTTTTGAACTGATGATTTTTTTCTTTAAAGGAATTTATTTACCATTGTCATAAACGAGGGAATTGATGATTAAATGAACAACTTACTTTATTTATGCACCTAAAAATACAAAATAAAATAATTTTATTTATTCAAAATAAATATTACAAATATAATTAGTTCTTTTATTTTGAATATGCAAAACAATTTTTAAACTTTAAAAATATATTCTTATAATTTTATTTTTACTTCATAGAAATACTTACTGTGTATCTTATATTCATATTGACATTGCTCTTATTCTCTGAACTTGCATTCGTTGCACTTTTTCATGCACAAATAAATTTTGATTTGTTTAACCCAACTTCATTTTGACAGTTGTGTAACAGCTTGGTCATGAAATGCACATACATATTTGCTTACGTATGCATGATTTCATTGATTTCTTCTTCGACGAGACACTTCGAAGAATTAATTGACCACTTTTGACTTTAGTAAACTTCCAAGAAATATGTGTCACTGAGATCATCCAAAACACAAACGAACAAACCCAACACAGTAAATGACAATAATTACAACGCTTAATAATGTTGAAGCAGACTCCAAATAAGAATCAGCGGAAAATTCAACACCGGAAATTAATCTCTTCAATGGTCAGAGTAAGTAAGCGTTTAAGTCATAATTGATGTCTTTTTTAGTGTAGTTTCCTGTGATCTTCGTCTTTGGACTCCTTTATATATAAATACCACACACACCTTGCTTGAAATTTAACACATAGTAGAAACTAAAAGAATATTGCTCAGAAACTAAAGGAATTAACTGAGAGTTTTGTGTGTGTTTTGAAATGGAGAACTTCCCAGTAATCAACTTGGAGAAGCTTAATGGTGAAGAGAGACAGGCTACTATGGAGAAAATTAATGACGCTTGTGAGAATTGGGGATTTTTTGAGGTAATATTCATTTATGCATATTCGTTGTTAGGCAAAATTGCTCATTTAACTCAATTAGGCCCCTTAATAATTTTATAAAGTGTTTTTTTAATCTTTTAATTCTAACATAAAAAATATTGATATTGAAAATTTAAATATTGATAAAATATTTTTAAATATTGATATACTCTTCTTGCCGTTAATATAAAACTTATTTGGTAGTATAAATTATACTATAAAATATATTTTATATTAAGGAGAGCATAAGTATTAATTTTATTTTTAAAATAACAATGATTATTACAAAAAGTTATTATTTTATGTTAATAATGTTAATGTTAAAGGATTTTAAAAAATATTTTCTCAAATTAAATGGCTAATTTAAAATTTTATATAAAATTAGATGATCAAAAGATATATTTTTGTCTTGTGGTTATTTGTGTTAATTTTGGTGGCAATTATTGAAGAAAATATCATTGTTTTTCTTGTAGTTGGTGAACCATGGGATAGCCCATGAACTTTTGGACACAGTGGAGAGGTTAACGAAAGAGCATTATAGGAAATGCATGGAGAAAAGGTTCAAGGAGTTTGTGGCAAGCAAAGCCCTAGAAGGTGTTCAAGCTGAAGTTAAGGACATGGATTGGGAAAGCACATTCTTCTTGCGTCACTTGCCTGACTCAAACTTCTCTGAAATCTCAGATCTTACTGAAGAATACAGGTAAAAGGTCAAACTATAAATGGGCTAAATTGCATTTAGCTCTATAATTTTATATAAAATTTTAATTTAGTTTCTTAATTTTAAAAATATATTTTTAGTCATATAATTCTAACACTGTTTATCTCAAATGATGATTTTTATGCCAATTATTGCTAATTTAAAAAATTAAATTTAATATGTAAATATTTAAAATTTCATTGTTAACATTTTTTATTAATAAAACCAACAATATTTGAGTTAAAGTACTAAAAGGATATTTTTAAAATTAACGGATCAAAATAAACTTTTAAAGAGCAAAGGAACACTTTTGCCGACTAAACAAAACAAATATGTTGAAAAACTCAATACAAATGTTATTTCCTAACCACAAGAGTTTTTTTTTTCAATAAAAGGACAAATTTATTGAAAAAAGCCATATACATAAATGTGTTTTATATTACTATATATATCGTTTGGTAGACAACTAGCTAGATAATATACACATGCGTATGTACATAGACTGAACTATGTCTAAATTCAAATTAAATGCAGGAAGGTAATGAAGGAATTTGCAGAAGAGATACAAACACTTGCAGAGGAACTATTAGATTTGCTTTGTGAGAATCTTGGACTAGAGAAAGGCTATCTCAAGAAGGCCTTCCATGGATCAAGAGGACCAAATTTTGGCACAAAGGTTGCCAACTACCCTGCTTGCCCTAACCCTAAACTCGTGAAGGGTCTTCGCGCCCATACTGATGCCGGTGGCATCATCCTTCTCTTTCAAGATGACAAGGTCAGTGGCCTCCAACTTCTCAAAAATGGCCAGTGGATCGATGTACCTCCAATGCGTCACTCGATCGTGGTAAATCTTGGTGACCAACTTGAGGTATTAAATATATATTCTTCTATAAAACTTGATATTTATTATAACTAGTATCCTCAAAAAGAGTACACTAGTTTGTGCAATCTAGAGAAATTGAGATAATGATAAACCCAACCACCTATTAGATAGGACTTAGCTTATATTTGTCTCTCTTCAAAGATACATAGACTACACTAGAGAATTAAGGTCGGCAGTAGTACTCCCTCTGATCTTATAGATATAAAGGGTGTTTTTCTAGAGATCACATGTTCTTACAAGATATTAATAGTTTATCTGAAATTTTTAGAATATTTTTCCTCCATTAATTATTGATTAGCCTCACTACAAACTTAACTACTCTTTCTAGTCCTTTTTATAAATTATATATTTTTTAATAGGGCTAGTACTTTTTACAAGTTACGGTTTATTCTTGTTTAAAAGTTTAATTCACTTTTTCCATTTTTACCTTAAATTAATCCAGCATCTCTTTCATCTGTTTTTTTACTCACTCTTTCTAACTCTCTCCATAAATAAGGGTATTTTTTTAAAAAAAAATAAGTGGTATTTTTTTAAATATTTATTGTCTTTATCCAATTTTAACCCGTATTTTAATTTATGTGATTATGTTATGTAATATTTATATTTTATAAAAAGGTCCGTAGGGGTATTTACTATTCTCTGGCACACCCGCTCACTCACTTTCTCAATAAAGGGTATTATTCTTTAAAAATTAGGTACATTTTTTACATGTTTAATTGCATTTAATCAATTCTAACCAACTTTTTAATCTTCATAATTCAATTATTTGTATTTTATGAAAAGTATAAATGGGTAATTAAATTGAATCTTTGATAATACTTTTGGTTCTTAAGATACCAGTGATGATCACAGACAATTATTTCATGGACAGGTAATCACAAATGGGAAGTACAAGAGTGTGGAACATCGTGTGATTGCACAAACTAATGGGACTAGGATGTCTGTTGCTTCATTCTTCAATCCAGCAAGTGATGCTCTTATACATCCAGCATCGACATTGATTGAAGGAATTAAGGAAGAAGAAATGAAGCAGATTTATCCGAAATTTGTGTTTGAAGATTACATGAAGCTCTACGCTGGACTCAAGTTTCAGGCTAAGGAACCAAGGTTTGATGCCATGAAAGCTATGAGTTCCACCACTGCAACAGCTTAAGGAAGGAAAACAATTTATTAATTTGGGAATGGAAAATTAAGAAATTATATAGACAATCAAAAATAAAACAAAAGGGTTAGCTAGGGTTTAATTAAGAAAATTTAGAATTTGATTGGTTCTACTTCAGTATCAGTTAGTCATTAATTTATCAATAAAAGCTAGCATTCTTCTGATATCTTGTTTCGTCCATATATATGTGGGATTTCGTGTTTTCTTTCTCCACGAGTAATAAAAAGAGGGTGACAGTTAACTACCGTTTCACGCAATATTTAATTCGATTAAAATTCAGCACAGTTTGGACCATAAATAACACTTCTTTTTGCCCAGTATGCATATCACATACTCCATGTCATCATAAATAAGAATAAACTAAATATTCCATGGAAGATTAATCTGCAAGTTCTTACATAGTTTCCCCTTATTTTCTTTTAGGTTTTTGTAGTTTTTTATTAAATCCTTGTAATTTTACTTGATTAATTTTTAACTAGGCCCCTTAGATTCTCTCTTTTTTATCACTCTAATCACCTAAGATTGTAGGGACCTAATTAAATATTAGGTGAACCTATAAGGACTTAATTAAAAAATATTATAGAGACCTGATTAAAATTAAATAAAACTATAAGAATCTAATAAAATGAGAAAAAAATTAAAGAGACCTTATTAAAAATCACACTACTTCAACACAAACTTTACCTATATTTTTAAGGGGGCATAATACTAATGACGTAATAAGTATGTTTATCTGAGTCTTTTGTTAAACAGATGTAACCAAAACACACATAGAAAGTAAATAATTTCTTTAAAAAAATCTGAATTTCTTTCTTACTAAAAGCTAACCTACCA
Source organism: Leucaena leucocephala (assembly GCA_037074615.1). Lineage (NCBI taxonomy): Eukaryota > Viridiplantae > Streptophyta > Magnoliopsida > Fabales > Fabaceae > Leucaena > Leucaena leucocephala. The sequence goes on along the minus strand of CM073516.1, from coordinate 13,887,083 downwards.
TGGAATTCCTAGATATGTACAGCGAAACAACAACATACAACAGTATCCACCCAACCACCAAATAGTCAGTCCACAACACGAAGGCTAAAAAAACGAGTCAACAGCACAATTCACATACATGATGACAACATAAACAAATGTTTCAACATGAGGGAATGTTTGATTAATTAAAAAAATAGTAAATATAAGAAATATATATTATATTTAAAATTAATATCAATTTCTAAATTGTCATATATTAAGGATAAGAGAAATATAAAAATTATATAACTAATTTATAAAAATTAAAAAAATTAGTTAAATTAATTATTCATCAAAAAAAATTTCTTTAGTTTCTTTAAAGTACCACTCTCTTGGTGAGAAACGCAATAATATGTGTATAAATGGAAGGCGTTTAAAAGAAAAATTATAAATTTAAGAGACAAAAATAAGTTAAAATTTTACACTTAGAATCTAAATAAATCAATCTACTAACTTTTCTATTTAGAATTAATAATTTTCTTATGATTTGGTAATAACTTTAAGAATTTAAATTTAATTTTATTTAAAAATCATTATAATGATAAAATGCATTTTTAAATGATTTCCATTATCTCCAACTGATCTTTTTGCTAATTTGACAATGAGATATACTATTAGTAGTAAAGGTCCTCAAGTATAATTTTGACATTTCAAGATACCAATATCAATATATTAAATTTGGACCAAAGTCTCATTTTCTTCATCAACCGTGAATCTACCCTTTAATTACCTATATTGGCCCTCAACTACTTAGTATTAAGAAAAGGCCATCGTTTTTAAACATCTATTCTTTTTTGGGGTTGCAACATAATGAGAATTTATACTATGTTTAGTATGTAGCACTGGATTTTGATAGATTGGTGTAAGGAAATGGGCGATCCACCCATAGTGGATCAGACCCGACCGATGGGAAACAAAGAGCCGTTTACATGACAACTGTGAGGAGCAGTTGAAGGGGAATGTTTGAATTCAAAAATGAGGGAGTTAGATACAGTTATCTAACTCCCCTCCCTACAATTTATAAATACACCGACAGAAGAGAAAGTTTGTGTACAATAGAAAGTTCCCTCCTCCTCTGTTTTTGACGTTTCTGCATTTTCTTCCGGTGCATTTGTTGTGAAAATGAACCAGAGTCCATACAGGGTGCTTCGATTACGTGTGGGTATCTAGTAAGTCAAGAAAAGAATTCCAGGTACGCCCGAAACCTGCAGTGGCATCAGAGCCTAGTTATTCGCTTCCGCATGCTTCTTTATATTTTCATTTTTCTTCTGGTTATGCACTGTTCTATTGAATATATATGTCTTAAAGTGTTTGTTTAGTGATAATATGCATAGAACATGCATTTAAACGATAAAGAGAAGCATTTTTAACATAAACCGAATTGAAAATTTTCATTTTTGAAATTGGGTCATTAGAAAACAGAGTTTTTAGGCCTTGAAAATGATCCCATTGCGTAAAGCACAAAAAAACAAAGAAAATGACACCAAGAACGTTAAAATTGGTCGTCAGATGGAGAAGTTATGAATGAAAAATGAGTCGGGTCGTCGGACCTGACTCGTTTTCCAGTCGGGTATGTGCAGATCCGATTGGAGGTAGGGGATGACACTGTTTATCCCCCCAAAATGACACCGTTTTGCCTCTTTCATAAAAAAAATATTTACAGGGGCACTGTTCACGGTAGACTGGGCTGCGTCCAGCCTAGTCACAAAAAAAAAAGGTTTGGGCTGTAAGAGGCCCACAGTAAAAAAAAGTTTTTTTTAATTTAATTAAAAAAAACATTTTTTTTAATTAAAAAAAAATATATATTTGGGGAAATTCTGGTGGCGACATGTGGCAGCACCAGACTAGCGCGTGCAGTACACGCTCCAGCAGCCGAGAGTGGGCTTCGTTCAGTTTTTTTATTTTTCCTGAATTGTTTATTCTTGGGGCGTGTGAGGGAGCGTGGGACCTCCGATTGAGGTGCAGTTTGTTCCTAAAAATCCCTAAAATCAAGATCTTTATTTTGACATATAATTTGCCTAATTTAGGAGGTAAGTCTGGACCTATTGATGAATATTCAGTGTATTTTCTAGTTTTTTTTTGTGTTTAAAAATTCTAGAAAATTATGATAATTAATATCTGTTATTATTTAGGTGAAAATGACTTCATCTAGTACTGAATCTTTGGGTTATACTTTAAATGATGATATCTCATTTTTGGATGAGTTCAATAACCTAGAGGAAAACCTTCAAGAGGATCCCGAGGGGGAACCTGAGGAGGATCTAGAGCAAGATCTTGATAATCTTTCTGAAGAAGATCTATAGGAGTTGATGGAGGAAGTTCCACAAGAGGAACCAGAAGAAAGAGATGATTTCGGACCGTGCTCAGAAACATTATTCCATATCGAACCACTTTGTCTACAGCCTTTAAAGGTGTCTTCAGATTTAAACTCCAAGATGGTGCCTACTCTTAACGGTGAACCTCAAGTTAAGGATGGAGAAGAAGTAAATCAATCTCTTACCCCTATTTTGGCCATGAACATAGCTGAAAGAGATGCAGCTATGTTAACAAACATGAGAGGCATTAATGGCTTAATTGGTAAATACATTGAAGGCATGACAGATAAGAAGCATACTGAATTCTACTTGAAAGTTATAATGGAATTTATAAGAGCTACAAGAGTTAGAGGCAAGCCCAAACCAGGACGCATCAGCAAGAAAAATTGGCTTACAAGAATAGAATTTGTATTTAACCTTAAAAAGTCACCTCGTGAGCTTAAGAAGCTAAGAAAAGCAATGTTAGAATATTGTAAAACTCATATCAAATGATGTATGTTTATACTTTGATTTCTATTGCTTTACTTTGTTAAAGACATGCTTTTATATCTTTCTTTGTAAAGACTTATTATAATTACATGCCTTGTATGCAAGAGAAACATGTTTCATTTTAATTCTTTATATGTTATGATTCATGTGTATTTTTTTATAAGTGGGAGTTTTTTTTTTAGATGATGAGTATTCTGAAAAGCAATATTTCATAAGAAAAGTACTTATATTAATTTTGATAGAGAATGATGGCGTTGCTAGTGCTTGTGTGATGGGAGGTACAAATGTATTCTCCTGATCATGGGTCTAGTGATATTATTATTTTTCGATTAAAAATTAATAAAAGTATATGACATTGTATACTTTACATGTGCTATATATATGTAAATTCACTTAAATGTTCTATGGTTTAATAAATTAATGTGGGAAAGGTTTGTCACAGAACCGATATTGAACAATGGCATCAAATAACATTATTGCTGAATTAAACAAGGGGAAAAACTCAACGGGGACAACTAGGATATTTGGCACCGAAAGGTCCAATATATTTTAGAAGAATAGGATGCCATTGAGCCATTAACAATAGCCATGGTAGAACCTGAGGCTGGCAATACGACCCAGCACAGGAGAGACCAGGAAGCTTACCAATCCTGGAAAAAGAAGAATAGTATTGCAAGAATCAGTCTATTGAGCGCAATGGCTAATGGCTTAATGTGTGAGTTTGAGACACATAGAACGGCACAGGCAATGTGGATTGCCTTAAAGGATAAGTTTGGAGGAGTGTCCACGACTAAGCTTAGAAGGTTGGCAATTAAATTTAATACCTATAAGCTAAAACCAAATAATCCTATGAGCCAATATCTAAGAGAGATGTCCACAATGATCTGTGAACTAAAGGAAGTCGGACATAATCTATCTGACGAACAGCAAGTGCAGGCTGTCAATCGCTCCCTGCCAGTTGGGAGCACATGAAAGTTAATATGACCCATAATTAAAATATCATTACTTTCAGTGATGAAGCTAAGCATTTGGAGCTAGAGGATAAACGTCTGGAGGCTTATAAAGCCACTGGACAAGCCTATTTGACCGAAGGTGCTGGTCCTTCCTAATCAAAGCCTGAATCCAAAAAGGGCAAGAAATCTCAGAAAAATGGGAAGAAAGGAGGTCCTTCACCCAAGAAGGGCAAGCAACAGTTCAAGAAGAAGGGAAAGAAAGGAGGCAAGAAAAAGCTAGACCTAAAGAAGGTCAAATGCTTTGCCTGCCAGAAAATGGGACATTTGGCACGAGACTGTTCTAAAAAGGCCGAGAGCGAAAAGGTAACAGTGAATTATGTGAATTCACATGTCTCATTTGTTTTTAGCACTGTTTTTCTGACAGAACCTATTTCTTTTTCTTGGATTATTGACTCAGGCTCCACAGACCACGTAAGTCGAGATCGAGGATCTTTCGTGGAATACCATCGGTTGCCATATCAAAGCAAGTGGCTTTTCATTGGCAATAATGCAAGGATCAAGGTTTGAGGCATTGGCACTTGCAAACTTAGTTTGCATAGTGGAAAGACATTGATACTGTATGATGTGCTTCATGCTCCTGACATCTGACAGAATTTAATTTCTGTAATTTGCTTACTAGATTTTGGGTTTAATGTAAACTTTCATGATAAAGTTGCAGACATTTGTAGCAACTTAATATTTTATGGTTTAGCTTTCCGTTTTCAAAGCTTCTTTATTTTGGATCTTGCTAATGATTTTAATGTTCATGATTGCTTTGCTATTACTTCAAATAATCCTGATATGAATATTTGGCATGCTAGACTAGGACATATTAATCAAAATAGAATGGTTAAACTGGCTAAAGAAGGCATATTGGGGGCAATCCCTAATATGGATATGTCATTATGTGAAAGCTGTCTAGCTGGTAAGGCTACCAAGAAACCATTCGGTAAGAGAATACGAGATGAAAACCCATTACAATTAATCCATTCTGACATTTATAGTCCAATGAGTGTGAGGGCAAGACACGGAGCTTGGTATTTCATTGCCTTTATTGATGATTTTTCACGATATGGTCATGTCTATTTGATTTCACATAAGTCTGAGGCACTAGAGTACTTTAGATGATACATGAATGAAGTAGAGAATCAAATGGACAATAGAATCAAGGCATTATGTACTGATCAAGGTCGTGAATACCTTTCAGATCAATTCAAACTGCTCTGTGAAGAAAAAAGGATTATTAGGCAACTAACTATCCCTAGCACACCTCAACAGAATGGGGTTACTGAAAGAAGAAACAGAACTCTTCTAGATATGGTTAGGTCTATGATGGCTCAGGCAAACCTTCCAATTTCAAATTGGGGTGATGCTTTATTGACGAAAACTTTCATACTTAACCGTGTGCCCTCAAAATTAGTCGCTTCCACACCCTACGAGTTATAGACTAAATGTTAGCCAGATCTAACCATCCTTAGACCTTGGGGCTCGGCGGCATACATCCATGACAATTCTAATAGACATGGGAAACTGGGTCCTAAAGGGAAGAAATATATTTTTATAAGGTACTCTGAACCCTCAAAAGGATATGTATTCATAAGTGAAATAGAAGATGGAACGGTGACTGAAACAGAATCAAGAGATGCTGTATTTATTGAGACGGAGTTTCCCAATAGGGGAGATGTTGACCGCACTGTATCTCTTTATGAGACTCAGGAACAGGACAGTGTCGAACAAATTGACAGACCAGAATCGTCTAGGCATGTCAATCTGAGTGGGAGCCAAGAACGGTTAACACAAAGACTGAGATAAATGAGAAAAGATAAGCAAGTTGCTCCTACCAGAAATAGTAATAGGGAAAGTGTTCCAAAGAGCTTCCAAATAGAAGGTGAAGCACTCTTAGTTACTCCAGAAGGGGATGATGAACCCCGCACTGTTCATGAGGCCTTAGCAGGTCCTGCAAAGGAGGAATGAAAGAAAGCGATGAAAGAGAAAATGGACTCAATGATGAAAAATCAAGTTTGGGAATTGGTTGATTTGCCAAAAGGGCGTAAAGCCATTGGGAACAAGTGGGTTCTCAAAATCAAAAGAAAAGTAGACGGATCAATTGACAAATTCAAAGCTCGATTGGTTGCAAGGGGATATACACAATAGGAAGGTATAGATTATGAGGATACTTTTTCACCTGTTGTGCGCTTCAATTCAATAAGACTTATTCTGGCAATAGTGAACAGTTTAAACTTAGAGTTACATCAGATGGATGTGAAACCACATTTTTGAATGGTGATCTAGATGAAGAAATCTATATAGAACAACTAATAGGTTTCATTGATAAAGGGTTTGAACACAAGAAGTGTAAACTCAAAAGATCTATTTATGGATTGAAACAGTCATCCAGACAGTGGTACTTGAGGTTTCACAAGGCAATTACCTCATATAACTTCCAGATGATAGAGGAAAACCACTGTGTCTACGTTAAACGGTTTAAGGGTAACTTTGTGATATTATCCTTATACGTAGACGATATACTCTTAGCCGAAAATAGTCTTGACTCTGTGATAGCTATTAAAGAATGGCTTTCATCAAATTTTGAGATGAAAGACATGGGTAAAGCAGAATACATACTTGGAGTCAAGATTCAAAGGAATCATTCCAAGAGAATCCTCACTCTTTCACAAGAGAATTATATCAATAAAATACTTGAGCGATTCAATATGAGTGAATGCAAACCCATGGATATCCCTGTGGCCATTGGAGTGGCCTTGAGTTCTGACATGTGTCCCAAAACTGAATCAGATAAAAAGCAAATGGAAAGAGTTCTATATGCAAGTGCCATTAGTAGCCTGATGTATGCAATGATATGTACAAGACCAGATATTTGTTATACCGTGGGGCTAGTTAGCAGATTCTAGTCTAACCCTGGTGAGAAACACTGGAAAGTAGTGAAAAGGATCTTGAGATACTTAAAGGGCACAGCTGACTATGCATTGTGTTATCAAGGAAGCGATCTACGCCTAATCGGATATTCCGATGCTGATATAGGCGGTGATGAAGAAGAACAAAGATCGACTTCAGGATACGCCTTCTTGCTTAACAACGGCGCCATATGTTGGAGTAGCAAGAAGTAAACGTGCATAGCTTTACACTCTATGGAAGCTAAGTTTGTAGCATGCACTGCAGCAGCGCAAGAGGCTGTTTGGCTGAAGAGATTTAGCGAGCACCTAGGATTTGGGAATGAGAATACCAATCCGGTGTTGATACACTGTGACAATACTGTAGCTATAGACTACACAAAAGACCCTAAGTATCACAGTAAGACCAAACACAGTGATATAAAATATAACTTTGTGAGGGATTATATAGCACAGAAAATTGTAACTGTACAATACATTTCAACCAAGTGTATGCTTGCAGATCCCCTGACCAAGCCAATAGGCAAAGAAACATTCGAGAAATATGTAAAAGCCATTGGCATATTAAAAGTGTAAAGTTGAAAACTGTATGTAATACTTTTGTTTTTTTTATTGATATCATGTCATTTATTATTACTTATATGTCTGGATAAAAGTATACAATGTCTAGTATGTCATATAGGTTGAAAGAGATAGCTCTCTCACACGAGCAACCGCCTTTGATGCTATAGAAGCGTTCAAAGATGAGACATGTGTTCACCAGTAAAATAGCAAGAGTGCTGATGTGGTAGAAAAGAAACACAATAAGTGTTGCCTTGGCTTAAAAGTGCAGTGAGTCGAGATGAGATCCATGAGTAAGGGTATGGATCGAACAATGGATTCTCACATCCATAAAACCTGTTGCCAGATGACAAATTCTTCAAAAAATTGACATCATATTATGTGAATATAATTGAAGAGTTTGGGTTTAGATACTATGAGTGTCTAGACTTAAGTCTGTACGGTGTGATTGATAGAATCAAAACGACGTACACTCTTTAAGGATAAGAGAAACACCGTAACATGTGATTCATACCACATGTGCTAAAGAACCGCAAATGGAAAGCAAGTGAATCAATTCCTGCTTCATTGTTGTGTGAGTTTCAGAAAGGTATAATCCTTTCATTAATGTCCTTTGACTTTGACAATATTATGGAGGTATGTTTCAGCGATTGCTACTTTGGTATATGTCCTATGGTTAAAATTATATATGAACTAAAGGTATTATGCTAGGAAAGCGGTTGATTCATATCAAAATGATATATGGGCAAAAGAAAGATTGCCAGAATATACATATCCATGCTAGTATCTGTGACCGGTCCCTTGTGATATTATTTTGTTAATTTCATAAGTGTGGATACTATGCATAAGTGGAGGCTATCTGAGTTATATACTGACTCAAGAGGGATTAGATTAGCCATGAGAAAAGTGTATATGGGCAAATCTATGACATTCAAGGCACTATAATTTATTTGATCGAGCTGCACTAAAGGGTTGCTTTGTGTTGGTCTCTGTAAAGGGGATTTCTAGTACAAATGCCCAAAAAGGAGACGTCATGCCTACGCAGTCACGGTAAAGCACCTAGTATGAAAGAAGGAAGAAAATGAGATTTGAGCCATTATATCTAATCCACCATGTGTGAGTGGGAAATGTAAGGAAACGGGCGATCTACCCATGGTGGATCAGACCCGACCGATGGGAAATAGAGAGCCATTTACATGACAACCATTAGAAGTAGTTAAAGGGGAATGTTTGAATTCAAAAATGAGGGAGTTAGATACAGTTATCTAACTCCCCTCCCCATAATCTATAAATACACGGACAGAAGAGAAAGTCTGTGTACAATAGAAAGTTCCCTCCTCCTCTGTTTCTGACATTTCTACATTTTCTTCCAGTACATTTGTTGCGAAAATGAACTAGAGTCCATACAGGGTGCTTCGGTTACGTGTGGGTATCTAGTGAGTCAAGAAAAGAATTCCAGGTACGCCTGAAACCTGCGATTGGGATAGGGAATATGATTAGGATTGGAAGTGGGAGGGGGAGTAGGAGTGTGCCTTTAAAATTGAGTTTGGTATGAAGTAATATTTGAAGAGAATGATTATATTAATGTTATTTTATAATTAACCATAAATTATGAAAAAACTATGGTACCCCTTCCTAAAATTCATCCCAATCTGCATCCCCCAACTCTAGCTTGTCATCCTCCTCCGCTTACTCCCTATCATCACCGGCAGTACCTCTATAGTATTGTCTTCCTTCTCCCTTCAGAATTTTGATTAAGGCTAACGTGGCAGCAGATACTAACAGAGGGATGAAGAATAAGGAAGCGAGGATTCATCTGTCGTCGTCGTCTTCCTTCTCCCTCTGGAATTCTGTTTAAGGCCGAGGTGGCAGCAGATATTGAATCCCCGTTACCCGACCATTTAGATTTATCTCACTTTGCCATAGTATTTCGATTGTGCTGTATTTGCACTCGAATTCACTTTTTGTTTACACATTCAACTATCTCCACAGTGATCAGGCGTCACTTTTCTACTTCTTACTTTTGCAGGATTTCCATAGATTGTTAAATGACTTGCACAATTGAGAACTTTCTAGGAAGGACAAAGCATGAAAAATGAAGTCATAAATTTTCCAACGGTGGATGAGTAGAGATGGAAGTCATCGATGGTGAGCTTCGATCGCTTGGAGGAAGACATTCCTTCCTATGGGATTGCAATACTAGAGATATTTTTGTCTTAACAAATTTCAATCCTTGGATTAAGATTGCAATACTAGGGGGACGTGGGATTGCCCAATCCACCTATGTGATATTCGGGTATCCCAAGATTTACTTAATACTACATGCCAAACAACCTAATTTACCTCATTCTCTATCCTAGTGCCAGTCCTAAGCTCTCAATGCTGCATACCAAATGTAGCCTTAGTTCCCCCAAAACAAAGTGCCATTCATTTCAGTCCTTGTGATTGGCTTTCTGTATTATTTTGTGTTAAAATTTAATATACCTAGATATTTTCTCACAATTTAGTAAACATAGTCAAAGCATGTGTATGCATATAAGAAGGAGGATTAAAATAATAAAATGAAAAATACTTTGATTAATAAAATGAAAAATACTAAAAGCAAAAGTTATATTTATAATAAGTAGGCTAAAATATATAAAATTTTCATGAACTTTAAGTCAATACATCACTTCCCTAATTTTAATGGCAAAGGGTTGATATTCAAAATATAAAATATTAGAGTCCTTAATTTAAACTTTTAAAATTCAAGGAGGTGATGTGCATCTCATCCAAAATTTAAGGGATTTTGTGTATTTTAGTCCAATAACTATAAGATGATGATTATTATGATGATAAAAAGTTGAGTAATGTCAGAAGAATACAAGAAGCATACTTGATTAAGTCAAAAACTCAAATGCTCAAAAGGAGATTAATCAAAGTAGATTGGTTCAGTGATCATGCTCTCAAGTTAAGATTTATTTAACTGATTTACATCAGACTTCATATTCAAATCTTTGTCAATTAATTTGTTATTTATTTTTAATTTACTTCCGTAAAACAAATTTTAATTTTTTTATCATAAAAAAACATCGACTCTAATTAAAAGAATATGAAACAAAAGACTAAAAAAGAATAGGGAAGGAGTCATGAATGCAACTTTTCCAAAAAGACATATGACAATTTATCAACTATCATTATATAAAGTTATAATAAGTCCTATTATTTATATGCCACAAATAATCTAGTTTATTTTTAAATTATGAAAATTAACGAGTTGCCAAGTAGTTTCTTCTCTTTGTGTTTTCCCCCTTATCTTTTCAATATTTTTCTCATGCAAGGGAATGTGATGGTCAAAGAAAAGGAAACGAATATATTTCTTTGCACTCTTCGATTGACTATATACTGTGTTTTTTCTACGAAGTTGCCTTCATTTATTCACAATTTACTTAAATTGTCCCTATTCAGTTTGCACCGATACAAATTAAATCTGGATTTTAATATGATTTTTACTTTTTAAAAAATTAAACAAGACATATACATCTTACAAGGAAAACCAGAGCAATCTTCAATGATTTTAGCCTAAGAGAAAATTTAATAATATACTTTTTTTTTAACAAAAACACCCTCATGTTCTATTTTCCCATAATAAAATATGAGTTGTAAATTAACTTTTAGCAACTTTTAAATTAGAGAAAATCAGTAATGGCTAGAAACGACAAAAGCTTTGACAACTTAAATTTTCATTTTCTATTATATAACTAATAATAATTATAAGATAAGGATGATGATGATGATGGTGATGGTGATATTACTATTTTTTAATATAATTTTTTTATTTAGCAAGTTCTAAATAAAAAGAAAAGTATTCACTTGATGTGGAAAAATTTGTCTAGTTAAATATTTTTCTTTCAATCATATGAGGGTGAAGATGTATTAAAAATTAATGCTTAATGATAACTTAGGGAAATTTATGTCCTTTCATCATATTTTCATACTCTTTTTTGTAATTTTTGGTTTGAATTGTGCATAATCTAAATATATACAAACGAAAATGTGCATTGAAACACTCATACTAAACTCATGGAAATTTTCAGTTTAAATGTTGATATTTTGGTTTATTTGGAATAATTGAATATTTTACAATTTCTCCCATGTGTATGAAGGTTGGTTAGGGCATTTTGGTAACATTCATCTGGGAGCAATTTGGAAGATTGGGGATGAAGAAGACCCTTACTACTACGAATGACACTTTTCGCTATGGTGAACAAGGCCAATTCAGAAGTAGAGCCATTAAAAATAGGATTTGAAATATGGGAAAACGTGTTGGGGGCCGTCACTCTTCACACTGTGACATTTTGGAGATGGCTAGAGATAAGGTTTCAAAGATTTTGAAGATTTGGGAGCTTAGGAGTGGATTTTGACGAGATTTGAGCTACCACCTTTGGCTTTTTCCCATCTTCTTTTCTATTTTCATTATTGTAATGGACCAAATTATTTTGTATAGTTTTGGTTCTTTCGTGACTATAACGGTACATTTAGTAGGATGGAATAATTTTTGATAAAAGTGAAGTGAAAATAGAAGTAAAAATAAAAATATAATTATACTGAAAATGTGTTTTAGAAGTTTGTTTGGTAGTACTGAAATTAGTATAGAATTGATGTATAATATTTTTTACAAATTTGAGTAAAATAATATAAAATATTTTTTATAACTTAAGAAGGGTTAAAATTGTGTAAGAATTTTATTTCTTGGGGGTCAAATAGTCCAAAATATTTTACTTCCACTTCTATAATTTTATTTTCCAATTTTTTTATAGAAATAAATGAAGTAGATCAAAATGTTAGAAGTAAAAATAGCTTATATTATACCAAGCAAGTCTACTTCCCTTGTATCAAACATGCCCTAAGAGCTAAACATTTCGTTTCCGTATTATTTCGACCAATTGTATGGATTAAAACTAATTGGTTGTTCCTCTCTTTTATTTGTTAACGATAATTGTATGGATTAATGCTTCTAAGTATTTGGCCACCAAATATATTGTTTTGTTCATTTATTTTATTTATTTTTTTGATATAAAAAAATTAGGTGGATTAAGTATCGATTTTCTATTAAGGTTAGGGCACAACCCTAATACTACTGAGGGAATAGTAAACCTAATTACAAACCTGATGCCTAAGTGATTATGTGGAACCTTGAAGGCGAGATGAAGGAGGAGTTGATGTTGTTGCGCTTCCATTGGTGGTGGTGGTGGTGGAGGGAGTTGCAAGGCTTGGACCTGAACATGCTTGGCCAGTGTCTGCTAGGGTTTGAAGAAGCATGATGATGATAGATGACGATGTGACTGAAGATGATGATTACTGAACTGAACTCTGAATATTTAACCTAAAGAGAGAAAACCTAACTCGTGTTAGAAATAGCTTGCCCTTTTGTTGCTCATACCAAGCTAACTAACTACCAACATATAAGCTCTCATATATATAGAATCTTCGTCACTTATCCGCCTCTCGCTGTTGTTCTTGATCTTACTTTATCAGTTATTTAACAAGTCACACCTGTCATTTACGTAAATGAAAAATCAGAAACAGGAAAGAGAAAAAGGAAAAGGAAAAGGAAGATAAAAAGTAGCAATACTCCCCATTCCCTGCTCCTCCTTACACTTACCTTTGCATTAATTAATAGTAACAGTTCACAGTAGATCAAAAGTAGAAGGGAATTCCCTCAGGACGAGAAGCAAATAGACCACGGAAAGGGGAACATGCTGGGGACTGAGTTAGGAATCTTGGCTCAGAGAGATGGCAGAGAAAAGCTATAATAAAATGGAAGAAGAGCTTCTTTTTTTAAGAAGAGGGTGGGTTTCTGATCATGTTGTCTTTTTTCCTTTTTCCAGATTCCAGTGTGCCTGGGTTTGTTTTCAGGTGTATTAATGGTGGGAGCTAGAGAGAGAGAGAGGGATCATAGTATTCTAATGGAGAAAGATTGTTGATGAATAAATAAGGGTGGTTTCAAAGTCAAGAAGAAGAAGAAAGGGGGCTTTTAGGGTTTGCTTGGAAATCGGTGGGGGAGTTAATTTAGTAGTCGGTGGGGCTATAACATTGTAATTGATATAATATAACATTCATTAATGAAAACCAAATGAGCGTTATGTCGTTATCGTATGAATATCTAGAAAGAAAATATATCCTATTTATAAATTATAATTATTAATGTACACTATTTTTCCTTGCGTATAAACGGGAAACTCCACATCGATCACAATCCTTAAATTCGGTTATTATTAATTATTTTTGTTAAATTAATGTTGTGGTCTCTTAATTTTAGGACCTGTTTGGATAAGATTTTAGAAACAGGCTTATGAAAAAAATAGCTTTTGGACATCTTATAGAAAAGAGTTTTTTGACAAGAGATTATAAAAAAAAGTGATTTTGAATAAATGAGTATTTTGATAGTTATTTCTAGAAGTGCTTTTATTATTAGTAAATTATGAAAAATGGTATGAGTATTAAATGAGAAGAGATAAGATATAAGATGAGAGAGAAGAGAGGGTGTAAGAAAAGAAATGAAAGAGGGTGTAAGAAAAAGTATGAGAAAAGAGTGGGTGTAAGAAAAAATAGGAGAGAGGAGCTAGAGATGGTGTAAGAAAAAGTAGGGGTAATATAGTAATTGGTTAGTTCATAAGCTCTTTTACTGTTCCATAAGCTATTTGACCAGCTTATCTGAATATTTAGTTTTAAACCATGGTTTAATCTAAAAGTCCGTTTAAACAAATATAACTATTTATTTTAAAATTTATCAAAACATAGATTTTGTGTGTTTCCAAACACATACTTAGTTGAAATTGAAAATTGGTTCTTTAACTTTACAATACGTCAAAATTACTAACCTCACTAATTTTTATAATATCTACAAAATTGTTAGTCCTTTATTTGGATCAAAGTGAGTAATAAATCATTAACCAACTTTCTTTTTTCTATAAAAAATATGGGTAAAATAACATTTAGCATCCTTAATTTTGTGCATCTAACACCTTGAAGTTATTTTTTTATGTTTTCTGAAATATACATAGTGCATCTAACCCTAAACTATAAATAATATTATGGGGCTATATAGATGTAATTGAAAATAACGTTAGGGGTTGAATGCATCATAAATGAGATAATAATACTAAATACTACTGAAAAATAATACGAGAATATTGGATGTTCTCTTATAAAAAAAATCGTTCACGTAGGTAAGTGTGAATCAACTTGGGAATCCACAGACAGACATGGGGCCATGGAATTGGATGGAGACTCAACTCAGCTATGTATCTCCAATTCATGAATCTCCCAATAAAGTGGTCCAGCTTCTCCGCTTAGTTCTGCTACTCTAGCCTCTAGTGTTATATTAGTATACGGTATACCTTACTCCAATTAATCACGCAAGGGAGTTCTCTTTTCCTACTTGAGTTTTTGCTTACTCCCGATGGCACTATTTTAGCTTCTTTTTGCCTAAACAAGTTGTTCAATGTACCGTACCTGCCAAGTTTTTTAAATTTAATCACAGTTAAATATGAAAATCTCATTAATTTCAAATATATACATTAAGAACATTTTTGAAAAAAAACTCGTTTATCGCTCCTATAAAACACCAAGATGCCTTATATTTTAAAATATAGAAAGAGTAAACATGTGTTATAAAAAAAGAAAGAGTTAAAATATGCCTTATAATTTCAAATAAATGGAATATATTTATTATTCCCTCTAGCTAAAGTTATAAATATTTAACCTAATTACAAAGTTAATGAACAAAATAGTTAATGAGAGTCGGTACAGATAGTAAGGAACAGTCTCGTATCCCACAAGTATGCTAGTTTGATTTTTATTACTGTTGTGAGGATTCATTTAATATACAATCTCGTAAGTCCTCTTTAAGCCCTCTATGAGCCTTGGGACTGTACGCTGACCTTGGTGGAAGATCGGTGCTAAATCTACCTAAATTTTTTTGTACAAAAAAAATAAAGGAGGATAGTAAGAAAGGAGAGGAAAACCATAATATAAATAGAGGGGAAGAGAGATTTAATGCTCAATATTCGATTTATGATCAAAGGCATATAAAATAAGGTCTGTTGATGACTATTTATAGCCTCAACTCTAACCCTAAAGACGTAGAATATTTTAGAAACCCTAAAATTAAATTAAAAAAAGATAATAATCAATAATAAATGTTAAAAAGATAACAATAAATCATAATTAAAACACAGTATTTACTAATATTTGAAAGGCTAAAATATACAAAATTTTAGAAACTGTAAATTTCACATAACCTCCCTGATTTTTAAAAATTTAAATTAAAAATTTTAATATTTCATGTTTTAATTATTAAACTCTTGCTATTAAAATTGTTCTTAAAGTTAATAGTTTTTACCATATCTTAATTTTTATATTTTTTTTATTAGAGTAAAATACTCTGATCACCCTTCAGTTTTGCCTTTATTAGATAGACTTCCCTTCTATTTTGAAAACATATAGTTTAATCCAATCACTTAACATAGTTTAAGTTAAGAATATTCTGAAATTGTTCTAAAAACATATTTTTAAATTAAATTTATAATAAAATAAACTTTATTTACTGTTTTACCCTCTTCTATAATAATAGGATTTAAATTATATTTTATTGTATTTTTCTTTGTGATCTCAAATTTAAATTTATTGAATGACACTTTTTTATTTTGTATTTCAGATTTTGGCTGAAATTATTTTAATTTAAGATTTTTCATTTTCCTTTTCTTAATTTTTATTTACTTATTTCTGTTAAATAGTTATTTGTTAATGTTTTAGGCTTACGCAATTCGATCTAAATGTTTTTACTGAAAATTTAATTTTTTCCTTTTAATAAATATATGCTTAACTAAATGTATTTATAATTGTTTTTAGAGAAAAATGTGTTTAAAATTTTAAATTATGAATTTAAATAAAATATGTATTTGCAATATATATATACACGTAAAAAATATTTAGCTATTTAAAAAATTAAAATTAATAAATTCCAATATATATGATAACAAATTAAAATTATAAAATTGTATAATATAATCAAAATTACTAAATTTTATAACATATTGTAAAGTTTCAAAATATGAGTATGTATTATATGTATTTTTTGGTTGTATAGATTTTTTTGGGCAAATATATATATATATATATATATATATGTTTAAATAATAGGAGAATTACAATAAAGCACATGTAGTAAATTATATTTATTGGAAATGATGGCAAAAAGTTTAATTATTTAGAAAGACCAAATATTAAAAAATTATAATTATTAAATTTCCCCTTACTAAACTCCCTATATTTTTACTCACATTCTATTTTAAAGCTAATATAAAGTTTATTTTCCACCAAAATTAAAACCTCCAAATCATCTCTGATAGGATTTACTTTCTAACTTTTATTTTCTACTAACATCCACATAAGAATGTCTTCAATATATCATTTAATTATTAACATAAATATTTATCCATCTATATCATTAAGATTTCATCTAATTTTTATCGTGTGATATATAATAAACTCTGTTTGCTAAAATAATAAAAAAAACACATTGATAACATCATAATATATTACATTATTTAGATTTTAATAAAATATATTAACATTATATGAATTTTTATTTTAAAACTCACATTTTTTTAAAAAAATAAGAATAAATTATACTGCGAATTGTTTTCTAATTTTTTTACATATGTATAACCTTCCTTTAATATATATATATATAATAAATTATAAAATATGTGAATTTTTCTTAAAGTATAATTTTTATTTTCAATTAAAATGTGAGTCAATTTTAAAAATAAAATTATAATTTTGAAAAAATTAAACAATGTTTTTGTTATTATTTTTCTCAATTGATATCTTGGTCAGTTGTAAACATTGAGATAAGTTTTTTTAATTCATATTAGTTTTAAAAATAGGATATGAGAGAAAATATTGGGAGTTTTGGTAAGGGACAATTTAGTAATTTTAAATTTTTATTTTAATATTTGGTTCTTCTAATAATTAAAAATTTTATGGTCATTCCTAATAAATATTATTTACTATAGGTCATTTATTCTAATTCTCCCTTAAATGGTTCTTGTGTTAAACAGGGGAATTTTGGTAAAAAAAATTAAAAGTCTAACTTAACGGTTTGGATAGATGAAAATATAATCTCAAATATATAAGAGATGCTTGTATAAAATGTATTTTAACTTTTAAGGAGGTCTATATAGGCTTTGAAAACATGGGTGATATCTATCTAATTAAAGCAAAAATAAGATGTAGTTAGAGTATTTTACTATTTTTATTATATATCACGTCATTTAAAAAAAAACATTTGACAGTTGACATATAATTTTAAGTTTTTTTAAATATTTAAAAATATAAAATACTTAAAAAGCATTTAAAATATTTATTTAATATGTATTGTGTAAATAAAAAATATAAAATACTTAAAATTACACATAAATTGTGTAAGTGTTATTTTTTTTTAAATAACATAAAATATAATAAGAAATATAAAAAATATGACACACTACTGCAAAAAAGGCTTTCTGAATCGCTTGAAAATAGTGATCTACATCAGACAATGATCGGTGTAAAAACGGACCGTTTAGAAAGTGTACATTTTTTAAATCGGTCTGTTCACCAGTGTAGAAAGTGTAAAATCTAGACCGGTCCCTTTTGAAATCAAGAGTAAAATTTGCTAATGTCTACACTGGTTGAACATATCTCTTTTGAATGGTTTTATGAATTGTTTACACCGGTTGTATTTTCACCCTGTGTAGATTAATGAACTTTTTACACCGGCTGTGTTTACACCTAATATAGATTAATGAATTTTCTATACCTCACTATAAAGGCAACTAGTGTTTATGTTGTCATATTTACATATACTATTTCTACTCTTGCCGGTGTATATAGTGTTTCATTAACCATATCCCTTGAAGCTTCATGAATAAACTGCCCAAATATACAGACTGAAAGAGACAGCAACAGAAGCAAAGTTCAAGATGGCAGAGACAGATCTTCAATTGCTCATTACATTATTCATTTAATAAAATTCAATAAAAAATACAATCATTTGAACAGAAAAATAAAAAAAATGTATTCTGGTACATAATGACAAATACTATTTAGAAGGAATGATTTGAACAAAAAACTCAGCCAAAATATTGCGCAGGTCATCAATATCTTGTTCATGAAATTGGTCAAATTGATCAAATATCTGAAACATCAAATTAAAATAAAAGAAATCAAAGCGTTATTAAGATATATTAAATTGACCAAAAATATATGAAATCATTAAAAACACAATTTACCTCCTCAGTTAGGTCAGTCCTATTTAACAAGACATGTAGAAGCTGCACAAGTTGCTTTCTTTAAATTGCCTTCAACTCTATAATATTAACATGAATAAAATTATGTGTCATCAGCAAAAAAAACTGCGTGGAGCATAATACTTAACACTTGTATTACCTTCAGTGTGATCTATTCAGGGTCCCTCACTGAGTTAGCTTTCTTAAAACCCCTTGTAAATTGCAAACGTCCTTATAGCCCTATGACTAAAGTTATGAACTTAGTAACCGTTTTATTACGAAGATCATATTTAATTTATTACAAACACCATTGTTCTATAAGGAAGAAAACTCACATGTTCATAATCTTCTTGGCATCAATCAATGGCTTGTAGTGGAGGGAGCAAGAAGAAAATTTTATAAGTATGCTTACATAGTATGATCAATTACCAATGGTTGCTGTAAAAAATAATTAAACAATAATGATTATTAGCATTAAGCAAATACAAACCTAGTATACAAAAACTGAAATATTATTATTCTTACTTCGGCATATATGATGCGAAGAAACAATCAATATCGGTTTCATTAAGCCTCCTTGCAATGTACTCAAGTCTTGAAGATTGGGAGGTCCCTTTTGAATAAATTTGAAATGGACATAGAAATCAGAACTGACCTTGTTTACCCTTAAAAACCAACTTAACTTGCATGTACCTCCAGTTAATGCAAACATGATGTTAGTTAATGCAAACACTCAACTTGCATGAATTTTGTTATTACATATATTTACATTTAAATTAGACTTATATTAAAAATACTTGGATGCACCCAGAGGTTAGTTTATTCCTAGGAGTGATAAATGATTTCACATTTGCATGGTCAACAAAGGCAGCAACCCCCGTGTCCCCCACAATTGAATCCATAGGCAACATATCCATATGGACGTTTCGTCATATGCCAATTAGATCACACATTTCACAAAACTCAAATTGTGAAGTGCAGGAAGTTTGCTTGGGGATGATTTGACATGATCCAAAAAAAGATGCTTTAACCATAATATGAAAGTCCCCTTTGCCTAACTCACAGTCTTCACCTCAATAGTTAGAATTGGGATAAGAGCATCTTTAAATATCACGCCTTCAATTGTCACCCTTAACTAATTGTTCTAACTTTGGATGTGGTGGGTAGTTTCCACTAAGATATAGATAGAACTATATACCACTAACCTTTTGATAGGATCCTCCACATATAGATCACAAGGTTCATCATCCTCTGACACCTTTTCAGCCATGCATCAACTCCCTTTAGTGCTAAGATGGGTGTCATATCCTAATTTTTCCCTATCTGTATAGTACTGATAGTGGAAAGAGGTTTAGGAAGGATTATGACGAAGATCAGAAGAAATGATAAAGGTTAAATGAGTCTTGAAGGAAGAAAGGGACCTAAACAAAAATTGGAAAAGTTTAAACGCCAAAAGTTAAAGTAGAAACAAAAGTTGGGCCAAAAGTTGTAATTTCCAAAAGTTTGGGGACCTAAATATAAATATCAAAAAAGTTAGGGACATAAATGTAATTAAGCAAAAAGTCAGGGACATAAATGTAATTATGGAAAAGTTCAGCCAGAAAAGGTTTATAACTGCCTGTAAGTATTTCAGTCCCACATTCCATCAGTAAATAGAGGAAGTCATGCTGGTTAATCTGGCATGATACAGAAATTTTATTAGGGCTCCAGATAGCAGAAAATTATTTGATAGTCTAAAAATTATCTGAAATTTTATTAGATTTCATGGACTTCAGATATAAGTGGACAAATTACAGGAAATTGTGCCCTACAGTGTCAGATGTCCTGGATCTGACAGAACTCTAGAAGAAGTTCTGTATAAAAAGTTATCACATATCAGTGAATTTTGATGGGAGTTTGTTAACACCCGTGATCCGATAATGGAACTTATCAGTATATAAGCCTGGATAGAATGAGATCATATGACCTCATATATAGGCCCATAATGATGCCAAGGAAGGCCCAAAACCCAGGGTACCAGTCTATCAGTAGAAGGGGCTAGTGCCAGAAAAAATGCGAAATTACGAAAATGCCCCTGGATGCCCAGATTATACCAGAGATGGATGAAGGGCATTTTCGTCATCTGGGATAGGCTAAAAACGTGACACATGGTATAAATATGATTAGTTGAGCCAATATATGCCCTGAGGTAGTACAAAGAGGGGTGAAATGACAATTATGCCCTTAGGGTCAATATAGTGCAAGAAAGGACACCAAGGGTATTTTGGTCATTTTCAAATGATGGATGGCAGATAAATACTCAGTCTAACATTTTCAATGGTATGAGAAGCCTAGACATTAATTTTCAGGATAGAATACACATCCTGGTATATTATAAAAAATTAGGAACAGAACACAGTTCGGTTGTTGTGAAACTGCACTGATCGGTACCGGATTGGACTGGAATTTCTCCAGAAGGTTCCTTGCATGGGCAGCACGCCACCTAACCCTCTTAGGTGTCCCATGAGCTGTCCCACATGATGTCATAATTATTATTTTATGAAAAAGTTAAATCCAAGATTAAATGTGGGCCTTTAGATCAAATAGTAACCAAATCAATCTTGGCCATTCACTTTTCTTGGATTTTGGCTATAAATACCCCTCATTCTGCAGCAAACCGTAGCTTCATGGACCCTTGGGGAAACTCTTGCAAAATGAAAACTCAAGCTAAGGTAAAGAAGATTCAAGGTTCCAAAGTTCAAGCAAGCTAGAGATTAAAGGTAAGCAATTTCTCCTAGCTTATTTTCCTTTGATTTGGGAGCTTGAACTTAGGGTTTTCATGGGGAAAGTTGATTTTTCTCTAAAGGAAGTTTCTGCTCAAAAACATTATATGAAAGGGGAAAGAAGAAATTAAAGTTAGAAACATATGATTGAAGCTTAAACAAGCTAGTTAAGTGGTTGGTTGTTGAATCAAATTGATATTCTTGACTTTGCCATGGTGTACCCTATTCGGTCTGCACTGTTCATGAGAGAAGGAAATTGAATTTCAATGATCTAATGCTTCCATTAAGTTTGTATGATGTTTTTGTGTAGGATTGGAAAGGTTTTGAACCTTGGAAACACTAAAATCTCAAGGTTGTAGTCTTTGAGATTCCTTACGGTTACTGTTCACTCGCATGAACAGTGATTGAAATTTCATGATTTTGATGGTTCCAATGGTTTTAAAATGAAAAGTTGTGTGGGGTAAAGTGGAGAAACAAGTATGGGAAGCATTAGAATCAAAATGAGAATTTTTGAAAGAATTGTATGCTTATGATCAATTATGTACAGCAGGCCATGAAGGAGTTGGAATTTCATGATTCTAAGCTCATAAATGAGTTCAAAAGATAAAATTGTGTAGGGTAAAGTCAAGACATCAATTGATTCAAGAGCCAAGTGGATTAGTGAAGAATAGAGAAAGTTGTGATACTAAAGAGTGTAACAAAGTTAGTCTTGAACATGGTTGGAGTTCATGAGTCCTAATGAGTTATGTGATGAATATGAATGTGTTTAGGACCTTGAAACATCCAAGAACATGTTGGGAAGTGATTGGCATAAAGGTTTATTGGTTGGAAAGTTAGGAAGCAAATGCTAAAGATCAAGAGGAAAGCTTAAGTGCAAGGTAGTGAACTTATCTCTTTATGTGCTTGATGTGGTATGCTTATGTGTTGACATGTATGTGATGTTTGAATGATGCTGTGACATGATTAATGATATTCAATGTATTGTGAATAACATGTTTTCCATGGCCATGCACTTTATGTAAAAGTATATAGCATGATAGCATGTCACTAATCAAAGAAAGTTAATGAAATTACATATCATGCATTAGCATCCATCTTGCATATTTAAGTGGTAATGTTTGCTACTGAGATTCCCTAGAATCTCACTCTCCCATAACCAACCAATTTAGGTCAAGCATGAAGAAAAGGTATGCATGGAGAAGAGCTAAAGCATGGAAGAAGGAAAGTGAAGTATTTAAGATTCTAGCATATGCTATGCATTTTCCATGTATGTAAATGCCATGTAAGGTGTCTATTTATGTGATAAACTTGTATGTAATAATTATGGCATATGTACATGATATATATGAATGTTAAGAAGCTTATTTAATGGCTTGTGCGTGCTGAAACAATTATTGGAAATGAAAGAAAAGAAACTGAAATGGTAAAAACGTAGGTCCTATAGCAGTTTTGTTGTGGCTTCAGTTTGACCTAGCAAATGAAGGAATTAGTTCACGAAATTTTATGAGCATGTAGCACACATCTAGATATTTAAATTCATAGGTAGAACATTTCATTTGGATGTGTATATTAAGAGAGATGAATTTCCAAAGTAAGGGACCAGAAACTGTTTCCAGAGTTTTTGACCAAATGAACAGTAAACTTCAATGAATAAACTGTATCAATTGGCTAATCATTTGGTCTAAAACTTATTTTTCACTTAAATTTAAGATGTTATCTTCATGTATCTTTTTGAACCACTTCATTTCGAGTTTTGTAGAATTAATTATGATTTTTCGAAGTTCATTGCGTAATCTGGAATACCATATGAACAGTAACCCGAGAAAGAGTAAAATTCTAGATTTGGCTAATGGACTTCCAAGGTCTTGTAAGTGGTTCTAAATGCTACTGAATGGTCCCTAAGACGTATAAAAGTAAGAACGGGCTGCATGTGAAAGCATTTGGTTGGCACTTAGCTCCTGTTACCTTGATGTCAACATAGACAATATTCTTCCTTGATCTTTGCCAACCCCTCTTGTAATTGTGCTTGAATTGAAGCTTTTGTCTGTGCCCTAGCCTCTGCCATAGCATCTTCCCTTACAGTGGATAACAATGAATCTAACTTTGCCCTCAGGACGTATGGGGAATGTCGTGGAGATACTCCAAAAAAATCTCTTATACTGACACCTCAACTAACTCCCCTAACACGACCTCATGCTCTTGCTTGCCCATGGCAACATTCAATATATCATTCCAACGCCCATGGCAACATTCAATATGTCATTCCAACCATTTGACTTGAAGGAGCCATAGGTTTCTTGTTGTTTAAGATGAACCTATAACATAAAAAGAGCAAACATATGAAATAATAGAATTAGTCTACTAAAACAAAATAATACAAGTAGTACTTATAATTTTTGCCGCAATTATGCAAGCATGATCGCTTGTAAATGATCTGCTCCTTTTTTGGTGAGCATACAACCACTTATCTTCATGACGTATTGGAGATGGGGGAGCGAGAGTAACACTAGGATCAAACTCAGTAGCCTCTTCCTCTTGGCCCCCAACAAGTCTCTTTCAGCCTTCGCGTAACCCCCTCGAGACATTGTGTAGGGGAAATCATTCTTGACAGCATGTTCAATGGCTTTTGCTCTTTTTTCCTACAAGACTTGAAGTAGTTAATCCACAATACATATAAAAGGAAGAAACATGGGAAATGCAAGATTCCTTTTCATAACATATCAACTCACTATAGCTTATGTAGTAGTATGAAGCCTAAAAAATTCTTCCCAAGTAGCTTCGTTAATGAATTAGCACTTGCTGCATGGAGAAAGATTAGGTTGACCATCTTTGTCCCAGCCATATACATACTTAGGGGCTAGTTGTGTCTTGAATGCTCTCCAATGCTCAGCGCAATAGGACAACATCTTCTTCTTCAAGACTTCTTTGTTAGGAACATCGTAAATGAGTTGCAATAATTTCCAGTGAAAGCAGAGTTATCAACAAATAGTTGTATTTTTTAGTATTAGTTTGCATACAATATACAATAGGTAGTTCTTATACCCGGATAGAGTCCTAAATTTGATTTTTTATGCTATTATCAATAGCATCCTAAGTCTATATGGCGATGTTAGTCTTGTTGTGTACTAGGAGGCTGACATAACTCATGTACTTTTTCCTTTGTTCGCCAATTGGGTTCCAATGTATGTCAAACTCAATTGGTAGTAATTTCCCTTCCATCCTATCTTTTAAAATGTCTTTCAATCGTGTCACACTTTTTCCCCTTCTTTGCTTAGAGTCCCTTAGAGCATCGCTAGCCTCATTCTTATTACCACTACCCCCATATTTTTATATATGCAATAACAAAAATAAACATGGTAAATAGAGAAGAATGATTTACCATAGTAAAAAAAGTGCAAGCATTTATTAATGGAAAGAAGTGCAAGCATTTATCACAGAAAACTACAAAACCTAGATTCAACGAACATGTAAAAGGCGAAGCATGTACACGAGAAAATAAGTGTCCATAACACGTACAATGCAAAGAACAACAAGAGCAAGAATAGAGAAGAACGACTAACCACAGTGAAGCAAGACGAAAACCACAGAGCACGATGACTGGTGTAATGATAGAAGATGTGAAAACTAAGACTGCATATAACTTGAGAAATGAGAAAGGAAAAGACATGTCAAGGGGCGGGTTTTGATAAAGTATTTTTATTTAAGACTTTTTACACTGGTTAACATTTAAATCCGGTGTAAATATCATTCTTTGAATATGAAACGACTAATATTTTGAAATTCAAAATAATTTCTACACTGGATAACATGTACAACTGGTATAAAAAAGTTTTTAGATTACTTTTCATGCTAGATAACATGTAATATTAGTTGTTTTTTCTAAACAATCATTTATTAACCCATCACTTGTAAGTTACAATAAAATAATATATGTAATTAGAACAATATACTTGTGTTATTATTACATTAAAATAATATATGCAATCACATAAAAATCAATCAGAATCCACTTCTTCATTCAATTTTGGTAAATCTACTGAAAATAAAGGGTCTCACAAATTGAATCATCATCTTCAATAACCTTTTTTCCTTAAAGAGTGACATACCATCTTTTATTTGCTGGATCAGTGATATAGAAAACTTGCTTTGCTTAGTCTGCTATAATGAAAGGCTCATTTATAAAACATGTGCCATATCCTAATTTTTCCCTATCTATATAATACTGATAGAGGAAAGAGGTTTAGAAATAATTATGACGATGATAAGAAGAAATAATAGAGGTTAAATGAATCTTGAAGGAAGAAAGGGACCTAAACAAAAAATAGAAAAGTTTAAAGGCCAAAAGTTAAAGTAGAAACAAAAGTTGGGTTAAAAGTGGTAATTTCTAAAACTCAAGGGACTTAAATATAATTAAGCAAAAAAATCAAGGGCAAAATTGTAATTATATAAAGTTTAGCCCAAAGAGGTTTAGAATTGCCCAGAAGTATTTTAGTCCCAATTCCATCGATAAATAGAGGAAGGTATGCTAGTTAATCTAGCATGATATAGAAATTTTATTAGGGCTTCAAACAGTAGATATTTATCTGATAATCTAAAATTATCTGAAATTTTATCAGATTTCATGGACTTCAGATATAAGTGGGAGAATTACAAGAAAGTGTGCCTTATAGTGTCAGATGTCATGAATCTGACAGAATCCCAAAAGAAGATCTGTATGAAAAGTTATTCCCATACAAGTGAATTTTGATGGGAGTTTGAGAACACCCGTGATGCGATAATGGAACTTATCGATATGTAAGCCTGGATAGAATGAGGTCATATGACCTTATATATAGGCCCATGATGACACCAAGGGGGCCCAAAACCCAGGGTACGGTTCATTAGTAGAAGGGGCTAGTATCCAGAAAAAGTGCAAAATTACAAAAATGTCCCTAGATGCCCAGATTGTACCAGTGATGGATGGAGGGCATTTTGGTTATCTGGAATAGGCTAAAAATGTGGGATATAGTATAAATATGATTATTTAGAGCCAGTATATGTTCTGAGATAGGGCAATGAGGGGTGAAATGACAATTATGCCCTTAGGGTCAATATAGTGTAAGAAAAGACACCAAGGGTATTTTGGTCATTTTCTAAGGGATAGATGGTAGATAAATATTTAGTATATCAATTTCAATGGTATGAGAAGCCTATACATTGATTTCCAGGATAGAATACATATCCTAGTATATTATAAAAAAAATTAGGAATAGAAAACAGTCCGGTTGTTCTAAAACTGCTCCAATCGGTACCGGATTTGACTGAAATTTTTCCAAAAGCTTCCTTACATGAGAATTTCGTCACATACCCCCACGAGGTGTCCCTTGATATGTCCTTTATGATGTCATAATTATTCTATTTTAAAAAAATTAAATCCAAGATTAAATGTGAGCCTTTATATCAAATAGTGCTCAAAGTAATCTTGGCCATTGATTTTCCATGAAATTTTCTGTAAATACCCCCTCACATCTGGTTCAAAACCGTGGCCTCATGAACCTTGGGGAAACTCTTGCAAAATGGAAACTCAAGCCAAGACAAAGAAGGTTCAAGGTAACAAAGTTCAAGCAAGCTAGAGATTAAAGGTAAGCAATATTTCCTAGCTAATTTTGATTTGATTTGGGAGCTTGAACTTAGGGTTTTCATTGGGGAAAAGTTGAATTTTCTCTAAGGTGTTGTGCTGCCCAAAAACCTTGGATGAAAGGGGAAAGAAGAAATTAAAGTTAGAAGTATATGATTGAAGCTTAAACAAGCTAGTTAAGTGATTGGTTGTTGAATCAAATTGATATTCTTGACTTTGCCATAGTTGAACCTATTCAGTATGCACTGTTCATGAGGGAAGGAAATGGAATTTCAATGATTTAATGCTTCCATTGAATTTATATGATGATTTTGTATAAGATTGAAAAGGTTTTGAACCTTAAAAAAATTAAAATCTCAATATTGTAGTTTTTGAAATTCTCCATGCTACTGTTCACTCGCATGAACAGTGATTGGAATTTGGTGGTTTAGATGCTTCCAATGGTTTTAAAATGAAAAGTTGTGTGGGGTAAAGTGGAGAAACAAGTATGGGAAGAATTGTATGCATATGTTTAGTTCTGTACAGCAGGCCATGAAGGAGCTAGAATTTCATTATTCTAATATCATAAATGGATTCAAAAGATGAAATTGTGTAGGGTAAAGTCAAGACATCAATTGATTCAAAGGCCAAGTCCATTAGTTAAGATTAAGGAAAGTTAGTGAGGTTAATGATCAAGAGAAAGTTATGTTAATCAAAGTAAGTTTAATACTCAAGGAAGTTAGATGGTAATGGATAAATGGTTATGTGATGTTAGGAATTGGTTGGTATGCTCCAGATTTGGTTAATGGACTTCCAAGGTCTTGTAAATAGTTTCAAATGCTACTTAATAGTCCCTAAGACGTATAAAAATAAGGATGTTACATTTTGTTATTAGAGTAGAAGTTTCTGGCATGATTTAAGATAGTTCCCATACTCTAACTCTAAATAGTAAGTACTTTGTTAAGTTAGAGTATATATTGAGATAGTTAGCATTGTTTAATTAAGCAAATATTGCAGGAGTAAATATGGGATTTTATAAGGTTAAGTCAGAGGCTTCAGTTAATAAGGGAGACCCTTGGGCAGTAGTGATATGCGAGGATAATGTACATCTAGACTTTGATCATCCCTCAGACAATAAAGAGAGTTTAGATAAGAGTATGGGGGATCAGTCAGGAAAATCTTCAGTAGAATGTCCCATAGATATTCTTATAGACTCAAACTTGCAGTTTGGAGGTGATGTAGAGATTCATTCTAAAGCCGTGTATGCACCAAATGATATTGAGTCTAGTGACTTTACACAGTATGAGGCTGTTAGAGTGCCCTCTAACCCTAATGTAAGTTCTATTCCTCTGATAAGAGGGCAGATTACAGTTGAGAAAGCTGAGTACTGGTACTAGATTATGGGTAGACCAGATATTATTCCTCCTCTACCAGAGTTTTAGGATAGAGTTGTTATGAGTAATAGATCACAGTCCCCTAATTCAGACATCCAGTCAGAGTTTATGACAGTTTCTGTCCATTCCTAAAGTCCAAGAATATGTGACTTTATAGAGAAAGATCAGCGTGATATTCCTGGTCCTAGTCAACCCCAGTTTTCTTTGTTAAAGACAGATAATGCTGACTATATTAGTCTCAAGAAAGCTGTGGAAATTGAATTACTCAGTTTAGGTCAGGGGATGGATATAAGTAGAAATCAAGAGCAGTTAGTTTACCTACAGTTCCTCAATGCCGTAGAAAGGATGATAAACAGATACACAGTAGAGGGTCTTAACCTAAATCAAGTTTATGCTCTAGCAGACTGGCATGAGATGGTAGTGAGTCAAGTACTGCCATATACCCCTACATGGCATATAAAGCTAAGTGAGTATTTGGCAAATGATCTACTAATCGGTATACAAGGGTGCCACTTCTATGTGCAGAAGTATGTGCAGTCTATGATTTCCTATAAAAGAATGTAGAAGGAGATGAGGGGTAATGTAAATATGTAAAGTGTAAAGTAAAGTAATTACTCAGATGTATAGTAGTTATAATGTACCCCGAATATGTAATTGACATAAATGTAATGTATGTACAAATGTTATGGTGACATTAAATATGAAGTTTTGTGTGATATAATGAAATGATTGTTGGTTGAACATGTATGTGAATATGTTCTCTTTTTAATGTGATTATGAAATATAGACATGAATGAGTCTTAATTGACTCTGAATATGCTGACCTCACTGAAGGTTATCAGTTAGAGGTTTAGCACAGAGTGCAGGCAAGTTAAATAGTATGAAAGACTTTGTGCAGCTAGTCTTTATGAAAAAGAATAATGAGAAGTTTTCTCGAAGAAGTTTGAAAGAAGTATTCCTCTTAATTAGATAGAGGTGAGTGTAAGGCTAAGGGTTAGACCAAAGGAAAGAGAAATCCTTTGATGAATACTTAGCTAAGTTCTTCCACATGAACGTTGAGGCGTAATAGGAGATATTCTCTCACCTATTAGTAATCCAGGAGGATAAGGAAAATTTTAAAAGTATAAATGACATAAAGAACAAACCCTTACTCAGTTAGCTAAAAGGAAATAGCTGACTCAGTTATGGATCACCGCTAGATTACGGTGAGGCCAAGGACATAGAAGTCCTTCAGGTTAGAGATATAAAAGTCTTATAGGCGATGAGAAATGTTATGATAAGAATGAATATGGCCTAGTAAGGTAGCCACAGATTCAAAGATAAAGTGACTCCCCTATTCCTTATGTAAGAAAGAGTAAAGAAGGGTTGAGTCTATACCCTAATAAGAGGGTGATGTGGTAGCCTAAGTGAAATAAGTAAATGATTCAAGATCTTGAATAAATGATTAGGACCTAGTGATTAATGTGATTAAGGGATAGAATACTTTAAAGTCTATCTAGTTAATTGTTTAATCGTAATATAAGTATAAAGGATGGTTAAGCAAATTATGTAATAGTGATATGGCTTATGTTGCCATAAGTTATGATGAGAAGTTGCATCTCCTTACAGTTGTTATATGATGACACGCATGTTAGAGAATGCCTAAATAACTACATCTCCTTACATATTATGCATGTTGAGTATGTTATGATAAATGAATACTCCCCTCATGCAGTACATACAGGGTAGAGTATACCATATTAGAAAGTTATATTGCTCCTATGCCCTATGACATGCAATTAGATAATTTAACTTGGTGATGATAAAACAATAGAAAAATGATGAATGAGATAGGTAGCTAGTTAATTCCCAAAGAATAGAATGAGAATTTATGATCAAATAATGATAGTCAATGAGATAGAGAATGAGATTAAAGATGAGGATTAATAATGAATCTGCAGATAAATAATTACGATACTCAGAATATATTCCTTTAGTAGGGGTAAGATATATGAATGATGTGTTATAAATATGAAATGGAATGAGAAGCATTTATGAAAGATGATATAGCCCTAAGAAGGAGCAGATTCTGAGAAATATAAGTTAATATTTTTGCAATAGAGCTAGATTGCTCTTACGATAGAGTAAGATTACTTTTGAAATGAAACTAAGAGAATGGACAACATAGCTCATATAGAGTAATGTCCTTCAGATGAGATGAATAGATGATGATATATATGTGTATAGTAGAGCCTGTGTAGCTCTTTGTAGTAATGGATATAGTAAAGTTATAAAAGATAAGAATGATATATGAAGTTCTTGAGTGATAGAGGAAATGAGTAAAGTTCTAATAGATAATATTGGCTTCTATAATCATTTTTGGGGAATTATTTGTGGAGTTAACAACTATATGGAAGTGACTAATCTTGTAACTTTGTCCGTTGGTTTAGGTCTTCTAAAGATGAGAATACAGTACAACAGAATTGCAGTAGATTCCAGAGGATTACAGTTAGATCCTAGTATAGCTCCTAGAGAACAGAATTCTAGGGTTGCAGTTAGATCCTAAAGAGGCTTACGGTTGATCGCAGTAGATCCTGAGGGTCGTAGTAGACCTAGCCTAGAGAAAGATAGTATTGAGCCATAAGTACAGTATGTCTTTGGAAGGACGAATACTAAGAAAAAGTTAAGGTATAGAAGTTTCACAAGTTGGTTAACTCATAACAGAGAGAGTACCCATGATGCTAATTTCAGACAGCCTTATTACTATTAGGGACTAAACTCAAAGTCTTCGTATACGCAACAGGAACTTAGTGATTAGAGTTATTGTTAATCCTGAGTCCCAAGGATTTATAAGAATATTTCATAAGATATGAGAAGGGGTCAAATGTGAATAAAGAAATCCCTATGATGAGATTATAGAGAATAAGAATGAGAGACAAGTATATCTTTTAGATGAAAATAAAGAGAATAGAAGGCCAGATAGACCCAAGAGAGATAGTATAAGATAGGTCTAAGATAGTAACGTACTAGGGTTGAAGCCTGTTAACACCAGTGCTTCATATTTTTATCTACATATTTTAGTTAAGTGTGCTCAGGCAAGAGTAGTCCAATGATGGGTGACCCACTGGGAAGTGATAGAAAAAGGTGTAAATGCCATAGAAATTGGCATATATGCATAGAGTTATATAAAATGATAGAGAGAGCTATAAAAAGTTAGAAATGGTTATGAGCAGTAAGAGACTATAACCCTTATGTCAAGTCCAAATAAAATGGATTTGAAAGAAAATATTTAGAAGAATTTTCTTAAAAGCTAGCAAAGTCCTAAGATAATTAGAATGTTAGCCTTATGGTATTTAAGAATGCATTATGACAAGGCAAGATGGATCATGATATAGCCATATTTGGCTAAATATGCCATAATAAGGCATGAAAGGTATGTAATGAGATATGCTATAAAAAGTACGTAATGAGATACATTATTATGAAAAATATGTATGGAAAAGTACAACATGAAGTGGCTTTATAGCTAGCTTTATAAACAGATTGAGAGGCTCCTTTTTTGAAAGGGATAAGATGTTTAAGTGTTATGTTACAGATGAAGTAGCAAATGAGAGTTTTCACTCCTTGCATAAAATGCTAGGCATTATGTTATGTTATGTTATGTTTGTAAAATATGCTAAAGCTCCAAATGTTAGAGCAGTGCAAGCTCTATGTGATAGAGTTGTGCAATCTCTGAGTGTTAGAGCTGTGCATATTAAGAGAATGAATGCTTAAGCTCCAATGTTAGAGCTTTGCATTCATGAGCAGGTATGTAGTCCTGCAATATGTTGGTCAGGCATTATGCATGTTAGAGTATGTGCTCCTATATGCTTCTATGTGCTTCTATTCATTGGTAAAGCAATGAAAGAAAGAGTAATGACATAAGTCCTCTCTCTGTATTATGATGAGTTATTAAAGATGATAAGAAGTATGATGATACGAGAATAAGAGATAAAGTTTTACGGATGTTCAGAGGATTTTGCTAGATACTCATATAAGTAATAAGTAATTGTACTAAGTATGATGAGTAGTTAACAGAAACTCCCAAATATAGCAGTATTCGAGAGAATTGGATATGAAAGACATGGACACTACTCACAAGTTTAGTATGGTGAGAAGTCCATATGTAGATAGATGCATAGCAAGAAAGTAAGTAATAGAATGAACTGGAGTTCAACTCTGATTGAGTTGATTCAGAATAGAAGAATGATCATAGTAAAGATATGAAGAATTACGGATATGAAAAGTACTCTGCTAAAATATTAAGATAAAATATAAGAGATAGATACCCCAATCCTTGATTGAGGCGTTGAGTAAATTTTGAGGACACAATTTATTTTAAGGGAGTAGAAATGTCATATCCTAATTTTTCCCTATCTGTATAATACTGATAGAGGAAAGAGGTTTGGAAAGGATTATGACGATGATCAGAAGAAATAATAGAGGTTAAATGAGTCTTGAAGGAAGAAAGGGACCTAAACAAAAATTAGAAAAGTTTAAAGACCAAAAGTTAAAGTAGAAACAAAAGTTGGGCTAAAAGTGGTAATTTCCAAAACTCAAGGGACTTAAATGTAATTAAGCAAAAAGATCAAGGGTAAAATTGTAATTATGAAAAGTTTAGCCCGAAGAAGTTTAGAACTGCCCGAAAGTATTTTAGTCCCACATTCCATCAGTAAATAGAGAAAGGTATGTTAGTTAATCTAGCATGATACATAAATTTTATTAGGGCTCCAGACAGTAGATATTTATCTGATAGTCTAAAAGTTATATGAAATTTTATCAGATTTCATGGACTTCAGATATAAGTGAGAGAATTACAAGAAAGTGTGCCCTATAGTGTCAGATGTCATGAATCTGACAGAACCCTGAAAGCAGTTATGTATGAAAAGTTATTTCCATATAAGTGAATTTTGACGGGAGTTTCAGAACACCCGTGATCAAATAATAGAACTTATCGGTATATAAGCCTGGATAGAATGAGATCATATGACCTTATATATAGGCCCATGATGGTGCCAAGGAGGGTCCAAAACCCAGGGTACCAGTTCATTAGTAGAAGAAGCAAGTATCCAGAAAAAGTGTGAAATTACAAAAATGCCCTAGATGCCTAGATTGTACCAGTGATAGATGGAGGGCATTTTGGTCATCTGAAATAGGCTAAAAACTTGGGATATAGTATAAATATAATTAGTTAGAGCCAGTATATGCCCTGAGGCAGGGCAATGAGGGGTAAAATGACAATTATGTCCTTAGGGTCAATATAGTGCAAGAAAGAACACTAAGGGTATTTTAGTCATTTCTCAAGGGATGGATGGCAGATAAATATTCATTATATCAATCTCAATGGTATGATAAGCCTAGACATTGATTTCTAGTACATAATACATATCCTAGTATATTATAAAAAAATTAGGAACAGAAAACAGTCCGGTTATTCTAAAACTGCTCTGATCGGTACCGGATTTGACTGTAATTTTTCCAGAAGCTTCCTTACATGAGAATTTCGCCACGTACCCCCAAGAGGTGTCCCTTGACCTGTCCTTTATGATGTCATAATTATTCTTTTTTAAAAAAGTTAAATCCAAGATTAAATGTGAGACTTTAGATCAAATAGTGCACAAAGGATGACCATTGATTTTCCATGAAATTTTCTATAAATACCCCCTCAAATCTGGTTCAAAACCGTGGTCTCATGAACCTTGGGTAAACTCTTGCAAAATGGAAACTCAAGCCAAGACAAAGAAGGTTCAAGGTACCAAAGTTCAAGCAAGCTAGAGATTAAAGGTAAGCAATATTTCCTAGCTAATTTTGATTTGATTTGGGAGCTTGAACTTAGGGTTTTCATTGGGGAAAAGTTGAATTTTCTATAAGGTGTTGTGCTGCCCAAAAACCTTGGATGAAAGGGGAAAGAAGAAATTAAAATTAGAAGTATATGATTGAAGCTTAAACAAGCTAGTTAAGTGATTGGTTGTTGAATCAAATTGATATTCTTGACTTTGCCATAGTTGAACCTATTCAGTATGCACTGTTCATAAGGGAAGGAAATGGAATTTCAATGATTTAATGCTTCCATTGAATTTATATGATGATTTTGTGTAAGATTAAAAAGGTTTTTAACCTTAGAAACATTAAAATCTCAAGATTATAGTTTTTGAAATTCTCCATGGTACTGTTCACTCGCATGAACAGTGATTAGAATTTCATGGTTTTGATGCTTCCAATGGTTTTAAAATGAAAAGTTGTGTGAGGTAAAGTGGAAAGACAAGAATGGGAAGCATTAGAATCAAAATGAGAAATTTTGAAAGAATTGTATGCATATGTTCAGTTCTGTACAGCAGGCCATGAAGGAGCTGAAATTTCATTATTCTAAGCTCATAAATGGATTCAAAAGATGAAATTGTGTAGGGTAAAGTCAAGACATCAATTGATTCAAAGGCCAAGTCCATTAGTTGAGATTAAGGAAAGTTAGTGAGGTTAATGATCAAGAGAAAGTTATGTTTGTCAAAGTAAGTTTAATACTCAAGGAAGTTAGATGATAATGGATAAATGGTTATGTGATGTTAGGAATTGGTTGGTATGCTCCAAAAGAGGAAGCCACATATCCAAGAGAAGTGAGAAGAAAGAAGCAAGATAAAGTGAAAGAAATCAAGTATATGAGGTAGTAAACTTATCCTAAACTTGTATGCATTGAATGTTATGCTTGATTGTGATATGGCTTGGTTGAATTGTGTTGCATATATGCTTTTGTATGAAGCTTTATTTATATGTGTACTTTGGCTAATTGTATTTCATATGTAACATGGAAGCATGTACATTACACAATGTTAATACCTTCATAAGCAAGTACAAATATTTACATTAATGTATGCAATGTTTAGTACCGTTTGCTACTGAGATTTTCCCAAAAATCTCATCCTTTTCCATGTAATCCCAATCCCACAGGGTTGTGAATAATGAAAGAGGATGATGAAGCATGAAGAAAAGCTAGGGATTGGATGGTATATATGTTATATAAATGTGTAATGTTGCTATATGTCCAATGTAAGTAGTGATGGTCATGATGTAAATAAAAATAGTAAATGATGGAATAAATATATGAAATTTTATAGATATTTAGATGACATGTCAAGATTCATTTTGACACTAAGAACGCTTTATTTGGATGTCTGTACAAAGAGAACTAATTTTCCAAAATAAGGGACCAAAATCTGTTTTTAGAATTTTGACCAAATAAATAGTAAACTTTAACGAATAAACTGTATTAATTGGCTAACCATTTGGTCTGGAAATTACTTTTCCCTTAAAGTTCAAGATATTGCCTTCACGTAGCTTTTTGAACCAATTCATTTTGATTTTTCTAGAATTAATTATGATTTTTTGAAATTTGTTGCGTAATCTAAAATACCATATGAACAGTAACCCAAGAAAGAGTGAAATTCCAGATTTGGCTAATTGACTTCTAAAGTTTTGTAAGTAGTTTCAAATTCTACCGAATGGTCCCTAAGGCATATAAAAGTAAGGATGTTATAACTTGTACTTTTTAAATCAACTTGTATAAATCCTAACTGATCCACCATAATACCGTTGTTTACATTATCTCACTTACATTTGAACACGGGAACTGTGAATTTGGTGTAATCTAACTCCAAAATCTCCTCAACTACGCCATGATAAGGGATGACTGCTAATTTAGGATTGTTGTCTTTTGAACTAGTGAAGTGCATAGCTTCAGCCACTAACATAACACCACTATTCTGCACGCTACTTTTTTCATCTAGGGACTTAGTATAACAGGAATACCCATTGCTCCAACATATCACATTAAATTCAGGATCATATGCTAACCATCTAACTGAATAAGTTACACAATCATCATTTTCAACCTTCTGTTTGAACCAATATGCAAAAGATTTGTTATGTTATCTAATCAGCATTTACTCTATCATTCTATTATTTTGTTTCTAGATAAGCTCTTTATGATCATCAAGGTTATTGAAGCTCATGATTAGTTCTTTAAGGCGCTCTATCAGAGTGACAATCAGGGGAGAAGGAGAATGAACTACAGGGTGAGGGTTGGGATGTTTGTCTTCAAAATCTTCTCTGTTTCTTTTGTGCGGTGAAGAAAGAGGTGTGCGTGAGGAAGAAGCCATTATTCCATTCAGATAGAATGAAAGAAAATAAAACAGAGATAAAGTGATGAGACAAAAGTACTGATCATAGGAATGATATACATATAGTTGAGGAATAAGAACGATTTCAGAAAAGAATATCGAAAAATGCAATTGTCCTTCTATCATAACGAGTACAAATGTTGGGAACCAAAGAAGTGAAATGAATGGCCTGAGAAGTTACACAAAAAAGAAGCAGAAAAGCATAGACAGGAAACTGAAGAGTCAGATATAAAGTATATTTAACACCGGTTACATATATTTTACACCGATTTAATGTAAATCCAGTGTCAATATTTCATCTTATTTACAAAAATACCACATTTCATTTGTTCTAAAAGCTTCTCCGCAAGGTATGAAGAAGTTAAAGAAAAGAAGCGGTAAAGCATAGACAGGAAACTGAAGAGTAAGAATAAATAGTATATTTAACACCAGCTATATATATTTTACACTGGTTCAATGTAAATCTAGTGTAAATAATTTATTATTTACAAAAATGTCACCTTTCATTGTTCTAAAAGCTTCTCCGCAAGGTCTGAAGAAGTTAAAGAAAATAAGTGGGAAAGTATAGACAAGAAACTGAAGAGCCTGAATATGATGCAGCTAATCTACACCTATTAATATTAGTATCAGGTATAGTAATTATAGTTTATACCGGTGACGTGTTAATTCGGATTAACTATTTTATCTTACTTATAAGAATGCTACCGATCATATTTTTTCGACTGTCTCTACAAGGACCGGTTTAAACATAGAGCTTTAAAAAGCATATTTTGTACTAGTGACATAACAAAAATTGTTAACTTTAATGGTTGGGGTTTAATAATCAAAATATGAAATATTAGTGTATTTAATTTAAACTTTTAAAAGTCAGAGAAACTATATATAATTTACCCAAAGTTTAAGGGTTTTGTTATTTAAGCCTATTTAAAATAGTCAAAGATACTAATTAACCATTATTAAATATCTCATAGTCTTAAAGTATTAAAATTTTTATGTACAAACAAAAAATAAACAAATTTAATAAATAAATATATAGTAATTCTACAATTAATCTGAGGGTTAAGATGCATCTAACACCCTAAAATATTTTCTCATTTGTATCCATTATCCTAAAATATTTTGTTATATGTAATACCATGAAATATTTTTTTCAATTGCAGCCAACGCCTAAAAATATTTTTTAGTACATCCAGGGCAAAAAAAAAACTTTAGGATGCTAGACACTTGAAAAATGCTTCAGAAATATTATAAAGTACTGAATGCACATAAGAAATCTATTGTGTTATATTAGGATTGTGTAACATCAATTCAATTGCCACTAAGTCAATGTATAATCCTACTGCAACATTAATCAAAACTTGAGAAAATATGAGTAATTTTAAGGTTCTTCCAATACAATTTCTCATTCTCCTGAGTATTTCTTTATCATAGCACTGCATTGGAATGGTAGTGAGACGAACCCAAAGAGCAATTTTACCCATGGTGCTTGTATTAGGATTGAAATTGGGTTACCAGCGCTGTAACAGGATGCAATGGTCAAAGATCACCCATGGTCCTCCATTGACAATATTCTGGTAGTTTGTAGGATTGTTAGTTCTCACAATGTAAATTGTTAACCAGATCAATCAATTCAAAATCCTTTAGATTCCGCATCTTTGCCAACCTGGGTCTGAGAGACCTTGGATTAAATTTGATGCCAAGAGTAGAAATAACCATTTCCTCAAAAAAAAAAAAAAAGAAGAAGAAGAAGAAAAAACAATAATAGAAATAACCAGAGCATCCTTCCAGGGATGACAAAGATTCCCCCATTCTTCATTAGAAATAGGAACTATAGGATAATTTTCCTTGAGCTTCTTGGTTTCTTCTGAAGGTGATCATTCCTTTTCAATTTCTTCCATAAGCATTTCTTCTAAGTGACAGTATCAGTTGCTTCACTGAGTCCATAGCACCCGTTGTAGCCAATTAGAGAATCTTTATAAGATATTGATGCCTTGATATCTTTGATTTCATTAATCAGATTGTTGCCATTGACTTTCGATGTTTCTGCATTCGAGTTATCAGTGTGAACTTCCATAGCTTGTTCAGACTCTGTAGCATTTAGCCTCTGATAATTTCTGTTAATGAAATCTTCTTCCTTTGAAGCAAGAGGATCAGAGTTAATGATGCGGCAAGAGAAGAAATCAGAAGCATGAGAAGGATAAGGAGAAATCAGAAGGAACTGCAAGAGAAGAAGCAGATCTCACTAGAGGGACTTGACAAAAGCTGGAGCTTCTCGCTCTACAAGCTTGTTTTTTATTCTGCTTAAGCTTCTTCATAACTTACAATTCAATTCGATTCTTCCAACTGTATTTGTTCCTCCCATTCCTCCATCACCAACACCTAAATGGATCTTCTTTAGAACGATGCAGCATGTTGTCCCATAGCATGTTGTCGGTCAAGCCAATCGAATCCTTTAAAAACCCATAGATCCCACTCAGCATGTTGTCCCGTTCAATCCCACCTACGACCAGCTATGAGAACCTCTTCATGGCCCTGCGCATCCGTATGCCAAGGATGTCATTGCCCAAGGTACATTACCAGGGTAGGTCTTGGATTGCACCTCCTAAGGATGCAAAGGCCAGTAGTGATCATTGTTATATTCCCAAAAGGCTTGTACATACATGGAGTGGGCACACCAAGGGCGTATCTGCTATTCGGTTCTTCCCCAAGTGTGGGCATTTTTTATTCTGTCAGCAAGTAGGGATGCAAAGGTGAAGATTTGGGATGTGTTCAATTCTGGTAAATGTATGAGAACGCATATGGGCATTCCAAAGCACTTAGAGATATTTGTTTTAGTAACGACGGGACTAAGTTTTTGAGTGCTGGTGATGATAGAAATATCAAGTATGGGATACGGAAACAGGTCAAGCGATATCAACTTCTCAACTGGGAAAATCCCTTATGTGGTCAAGCTTAATCCTGATGAAGATAAGCAGAATGTTTTGTTGGCTGGTATGAGTGATAAAAAGATTGTTCAGTGGGATATGAATACTGGGCAGATAATACAAGAGTATGATCATCATTTGGGGGCAGTGAATACCATCACATTTGTTGATACAACAGGAGAATTTTTAGTTCCAGTGACAAGTATCTCCGAGAATGGGAATTTCGTATTCCTGTGGTTATTAAGTACATCAGCGAACCACACATGCACTCTATGGCATCCATTTCCCTTCATCCTAACTCCAATTGGCTTGCTGCACAAGCTTGGATAATCAGATTCTTATCTATAGCGCTAGGGAGAAGTTCCAACTTAACAAGAATACCGATGTTTGCTGGACACATTGTTGCTGGATATGCGTGTCTGGTGAATTTTTCCCCAGATGGGAGCTTTGTCATATCTGGAGATGGGGAGGGTAAGTGTTGGTTCTGGGAATGGAAGAGTCGCGAAGTATTCAGGACTCTCTAGTGTTATCAAGGTGTTTGCATTGGATGTGAGTGGCACCGATTGGAACAAAGTAAGGTAGCAACATGTGGCTGGGATGGATTGATAAAATATTGGTACGTAATTTTCTTGCTAAGTCATATTTGATTTAGGAGTCTTATCTGTGCATTTCCATTTATGCCATGTTATTATTGTTCCGTATTCGCTATAAACTAGTTTCTAAATAGTTTCCACTAATTTCATTTTCCACAACTTTTTGAATTTTTCTTAATGCAACAGAACGTAATGGTTATAATAGAAAAACAAAAGAATATTTGTGTTATCTGTTTACTTGTTCGTTTTGCAAGGCTGTTTTTTCTTCATCCACTCTCCAACTCTTCAAATTTGACTATTATTAGTTTCCCATGCGCAACGAACAAATGGTTTAGTGCATATCTCTAAGATGTTTTTTAAAATTTAACTTAATGGTCATCTTGTCTTTAAAAACAATAACTCAAGAAAAATAAGGGCATTTTAGGAAAAACAAGGGTAATTCACTAAGTTAAATAACTTCCTCAATTTTTCTAAATTAATCAATTAGCTCTTATATT
The DNA here is from genome assembly GCA_037074615.1 of Leucaena leucocephala. Taxonomy (NCBI): domain Eukaryota; kingdom Viridiplantae; phylum Streptophyta; class Magnoliopsida; order Fabales; family Fabaceae; genus Leucaena; species Leucaena leucocephala. Next base: position 13,846,520 of record CM073516.1, on the reverse strand, counting down.
AACCCTATATTTGAATGGGGAAAAATTAGGGAAGAAATAGTGCTATGAGAAAAATTCCTAAAAATAGTAAACTTTTTAGCATTTTAAGAAATTGTCCTTCCTAATATTCTTTTCCCCCTAATTTTCTCTCACTTTTCTCTCCATCCAAACATACCTTAAGTACCGGATAAGTATATTAGTATTTGAGAATATTTTTCAATATTTGAAATTTCAATATCAGCATGTGTTTGTTAACAATGTTAGAATTAAAGATTTAAAAAGATACTTTATAAAATTAAGAGACTTATATAAAATTTTGTGTAAAATTAAAGGAATAAAGTTGCATTTTTGTCAAAAACAAAAATAAACTAGCAAGAGTGACGTTACCCTTCCTGTTTAATCCATCGCCTATAATACATTTCCTTTCAAGTGGTATGGTAAACAAAAACAAAAACAATTCTCCTTTTTAATATTACACGGAAGCAAATCCTATATCAACAGCCACATGTTAGGCCTTTCTACGCATGGTGTCATATCCTAATTTTTCCCTATCTGCATAGTACTGATAGTGGAAAGATGCTTAGAAAGGATTATGACAAAGATCAGACGAAATAATAAAGGTTAGATAAGTCTTAAAGAAAGAGAAGGACCTAAACACAAATTGGAAAAGGTTAAAGGCCAAAAGTTAAAGTAGAAATAAATATTGGGCCAAAAGTGGTAATTTCTAAAAGTTTAGGGACCTAAATGTAAATATGCAAAAAGTTAGGGATATAAATGTAATTAAGCAAAAAGTCAGGGACATAAATGTAATTATGGAAAAGTTCAGCCAGAAAAAGCTTAGAAATGCCTATAAGTATTTCAGTCCCACATTCCATCAGTAAATAGAGGAAGTCATGCTGGTTAATTTGGCATGATACAGAAATTTTATTAGGGCTCCAGACAGTAGAAAATTATCTGATAGTCTAAAAGTTATCTGAAATTTTATCAGATTTCATGGACTTCAGATATAAGTGGACAAAGTACAGGAAATTGTGCCCTACAGTGTCAGATGTACTGGATCTGACAGAACTCCAGAAGAAGTTATGTATAAAAAGTTATTCACATATCAGTGAATTTTGACGGGAGTTTGTTAACACCCGTGATCCGATAATGGAACTTATCGGTATGTAAACCTGGATAGAATGAGATCAGATGACCTTATATATAGGCCCATAATGATGCCAAGGAAGGCCCAAAACCCAGGGTACCAGTCTATCAGTAGAAGGGGCCAGTGCCAGAAAAAGTGCGAAATTACGAAAATGCCCCTGGATGCCCAAATTATACCAGAGATGGATGAAGGGCATTTTGGTCATCTGGGATAGGCTAAAAACGTGACACATGGTATAAATATGATTAGTTGAGCCAATATATGCCCTGAGGTAGTACAAAGAGGGGTGAAATGACAATTATGCCCTTAGGGTCAGTACAGTGTAAGAAAGGACACCAATGGTATTTTGGTCATTTTCAAAAGATGGATGGTAGATAAATACTCAGTCTAATATTTTCAATGGTATGAGAAGCCTAGACATTAATTTTCAGGATATAATACGTATCCTGGTATATTATAGAAAAATTTAGAACAGAAAACAGTCCGGTTGTTGTGAAACTACACTGATCGGTACCGGATTGGACTGGAATTTCTCCAGAAGGTTCCTTGCATGGGCAGCATGCCACCTAACCCTCTTAGGTGTCCCATGAGCTGTCCCACATGATGTCATAATTATTATTTTATGAAAAAGTTAAATCCAAGATTAAATATGGGCATTTAGATCAAATAATAACCAAATCAATCTTGGCCATTCATTTTTCTTGGATTTTGGCTATAAATACCCCTCATTCTGCAGCAAACCGTAGCTTCATGGACCCTTGGGGAAACTCTTGCAAAATGAAAACTCAAGCCAAGGTAAAGAAGATTCAAGGTTCCAAAGTTCAAGTAAGCTAGAGACTAAAGGTAAGCAATTTCTCCTAGCTTATTTTCCTTTGATTTGGGAGCTTGAACTTAGGGTTTTCATGGGGAAAAAGTTGAGTTTTCTCTAAAGGAAGGTTCTGCTCAAAAACATTAGATGAAAGGGGAAAAAAGAAATTAAAGTTAGAAACATATGATTGAAGCTTAAACAAGCTAGTTAAGTGGTTGGTTATTGAATCAAATTGATATTCTTGACTTTGCCATGGTGTACCCTGTTCAGTATGCACTATTCATGAGAGAAGGAAATTGAATTTCAATAATCTAATGCTTCCATTGAGTTTGTATGATGTTTTTGTGTAGGGTTGGAAAGGTTTTGAACCTTGGAAACACTAAAATCTCAATGTTGTAGTCTTTGAAATTCCTTACAGTTACTGTTCACTCGCATGAACAGTGATTGAAATTTCATGATTTTGATGGTTCCAATGGTTCTAAAATGAAAAGTTGTGTGGGGTAAAGTGGAGAAACAAGTATGGGAAGCATTACAATCAAAATGAGAATTTTTGAAAGAATTGTATGCTTATGTTCAGTTCTGTACAGCAGGCCATGATGGAGCTGGAATTTCATGATTCTAAGCTCATAAATGGATTCAAAAGATGAAATTGTGTAGGGTAAAGTCAAGACATCAATTGGTTCAAGAGCCAAGTGGATTAGTGAAAATTAGAGAAAGTTATGACAATAAAGAGTGTAACAAAGTTAGTCTTGAACATGGTTGGAGTTCATGAGTCCTAATGAGTTATGTGATGAATATGAATATGTTTAGGACCATGAAACATCCAAGAAGATGTTGGGAAGTGATGGACATAAAGGCTTCATGGTTGGAAAGCTAGGGAGCAAGGGCTAAAGGTCAAGAGAAAAGCTTAAGTGCAAGGTAGTGAACTTATCTCTTTATGTGCTTGATGTGGTATGCTTATGTGTTGACATGTATATGTTATTTGAATGATGTTGTGACATGATAAATGATGTTGAATGTATTGTGAATAACATGTTTCCATGGCCATGCACTTTATGTAAAAGTATATAGCATGATAGCATGTCACTAATAAAGAAAGTTTAATGAAATTACATATCATGCATTAGCATCCATCTTGCATATTTAAGTGGTAATGTTTTCTACTGAGATTCCCTAGAATCTCAATCTCCCATAACCAACCAATTTAGGTCAAGCATGAAGAAAAGGTATCCATGGAGAAGAGCTAAAGAATGGAAGAAAGGAAGTGAAGTGTTGAGATTTTAGCATATACTATAAATTGTCCATGTATGTAAATGCCATGTAAGGTGTCTATTTATGTGATGAAACTATTGTAATACTTATGGTTTATGTACATGATGTATATGAATGTTAAGAAGCTTATTTGATGGCTTGTGCATGCTGAAACAATTATTGGAAATGAAAGAAAAGAAACTGAAATGGTAAAAACGTAGGTCCTGAAGCAGTTTTGTTGTGGCTTCAGTTTGACCTAGCAAATGAAGGAATTAGTTCACAAACTTTTATGAGCAGGTAGCACACATCCATAGCTTTAAATTCATAGGTGGAACGTTTCATTTGGATGTGTATATCAAGAGAAATGAATTTCCAAATTAAGGGACCAGAATCTGTTTCCAGAGTTTTTGACCAAATGAATAGTAAACTTCAACGAATAAACTGTATCAATTGGCTAATCATTTGGTCTAGAAATTATTTTTTCCTTAAATTTCAAGATGTTATCTTCATGTATCTTTTTGAACCACTTCAGTTTGAGTTTTCTAGAATTAATTATGATTTTTTGAAGTTCGTTGCGTAATCTAGAATACCATATAAACAGTAACCCGAGAAAGAGTAAAATTCCAGATTTGGCTAATGGACTTCCAAGGTCTTGTAAGTGGTTCTAAATGCTACTTGTCCCTAAGACGTATAAAAGTAAGGATGTTACACATGGAAGCACAGAAGATGAGAGATAAGTGAAAGGCATTGTTTTCTTTTGAAAAATATAACACATATAGGAATTATGCATGAACCTATCCATTTTACTGTTTTTCCTCCTAATTAAGGAGAAAAATGTTGGGAATATGATTACTTTTTCTGGTCTTATGTATATCTTGTGAATCATGTGTCTCACCAAGGTAACTAATTAACAGACTTTAAGGTATATTCGGTTTTCTAATGCAAAATTTGAACAAAAAGGGACTATTGAAAATATAGAAATTGCATGTGGTAAGCAACGTAACAACTACAATGTCACGTCCTGAAATTTGAGCCGTGATTAGCACAAAATATGAATATATCTATATTCTTTAAGCATAAAATTTTAAATAAAATTTTTAAAATAATAACGATATTATATATTCCATTTTCATAAAAAGGCAAGTCCTCTGTAGGAATTTCGGCACGATCGTCTTTATATAATCGACCTTCCAACAATCCTACAACAGACTGCGAATGTTTCAAAATTACCAGTAAACAGTGTCAAAATAACTAGAATCTTATCCATAGATTAGGTGGAGCATCTAAGCTTCAAACAAAACAATACAAGTATTTCAGAAATTATAATTACATCAAAAGGAGATATGTCAAAAATCAATGATTCGGATCGAACGTGAGGCTCTTTACTGCTCAGTTGGAGGAATATGGTCAACTGCACTATCTGAAGACAAAATAATCTACTTGTGAATAACATCCCAAGAATATAATTTAAAATGCGGAAATAAATAATTTCAACATGTTTAAATATAAATCATAACATTTTGTAATTTAATACAAATATTTCGGTAAACATTTTATTTCAAGAAAACTATTTGAAACAATCCTTTCAAATCAATTCTTTTTATGTAGAACTTTGACAAAACGAAAATAGGCGTAAACACACAGTCCACGAGGGTAACTAACCAATCCAGTGTAGCTCGAAGCTATGAAAACAGACGTGGACACATAGTCCAAGAGGGTAAGTAACCAAATGTAGCACAAGGCTACGAAACAAATATAGGTACGAGACCCACGAGTAACAGGCGCAGGTACAAGACCTACGAATAAATCCCACGAATAACCGGTGCGAGTACGAGACCCTCGAATATCCATCAAGTTTGGATTTAACCATGGTACATCAAGAACTAACAATACTACTGTTAGTAACCAACATTCTATATTCAGTCCTTTCTAAAACCTTTCCAGCATGTGTAGGGTCTATTTGCCATTTAATAATTATCACACCTTTCAATGCAACAATTTTCACTAAAATAACTTCATGATTATAAAACCCTAGCATGAACACCAGAATAATCATCCAAAAAGACTTCTTCAATTCATATGGAATAAATATTCCAACAGTAAATTCACATAAAGATAATTTATTCAGAAAATCAATTTAATATAACATTTTTCAAAGTCTTTTTCAAATCTTTCTTTAGAAAATCATACTTCAAATTTAATATTTTTAAATAGAACATATCAAATAATAATTCATTTGTAAAAATATTATTTTTAGAGGACATTATTCACTCACCTATAATCTTCCAATATAACTTACTCTTCCCTAAGTTTTAGAATATCATTCTCCCTTTATTTTCCTAAATTTCTTGAAAATAAAACATTCCATAAGCTAATATTTGAAAAATATAATTTAAACACATTCAATATTTGCAAATAACTATAATCATTCACTAAAAACAATATATAAAAATCAATAACCATCAATTAACTTGGAGAATTCCCAATCTTGTGTAAATATTTAGTTTTAAAATCTTTATTCTAATTCCATCCATATTCTTAAGCTCCTTTTATTAAATTCTAAATATAAATCCAACATCTCACATCATATAGACATATAATCATCAATTTTTCTATACCCTTCAATTCCAACAATTAACTTCCAAAAATAATTGCAGTCTATTCAATACATGTTTCCTTATGCCTCCTTATAACTTCCAACACAACAGTAAAATTCTCTGGACAACGAACCCCAATGCCATATATAGATATATGTATATATTTCAACAAAAACAGCAGCCCAATATATATATATATATATATATCAATGCAGCAACGTCCAAACTCTTCCCACAGCAGCGACACTCACACAATCGACAGAGGGGCACAATTCAAATCACCCACAATATATATGCGTACATCCATACTTCGAGTCAGTAACTCCACACATATACACACACACAAGCTGTCCAGACATAAGCATCACAGCATACACACATTCACTCATCCACCATTGCTACACCTAGCTTCAAGGTTGAATAGAAAAGCCAAAGCTAACAGTCGTCAACAGAAGAGGGAAGGTTCACAGACTTACCACACACAGTTCAAATTCAACGTAGGTTCCACAGCCCAACATCAACTATGCTTCCGCCTTCCTTCTTTCCTTCACAGACCCGACAACAAACAACCCCCCCACAACACAACCTTCTGCAACAGAAGCAGAGAGAAACTTCGGAGACTGCTACAATAACCAACCACATGCCCACCGAGCTGCACAGGGAAGGAGTTGGACGTTAGCTGCGACAGAGTGACGGGCGAGCTTCCATACACGCCAAACAACAGCTCACCAGCTCAGGCAACTAGAAAGAAAGAGGCGGGAGATCTAGGATTTGCTACAGTGAAATGGAGATACTTAACAGCGGCGGTAGGAGTAACGGCGCCAGTTATCGGAACCACAGACGGTAGAGAACTTCCGGCACTGTGCACTTACAGCAACTACCGATGACTCTTCCTTCTCTTCCACCTTCAGCGATCCAACGAAGTTCTCCTCACACTCTATCTCGGATCTAAGCAGCCAGGGAGACCATAGCCATTGTGACGACGACTCAACAACAGCGGCGGGCAACTACAGCTGCACGTCGACGGAGAACAGTGACACAACAGCTACTGTATCACTGTCATGAAGCTTCTTCCCTAAACTCTCTCTCTCTCTCTCGTTCTGCAAACAGGAAATGGAAATGGAGGAGTTGACGGGAGTTAAAAAAAAACAGGAGAGTTTGGTAATTTTACATGGTGGAAAAAAATTAAAATCACTTCAACATGCTGCGATTCAAATAGGGGACCTCAAACTTCACTACTCAGCTATGCATGTCTCTTTATGAAAATACTATAAAAAATAATATATATCTTTTAATAAATCCATAGCATTTGCTAGGTCATTACACACAATATGTGCAAGCTTTTCATATTTTTAATAACGCCACAACTTAAACGCGTTACTAATATTCAGTCCAAGAAAAAACAGCGTTAATAATAATATTAGTCAATGATATTAGTATGCCCGGTTTCCATGCTCATGAACTAATGGTGCCCATCAACCGTGATGATATATGTGCAGTACAAATACAATTACCTCAGCTCAGATTTAAAGTTGTCAACGAATAATTTGTAAATAAAAAATATTTTTTCAAAAATTTACCATTAATATATTATCTTTATTTTAGATTATGTACCCATTAAAATAATTTTTTTAATAGTATAGAAAAAATATTTTTTTAAAAAAATTAAAAAACTAAATGTAGTGATAATCACCCTACCTAGATCCGATATTAGTAATAATAGTAATAATAGCCCGATATTGTGTTAGTTAGCAAATCAATAATATCGTCAAAACAATCTTTTTTCCCCTCGATAAAATAATCAAAAGAAACAAATTAAAGGGTGTTATCACTTTCAGGAGATCTAATATCATTTCAGTGTGAAAAATAATTTTTACTTAAATTTTGCTCTTGAATTTTTGTTTGTTTGTATTTATAATTAAAAACTGTTTTTATTATTTTTTTTAAAAAAATAAGTGAACTCAACACAATGATCTTGGAAAAGAAAAACAACTTTAACATGTGATTATCAATATAAAATACCACATGATAAGTTATATTATTCATAAACTATTAATAGTATAATATATATTTTATTCTGGGCAATGCAAAAATCTCACCCTTTTTTTTATTCAATTTGTCTAAAAATTTAGCCATCATTGACATTTTTTTCTAATATTCTGAAGTGATTGAGAAGGATATTGCAAGGGATCTCACTCATCAGTCAAAAAGAACGATGAAATCAAATTTTGTTTTGAATTGACTTCACCTTCTCACATACCTTTCATCAGGAATTCACTTTCCACATTTATCAGATGACACTCATTAGTGTTAATTAATAACTTAGACTAAAATAGTAAAATGTATATTTTCAAAATAAAAGGGAGGCTAAAAAGGTAATTATAGTATCTTAATCTAATATTAATATTTTTATTGATAAGAGATCTCTAATCATCCTGTTATTAAATTAATTATTAATCCACTTTAAATTTAAATACAATTAGGATAAGGATATAATCATAAGGGATAATAAAACTTTTGATCCATCAAGTTTATCTCAATTATTAATTTAGTTCCTAAAATTTATTTTTTTATAAATTAAGTCCCTAAAGTTTTATACACAATTTCATATTTTATTTGCCCTCAGTGAAGCCACAATTTTTTTCTACAGTTCATATTGTCAACCTTGAGATGGTGGAAGCTGTGAGAAATTAGGAATAACTGTCTTTTTAGTTTATCAATGATACTTATATAGCAGAGGGTATTTTAACACATATGTGATATATAGTGGATCATACTTGAAAAAAATTCTGTTTTTTAATTAATCTTATATAATTCACAATAACTCTTGTTTTGTACAGCTCTTTTTGAATGAAAATTACCCTTTTATTGAATAAAAAGGATATATATATATACATGTGTGTCTAAAATTATATGTTCTGAAACTATAAAGAATAATTGTATGTAGTTATCAAACTTTAAGGACTTAATTGATAATAAAAATGAAACTTTAGGAACTAAATAACTAAGTCAAATTTAAGAATAAAAAGTTTAATTTCCGCTTATTTAATTTCTTTTAAATTCAACTTAAAAAAAATTCCTCCTCCCTTTCAAATCCCTCATATATGATAATTTTTTATTGTTTATTCTTTTGAACAGATGCTTTTTTTCTTGTAAGGAATTTATTTACCATTGTCATAAATGGGGGAATTAATGATTAAATGAACACGTTACTTTATTTATGCACATAAAAATACAAAATAAAATAATTTTATTTATTCAAAATCAATATTACAAATATAATTAGTTCTTTTATTTTGAATATGTAAACAATTTATAAATTTTATAAATATATTCTTATAATTTTATTTGTACTTCATAGAAATACTTACTGTGTATCTTATATTCATATTGGCATTGCTCTTATTATCTGAACTTGTACTTTTTTATGCACAAATAAACTTCTATTTTTTCCTACGCAACTTCATTTTGTTGTGTAACAGCTTGATTAATGCACATACGTATTTGCCTACGTATGCATGATTTCATTGATTTCTTCTTCGACCAGATACTTCGAAGAATTAATTGACCACTTTATGACTTTAGCCACCTTCCAAGAAATATGTGTCACTGAGATCAAACAAAACACAAACGAACAAACCCAACACAGTAAAAGACAATAATTACAACGCTTAATAATGTTGATGCAGACCCCAAATAAGAATCAGCGAAAATTCAACACGGAAATTAATCTCTTCAATGGTCAGAGTAAGTAAGCGTTTAAGTCATATTTGATGTCTTTTTTAGGGTAGTTTCCTGTGATCTTCCTCGTCTTTGAACTCCTATATATATAAATACCACACACACCTTGCTTGAAATTGAACACATAGTAGAAACTAACAGAATATTGCTCAGAAACTAAAGGAATTAACTGAGAGTTTTGTGTGTGTTTTGAAATGGCGAACTTCCCAGTAATCAACTTGGAGAAGCTTAATGGTGAAGAGCGACAGGCTAATATGGAGAAAATTAATGACGCTTGTGAGAATTGGGGATTTTTTGAGGTAATCTTTATGTATGCATATTGGTTGTTAGGCGAAATTGCTTATTTAATTCAATTCCAATTTTGGTCCCTTATTAATTTTATAAAGTATTTTTTTAATCTTTTAACTCTAACATAAAAAAAATATTGATATTAAAATTTAAATATTGATAAAATATTTTTAAATATTGATATACTCTTCTTGTTTCTAATATAAAAATTATTGGTAGTATAAATTGTAGATTTTATATTAAGGAGAGTATAAGTATTAATTTAATTTTTAAAATAGCAACTATTATATATTACAAAAAGTTATCATTCTATGTTAATAATGTTAGGGTTAAAGGATTTAAAAAATACTTTTTCAAATTAAATGACTAAATTAAAATTTTATATAAAATTAGATGATCAAAAGATATATTTTTGTCTTGTGGTTTATTTGTGTTAATTTTGGTGGCAATTATTGAATAAAATATCATTATTTTTCTTGTAGTTGGTGAACCATGGGATAGCCCATGAACTTTTGGACACAGTGGAGAGGTTAACGAAAGAGCATTATGGGAAATGCATGGAGAAAAGGTTCAAGGAGTTTGTGGCAAGCAAAGCCCTAGAAGGTGTTCAAGCTGAAGTTAAGGACATGGATTGGGAAAGCACATTCTTCTTGCGGCACTTGCCTGACTCAAACTTCTCTGAAATCCCAGATCTTACTGAAGAATACAGGTAAAAGGTCAAACTATAAATGGTCTCTGAAATCCCAGATTATAAAAGCTCTATAATTTTATATAAAATTTTAATTTGGTCTCTTAATTTTAAAAATATATTTTCAGCCATACAACTTTACCTCTAGTGACGATTTTTATGCCAATTATTGCTAATTTAAAAAATTAAATTTAATATGTAAATATTTAAAATTTCCTTGTTGACATTTTTATTAATAAAACCAACAATATGTGAGTTAAAGTACTAAAAGGATTTTTTTTTAAATTAACGGATCAAAATAAACTTTTAAAGAAGCAAACGAACACTTTCGCCGACTAAACAAAACAAATATGTTGAAAAACTCAATACAAATGTTATTTCCTAACCACAAAAGAGTTTTTTTCTATAAAAGGACAAATTTATTAAAAAAATCCATATACGTAAATGTGTTTTATATTACTATATATATCGTTTGGTAGACAACTAGATAATATACACATGCGTATGTACATAGACTGAACTATGTCTAAATTCAAATTAAATGCAGGAAGGTAATGAAGGAATTTGCAGAAGAGATACAAACACTTGCAGAGGAACTATTAGATTTGCTTTGTGAGAATCTTGGACTAGAAAAGGGCTATCTCAAGAAGGCCTTCCATGGATCAAGAGGACCAAATTTTGGCACAAAGGTCGCCAACTATCCTGCTTGCCCTAACCCTAAACTCGTGAAGGGTCTTCGCTCCCACACTGATGCCGGAGGGATCATTCTTCTCTTTCAAGATGACAAGGTCAGTGGTCTCCAACTTCTCAAAAACAGCCAGTGGATCGACGTGCCCCCAATGCGTCACTCGATCGTGGTAAATCTTGGTGACCAACTTGAGGTATTAAAGATATATTCTTCTATAAAATTTGATATTTATTATAACTAATATCCTCACAAGGAGTACACTAGTTTGTGCAACCATAGAGAAATTGAGATAGCGATAAACTCAATCACCTATTAGATGGGACTTAGTTTATATTTGTCTCTCTTCATAGTTACATAGACTACACTAGAGAATTAAGGTCAGCAGTAGTACTCCCTCTGGTCTTGTGTGTGTGTATATATATATATAAATGGTTTTTTTAGAGATCACATGTTCCTACAAGATATTAATAATCTATCTAAAATTTTTAGAATATTTTTCCCCATTAATTATTGATTAGGCTCACTACAAAATTAACTATTCTCTACTCTCTCTAGTCCTTTTTATAAATTATAATTTTTTTTAATAGGGCCAGGACTTTTTACATGTTACATTTTATTCTTGTTTAAAAGTTTAATTCATTTTTTATATTTTTACCTTAAATTAATCAAGCGACTATTTTATCTTTTGTTTTTTCACTCACTCTCTCCTTAACTCTCTCCATAAATAAGGGTATTTTTAAAAAATAAGTGATACTTTTTATATATATGTATTGTCTTTGTCTAATTTTAACCCACATTTTAATATATGTAATTAGGTTATTTAATATTTATATCTTATAAAAAGGCCCGTAAGGGTATTTACTATTCTCTCGCACACCCACTCACTCACTTTCTCAATAAATAAGGGTATCATTCTTAAAAAATTAGGTATATTTTTTAGATGTTTAATTGCATTTAACCAATTCTAACCAACCTTTTAATCTTCATAATTCAATTATTCGTATTTTATAAAAAGTATCAAATGGGTATTAAATTGAATCTTTGATAATACTTTTGGTTCTTAAGACACAAATGATTATCATAGACAATTATTTCATGGACAGGTGATCACAAATGGGAAGTACAAGAGTGTGGAACACCGTGTGATTGCGCAAACTAATGGGACTAGGATGTCTGTTGCTTCATTCTACAATCCAGCAAGTGATGCCCTTATACATCCAGCACCGACATTGATTGAAGGAATTAAGGAAGAGGAAATGAAGCAGATTTATCCGAAATTTGTGTTTGAAGATTACATGAAGCTCTACGCTGGACTCAAGTTTCAGGCTAAGGAACCAAGGTTTGATGCCATGAAAGCTATGAGTTCCACCACTGCAACAGCTTAAGGAAGGAAAACAATTTATTAATTTGGGAATGGAAAATTAAGAAATTATATAGACAATCAAAAATAAAACAATAGGGTTAGCTAGGGTTTAATTAAGAAAAATAAGAATTTAATTGGTTCTACTTCAGTATCAGTTAGTCATTAATTTATCAATAAAAGCTAGCATTCTTCTGGTATCTTGTTTCTTCCATATATATGTTGGATTTCTGGTTTTCTTTCTCCACGGGTAATAAGAAGAGGGTAACAGTTAACTGCAGTTTCACGCAATATTTAATTCGATTAAAATTCAGCACAGTTTGGAGCATAGACAACTCTTCTTTCCCCCCGCTATTCATATGACATACTCTATGTCATGATAAATAAGAAGAAATTAAATATTCAATGCAAGATTAATGTGCAAGTTCTTACATAGTTTTCCCTTATTTTTATTCACGTTCTTATAGTTTCTTTCTTTTTATTAAATCCTTATAATTTCACTTGATTTTAATTAGGTCATTGCAGTTTTTTTTGTCATTAAGTCCTTATTGTTACTTATTTTTAACTAGGCCCCTTAGATTTTCTATTTTTTTATCACTCTAATCACCTAAGATTGTAGGGGCCTATTTAAATATTAGGTGAACCTATAAGGACTTAATTAAAAAAATATTATAGGGACCTGATTAAAATTAAATAAAATTATAAAAACTTAATAAAACGAGAAAAAACTAAAGATACCTTATTAAAAATCACACTACTTCAACATATACTTTACCTATATTTTGGAGGACTTTTTACGTTGCTTTTAAGGGGGACATAATACTAATGACGTAATAAGTATTTTTATCTAAGTCTTTTTTTTTTCAAACATATGAATTTCTTTCTTACTAAAAGCTAACCTACAATTGAATTCATAGATATGTACAGCAAAACAACAACATACAACAGTATCCACCAAACCACCAAATAGTCAGCCAACAACACGATGGCTAAAAAAAGAGTCAGCAGCACAATTCACATACAAGATGACAACATAAACAAATGTTTCAACATGAGGGAATATTTGATTAATTTTTACAATGTTTCAACATGAGGAAATGCTTGATTAATTTGAAAAAAATGATAAATATAAGAAATAGATATATATTTATAATCAATATTAATTTTTAAATTAAGTCATATATTAAGGACAAAATAAGTATAAAAACTAGATAATTAATTTATAAAGATTTAAAAATTAATTAAATTAATTATTTATAAAAAAAGTGTACGTTAGTTTTCTTAAAGTAAAACACTCTTGATAAGAAATCCAGTAATATATGTGTATAAATAGAGGGCGTTTAGGAAAAAAAATCATAATTTAGGAGACAAAAATGAGTTAAAATTTTATATTTATAATTGAATAAATCAATCTATTAATTTTTCTATATAGAATCAGAGGATTAATAATTTTCTTATGATTTGGTCATAACTTTAAAAATTTAAAACTATTTTTATTTAAAAATAATTATAATTGTAAAATGCATTTTTAAATTATTTCCATTATCTCCAACTGATCTTTTTGCTAATTTCACAATGAGATATACTATTAGTAGTAAAGGTCCTCAAGTGTCATTTTGACATTTCAAGGCACCAATATCAATATATTCTTAAATTTGGACCAAAGTCTCGTTTTCTCCCATAGCATGTTGTTTTGCAAAAGCTTTCATTCCATCTTTGACACCAACTATTATGTCATGATCAAACTATATTTGCATCCCCAAGACTCTTCTGTAATGCAATCTTAACATTCTATCAGGGATTATCAAAGTCATTTACTTGGAAAGCTAATGATTTCAGCATCAGTCCTATTTTCATGGTTTGAACCATTTGTGAATTCATGTTTCACGCTATTTATTAAAATGCCACTAGACATTTTCTACATCAGTTCCTTTATAACTAGTGTAAAAGCCGTTTTTTGTACTAGTGATTACTATGATAAAATTCTATTTCCTAGGCTCCCAATTTGAGGAAACTTTACATATACCTTCTTGATTTCTTATCTCATTGACTACTATCTAATGTATAGCAAGAATCAAGCTGACTGCGATTAAAAACCAATCATGTAGTTCCTTTTCAATACTAGCTTCATCTACTCTTTTTCCAATAAGTCTATTCTCTCATCATTTTGGTTTCTCTTAACTGTATGCGTTATGTTTTGGAATATCTTTTTATTAAGAATTACATGTTTTGCAAATAAATCATAGGTGAGGCTGTATAAGTGGGTGACATTCCTTCACCAACAAATTGCCTACATGTAGCATATATTAAAGAAAGGAATAATGAATGATAATATGTGAATAGAATAAATTCAAAGGGATTAATAATAATAAAAGCAATCATCCAATTCAATAACGCAGGCAATCATAACTTCAAAAGATATGGGAGTTTTAAACAACTAATTAAAAATTATAATTAAGCTTTTAATCCAACAATTGAGCCACCTCGAATTATCACAAAATATTTTCTAAGTCTTAATTTATTAACTGTCACCAGAATAATAAAATAGGACTAAATATATTAAAAACTAATGCTCAATTATAACTCAATAATTCATAAAAATAGAATTTAAGCCAGCAAGAGACACAACGATCCAATAATTCAAGCCACCTTGAAAAATCATAAAATATTCACGATAATCTCAATACAATGTCTGACCCAGATCAAAGTAAAAGTTAATTAAAGATTAATGTCAAAAGTTAAGAAAAAATTCAGTCACAATAATCCTCAATAAATACAAATAAATCATTCTAAACATTCCCAATAATTATAAAATTAATCCTAAGACCTAAGAGTCATAATATAATTATTGGGTAGAGAATTAGAGTAACTTATACTCCCCTTTGAGATCCCAAACTCATGCCTTTGCCATTGAATTAGAGAATTAGGAACCTAGCCACAAACTGTCATGAAAATTGATGCTAAGATCGCACTGCCAACCATGGTTATTGAGAGGATACAGAGGTTGCTCGTTGTGGAGGAATGAAATTGAATGGTTTCTCTGATGGCGTGTACTTCAGTGTTTACGTTCTACGGTTTATGGCTTTCCGTGTGCTTGTATGCGGCTTGGTTCTTGCTGCTTCCGCCATACTCCCATTGTGCCCTTCAATTCTGCAACTGCACCTCGGATGTGTGTGTGTGGATTTCCCTTTTCAATTCAATTATGCAGCGTCCTGTGCATGTGTGTCTTTTTTCTTTTTTTTTTTCAATTCCCTCTCTCGCGGCAACTCTACTTTTCCCGTGTGTGTGCTGCTGCCTTTAAAAGGCTGAATCTAAAAGTAATAATAAACAAAACCTAATGGGCCAAATCACAAGGTTTGGCCCATTGGGTCTTATTGTACAGTTTCTAGTTTTATAGTCCTTTGTTATCATTTATGAATTCCGATTTCTCCTAAATTCCTGAAATATAAAATCATAATAATGTAATACATTTTATTCCAAAAATAATTGTTTAGGATAAATCATAAAAATATGACAATTACGCCCATTTTAAACACTAATTCAATAAAAGGCATATTGATTCAATTAGTGCACAAACATACAATTAAGGACCAGATTAATGACAAAAATCCATTAAAATGATATAAATAAATCTATAAAAATATGGGTTTGTCAACTCCCCCACACTTAGCCTTTTGCACTCCTGGGCAAAATATTAGTCAGAAGAATTCTAACTGTTGAACTCAATGCAAGTAAACATAAAAGCTGTCAAGGCAAAAATATATAATCAACTCAAACAACTTATATCCCTAATCAATCAACAGTGATAGAATGATTCAATGCAAGGAAAGTAACACAAGACATAGCTAGATAGAGGAAGGGAAATATAATAGACTCTCATAGGTATAAGTGTCTCACTCAACTCTCAATAATATAAGGAATTTTCACTCAGCACACCTAGATTAGCACCTACCATAGGCTTGTAAAGATTCTACTATCTCCATTACTAACATACCATAGATTCATGATCAAGGGGACTTTATTGGGTTATAATGTTGGTGAAAGGCTAATGAATTGATGGAATGAAGTGTAAAACAAGTTTAATGCATGAGTATTAAGAAATAGCTCAAAGTAAGCTAATCTGAAACTATCAAATGACTGACAAACTTTAATCTTCAACTACCAAAGAATGCCTTATTTCAAACTTCATGCATTGTTGCCAATTTTTCTTTTCTTTTTCTTTTTTTTTTCAACTTCTTTCTTTTTTGTCTTTTTTTTTTGCACATTTTCTTCTTTTTCTTGTCTTTTCTATTTCTTTCTCCCTTTTTCTTAGCAAACCTAACTCAAAAAGATAAAGATAGCAACTTTCAATAGTACACAGTTAATCATAATGAACATAATATAACTCACGCAAAGCACTTGTTCAAAATTAATGGAATGAAATGAAGGTGATGGGCTCAAAGGGGTAAACAAAGGTCAATTGAGATGGCTTGTGTTTAGGTGAAAGGGTTTAGAAATGAATACCCCTATCATGTTGGAAAATGTGCCCTAGGGGCCAATCATTGTCTTATGAACATTATTGATTTATGAATTTATTAATTGTGTTATCATATTATTTGCATGTTTACTGTGATGGCCATCATTGGATAATTCATGATCTTATCCTAAATGTCCCTGGTCAGTCATCTGTGTGGGAGCAGAGATGAAATAAGACCAGTATGACTTTGAAGATGTATAGAGATATAAATCAAAGTCATATGCACATGTAAGAGTACAAGGTGTTAGACCGACCCGCTATGAGAGAGTTGCATGGGTTACGTCATAATCTTCTCTCATATACAAATCATGTCACTATGCCCTTTGACCTGAGATCATCATGGATTCCTACATGACAAACGCTCAACTTTGGCCTAGTCAAAAGTCACTTTTGACCGAGTGATCATAAAGACTATATTCGGGCTTAGTGGTTTTTCATGCAGAGGAATTGAATGGTCAAGATGGAATTTGTCCCTCACATTCGTAGAGAGATATTACTGGGCCCCTCGATGAGTGAGTCTGAGAAATGTATGGCCATATTGTAATGGAAAGGTAGTTCCATTTCTATAGTCAGACTACTCAGGGATCGAGAAAGTAACGGTCAAGAATAGGAGGATGACATTATCCATACCTCATCCATGACCAAAATATCGCGTGACAGAAGGGACATGATATGGTTGTATAAAAGGTTACATTGTTTATCGATTCTCATATGATTTAGGTAGTCGTTATGTCTTGCTAGAGACCGCTTGCGACTTGTGGGCCAGTATAGCAAATGGCCCACTGCCAACTTCATATGGGCCTACAGGGTCACATACAAAATAGCCTAACACGAGCTATGATGTCCAGATTTATTGAATCTAAGACGTGTCTAGATTCAATGAATGATCCAGGGTTGATGTATATATTTATTTATATTTATATTCGTATATATATAAATTCGTATATATATATATATTATATATAAGGGATATATAGGATTTAATTTATAAGGATAAATTAAATCTCTATCACGTTTGAATTTGAAATTCAAATTGATAGGATATCTCATATAAGAGATATTTACAAGATTTAATTTATAAGGATAAATTAAATCTCTATCACGTTTGAATTTGAAATTCAAATTGATAGGATATCTCAAATTTGATTTATGAGAATAAATCAAATACAGTCCAATCGTATCTTTATTTAAATTAAATAAATAGGTAAATTAAATCTGTAGGACGGATTTAATATAAACATTATTTATTTAATTAGTTTCTTATCAAATTATACAATATATGATATTGTATTCAGAATTAATATAGATTAATTCCAAAATCCAATTCGGTTGAGAAAAATGCAGAGCATCCTATATATCCGATTTTAGGAGCTACGTTTTGAACACAACACATAAAACAAAAAGGGCCGAACGGAATCTGCAAAAGGTTTGCAGATAAGAAACTGCTGAAGTAGAGACGGAGATGACGAACTCTTGAGAAAGCCTTGGAGGGACAAGAGATGCTAGCACGTCGTTTGTGGTTGGAACGCTGTTCGTGTGGATACCAGTAGAGGAAGACGACCTAAGGAGTTGACTTCTTGCGATTAAAAAGAGAGCACGAGCTGCGGAGAGAAGCTGTGGACGTCTCCTTACGATCGGAAAGAGATCACCAACCGTGGAAAGAAGCTGTGGAAGTCGCTGAGAAACACTGAGGGTAATGCTTCTTCCCACTTGACTTAAACACATATGGTAGATCCTGGCAAGGAATGGAAAAATTTTTAAATTAATTTCCGCTGCGTGTCTTCCAATTCCTTACATATCATGCTCACAATTCTAGGTATTAATGCAGCTTTGGAAAAGAATCTAGATAAGTTCTAGAGGTTAACCAAAATTAGGTGGAAATCACACAAGATAAGAAAGAAAATTAAGGCTTAATAATCCTTCCAACAAGGCTTTCTCTAATATGTTTCCTCCTTACGATAAAGCTATGAAATAAGGTTAATAACACCCCATCAAAGACACTCCACTATGCTAATCAACTTAGAATAAGAATTACTCAAATCAAAATGCATTCTTACCTAGACATGCCAATGTTCACATGCATAAAGAAATAAGGATTTAAAAATAAAGCCCAATGATTGCAAAAGTCAAGTGGAAGCTGGGAATCACAACAACAATTCGTTCATACAGTAGTGAAAAATCTAGTCAATTAAGTTCAACAAGTTCAAAATTTTTGAATTTTTCATATTTTGGCGATGCAAGCAATCACAACATAAATTAGCAAAAGCAATCCCTCTCCCACACTTAAACCATGCGTTCTCCTTAACGCATCACTAAAGCATATATCAAAGGGAGAAGGGAAAATGATTAAAGAGTCATGAACTAAAAAGGAAGGAAGCTTTATTCAAAGAAAAACTAACCTAAAACTAAGAAATCTTTAAAATGCAACATATTCTATGAAATTGTTAAAAGACAAAAAGTAAATAAATCTAAAACTACTGTGATGGTCCCTCCCCAAAACTTACTCCTAACTATCTTAGCAAACAAATATTATCATCAACACAAGAGAAAGTAAAGGAAAAATGTGGAAAGGAGCAACCATGCAATTAGGGAGGTCTCTGATTCTCATGATAGTGCTTAAGTAGATGACCATTTTAAAAAATATTAAACTATTATGATTTGAAATTATTTTTTTAATTATAAATTGACATAAATGCACCGTTGTTTGATGAAACCTGTCACTGGATTCATAGTCCCCCAAGTTTGAACTTTTCTTGTCGAACCGTGTCGCACCGATCGAGTTCTTTGGCCTTTATCGTCACTGTGTCAATGGCGGTCTCCTCTCGCCTCTATCATTGTGCTTATCATAAGCTCGCAGCTGACCTCAATCATTTTACCTCTCGCGTCTTGCCTCTGTCATTGTGCATTCGTCAGTCAGACCTCAACGTCGTCACTCTGATTGTGGTTTAATACAAGACTCAATGCTCGGTATCAACTTCAAAATGCTTACTGTTTCATCTTATGCTTACTGTTCACTTGCTCAGAGTCAAGTCAGGCACGTTGCAAAGAAGCAAAGTGCTTCGTGGCTCCTAGAGTTTAAAATGAAGATCCCTTGATGGGCTCGGTGACTATGGCTGCGATGTTGGCCAGTGGCTGTCGGACCTTTGGCATACCTACGGCTCTTGTGCGAACATTTAATTGTTAGAAAATAAACATATCAAAAACAATACAATTAATCCAGATTATATTATACTCAAATATAAACCTATATGAGATGCAATGGAAGACTTAAAGTTACCTCTCGCCATTAGTTTGATTGATCTGAGGAGAACTGGGATCAATTAGGATACCTGTCAAAAGAGAACACTGTCAGATAAATCACATTATCTAAAAGGCTCTCACTTATAAAAATTATACATGAATCATAGCTAAGATAAAGAAATGAAATGAAATATGTTTCTCTTGCATATAAGGCATATAACAAATGGCAAGTCTTTACAAAGAAAGAGTAATAAAACATGTCTTTAACAAAGCAAAGCAGTAGAAATCAAATATAAATATACATAATTTGATATAAGCATTACAGTATTCTAACATCATTTTTCTTTACTTCTTAAGCTCACGAGGTGACTTGTGAAGGTTGGATACAAATTCTATTGTTTTAAGCCAATATATTTTGCTTATAGATCCTCATCTAGGCTTGCCTCTAACCCTAGTTGCTCTTATATATTCAATTATAACTTTTACATAGAATTCAATATTCTCCTTATCTATCATTAATCCAATATATTCGCTAATCATGCTATTAATGCCTTTTATATTTGTTAGTTTGATTACATCTCTTTTAACTATGCCCATGGCCAAAGCAGGGGTAAGAGGTCAGCTCACTTCCTCTCCATCCTCAACTGGAGATTCATTGTGAAGAGTAGGCATCGTTTTGGAGTTTGAGTATAAAGAAACCATAAAAGGCTGCTCAAGAAGGGGTTCGATGGGGAATAAAGTTTCCACCCTTAGTTCGGAATGATACATTACTTTTGGTTCTTCTTGTAAAACTTCCTCCACCAACTCTTCTAGGTCTTCTATAGAGAATTCATCAAGTTTTTATTCTGGATAATCTTCAGGTTCCCCCTCAAGGTCCTCTTGGAGGTTCTCCTATGGGTTATTGACATTATCCAAGAATGAGATATCATCATATAAGTTATATCCTAGGGATTCAGTGCTAGATGTAATAATTTTTACCTAAATAATAAAAAATATTAATTATCATAATTTTATGAAATTTTTAAATACTCAAAAACCAAAAAATACATTTGAATATTCATAAGTAAGTTCACAATTGCCCTCAAAATTAAGCAAGTTATATATCAAAATAACGATCTTAATTTTAGGAATTTTTAGGAACAAACTGCACCTCAATCGGAGGTCTCATGCTGCATCAAGCGACCCCCAGGAAGAAAAAATTTAGAAAAAATAAAAAACTGAACAAAGCTCACTTTCGGCCATAATACATGCTGTGTTTGGTGCTGCCACATGTCAGCCACCAGATTTTTCTTTATTTTTTAAATTAAATTTTTTTTAAATTGTGGTCTAGGTTAGATCCGTTGCTCTGACTTAGCCCATATCCCTACTGCAAAAAAACAAAAACAAAAAAATGGTAATGGGCTTGGCCCAATCACAGGCCAAAAACAAATATTTTTTTTAACTGGGCTGCAGATAGCCTAATAATTTTTTTTGTTGCTAGACTAGGTTAGACACAGCCCAATAGTAAGAAACAGAGCCTCTTCCTCTCTTTTTTTTTTTGTTTTTTGCAATAGTCTCAAAGCGACGCCATTTTGGGGATGATTAAAATAGTATATTTTGATCATCCCTAACCTCTAGCCGGGTCTGTCAGGTCTACGGACTTGATGTATTTTTTGGTTATAACTTCTCCGTTAGACATTATTGGTGTCATTTCCTTTATTTTTTTGTGCTTTACCCAATGCCTAAAAATGCTCTTTTCTAATGACCCAATTTTGAACGAAAGATCTCTGTTGGGCAGACAGTGAGTTTATTTCTATTTTATGGTTTAAATGCATGCTCTATACATCTTATTACAAAATAAACACTTTAAAAGCATACATAACAGTGCATAACCAGAAAATAAAAAATCACAGAGAAGCATATGAGAGCAAAGAACCTTGCTCATGATACCATTGTAAAGTTTTCGGGCATACCTTGAATCTTCTCTTATTCACCAAGATACTCACACACAACTGAAGCACCTTGTTTGAACTCTGGTACGTTTCACATCAAATACCACCAAAGAAAAAAGAACACTGAGAAGTGCTGTAGAAAATGAAGGAAGAACAGAGGAGGAGAAAAAGAGCATTGTCGGTTTTTCGATCACCCTCATACAATGTTGTTTTCTTTATATGTGTGTACGATAGGAGGTGTAGGATACCTATATAACTTCTCACTCCCTCATTTTTCTCCTTTCAAATAAAATTATTACCTCCACATTTGCTCCTTAGATCTGGGCCTAATCTACCATGGGTAGACTGACCCATTTTCCAACACTTAGAATCCTAATATACTCGTATGATGGATGTGATTAAAGGATAAGTTAAACTAATGATATTTTTAATTAGATTATTTAATTAATCTAATTGGTGTGGAAGGGTTTAATAGATAACTAGAAATTTCTCCCGTGCATTACACACGAGTGAAAAAATATATGTTACAATTAATTATTTAATTAATTAATTATAATTATTATAAATTTTTATTAGGTTAAAAATTTAAAATATCAAAGAAATTTAAAATTTGATCTTCGAAAATCGAAAGATTTTGAGCCCCAACTTCGATTTTTGAAAGATTTTGAGCCATATGATATTAATTAATTAGTAACCCCATCCCATTAAAGTGTGACTCAAAATCTTTTAAAAATTAAAATGAGATTATTAATTAGAATTACTGATTACAGCTTGTGGACAAAGAAATTGAAAGTACTAAGTCGGGTCAACCTAAACTGATTTTTAATTAAATTGGGTATTATAAGATTTTAAAAGTATAATTGATGGATTACCATAATATAATGAAAGATATTGAAAAATATGATATATTTTTAAATATTTAAGGATATAAAAGAGTGTTAAATTATTTAAAATAATATAATTTTAAAGATAGTTAGCAAGAGATTAAAACAGATTTTCAAAGTATATAAATCAGATAACAGAAGGCAATATGATATAGCGGAGATTATATAATATTTTGAGCTTTAATCTAAAGGATTAATCACCTAAACATAATCAATAAATCCTAATATAGTTAAATGGTGCCTAAAATACTAATTAATTACTATAGGCATATGGCCTTATCAAAACAAAAAACAAAAAAAAAATACAAAATTAAGTAGAAAAATTGACTTAATTATAAATTGGTTTAGTACCAAATAATGCTTTTTGTAACTCCAAACAAGCCTTCTTTAAGCTCATTAATACTCTTGTTTTATACTAGTTTTTAGATCGTATTAGTTGATATTCAGTTTCAAAGCTCGTAGTTGTCCCTCTTAATATAAGTGTCTAGTCTAAGACTTAAACTTAAGACTTAAAATAGTCTAGGCAATACTTTTCTAAATACTATCTATGCCAGGACATAAATAAAAAATAAGAGTAAATTTGCATGTTAGGACTTGTATTTGGGCCTAAATTTGCATGTCTATGCTTCAATTTTTAATAAACCAAATTAAAAAAAAAATGCAATCAAACAATGATGTATTTAAGTTCGGCGACCCCTTATTTTTGTTGCAGAGGATAAAACTCATCATATAAACAAATAAGCAACAAGGAAAACTTTAATAACCTTTCCATGATTGTCACAATTAAAAAATATTTAATATATTTTTAAAATCAATTATGAATTTCAAAAATTAATATAAATAGCAGGTCTTTGAAGTGCTAACAGCCGCCTTCTGGTTACAGTTTCTTGTTTGTTTTAGTTGTTGAGTCAATATTTTTGTTCGTCTATTGTAATGTGTTTATGTTTCTAAACTTTATACCGTCAATTTGGTCTTAACCTAGGATTGATTGGGGGGTTTTATATGTATTGTTTTATCATTTAGGTAAATAAATTGTCTTTTATAAAAAAAAAAAGAAAAAGAAAAGGAAGAAATGTATGGTACGGAAAAAGCTGGATAATTCAATGTATGGAAAAAGCCATGGCAAATCATTCATCTTCGTACAAGAGCGTAACATTGTACTCTGACCTTATTCTTGTTTTTATTGCTTGGATTGAATGAAAAATGATGAGAAATAGGGTGAAGAGAATACTAAAAACATTTTTTTTAAAAAAAATAATAAAAAGAAACATTATTATATTTCAGAGTTTTTCTTCTAATATTTTTTCTTTAATTTCATTTCACATCATACGAAACAGTAAAATTACTACTAAAGGCTATGTTGGTGTTAGGGAGTGTTTACAGGATAGGATGTGATGGAATAGGCTTAGGACAACCCTATCCCAATCTCGTTCTAGTGAAAGTTGGGCTTGAATCAGATGAAAAAGTTATATAGTTGACATACTTAATCATAAAAATAATCTCATGGTGGATAGCCTATTTTTAGTGCAGATTCAGGATTTAATGAAACATATTTGGAAGCTCAAAATTAATCATTTATCAAGAGATCAGAACCGCTTTACTGATACACTAGCTAAAGAAGGTCTATCAAAGTCTTCTTTATTAGATTATATACTTTAGTTGATATCGAATGTATGGATTCAATTCTTCTTTAGATTTGTGGTTTCTTTTTTGTAGCGCGTTAGCCCCCTCTTATTCCAAAAATAACAAAAAAACAAAAAACAAGAACCATCATAGTTTATCTTAGTCCACCCAACCGGTGGTGCTTTCCAATCTATTACCTGGGTCTGAGGGTCCAGAGTTAGTGGAGGTTGATTCAAGGATTACCAAAATTCAGTTACACCCAGCCTAGCTTTATCAAGCACAATCTGGGATCAGGGCTTTTAAATATTCTAATCTAATAGAGCCGATGAGGGATAATATATATCCTGTCGTATATAATTCTTCAATTAATAATTTAATCATTTAGGAAAATTTACATTGAACCCTAATTGATATATATATTTTTAGAAGAGCTTTATTTTTTTAAAAAAAAAATCCGCCAGCTGTGAATTAAAAATGGGGATGGTAGTTCCAACATTAAATTGATCACAAACATAGAGAATCATTCATTCTGGGCAAAAACTCTATAATTACTAAGGTT
The DNA here is from genome assembly GCA_037074615.1 of Leucaena leucocephala. Classification (NCBI taxonomy): domain Eukaryota; kingdom Viridiplantae; phylum Streptophyta; class Magnoliopsida; order Fabales; family Fabaceae; genus Leucaena; species Leucaena leucocephala. The sequence goes on along the minus strand of CM073516.1, from coordinate 13,821,220 downwards.
AAATTAATACGGAAAAAACCAAAAGAATATTTCACAAATAAATATCAAAACGATGAAATTCTATTATAACCATACTAATAGAAGAATGTTTGTACATGCATTCGATAGCAACACAATGGAGATGTATGAAGCCATTTTACAATACAAATATTGTAATAAACATGATCACACGGTGTAGCTGATAAATCACCACCACCACCACCTAATTCTTCTAAGCAAATACCGTAAAGTTTGCCTCCATTTCTTCACTGACCATTTTTATTTGTTTTCATTGATTCCACGACTTCTTGTGTTGCTGGAACCAGAGACAATTGTTGCGTGGATTGATCAATGGCTTGGTAGATTTATGAATCTGCACCAATACTTATTATATCTTGATGGTCTTCAGGTAGAGAGGCAGATTGAAGGACATAATATGCACATGACTATAGTGACCAAAAGCATAATCAACATTGCACAGGACTATAGTGACCGAAAGCATAATCAACATAAAAGTGCACGTTCAATGGTATCAAGCGAGGATAGCAGTTTCAACAGTAGTAGATTGGACTATTGCTTGATAATAAGATGTGATTTCAGATGCCAGAGACTGTAAGTTGCTTTCGGAAAGATAGTCAGATATGGTTGTATGAATAAATTTTGGAACATTTTGGAGTACTTCGTTGCAAGGCATGACTAAAGGAGATTCAAGCACTTCAAAATATCTTATCACAATATTAGAGGATTACTAATGTCTCCTGAGAAAAAGATGAATTCATAACATTTATCAATAAATCAATATGGAAAAAAGATAGAGATATAATAATTTAAATTCTCATAAATATATTTATCTTAATTGAAAAGATAAGAAATTAATTATCATGAGAAACTATATGTCAGTCAAAATTAATTAAAGCACAAATCTTATTTTATAAAATATTGAATCAAACCGCCTTTATATTTATTTTCATACATGAGCTGGGAAAAATACTGTTAGAATTATTGAGAAATTATTGAAGGATTGATGAGTAAAAGAGAAAATCTTATGTTGAGATCTTAGAGCTAAATTATTTCTTGCTATTGGGGCAAATTTATTTATTTCTTAATTATATATATTAGATTCCATATTCAATAATATTTTGATCATGTCAAAAGAAATTTAAAATAATTAAGTTATTTATGTACTCAAATGATGTCAAAAGTGATTTAAAATAATCAAGTTGCTTGTGTGATTAAAAGTTATTAAAAGGATAAAGTTAATCAAGTTAATCGGTTGGTTATTCGATTAATGTAAGGACAGTGTTACGTGCTATAAAAAAAATTAATTAATTGATTAATGAGTATCCATTAATAGATTAAGTGGTCGATTAATACTATAAGATAACTTTCTAGAATTAAACAGATAAGTCAATTAATTGATTGGTTAATCAATTAATTATAATTAATCGATTTCCTATTCGATTAGTCTATTGAGAACAATTTTTCTTCTAAACAAAGATAATTCTATTAATCGATTAGTTAATTTATATTAATTCATTAACTGTTCTATTAATCAGTGAAGAATCATTTTGTGAAATTCAAATATGAATCCATTAATCGATTAATATGGATTAATTGTTCGATTAATTTGTGTTGAAAATATTTCTGTTTCATTTTGTTCAGAGAATATTAATCGACTAGATATTCGATTAACTTATATTAATCGATTAAATTCATATATTTCAAATATCTTTCTCTATTCACATTGAAACTAATTGAATCTCTCTGAGATTATATAATTGTTCCAGATATGAAATATACATATATTTTTTCACATTTTTCATTATATATCTTTTGAGAAACTTATTGCATTGTATACGATAGAAAATTCTGATCAATATGATGCTTTGTTCTTTGTTTCTCTCATTAATTAAAATATTTATCGAATTAACAATAATTAATTGATTAATACAATATGTTTTCTGAAAAGTCATCTGAACTTGATGAATGCCTTAATGGGCCTATTTGGATAGTTTTTAGAAAAAGGATTTAAGAAAAAAAAGAGGGATTTTAGACAGCTTTCGAAAAATAACCAATGACTAGCGACACCTTCTTCCACAGTGAGACAGCGCCCAACAAAGTCTTCTTCCATGGCAAGATGCGATCACCTTCTTCCTCCTTTCCTTCTTTCGACGAGCATAAGGCAGCAGACTTCTCCTCTATTCTGATGAGCATATGGTGCAGAGAGAAAAGAGAAGAGAGAGGAGAGAGAGCAGAGGAGAAAGTGGAAAAAATAGGAGTAAAATAGTAGTTAAGTAATCCATAAGCTCTTTTACTGTTCCAGAAACTACTCTCAGTAGCTTATCTAAAACTATAGTTTTAAACCATTTATTTTAAAATTTTCTCAAACCAAGGTTTGAGCCAAAAACCCTTTTAAAACCAAGGTTTCAATACTTTCCAAACAGGCACGATATTTCATAATGAGTTGATTATTAATGGTTCATAAACTTAATCAATACTTTAACTACTAACAAATCTTTTGAGATTAAGTGTGTTTACAAAATGTTAAGAAGTTGAAATAATAAAGGCTACGACAACGTAAACTTACAACTTCCGACAAAGCATTAAATGCTCACCTACCTCGCTAAAAACCAACAACGACTTCACTCCAATGGTTAAAAATATGAGTCTAATGTATACCAACCAAAGAAAATGCTATTTAAAGACTTAGAATTAATGAAGAAAAGAGCGAACAACAAGAACGAACATATGGAACAATAACTTCTGAATTTATTACATTCTCTATATCTTCATTCTGTAACCCAACATTTATTGAGCTTCAGTGTTTATCATTATACATATTCTTTGAGAGAGAGATTGTAAATATATTTTTCATTCATTATGTAGACTTAAAAGATTGGTTCTTTTAAGTTGGGATTATAAACATACGGGAAGTAAGGAGGAGTGATTGAGTGAATCAATTGTTTTACTAAGACACTAAGAGTCCATTTAAATCTTAGAGATAGTTGAAAATCTTAGAGGGCCTCTAGTAACTAGACGTAGGACAAGATGATTAGTCAAAACCAGGATAGATTTGCCTCTATCTTTTCTTTGGGCAATTTTATCTCCTTTAGTGATGCCACGACTTCATGTTGCTAGAACTAGAGACATTTGTCGCATGGATTGATCTATGGCTTAGTAGATTTATGCATAATCACCAATATTTAACATGTCTTGATGGTCTTCATGTAGAGAGGCATATTGAAGGACATAATGCACAGGAATATAGAGACCGAAAGCAGAATCAACATAAAAATGCACATTCAATTTTATCAAGCGAGGATTAGTAGTTTTAACAGTAGTAGATTGGACTATTTCTTGATAATAAGATGTGATTTCAGATGCAAAAGACTGTTAAGTTGCTTTCGGAAAGATAATCAGATACGATTGTATGAAGAAATTCTAGAACATTTTGAAGCCCTTCCTTGCAAGGCATGACAAAAGGAGATTGAAGCACTTCAAAATATCTTATCGCAAGATTGTCTGCATCAGTTGAAATGTCCATGCTTTCATGTTCTCTTCAACGGTGAATCTTATATGAAAACTATATTCTTGGATCGATCCTTCTATGCTTGAAACATGAGGAGATGCCATGATCACAATCTCAATTTTGCACGAGTACTTGTTATAAGAGGATTATTAATTTCCCATGAGAAAAAGATGAATTCATAACATTTATAAATAAAGCAATATGAAAAAAGATAGAGATATAATAATTTAAATTCTCAAAAATATATTTATCTTAATTGAAAATATTAATTATCATGTGAAACTATATGTCAGTCAAATTAATTAAAGCACAAATCTTATTTTATAAAATATTGAATCAAACCGCCTTTATATTTATTCATTTTCATATGTGAGCTGGGAAAAATACTATTGGAATTATTGAGAAATTATTGAAGGATTGATGAGCAAAAGAGAAAATTTATGTTGAGATCTTCGAACTAAATTATTTCATGCTCTTTAGGCAAATTTATTTATTTCTTAATCATATAAACATACACGAAAATTAAATATTTTAATTGAATGAGAAATGAATTAAATCAGTGGAAAGCTAATTAGAAAACTTACTTGATGGGGTAGCACTGATCTGACACAATGCTATTACAACGCCTGAAGATCGAACGAGTACCTCCAGAGGTAGTAGCTTTCAATGTGAGGCATGTTTGTTTATAAAGGCTTTTAATGTTCGCATTGTGATATCAAATAGAGTATGGATTATATCTTCAAAAATATGATGAGAATAATTATTCCGATTCGTGTAGTTCACGTTTAATATATCAAATAAAATAAAATTTATAGAAAGATGTAAAATAAAACGTAAGTTATAAACTGTTTAAAAAATTTAAATTAAAAATAAATTATAATTAATTCAATATATCTAAATACTTAAACTTAGTGGTCAAATTAATTTTCAATAATAGTGTTTTTAAAATTCCATTAACTGATTAAAAAGCTTATTCATTATTCAAAAATCAAAACCATTTGTGGAATTATCCAGTATTCACCAATTCAATTATTATTAGAAATTATTAACATAATTAATTTGAAAATTTTGAATTACTTATTTTTTAAATTAAAAATATTCAGTTAATCTAGAATTTTGTTCAATAAATTATTATTTAATTGAATTAAAATGATGTAAATAATTTTTAATTTTTTTCAAAATATATTGAAAATTGGAATCCTCTTACGTACTCCATATATGACAAAGTTGAAATTTTTATAATAATATTCAAATTTAATTACAAAATTATAATTTTCGATGGGAAAACATTCACATTAATTATAGGGAGAAACAAATAAAGGAGGGCTCTAACTTAGACTCTATCTTTTTTTTCTTTTGATACAGGATGAAATTAAAAAAAAAAAAAGTCTAAACTACACTATAACGAAAGCTAAATCAGCGGACGATGCAAAACGGAGCCAAGGACGTGAGAGAGTATACTTGGATTTTTAGAAATCCTAATATATGATGGATGTGATTAAAAGGATAAGTTGAACTATTGAAGAATATTTTTAATTAGATTATTTGAATAATCTAATTGGTATGAAAAGGTTTAATAGATAATGAATTACCGGAAGATAATGAAAGATATTGAACAATATGATATATTTTTAAATATTTAAAGTTATAAAAGGATATTTGATTATTTAAAATATATAGTTGGCAAGAGATTAAAAAAGATTTTCAAAGGGTACAAATCAGATAACAGAAGGCAATATGATATAGTGGAGATTTAATAATATTTTGAGCTTTAAACTAAAAGATTAATCACCTGAAAATAATAAGTAAATCCTACTATAATTATATGACACCTAAAAACATTAATTAATGACTATTGGCATATGGTCTTATTGTGAAATTTATATGCTTTGTGGGTGTGCCAAAGAAACCAAAGTCTCACATTACTTGAGTAAGTAAATGCTCAAGTATATATATAATAAAATATAATCATGTGCTAGTAAATGGGCTTAGAAGAGGAGTGAGCTCACACGCATGATAACGGGCCATCAATGGGAAATTTAAGTGAAATTCGGTGATTTTCCCTTGCGCGCTAGTTAAAGCATGGTATTAGGCACTTTTTGCCGAAAATATTTTTTGGTTTTGCAAAAAATAATTTTTTAAATGTGCTTTAAATGGAAAGTACTCAAATCCCTATGGTCAAAATAGAATATAGAGATTGAATGTTTTTTACTGTCGTCAACGGATGGACGTGACTTTGATGTCCAATGTTTCTCCTTCTGGGTTCACACTATTTTGGGTGAATGAAGGGCACTTTCTTCCAGACGTAACCCATGTCTTTCCATGCATATAAAAGTAGTGCACAAGAATTGCTCAAGGGACCCATCACTCTTCCTCTCTTGCTCATTTTTTCTGAGGTCATTTGCTTCTACCAGTTTCTATTCTCTTGTTGTATAAGAAGAATATGTTTAATATTCTTGCTGGTTGTCATATAATAACTCTTAAGGACATTATCCTTGCTTGTGACTCAGATTGTTTGCTCTTTGTTTGCAGGTGCTACGTCAACAATCTTAAGAGTGATTCTAACGATGGAGGCTTTCGATGCCATGGACAACAACCACCTAAATGGACAGGTCAACAGTATTGTTCCTCACATCTCCATCCATGTTCCTCATCCATTCCCTGACACTTCCAAGATAGAAGTGTTCGATGGCAAAAACTTCAGGCATTAGCAGGAGTAGGTCTATACTATTCTTAATATGTATGAAGTCGCAGTTGCACTCATCGAGTCTGAACCATTCCCAGATGTTGGAGAAAGAAAGAAATAAATCCTAATATAATTAGATAATAGCTAAAACACTGATTAATGACTGTTGGCATATGGCCTTATTTTACAAACAAAAATTATAAAATTAAATAAAACATTTGACTTAATTAAAATAATTGGACTTTAATTTGTTTTAGTATCAAATAATGTATTTTTGGTATTTACCAAACAAATTAACGTGTTTTAACCCAAAGCAAGCCTTCTTTAAGATCACTAATATTTTTCTAAATATTATTCATAAGTATTATTGATGCCATAAATTTTCTTTGCACATTAGGAGATTTATTTGAGATATCATCATTGACATCATCTTGAATGCTAACTTGCATATAACAAAGGTTCACATCATATGTTACTATTATTTTTTAGGTTAAAGTGCAAAGTTGTTTAAAAAAATTTCACTCAAAAGTTGTGGGCATTTGGAAATTTTGCAGCAATATTGCTTTAAAAGTTTTTAAATCGTAATAATATCACTCTGATCGTTACCTAGAGTTAAATTTGGTAGTAAGTTCATCAATATGATACGTGACATCTACTTCATCTTTTATTATATTAAAGTACAAAGTTGTTGAGTAATTTTTTAGTGATAAGCGTTATGTGTCTTAAATGTTTTTTAGTTCAATATCCTTTGGCTATTATCAAGGTTCAGTTGGGCTATTAGTTGACCAAATATGCAGAGTTAATTAATCCACATGTCATCTACTCCATTTTTCCTAAGTCAGAATTATAAATAAGAAAAAATTAAAAAAATGTATACTTCCAAACTTTACTTGCAACAGAGTACCTCTCAGGAGACTATACTCCGGTTTGATACATTTTTTGAGGATAAAAGCATAGCAAAAAAAATAGAAGATAAAATTATATTCATTCGATCCTAAATATAAGATCTAATTTGTAGTGTAAATTATTATACATTAACTGATTTGTCCAGTGCTCTACTTCCTTTTATTTCCTTTTCCTCCCTTCCCTTCGATCCTCTTCAGGGTTCCTCTAAGTTAGTATCAGAGCCAGAAGGTGAAGTACAGATGTGGTAAATAAATTTAGATTTATCTTTATGATATCTTGATGATGGTTAAGCTCATTAAGATGATATGACTATCATATATCGATAACACATCTAGTACAGGCTAAGTTTATTACACATGAGGCAGGTAGAACATTGTATGCAGTGATATGTAATAAATATAGTATATGTACGCACCATAGTGGTAGCGTTGGCTAGATCTATGGCCAGTAAGATACTATTATACTAACAACCTAACAATGTTTCTAGATCCATAAAGATCGATAAATTTTTATTCATCACACCACTACAGATCCAGAAGGTAAAGATACTAATATAAGGGATAATTATCAATCATTGAGCTTTCTTTTCCTTTTTATTTTACTTCATTCTTATTCCTTGCTGTAATCTTCTCTTCTTCCTTTGTTATTTTTACTTCTTGCTATATTATTCTTTTTTTCTTTTATTTATTATGTTAATTTCCTTTCTACTTTTTATTTTTTAATTATGTTTTTATTCCGTCCTTTTTCTTTCAAACAAGGATATGGAAATTCTTCCTCCACTTCTTCATCAAACCTTTCTCTAAACATTGAGGAATTAAACGAAGCAACAAATGCTTCAAACAAAAGAATTTTCAAATAAGAAATTTCTTTTCGAAACATAAATTAAAACATTGATAATTGGACTTTGCCTCTAATTGCCACAAACTCGCTTTATGCGCAAACAGAGGACAAAAAATGTTCTTCAAGTCTGATTATATATCATAACTATTTAAGAATCAGTTTCTATCCAACTCAAGAAAGAAGATTTTTAACTTCTTTCTAGAAAATCGATTGACCGACACGAAAAAGAATATAATTTCTTGCACATCAGTTGTGTTCAAATCGCAATTAAACCACTTTTCCAAACAGGCTTGAATGTATCATGTTTACTTTGTCTTTTAGATGGTAGACATAATATATTCCAAAATTCTATCCTTGTAATGGCAGAAACCGGCCTTCACTCTAGACCTATTTATTTTAATTGCTATCCAGATAAGATGGTAGAATTAAAAGATGAACATGTCCTTAAATGTCTTAAACTAAAAATTAAATTAAATAGTTTGAATATGTTATCAGGATCTGTACCTGCTACTTTGATTTATAGGATATAGTATAAGGTCACAAACACGTCAACTTCTTCTGTTCAAATTCCTTTTGAAAGTGATCAAACAACAATTTTTTTAACTAATTTTCAAAATGTTAATATAACAATCCTGAAAACAATTGTGGGAAAATATTGTATTACCAGATGATTGGGTAATAGAAAAGGCTATACATCTTACTCCATAACCCATTTCAGAGTTAAGTAAAATAACCTAAACTTCTGATGGATCTATCAGGTTATCTTTCGATAGATCTAGAAGATCAATTTCTTAATCTCAAAGATTTGAAGCTTCAATATATGAAGATTGTAGATCTTCCAAAATAGAATTATCGAGATTATCTTGTTCTTCAACTCCCGAACTGCCTTCTATCATATATGGAATGGGAACTGAAACACCCACAGTAGTTACCCAACCAAAACCAACTACTAGTGCTTCAATCCAAGGAATTGATAATTCTTCAAATATTCCCCAAACAATGTATGAAAGAGATGAAGACTTAAGATCTAATTTGAGATCAGTTGAGTCTTCAACTTATTCATCACTAACATTGGACAAATTGAGGTCATTGAAAAGAATTTTCAAATTGACAAACAAACTTTGCAAAAACTATTTTACTCAAAAGAGTATACTCTCAAGAGAAAATGTTTTTTAGAAAAATTCAAAAGATCTGGTAGAAAATAAATTCAAGAAAAATTCTACTGATCCCTTGAAAGAGCACAAGTGAATATTCTATTTTTTGAATGGTTTTGCAAATACGCTAAAACTATGAAAATGGATTATCCATTTGTCCAAACTATTGATGTTATTAAACAATGGAAAAGTTCCAAAGGAGAAAATATTTCTTATGAATTTCTTCCTCCTAAAACGGTGCAAATTCCTCATGCTAAGGATGAAATTAGGTCAACTTGCGCTTGCTGCACCCTTTCGATTTAATCAACATATATCAAAAAGATAGTTGAACAAAATAATTATACTAATTTGTTTCTCCAACAATTAGGTGATCATTTTTCTCAATCATCAAATTCTTCAAATATTATTTGAGAATAGTCAAAATCAAGGATTTAAACTTTAGTCTTTAAACCATTTCAACTCATCCCACAAATGAAGTCTGAAATGTACAATCAAAATAAATCAAATTTGATTGATAAAATCAATCAAACGATTCACCAAATATCCCAAACTATGAATGTCCCAGAAATACCCCAAGCTAAGTCAACCTCTTCTACAAAGCAATTAGTCAATATAGAAAAGGATTTCCAAACAGCTTCCCAAACAGATTCTTCTGAATCTCAACCCTAAATCAACCAACAACACTGGAAACATCCCTCCAAACTATATTACCATAGGGCAAGCCCTTAAGACATTTAAGTTGAAGAATGAGGTAACCAAAACTTTAGGTCATTTAGCAAAGAAAATATCTATGAATGGAACATAGATGGTCAAAACGAAGTTAATATCCTTTTAACGATGTAGCATATGAAAATGTTGTGTACTACGTATCAAACCCAAAACAACTATACAGATGAACAAATAACCAATCTTTTAGTATCTGGTTTTATTGGACAATTGAAAAATTGGTGAGATCTTTATCTCACTCCATAATATAAACAAACTATTTTTTCATCTATACAAACTGAATATGATGGAATACCTATTTTGTATAATGGTGAAACCTGTCCATACCCTATCCAAACTTTAATTTTTACAATTGTTAAACATTTTGTTGGTGATCCGTCTATTTCAAAAGATAGATAAGCTAAATTCTATCAAATCTTAAGTGTAGAGCCCTATCTGATTTCAAATAGTATAGGGATACTTTTCTCCAAAGAGTTCTCACAAGAGATGATGCCAAAGAACCATTTTGGAAAGAACAATTTATAGTTGGATTATCTAAATCTTTAGGTGATAAAGTTAGAGAAAAATTTAGAAATCAAAATGATGACAAAATCCCTTATGAACATTTAACATGTGGAGAATTAATCTCTTATGCTCAAAAATCTGCTCTTAAAATTTGTCAAGATGATAGCATCTAATATCAACTGGCTAAAGAGAAAACACACCTCCCCGTAGGTTAGAACAGGAATTTAGATCCAAACCTAAGGTCTATTTTTCTGAGCAAAACAAAGTAAAATGTTTTAAATATAGTAAACTAGGATATATTTCAAAATATTGTTCTTTCAAAAGAAAGCTTAAGAAGATTAGGGGTATTGACGAACATCTTCTTGAATAAATAAACAATATTTTGATTGAAGAAACTTCTAATTCAGTAACTAAAAGCGATTCTTTTGAGGATATTCAAAATATTGAAAATGATAATATCCTAAAATCTTCATCTTCAACAAATGTTATCTCGAAGGAATAAGATTTACTTTTTGATATCATTAAAAAACTTCCAGATTCTGAAAAAGGAGAATATTTTTTTAAGTTTAGAGAATTAGTTAAAGAACAACCTTCTTCTACAAACTATAAACCTACTTTTCCTTCAAACAAATATAATTTAACAAATATTTTAAACAAGTTTCAACATTCTGTTAAACCAACAACTTTAAATGACCTTCAACAAGAGGTAATCAACATTAAGGCTAAAGTACGTTTAATAAAACATCGACAAGAAACACATGCAATAGCTATATCTCAAAATCAAGATATACAACTTGCATGCAAAAATGAAGAAAATCTTGAAATCACACCTGATGGTAAAAATGAAGAAAGTTAATTTTTTTAAATTTGATTATTTCAATTCAAAAATTTTAGATCCATGCTAATATTATTATTCATAATGATTTTATATTTGAACAAACTGTCTTGTTTGACACAGGAGCTTATTTTAATTGTTAAAATGAAGGAATCATTTCTACTAAATATTTTAAAAAAACAGCCAAAAAGGTTTAATTGTATCAATGACTCACGCTTAGATGTCAGATATAAAGTTTCAAAGGTTTTTGTAGAAAATCAAGAGTTAAAACTTGAAACTCCATTTATATTGGTTAAAAATATGCGAACCCAAATTATTCTAGGGGCGCCTTTTGTAAGGTTATTATTCCCATATATGACTAATGAAAATATAATTTCAAAAGAATATTTGGGCAAAACAATTTTGTTCTTTTACTCAAAAACCCAGAATCAAAGAGCTCAATATTTTGACTTCTAAATAACAACATATAAAATTTTTAAAAGAAGAAATTTCTTTTCAACATTTAGAAAGGCAATTATGTCAACAAGATATTCAAAATAAAATCCAAAACTGTAATGAACAAATTCATAAAAATATTTGTTCTAATTTACCAAATGCTTTTTAGAATAGAAAACAATATGTGATAGATCTACCATATGAAAAAGATTTCTCAGAAAAGAAAATTCTAACAAAGGCCAGTCCCATTTAGATGATTCCGAAGCTTTTAGAAACTTATAAAATAGAGATCCAAGATCTTTTAAACAAAAAAAATTAATTCATAAGTCACGATGCCCATAGTCTTGTGCTACTTTTTATGTAAATAAAAATGTAGAAATTGAACGTGGAGCACCAAGACTTGTATTTAATTACAAACCCTTAAACGAAGCTTTGCAATGAATTAGATATCCAATCTCAAACAAATCTAATATACTAAAATGTTTGTTAATATGCAAAAATCTTTTCAAAATTTGATATGAAATCTATGTTTTTGCAAATACACATTTTAGAAAATGATAGGTATAAAACTGCTTTTACTGGCCTTTTGGTCAGTATGAGTAGAATGTTATGCCTTATAGTTTAAAAAATGCTCCTTCTAAATTCCAGAGGATTAAGAATGAGATCTTTAATGATCATAGACAATACATAATTGTTTATATAAATGATGTATTAGTCTATAGTCATTCTATAGATCAATATTTTAAACATATCTCCAAATTTGTGAAAATTGTAGAAACAAATAGATTAGTGGTTTCAAAACCTAAAATTAGTTTGTTTCAAACTAAAATTTAGTTTTTAGGTCATTGGATATATTAAGGATCAATTACACCAATTGAAAGAGCAATTCAGTTTGTTGACAAATTTCCTGATCAAATCATTAATAAGATATAACTTCAACGATTTTTAGGATATTTAAAATACGTTGCAGACTTTATTCCTTATCTCAGCAACTTCATTAAACTACTTCACCAGTGACTCAAGGATAGTTTGCCTCTATGGACTGACCTTTATTCAAACATTATTAGGTAGATCAAATCCAAAGTTAAGGAGCTTCCTTGTCTTGGCCTTCATGATCCAACTACCTATAAAATTGTTGAAATTGATGCCAGTGACATAGGTTACGGTGGCATTCTTAAACAACATCTTGACAAAAAAGAGAAAATTGTTTCTTTTATGTCCAAACATTGGAATAGTACTCAACAAAACTATTCCACAATTAAAAAAGAAATTTTGGCAATTGTTTTATGCATTTCCAAATTTCAGTCTGATTTATTAAACCAAAAATTTTTACTACTCATCGATTATAAATCAACAAAAGATGTTTTAAAAAAGATGTTAAAAATCTTGTATCAAAATAGATTTTTGCCAGATGGCAAGCCATTTTAAGTATTTTTTATTTTGAAATTGATTTTATCAAAGGCACCTCAAACTCTCTCCCAAAATTTCTTACCCGTGAGTTTTTACAAGGAAGATAGAGAATGAGAGAAAAACAAAATATGACTAGGAAAAAGAAACCCGGTGAAGACCAGAAACAAAAAGGTATTCTACAAGAAGCCCTAAGTCAAACAGTCTTAAGTACTAAACTTGATGCCATCATCCAAGCGGTGGTAAAACAATATGGAACCTAATATGGAGCCTAAAAACCTCAAACGGAGTCATCTACTGTATCTGGATCTTCGGACTAGAAACCTCAAATAAAATCGGAGTCATCCACACTGTCTGGGTCATCAACCCAGCCTATTCAAACAAAATCATCTTCTAAAAAGATTTTGGAATCATATACCCAGAAGATACCCCCAGAAAATCCTTCATCCATAAAATGGACCTTCCCCCAATTCCTTATAACGTATTAACAAAAACCCAATATGATTTTTCTAGACCAACAACCAAAGGTTTTACAAATCAACCATTCTCAAAACCAGATAGTTTTTACTTCTATCTCTCCAAAATCGGACAATCCTGCCTTCTCAAAGTCAAACAAGGTTATGAATATGGTCTAGATATAACCAGAATTCTATCACAAAAACCCAAACCAGGTGGCTTTAAATATTTTTCCAAAAGGAATTCATTTTAGGCCAAAACAATCAAACAAAACTAGGAAATATTATGAATTAATATTGATTCATTATGAGTCGGCAGTAATTAAAAGAAATGGTGACAACACAAATGAGTCTTTAATAACTCATTATACCCTGTAGATTTTAAAAGTGCTTACTCCATCCCAGTGGGAACAAGATTTACATAAAATAAAAAATTTTCTGATAAACTTTGATCCTATATGATAAAATTATTGGGACTATGTTGATGCATGGTACCATGTATTTTGGGATTAAAATAAACTTTTCAAACACACTTGGTTAATTTATTTTAAAACAAAAACCAAGTATAATTTCCCTTAATGGTTTGGATACTGGTGGGAATTTGATGGACTTATACCAGAAATGTTTCCCCCAACAGAAAAAAGTTTTCCTGTTGAGCTTTATTACTTTTTAAACTTATCTGTGTATTGGATATTTTGTTGGAGTTACAAGTTTTCACCTACAGAAGAATCAAGATTTCTACCCATACTTTAAAGACTTCCGTCTATAAAAGTGGTGGTCAAAGTTTAATCTTTCCAGGATAAAGATAACAGCAGTTGAGAGATAGTTCAAACAGAATCCCTAACACCTATGTATGATAGAACACAGTAAGTTCCTAAATCATAAAACTAAGGTACAAGTTGTCCTTGCCTCAACAAACAATAAGGTTAGCCTTATCAACTAATTGACTTCCATGCTCTAACTCTTACAGCAACAGGAGCATACCCCTTCCTCGAGTCAGAGCAATTCTATTCCACCATCCGAAAAAGATGAAGAAGAATTTGTTATTGACTTAGATGAAGACTAAACTCTTTGAAGACTTAGTTTGATCGAGTAATCTATCCTAAGTTTTTGATAACAAGAAATTTGTAAAATTACTATAGCAAACAATGAGTCACTGTAGTGTCGGTAATACTCTGTAAATAGTGTCATGACTGGAACTATGTAAACAATAATCATTTCTGGGTTAAAGCACTATTCAAATAGTAACTTTTGCATGTCTATTTAAATTTGATTCATTTTCTTCTTTAGACAAGTTTAGTTATAATCAAACTCTTACATCTAGAGAGAGACACTCTTCGAGTAGATAGAGAGAGCTTCCTCCTCCTCCTCCTCCTCCTCCTCCTCCTTCTCCTCCTCTTGTATCCCTTCTCCTTTTATAAGTTTTATATTTTAAATAATATTAGAATTTTAGTTTCCTGTACTTTATTTTCTTTTACTTATATCCTTGACTCCTCTTATGAGTTAAGGTTGGCTAGTTTTACCGCCTTTTAGTTCATTCAAGAGCATCCCCTCTACATGCATATTTAATTTTTATTATACATTAACTGGTCTATCCAGTACTCTATTTCATTTTATTTCCTTTTCCTTCCTTCCCTTTAATCCTCTTCCGGGGTTCTTCCCCCAAGTTATACTATAAATTAGATCTTATATTTAGGACAATAAGAGTATAAAATTATGTTAATTTTAAATATTTTCAATCCATATACAGTAAAACTAGTCTAAATTTTAAACAGTAGCTTGACATAAACCGTTTCTAATTTCTCAATTATGGATTTTTTAACTTGGTAACAAATTTGTATTAACCATACATTTATCTTATTTAAATTTTTCATTGTATGTTGCATTAATTTCGCTAAAGTTTAAAAATTAAATGAGAGATCATATAACTTACTTTCCAAAAAATCATAATATTGAAAATGACTCATGGCCCCACCAAAAAAATAATCAAATCAATATTAAATGGTGAACTTTATTTTTTTAAGTAAATCACATTAAATTAGAAATTAAGAGGAAGATAATCCTAATAAAAAAAATATAATGGATTCAAGTACCGTCTTCAATTCCTTGTAAGGAAGTTATTTATTTGGTTAAAGTCTTTCCTTTTTTTGCTATTTATGTTGTTTCTACTTTCCACTTAATCGTTTTTTCGAACTTTTACTAGTATATTATATGCTCTATATGATTTAGTTCTTTGTAAGACTATGTTTAATTATTAATATCATTTTGTCTTTTTATCAGAAATAAAAATATATTCTAAATTAATTTTAAATTAATTAAATCCCATTAAATTCGACAATCTTTCCCCAATTTTAATGCCAAATTTGAAATTATAATAAGTTAAGTTGAGGCATAAAATAAATTTTAATAAAAAAAAATTGCAATAAATAAATGATCTATTTAAGTTCAGCAACCCCTTCTTTTTGTTCAGAAAATAAAACTTATAATATAAACAGATAACCAAAAAGGAAATCTTTAATAAGCTTTCAATCCTGGTCACAATTAAAAAATAATTAATATATTGTTAAAATTGACTATGAATTTCAAAAAATTAATATAAATTGCTAATTAAAAAAACCGCATTTGTGAAATTTATGTCGCCCATGATATTCATGATTAGTGATTAATATGAAGTGTAAGGTTCCAATAAAGTCCCATCAAATTATACTAATTCATTTATACACTGTTTCAAATGTTTAATGAAATTAAAGTAAATCAATGTGCAACTCTTTTTTTTTTTAATAAACTTCATAACTAATATCATTTAATAATGAAGCTCCAATCAAAGCTGTGGTCAAAGCTTTTTTCATTCGATAAATTTACTAATTTTAACATTGCATAATCAGTTGATGATGATTTTTATTCATTACTATTTACTTATTAATACAAGATTATTATTTTCACCAAAACAATTTCAGATTATAATTTATATTTGGCCAAAATTTATTTCAAAATTTATGAAAATCTAGTTATATGCTCTCTCCTTTAATTTTTAAACATTTGCAAATTAAAAAAACATATTTAATTAGTTAATTATATTTTTTTTAATTTTAAATAATAAGTTAAGACGACTTATATTATGGACTTAAATAAATAGATTGGTCAAAATATAATATCTGAATAGTTAACATTCTGTTTCCTTCTTTGATAAACATTAACATTTTGTATACTATAGATGAAAATAATTACAATTTTATGAATATTAGTTTGCAAAGGTCTCATACTTTGTTTTACTCTTGAATAAATAATTTTTTTGGTATTATTATTTATTTATTTTCCAGTGTTAAGAATGTGAACCGGCTAGTGCTTGCTTTTGTTTCTTCCTTTCTCCCCAGCATGAGCAACTCAACAGTCTGACGAACACACTGAATCCACTACTACAGAGTTGAGTCACCGTTGTACCGTAGAAACTACTTCCTCTGAGCAACATTAATCAAGATCAAGTCGTTTCCCAACATCGAAGCGAGAAACAATCTGGGTTTCTTCTGATTCCGCGGTTCAAGATTCGATTCTCAGTAGGTTCGTTTTGAAATGATTACATTAGGTTCTTGTGTCAGTAACGCCATAGCCTTGCTCTGTTATGCTTTTATTATGGGGGTGAGAATTGCATTTGAACGTCGTTATGGGGTCTATGAAATGTCAGAATATTGAAGTTTTGGGGACCAAAGTTTTTATGAGAATATCTGTTTGCATCTCTGTGGCTGACTTTGATTTTCGCTCTTGCTCAAACGTCCTTTGTTTTGGTTTTCTTAATAGTCGTTGCATGCCTTTCTTTGACCTGCTTTAGACTAAATGACGTTTTCATGTCTGTTGTTTTGATTCCGGTTCTAAGTGTTGGTTAGTTTTATTTTTTCTTTTCTCGTTTTAATGATGTCTCTTATTTTGTTCTTCAAGTTGATGAATGGTCAGCTTATCTTTTGTACTTTGTTATGTTCTTAGAGAGAATTTCCTTTCCAAAGAAAGATGAGGTTGCTCTGCTTAAAGTAGAATGGGATTTAGTAAAGGTACGACCAAGCGGGAACATTCTCATCTTTTCCTCAATATGATATTAGATTGATGAGGCGATTGAAGAGAAGATCCATTTCCAGTAAGATGATGGCACACAATTACAGTGCCAGTGCTAAAAGGAAAAAAGTGGGGAGTTGTAAAAAATGCTGAGAATAGTGGTCATGTTTTGGAAGAGGAAGTAGATGAGGACTACGAATTCTTTTTAGATGTTGATTTACATGTTGATGTCATCAGTGATAATAATATTATTACTTCTGATATTGATGTTAACGCAAGCCATGACGGTGATAGTGATGATGACACAGGTGCTCAGCATAAAATTTTCTTGTAAAATTTAAGGGAAGATTATAACACATACATATTAAAAGTCTGCTGGTGACCAGTTATTTTGTGTAAAGTATGAAGGACAAGTAGAGAGATTGCATGATTTGGTCTATAGTGAAATTCTGTGAGGGTGATGATAAGATTACAAATTATTCCTGAATTCATCAAGGATAGGTGAAAATTTGGTTTATATGCCCGAAAGTTATATAACAAAAAAATATGGGGCAAGTGAATCAGAAAGAAAGAGTTCAAAGGTTAATCAGAACTTACAAGTTCCCTTTGAGGTAACTGAACTCCCTAATTCAAGACAAGCTTCAGATGATTATCGTGTGGTGAAGAACAAGCGTCCCAGTGAAGTGTTGTGGATGAAGACTGGTAAACATATCTGAATGTTGTGTTTAGGGAGAATTAAGGAGAAAAACGTTCCGCAGTTAGGCAGAATTCACAAGTTTTCAGTGAGGGAACTGAAACCCCTAAAGCAAGACAAGTTTATGTTTATCATGTCACTACTATAAAATAGGCTTTCTAAACCGGTTAAAAATAATATTTTACAACTGAACTAGAACTGGTGTAGATACAGCCTATGTAAAAAGTGTATTACCTTTTAAATCGGATAGTACACCAGTGTAGAAGAAATATTTTTATAAACTGTTCTAAATATGAGGTGTATAAGGCTCATTTTCTAAGGGAAAAATAGAATATTTAAACCTGTCCCAAAAACCATCAGTGTAGATGAATTGTTTCTACATTGGACTACTATTGTTTGGTTTAAATGTTATTTTTCTAATATGACCCATTCACCGTTTTATTATCCCATCCCCTAAAGCTTCATATAAATAAACAACCCAAATATACAAATCAAAGAGACAACAACATAGACAGAGATCAAGATGGCAGAGACATAATTCAATTGCTTATTATTCATTTAATAAAATTCAATAAAAAAAAGTGCAACAATTTGCACAGAAAATTAAAAAAATATATTCAAAGGTAAATATATACTATTGGGAAGAAATGATTTGAACAAAAAACTCAATACAACAATTCGTAGGTCATCAATATCTTGTTTAGGAAATAGGTTAGGTTGATCAAACATCTGAAATATCAAATTAAAATCAAAGAAATTTATGCATTACTAATATATATTAAACTGAAAAAAATATGAAATCATTAAAAAGACAATTCTACCTCCTCAGTCAGGTTAGTCATAATCAACAAGATAATGTTGACCACATGTGTAACCATGTATAAGACGCACAAGTTGTTTTCTCTAGGTTGCCTTCAACTCTGTAATATTTGTCAAATTATTTGTCATCATCAAAATGTGATGTTTAACACTTGATGTTTTTATTATCTTCGGTGTAATCCATTCAAGGTCATTTACCTTGCTGGCGTGCTTAAGACCATTTACAATAGCGATCATCCTCATAGTCATATGACCAAAGTTATAAAGTTAATAACTGATTTATTATAAAGAAAACTCATAAGTTCATAATCTTCTTGACATCACCCGATGACTTGTAATAGAGGGAATATAAGAAGATAACTTTATAACTATGCTTACATAGGACGACCAATTGCCCAAGGTTGCTATAGAAATTAAAAAGAATGAGTATTATTATTAAGTAAATACAAAAGTAGTATGAAATAAAATAAAATATTATTATTCTTATTCATGCATGTAAGGAAACAATTAATATTGGTTTCACTGAACTTCATTGAAATGTATTGAAGTCTCGTCACTTGAGTGGTCCCTTTTGCATAAATTTGAATTGGGCATAGGAATCCAAACTTATCTTGTTTGCCCTTGGAATTAACTCATCTTGAATGTACCTACAATTAATGTAAATATAACGTTAGTTATAAGAGTTAAAATTTTTTCTTATATATATATTTATGTTTAAATTACTTACCTAAAAAACATTTGGATGCACCCGACAGTCAGTTGATCCTTAGGTGTGATAAGAGACACTACATCCATACAGTCAAGAAAGACCAGTGCCCCCATGTCACCCATAACTGAATCCATAGATAAGCCATGCAGTTGGAACATTTTGCCAAATGCCAATAGGATCACACATTACATAGCACTCAAATTGGGAGGTGGATCTAGCTTATAGGGAAGAGTTTGAACTTTGCTCGGGGATGACATGACATGTTTCAAAAAAGATATTTTTGCGACAATATAAAAGTTATCTTCGTTTGACTCATTGTCTTCACCTTATCAGTGGGAATTAGGAAAGGAACATCTTTAATTATCATCTCTTCAACTATCACCCTTAATTAATCGTCCTAAATTTGGATGTGGTGGACAATTGCTCTTAAGCTGCAGATGAAACTATGTGCTACTAACCATCTCAAAGGATCCTCCACATATAGATCATAAGGTTCACATCCAGATCCTCTTACACCGGCTCGATAATGCAACAACTCTCTTTAGTACTATGATAGGTTGTATTTGAATGCGTATGGGGTTATGGACAATATTTTTTTCCTTGAGTTTTTCCAACCCCTCTTGTAATCTTGTTCAAGTGAAGCTTCTGCCTCTGCCCTTAGTGGCCAACAATGATTCCAACTTTGCTGTCAACACCACATGTGGGAATATCATGGACATGCTCCAAAATAATCTTTTATACCCATACCTCCTCTAACTCCCCTGGCATGACCCTCATGCTCTTGTTTGCCCATAGCAATAATCATATGTCATTCCTACCCTCTGACTTGAAGGATCCATGGGCCTCTTGTTGATTAAGATCAGTCTATATCATATAAAGAACAAACATAAGTAATAATATAATTAGTATACTAAAACAAAGTAATAATATTATTTATAATTTTTTTCACAACTATGAGAGCGTAATCACTTGTATATGATTTGCTCCTTTTTTGGTGAGCATGCAACAGTTTATCTTTGCGACACATTGGAGATAAGGAGAAAGAATAACAGAAGGATTTAACTTTGTGTTTTTTTCTAACCTCTTCCTTTTGGTTGCCATAAAGTCTCTTTCAGCATTTTGCCCTTTTTTTCTACAATAATTGAAGTAGTTAAAATTAATACATTTGATAATCCATAATGGGAACGAACTTTAATATGGATCAACTTACCATAGTTGCTGGCGTAGTATGAAACCTAACAAATACTTGCTGCATAGAGAAGGATGAGGCAAACCATCTTTATCATGACCATGCACATAATAAGGAGCTAGTTGTGTCTTGAATGTCCTTTAATGCTCAACACATTAAGACAAGGTTTTATTCTTCAAGACTTTATTGTTGAGAATCATAAGTGAGCTGCAATAATTGCCATTAAAAGTAGAGTTAACAAATAGTTATATTAATAGTTAGTTTATATACCCGGATAATATTCTAAATTTGATTCTTCACACGATCATCAACAGTATCCTAAGTCTCTATGATGATATTAGGCTTGTTGTGTTCTAGGAGCTTGATATACCTTACATACTTGGTCCTTTGTTCACCAATTGGGTTCTAATGTGTCAAACTCAATCGGTAGCCTTTTCCCTTCCTTCCTGTCTTTCGCAATATCTTTCAATTACGTCGCACTTTTACCCTTCATTTGGTTAGAGTCACTTGGAGCATCTCTAGCCTCACTCTGTTGATTAACACTATCTCCCATATTTCTTTGTAGGCAATAACAAAATCAAATATAGTAAACAGACTTAACCGCTTTTCCTTTACCCCATTAGAATACTCAACACTTGTTCATTTAGCATTTATCCATGGAATAAAGATTTGCACATATTTATGATGGGAAAACTAGAAAACCTAGATTAAACAAACACGTATATGTGCTCAGCGAAGCACGTACACAAGAACAAAAGTGTCGAGAATACTTACAAAAATGAGCACAAAGAACACGAGCAAGGCAAAGCACAACCGAGCACGACAAAACACAACGATATGAGAATAGATAAGAATGACTGAGCATGGCAAAGCCCCATGAATACCATAAAGTATGGCGAATGGAGTAATGAGTTAAGTGAGAAGGAAGAATGATGAAAACTACATCACACAAGAGATCAGGGAAGAGAATTTGGGATTTTGATGTGAGAGAGAAGTAAGAAAACCAGTAGAAATGAGATATGAGAGCATGAGAAGGGGCTTTGAAAATGTATTTTTAGATGCCAATCTATATCGGATGATTTAGACATCTAATGTAGAAATGATAATTATAAACTGGACAATCACCCCAACCAGTATAGAAAGTTTTCAACTTATTTTCAAAAATGCCACTTGTCATTTTTTTAATTTAAAATATATTTCAGAAGACAATCAATGACATGGATATCTGGTGTAGAAAGAACTTTATTTTGAATTGGACATAATTTACATCAGGTTTAGAAAGTTTTCAACTTATTTACAAAAAATGACACCTTTCATTTTTTTAATTAAAATGTATTATAGAAACAAATCTAAATGAGATGAAGTATGCATAAGGTATAGAAAGGGTGATAATCTACACTTGATGTTTACAGTCGGTGTAGATATTATAGTTTTAAACTGGTCAGTAGTTCATTCGAGGTAGAAAGTTTTAAACTTATTTACAAAAATACCACCAGTCAGTTTTTATTCTAAAATATAATTCAGAAAGGGTGATAATCTACACCTAATATTGACACATCCGGTTTAAATCTCACAGTTTTATTTTTTCCCCACATGCTCTTTCATTACCCTACCCCTGAAGCTGCAACATATATGTGCAACAATTTACAAAACTAAAAGCAACGGGTTACAATTAGCGTAAGAGAAACTTATAGAATAATAACAAGAAACTTATATTTATTCAACCTATATATATTGTCTTCCATTTTGTCATTACATCAAAAAGATAAAATACTCACATACTCAATCATAATCTACTTCATCTTCATTCAATTTTGATAAACCTACTAAAAAGGAAAGGGTCTCACAAATCGAATCATCATCATCAACAACCCTTTTTCCTTAGAAGCCATAAACCATATTTTATTTGTCAGATCAATGATATAGAATACTTGCTTTGCTTAGTCTACCATAATGAAAGGTTCATCCTCAAAACTTGTACTATTTAAATAAACCAATGTAAATCATAACTAATCAACAAGAACACCTTTGTTTACATTAGCCCACTTGCATTTGAACATGGGAACTATAAATTTGGAGTAGTCTACCTCCCAAACCTCTTCAACAATGCCATAATAAGAGATGACTGTTAATTTAGAATTGTTGTCTTTTGAACTAGAGAAGTGTATAGCTTTAGCCCTAAACATAACACCACTATTTTGCACGATACTTTTATCATCTAGGGACTTCGTATAAAAGAAATACCCATTGATATCAAATGAATTCTAACTTATCACATCAAATTTAGAACCACATACCAACTATCTAATTGTATCAGAAAAATAATCCTTATTTTCAACCTTCTGTTTGAACCAATGTGCAAAAGACTTCTTGTGTTCTCTAATCAACTTTTACTCTGTTATTCTATTATTTTCTTTCCTAACAAGCTCTTTATGAACAACTATATAGTCTTAAACTTCATCAATGTTATTTAAGATGTGTACGTGTATTTGCTGCAATTAATTAAGATAAGCAACACTTTTCACCATCATTCCACGTTGACCCCCCTCTTTGGCACGGGATTTAGGGAGACCAGTAAGTTTTACTTTAGACAGGTAGTTTCAAAAATCATAGCTTCTTCAGAAAAATATTTTTGAACAATGGATGCTTCGGGCCGATTTAGATTCTTCATATACCTTTTTAAGATTTTCATGTATCTTTCAATTAGGTACATTCATCGTAAGTATACAGGGCCACACAGCTTTATCTCTCGCACTAGATGAATAATGAGGTGTACCATTATGTTAAAAAAAGTAGGAAGAAATAATTTTTCAAGTTGGCACAAAATAACATAACCTTCGTGCTTCAATTCATCCAACTTTTCAATCTCAAAGACTTTGCCATAGCATTGAAGAAGCAAAGTTGGGTTATAATGTGGCTCAAATAATCTTGAACGATGCCTCGAATAGCCACTGGGAGTAATTGTCATATCAAGACATGACATCATGAGACTTTTGGCTTACTAATTTCAAATCTTTCATTGATACAATTTTCTTAAGATTTGATGAGTAGCTAGAGGGAACGTTGATTCCTTACAAATACTTCTTTTCACATCCTTGGACAAAATATTACATTCTTTAACATAATAACTCCCATTACCATTTGTCCTTGGATGTAAATCCTCTCGTATTTCTATTTCTTTTAAATATAATCTTACCTTCAAACCGTCCTTGGAACTACCCTATATGCTGAGAAGTGTTCTAATAATGCTATCACACACATTTTTCTCCATTTGCATGGCATCAATACAATGTCTTATATCAAGATTATGCCAATATGGAAGCTCAAAGAAGACATATCTTTTTTTCAATATATTTTTCCCACTTCTCTTGGTAGTCTTACTGAAAGTAACATTGATGTCTTTCATATTTTTCATAAACTTGCTCTTCAGTCAATGGCTCCTGAGCATTTTTAAATTATTGGCTCCTAAAAGTTTTTTCTTTAATTGATAATATGGATGACATTGTTTAAGAAATCTCCTATAACCTAAGTAGATTGTCTTTCTTCCATGATAGAGTTGATAGTAGCAAGTCCCTTCCTCACAAATTGGACATGCTTTATAACCCTCAACACTATAACCTGGAAAGTTTCTGTATGTAGGAAAGTCATTAATTGTACAAAAGATCATGACTCATAATTGAAAAAGCCCTTATTATTTGCATCAAAAGCATCCACACCTTCCCATATCTTTTTCAAATCTTTGATAAAAGGTCTTAGGTAAACGTCTATGTCATTTCCTAGTTGTTTCAGTCTTGAGATCAACATAAACAACATAACATACTTGTATTTTATACACAATGAGGGGGATAGGTTGTGAATCACCAAGAGAACGGGCAATGAACTATGTATGCTATTAAGGCTACCATAAGGGTTTATGCCATCTATACTAAGTCCAAACCTTAGGTTTTAAGGTTCGTTAATGAATTCTAGAAATAAGTCATCAATATTCTTTCTTTGCAAAGAATCAGCCAGATGATGAAGCTTTCCATCAGAAATTCTTTCAGTTGCATGTTATAACAATTTTTTTGCATCTTTTTTTAGTAAAGAGGCACTTCAACTTTGGTATAATTGGAAGATACCATAACACATTTATAGGAGAGTTTTTTTATCTATACCTTGGTGTCTTACATATTGGACACTTCTCATCTTTAAACTTTTTACTGTACAATATGCAATCATTTGGGCATGTATGAATCTTTCTATACTACATGCCTAACGAACACTATTTTCTTCGCATCATAGTAGCAATTCGGTAGCACATATTTTCTTTGCATCATAGTAGCATTTCAGTAGCACCTTATCTTTTGGAAACATGTCTTTCAATAACTCAAGAAATCCAAAAAACCAATATCACTCTACTCGTGTTGTGCTTTCACACTTTCCAATCTCAACACTGCATTCAACAAGTAGTATTTTTTGCAGTATGAGTATAGAGATTTTTCTGCATCATTATACATATTACCATATGTATGTGACCGCATAAAAGCATCTTCTCCAACATTACGAATCATGTCCTCTACCCCATTGGTCGCGACCTGTGAACGCAGGAAAACTTCCCAGAAGAAATGAGGTCGTGACCTATGGATGCTTTGGTCACGACTAAAGACCACAGAAGCTACTTTCCTTGACTTGATTCTCTTTGTCTTGTGATTTATTTATGCTAACATTAGTCATTGGTTCTCCTACAAAATACCTATAATTCAGAATCAAAGCTCACTATAAAAGTCCAACCAGTTACTAAAGAACGACGTATATGCAGTTTGGAGGAGTTAATTTACCATTTTACCCTTAAATCAATATATTGCCAAGCACAATCATGTATTACCACAAAAGCACAATTATAGGCATAAAATGAATGGTAAAGTTGTCATAAAACCCTTAAAATGTCACAGAAACCATACACAATTTGTGTCTTGTCAATTTCTGCACAATTGAACCTTTATACTCCTAGACAAAGAAATGAAGTACACCTGGGCTAATGCTATTAAATCTGAGGTAATAACATAACCCATAGTGACACCATAAAACAATTACTACATCATCTTTTTGGGAATGCAAAAGTGATAATATAAACAATGACAAGTAATCAACTACTAAATGAAATCAACCTTAACTATATGAGCGCAATAGATTCTCTCTACGGATGTTTTAACTCTCTATATCCTCTCATTGTTAGGGTTCTTTTACTCAGATTCAAATTAGAAAACATCCTACCATATGCTTGTAATGGCTCTAAATCCCATCAACTATATAACGCTTATGCAAAGAATCAAGAGATCTTTTAAGGGTGTAATGATGGAGATAGGCCACGTGAAATAGAATATGAAGAATAGAAAATACCATATGCATTTGATAATGAATATATAGCATGAATTCATGTATTTTGAGATGTAAAGGTGGTAATTATACTAATAAGAGTTAATAATAATGCCTCATTCATTGCTATTTTCTTTCTTCAAATTTTTCTTGCATTATCTCCCCTTCTTTTTTATTTATGCAATATACTTTTTCTCTCCTCTATTTGGCACCTTGTATATAAAAGATATAGCACAATTTCACAATAACAATGATTTTCTAGCATGAATAAGAAGTTTATTTCAAAAAGATATTCATGCATATATGATTTTCTATGATGAAAAAAGAAAAATGATGGACTCAAAAGGGTTGACTATGGATATAATATGTGCTGGCTAGTGTTTGGGATAAAACAATTTAGAAATGAATGCCTCTATCATACACAATAATATAAATGCGCAAGTAATTTTCAAATTAGAGCGAAGACAAGTTCTAGAGGATATAAACCAATTGAATAATTCTCAATATAGAAATTTAGGCCAAGAATCCTTCAAACTAAGGCTTTCATCTAAAGTGCTCATAAGCTAAAGTCTAAGATAATGTTCATCATTCACTATACATTAAAACACTTATCACAATTGAAACTCCTCTTAAATGATGAAATAAAAGTTCCAAAGTAATCACTCAAAATCATGAAATAGTCCCAAATCTAATAGTAAAAGCTTAAATGTTTCCAATTCGATTTGCATTTTCAAAAATTCAAGTGTGACAATAGTTTCTATAAATTATTTGTGCGAAACGTTAGAAACAAGAGGGCAATTAATCATTTATAAAACCTTAGTAGCTCAAGAGAAATCCTTCTATACAGTATTGCACAAAGTAAAGAGAAGGTAAATGGATATTTTCACACTCAGGTTGCGACTGAAAGCAGTGAAGGTCGTGACCATATTTCACAGTGAGTGCTTGCTTTGAACTTACAACAGCTAGTCGTGACTAGGAATAATTAAGTCACGGCACCAAAACACAGAGAGATATTGTCACGACCTATTTGCACTTGTGTCGCGACTAATTTTCACAGAGAGAATATTAACTCTAAAGTTCCATGTCAGGTCATGACCATGCAACACATAGGTTACAATGAAAGACCATAGAGACTACCACCTTATAGTTTTCAACTCCCAAAATATAACTTGCACAAAAACCTTTTAGCCAACAACAAAAAAGTTTAAAGTGGGGATCCAATTTTCAGCAATTCATCACACAATAAGATAAAAAACAAAAATTTTATGATGAAAGATTATATTAATCAAAGAATTTTACATTAAATAGCAAAGAAACAAGAGCATCTCCCCCACACTTAAACTTGACAATGTCCTGACTATCAGCAAAATCATAGACACCACAACACTATATAAGATTAATTTAAATCTAACTTCAGCATAGTAGTTAAACACATCACTCAACGTAATTTCACGGTGAAGCTCACAGTCATATTCAAATCATATATCGTAAGACAAGGAAAGTAAAGATGACAAGATGGGTAAGCTAAAATCATGCATGCAAGTGTGTGGATGGAAAGTTAACTAAACAAAAAGTAAATCACTGAGGAATTTTATTCAAAAACCCTAAGAAACAATAAACAACAAAATTAACTACTACTTCTATAGGTTCATCCTTTTCCAATCATCAAACCAACATATCAAACATAAATCATATTAAGAAAACTAGTAAAAGGTAAGAGATAGGAAAGGGACAATATGACCTCAAGGTAGTGGTGTGAATTCATAGAATTTTGAGAAATGGCTGTTTTATTGAAAAATCTTCTTCATTGCCTTCTCTCTCCACCCTAGCATCCCAAAATCATATACTTTGATTTCATTACGAAGTCTATCCAAACTTGTCTTGAATTTTCCCTATTTAAACTTGAACTTGCCCAACTATGGTTGGTATATATTAACAACAAACTTGGGTGATGTTCCTTTTATATATCCTTTATATATTTACTTCCTCAAGTGCTTCACCTAGTTGAGGTTGGTATACCACTACAACATACTAAGGATCATTCTCCTTCATTCCTGCATCATTATTTGAGATCAAATCATTAAAGAATCTTAAAGTAATAATTGTTGAATGTATGTGAGGATAAATAGAGTCAAAACATATTGGCCCTTTAACCAAATCAGCGGAATATGGAACTAAAGGAATTTGAAATTCACTGGTTGTGTTTGCCATTTCTGGTTGTGACCTCTTAGGTTTATCTTCAACTTCTCGTTGCGATTCAAACTGACAGTGCGTGTCTCTAAAATGTTTGGTCACAATGTAGTCATCTTTTTGTCATGACTTAGAATTATAGAAATACTATCCCCTAGCATGATGATATGCCGTCGCGACTTCATCATTCTTGCATCTTGACTGGATGTCTCGGGAGTTTTTGGTCAAGACCAAACAATCATCTTATCACGACTCAGTTACATAGAGTTTCTCCCTCAGCAAGCCCATATCTAGTCAGGACTATGGTCTTTATGTCGCGACTTGAGAACCACTCACAAATTCCTTTCCAAAAATGTTATCACTGGAGGATCATGAAATTGTATCAAAGTTATATAGGAATGAGAAATCTTTAGAAACTGAAAGTATGCTATTTATATGAAAATAATTAAAACATGATGCACTGCCTTCACAAGAGTAAGGGAAAGAATAAACAGAAGAAAAATATTTAAAATATTTATCATAAGCACTCAAAGATGAATTTGAATCCACATGCTCCTGAAATGCTTCATGGGAATTTTAGGAATTATGCAACATAAGATCATACCCTTCATGCAAACTTAATTCATGCTCATCCCTAGTTTCTTCAACATCATAATCAATAGCATTCACCCTAGCAAAAACATAATTATCAAAAGGATATTTCATTACTTCATTTATATTGAAAGTCATTACATGTCCTACAACCTCCATTGTAATGGAACTATGCTTCATACTAATGATTGTCTTGAAAGTTTGAAGGAAAAGTCTGCCTAGGATCAAAGTACTCTCATTCACTAACTCACTACGCATATCCAGAACATAGAAATCAGTTGGGAACACTAAATCTTTAACCTTAAGTAGAATATCCTCAATAATTCCCTTAGGATATCTAATTGATCTATCTGCTAATTGGAGCACTACACTTGTATCTCTAAGATTATTAATCCCTAAGGCTAAGTATATCAACCAAGGCATTACATTAATGGTAGCCCCTAAATCTAATAGCGCTCTCTTAATATGAACTTTGCCTATAGTGCATGGGATTGTGTAAGATCCTGGGTCTTGCACTTAACCGGTAATTCAGCCTTAAAAAGTGATGACACATTAGCACTCACCTGAATTCTCTCAAGATGCCTAAACTTTTCTTATCAGCACACAACTCTTTTAAAAATTTAGCATACTTAGGGTTTCTTTTGAGGAATTCAACCTTAGGAATGTTTATTTTCTAACTTATTGAAGAGATTAAAAGCATCTTTTGCAAATTCAGGATCAATCTTTTTCTTTCCAGCAAAATAAGCTTTAGGAAAAGGAAGATTCTTTATACTTATCTCCTTACTTGTTTGTATAAAGGCTCCTTGCTTGCTCGACTTCGCCTTCTCCTCAGCTTGTTTCCCTTTGTATGCTGGATTTGGTATTAGCACTTCCTCTTCTTGTTTCTCTTGTATATCCTCTTGTGCTTATGAGTTCTCCTCTTAGGTTACCCTCTTAATCATAAGCTATTATTCTTTCTGACTTTATGATTTCCCAATCGTCATATGTGACAATGATGTATTTTCAGCTTCAAAGTCTTTCATATCCTTATTTGGTGCATCCTCTTCCCTGAAATGTACCTTTTTCCCACTTCTAAGTGACATAGCATTCACGCCCCTTAACTTAATGACGGTATTTGAAGTTATACTGCTACTGCTTTTTGTTTAGATATCACTCACTGTATTGAAAACTTGAGTTAAATGACTTGTAATATTTGCATTCTTGAAACTTAACTCCTTGAGTTTCCTATGTACATCTACATTATCCTTCTGCATACTTTGAAGAATTAAAGTTATGGAGGTGAACTGACCATCGTTCTCTTTGAGCCTCTTATCTATATTACTCATTCTACCGTCCATGTTGTTCATTTGTATATCCATACTCCTCAATAATTGAGAAGTCTCATCTAGTCTTGATGCTATTAAAGCATTAGGGTGAGCATGAACCATAAACCTTGCATTATTTTGATAGTTGCTTGAGGAAGCACCACCTCCTTATAATTGGTTTGGCCTATTTTTCCCACTCCCCAACCAAAAATTTTGGTAGTCTCTTCAACTAGGGTTATATGTGTTGGAGTATGGATCTCTCTTATGGTATTGATTGTCTCTCCCTTGATACATTACTCCTACTTCTTCAAACTATCTATCACATGTACTTGTGGCATGCATCATTGAATCGCATGACTCACACCCTGTAACTAGTGCTTATGAGGTCCCTACTACATGAACTTACTTTGTGGAATACATCTCCCTTTCAATTAAATTCATCTTTTTTTCTATTCAGTTTTCTAAAGTTGTTATTTATGCCAAAATCTCTTTTGAATTACCCAAAGATGATGAGGTCATTCTCCTTGGATCCTCAGTCTGATGGTCTTCATTAGCCATTTTTTGAAAAAAATTTCAACTTGTTTGTGGAGTCTTATCTCTCAAAGATCCATTTGTTGCTGCATTCAAGGACACCTAATTGTGAGGGAGTATACCATCAAAGAAGATGTCTACTAGATCAGCTTTTGTCATGTTGTGATGTGGACATCGAGCGAATAAGTTGATAAATCTTATTCAATATTCATGTAATGACTCTCTATCTTATTGTAGAATGTTTGTAATCTCTTTCTTTATCTGAGTTGTCTTAGAGGATGGGAAGAATTGTTCTAAATATGTTGATTTCAACTAATCCCATGTAAGAGTAGAGAAATGAGTTGGCAGATTGTATAACCATTCCTTAGCCTTCCCTTCCATAATGAAATAGAAACACCTCATTAAGACATAATCCAATGCAGTCATTAGAGGCTTTATTGAAGACTAAATCATATGCATGGTTTGTAAGTGCCGATATGGACATTCTCCTGTAAAACCATGAAATTTAGATAAGGCTACAATTAAAGCTCCTTTAATTTTGAAATTGGCCTCCTCAGTAAAAAAATCATAAGGATCATAATTCACATGCGAATGATTTATTTCCCTCACACTTCTATTATCATCTACATTCATTGGTATTACATTTTATCCTTGTATATTATGCCCATTATGCCCATTAGGATTAATCTCAGCCATATTGGAAATTTCTAATGGAATCTCTAAATTAAGCCTAATTTTATATTCAGGGACACTAGAGGATGAGCTAGATTTTGTTGACTTTACCTCTTCTCTAAATTCTTTCCTTAGTTTTCTAAGTTGCCTCTCAATTTTAGGTTCAAAAGGCACTAATATTTTAGCTCTTCTACGCACGCAACACAGGAACAATCAAGAATAACTAGGCAAGCAATCACAATCAGACACATAAGTTTTGTAGCAGAAAAGTTCAACTAGTCACGACACAAGGGTGTTCAGGTCACAACCCAATTACACAGAGAGTAAAAGTTCTAAAAATTGGATTCAGTGTCGCGACTAAAATGTGTTTTCTGTCGCAACCAACAATTACACAGAGTAAATTTTCTAAAACAGTCGTGATGACAAGTTATGTCTGTCATGACTAGAATTCACAGAGTGTAATCAAGTACCACAAAAAAGCAATCTGGTCGCGACACAATTATGTTTGGTCGCGACTCAAAGGTGCAGAGAGCAAATTCGTAGAAACTTCAAAAAATGCAGAATGCTATGCAATAAAAATAACAAAATCTAAAATTCAAACAAAAAATAAAAGCATGAATCTGTACCTTGGTATAATTGGAAGATACCATAACACATTTATAGGAGAGTTTTTTCATCTGTACCTTTGTGTCTTACATATTGAACACTTCTCCTCATCTTTAAACTCTTTACTGTACAATATGCAATCATTTGGGCATGCTGAATC
This sequence comes from Leucaena leucocephala, assembly GCA_037074615.1. NCBI lineage: Eukaryota > Viridiplantae > Streptophyta > Magnoliopsida > Fabales > Fabaceae > Leucaena > Leucaena leucocephala. The sequence goes on along the minus strand of CM073516.1, from coordinate 13,788,900 downwards.
TTTCTATACTTCATGCCTAACAAACATTATTTTCTTTGCATCATGGTAGCATTTTAGTAACACATTTTCTTCTGGAAACATGTCTTACAACTCAAGTAATTCGAGAAACCAATATCACTCCACTCATGATGTGTTTTCACACTTACTAATCTTAACACCGTATTCAACAGGTAGTATTTTTTGCACTCTGAGTATAGAGGTTATACTGCATCATTATACATGTTATCATATGCATATGACCGCACAAAAGCATCTTCTCCAACATTATGAATCATGTCCTCTACCCCATCATCAGTATCCATATTATTATCAAAGGTTAGTTCCACCTGTTTAAATACACTCAAGTTCTTCATATTTTCACCATGCTATACTCATACCGTGTAACTCTTGCAAAACTCCTAACAAATTAAATGAGTGTACATTTCTGTAGGACTTACTTTCCTCTCATTCAAACATCTCATACAAGGACAATAAAACCTTCCATTGTCATCATCAACATTTCTTTTAGTAAAATCCAAAAACTCCTTCATCCCATTAGAATACTCAATACTTGTTCGTTTAGTATTTATCCAACTATGATCCCTATTTGTGGAATACTAGAAAACTAGAAAACCACAAAATAAGAAAACCTAGCTTGAAGCTAATTCTAGTAAAGAATATATCACGTAAATGACAACAATGTAGTAAATGACATCAATGCAGTAAATGACATCAATGAATCCACACAAATAATAGCAAAAGCTACCAGTAGTGCATAACTTTTCAATTCTTGAGACAAGGAGTTTAAAACAAAACTCATTATGATAGAAAGACCGAGAACACATACACGAACCAGTGAAAAATGAGAGATGAGAGGCGCGAAGGGGATTTTGACTAATTAAGGTGGATTTCAGAAGCCAATCTACACCGGATGAAATGGACAATCAGTGTAGAACAACTCTTTTTCTAAATTTGATATAATTTTCTTCAGGTTTAGAAAGTTTTCAACATCGGATCAAATGGACAACTGTTGTAGAAAGATACCATGGTCATTTTTTAATTATTAAAATCCAAGTATTTCATAAGTATATCTACACCGGATGAAATTGGCATAAGGTGTATAAATTGTGAAAAATTTCTAAACTAGATATAATTCACTTTAGTTTGAGAAAGTTTTCAATATCAGTTCAAATGGACAACCGGTGTAAAAATATGCCACACTCAGTTTTTTAATTATTAAACATGCGTATTTCAAAAGATAATCTACACCAAATGAAATTGGCATAAGGTGTAGACAATGTGATAATTTACACCTGACATTGATATGTCCGGTTTCAATCTTTTGTATTTTTTCCTGTAGTTTTTAAAAAATAAAAGGAACACCAATGTCATCAGCACAAGAAACTTGTTAAACTTAATTCCTTCAAAATTTACTAACTTTACATCCAAAGATTAAAATCTCAAAAAAATATATATTAACCTATATATAATATATTATCTCTTTCTTTTTGTCATTACATCAAAAAGATAACAAAGGAAAGACAAGAGACATGTTAGGCTTTCTCTCAACATCAGAGTCAGAGTCTTAGGAGTTGGAGTTGGGATCAATAGGATTATAAAAACTGTCATTCTATTAATGGTGGTAAACTTTGGAGCGGAAGGATATGAAACGGTGTTTCAGTCTCTCAAGCTTTAGAGTCAGTTATTCCACGGAGTCTTCCAAGCTATTGAAGCACATGATGCAAAGGTTGAGGAATAAGAATGGTTTTAGAAAAGAATATAGAAAATGCAATTGGCCTTCTATTATAATAACTACAAATGTTGGAAACCGAAGAAGTGAGATGAACTTTGTTATATCCCAATTTTTAGGCCTAGAAGCCTAGTATGTAGCCTGAAAAAGAAAGGCTACTAGACCCTATTGTGCAGAAGTCCCAGAAGTATACAGATGATGTTCAGGGACTAAACTGCAAGAAAGTGAAAATTTAGGAAAATAGTGAAAGTCCCTGTGGGCATAAAGAAGAAGTAAAAGGTATTTCTTGGGAACCGAGCCACCATAGTGCTTGGCCTTAGTTAGAAACCCAAGATAGCAATCCAAAAGCCCAAAAACGTAAGCCCAAGGATTATGGGATTTAAGAGACATTAAAATAATATTTTAGTGCTTTTCCATAAAGTAAAGTTACCCGATTAAGGATAGAATTGGGAAAAGCGATCAGATATGACTGTAGACCATGAGATGGCATGAAAGGTGTCCTTATAAGACCCACAAGGTGCCATATGGCATGATTATAGGAAAAGAAGAAAAGTTAAGTACACATGTCATGAGATTAGAAAAGGGGAAAGAGTAAAAAGGACACGTGGCACAATCTCAGCCGCTCAATCCAGGAAAAAGCTCTAGAATTCTCTGGAAAGGCTGAGTCAGTTGGTGAGGTGTCTGAAGGGCCCCACCAATTGTGCCACATACCCCCTGAGGTGTCTTTAGATAATGTCATAATGGTGAGTCATCAAGGAGGAGGATGTCATCGTGATGATGTAGGCAAAGCTTCTTGAGGAAGCAAGAAATCTAAGCTATTTATCACGATTCGATCTGAGCCATCCATTTCACCTCCCTCCACTTATCAATAGATGCTTCTCCCTCCCATTTCAAGGCACACCACAGCCAAGATCCAAAGAAAGAAGAGAGAAAGAGAAAGAAAGGAAAGAAAGGAAGGAGTTCTGGTGGAGCCAAGAGCAGTCTAAATAGTTGAGGGACTGGGCAGAGCTTAGGAATGAGGTAAGTAAGTTATCTAGTCCCTGCTCTAATAAAGTAGAGGATTGCTCTTAGTGGTTAGAATAGAGAAATATCTCTATTAATAAAGTTAGCTATAGATAGAAAGAAAGTTAGAGGAATGTCGGAGTAAGGATATTACCCCTAGTTAAGCATGATGTAAGTAGAGCTATACTGGATAATAATAAAGATATTATTATGCTATGTATAGGCTCTGACTTATGAGAAGAAGGGATCTTAGAGACAAGGTTAAGAGCTAGAAGGAAAGGCTGCACGTCAGGTAGTAGACTTACCTACTTGTGTGCTTATACTGATTGGATGTTTTATGTGATATTTTCTTACCTTGATGATGTGAGGCATGTGTGATTAAGTAATGCTCTGTTTCTTTTTATACTATGGCCATATGTTATAATTAAGTAACATGGAAGCATGTATGTTATTATGATGCAAGTATGATCATTAAGTAGACACATAATAATATCAAGCATATAGTTGCATACATTGTATAGTTTCCGTTTGCCACTGAGATTTCCTCAGAAATCTCATCCCCTTTCATGTAATCCAAATCCCACAGGTTTAAGATGAGGAAGGATTGAAGAAGCATGAAGAGAAGCTGGGGATTTGATAGTGCAAATGTTGGGACCAAAATGCTGGAATAAGGGGAAAATGTTAGATGAATAGTAAACTTTGGATGTTTGCTGACATTGACCTGGTCAAGGCATGGTCAACGAGTTATTTTTCCCTGAAAGAGCATTATGTTATCTTCGTGTTGCAATTTGAACCACTCCGTTTCGATTTCTCTAGAATTAGATATGATTTTTCGAAGTCAGGTCATTCCACTGGAATTTACACAGTGAACAATACTCGCTAAGAGTAAAATTCCAGATTGAGTAATTTGACTTCAATAACCCTAGAAGTGGTTCCATATGCTACTAAGTGGTCCCTAAGATGTATGAAAATGAGGATGTTTCAAACTTTCTGAAAAACTGACATAAAAGAAGCGGGAAATGATAGACAAGAAACTGAATAATCAGTCACAAGAAGCTAATATACACCTAATGGAATGACATAGGGTATAGAAAGAAACCATATAAATTGTACCAATAAGCAACCAGTTTAGATATGTTCATTGTTACAATGAACAGCAACCTGTGTAGAAATAACTTTTTCTAAACCTGATCTCAAGGCAACTGGTATAAAAATAACTTTTTCTAAATCGGACCTCAAGGCAACTAGTGTAGAAAGTATATTTTAAATTGGCTATGGAGGTATCCAGTGTAGTAATTTTCTTCTACATCACTTGTACATCCGGTGTAAATATTTCATCTTATGTATAAAAATGTCACCGGCATTTTTTTTTAAACTATCCCCACTATTATTGGTTTACAAATGGGGCTTTATAAAGCCTATTTTGTAGTAGTGTGTGGAGAAGCAGAATAATGAAGTTCAGTGTGGTATTGACGATGAAGATTACCAATTATTCCTGAACTCATCAAAGCTAGATGGTGACCATTTGATTTGTATGCCAGAAAGGGCTATCACAATGAAATATGGGGTAAGTGAATCAGAAGAAAGGAGTTCAAAGGTTAAGCAGAACTTACAAGTTCCTCATGAGGCAACAGAACTCCCTAATTCTAGGCAATGCTCAGAAGATTATCATGCGGCCAACAAGCAGCGACACGGTGAAGTGTTAAATGATGTTGTGGATGAAGACTGGCAAATATTTCGGGATTCTGAGGTTAGGAAGAATTCAGAAGAAAAACGTTCAGCAGCCAGGCAGAATTTACAAGTTTTCAATGAGGCAACTGAACCCCCTAAAGCAGAAGTTTCATATGTTTATCATGTGGCCAAGCACAATAATGAAGTTCCTTGTGGTATTGACGATGAAAATTACCAAATATTCCTGACCTCAACAAGGCTAGATCGTGACCATTTGATTTGCATGCCAGAAAGGGCTATCACAATAAAATATGGGGTAAGTGAACCAGAAGAAAATAGTTCAAAGGTTAAGCAGAACTTACAAGTTCCTCATGAGGCAACAAAACTCCCTAATTCTAGGCAATGCTCAGATGATTATCGTGCAGCCAAGAACAAGTGCCACAGTGAACAGTGATTGTTGAGTAATGTTATCTATGAAGACGGGGAAATATATCTGAATTCTGGGCTTAGGAAGAATTCAGAAGAAAAACGATTAGCAGTTAGGCAGAATGTACAAGTTTCCAATGAGGCAACTGAACTTCCTAAAGTTTGGGTGCTTCTCATGTGGCTAAGAACAAGTGCAACAAGAAAGAGTTGTGCAATATTGTGGATAAAAATTACCAACTATTCCTGAAATCTGTTAGTACAAATGGTGACAATTTGATTTACATGCCTGAAATTGGTGTCATAGTGGTATATGAGGAGGAACGTGATCAAAGTTCCACTGATTCTGAACCCAATTATTCTGGATCCTAGTCAACAAGAAGCATCTGTAAGTGTCTTTTTCCTGGGCAGTGCTAACGGTAATATTCATAACATGTGATACGGATTGAAATTGCACACATCCGCCTAATTAGAATGTTTTAGAAACAAATGTTTTTTTTTTTTTTGATAATTTCTTTTGTATGTCTCGGTGTGTTTAGTGCCTTGCAGATGAAAGGAACCATAAAAACAGCTTGCTGTCTTGTTCTTCTGATCCTTATAGAGAAGGACTCCTGGAAGAACTTAAAAGGCCTTATAACCAAAAGGAGCTTGTAAACTTCTGCAAGTAGCATCTCATGAAAGGCCAAAGGGCCTACATAGAGACTTGCGCCATGGGGTGACGAAAGATCGTCCAAAGGAAGGTCATGATAATACAATTCCGTATCTTAAAATGCACCGTGGTAAGGTTCACTGGTTCTTTTTTATCCATTTTAAACAATGGTTGCATTCAGGATAATTCATGTAATCGTTTGAACTGATGACTCAATTATTGGATATAATAGATAAAATAGTAGGGACTAATTTTTTCCCTCTTTATTTGTGTCAATGATTATTCAAGGATAAGATCAGTGTGATGGACTATATTAGTAAACTTACCTGATGCAAAATTGATTTCAGTAGTAGCTTTTGGCAATGTCTTCTGTTATGTGTCCCCCGGTTTCATTTTTTTTTTATTATGTGTAATTCCCTATTATCATATTTGCACAATGGTGCAAATATCTTATTTGTCCTGTGGTAAAATAACTTTTTCCTAGTTTTGCAGGTCTATGAAAGGCAATTAATCAAGTCAAGGAACCACATAAGGTTCTGTTTCTCTTATGTGGATATTTTACTGGTTGAAGGTAAGTTAATAATTTCACATGCTCTGGATCTGTTGTTTCAGACTGATAGGAATACGGCCACACATACATACATGAAAGAGGAAGAATAGAGGGAAGTTGGACCAATCTGGTCAATTAGGGCAGAACAGAGGAAATAGGGATGCCTTTCCATTTTTATTTTGGTTTCCAACCCAGACCTTTGACAGGTATAATATATTCACTGTTCAATGATTTATCACATAAGCAAATTTTCGTTTGGTTTTTCAGCTAGAATTTTGGGGAGTAATCCAGCTTAACAAGTTCGATTTAAAAAAATTGGAGAAATAGGGGTTAAAAGTTTTTAATTAATTTTTTTACTTTTTTATCTTACATTTTCTTTTTATTAAAATTTTATATCCCCACTTATGTTTTTTATTTTAATTGAACTGATTAAGGTTTACTTTGAGGTGGTGGGTTTTATTGTCTTGAAACATTTTTCAATGTTTTTTCGAAGATGGGAAGGAATGGGATGGAAGAAGAAATGTTTGGAAGGGTACAAATTCTTGGTTTGAGAGTTTGTAAGTTTGAGGGCATGAAGGGGAAGGAAAGGAAGCCATTTGGACAATTTTCTCAAAATTCAATGAAAGGCCTATTTCGTGCTAACCAGAGAAGCAAAGGACAGCCCATGCCCATGCCTTCCATTAAGGTTCAACATTAGGGATTCCTTTTCATGTTACTTCCTTGTTTTACCTTGTTTTAAGAATGTATGATTTGCCTTCATTTGTGATTTGTGGTGTTGGAAAATATTTCTAAAGTTTTCCTTAGATTTTTTTTTTCAAAAAGTAAAATATGGAAATAATTTCCTGTCAGTCTACAACTGCCATTGTACATGCTTTACGTGGGATTAAATTGAATTAGAAAGAAAATTAGAGATGAACGAATATCAAGAGGAAAAACTCCTAAAGATAGTATTTCTTTATATGACATAATTAAGGAGTTAATATTGGTCCTAAATATATAATTTTTTTCAATATTTATCTATTTTTTTAAATTACTCCTATTAATATTTTCTCAACAATAATTAAATAAAAGAGAGAATGAATGAATTAAAAAAGATAGTTTGTGTATTTTAGAAAAAAATGTTATATTAACTAACGTTCTTAATTTAATTAAATTAATTAAATAGATCTTATATTAAAAATTAGAAGAATAAAACTTTTATTATTTTTAAAAAAAATTCTCCCTTGTACTCTCCCCATATTTTCTTTCCATTTTCCCTCCATCCAAACACAAGGTAAGACTTGGGCTTGAGCCTGCTATTGGATCTACATACAAGCCTTAAGCCTAGCAATATGAACTTGAGGCCGAATAGAAATTTTGAAAATGAGATAAACCTAGTGTTGGAAATCGTGCCCTAGGGGCCAATCATTGTCTTATGAACATTATTGATTTATGAATTTATTAATTGAGTTATCATATTATTTGCATGTTTACTATGATGACCATCCTTGGATAATTCATGGAATTATCCTAAATGTCCCTGGTCGATCATCTATGTGGGAGCACAGATGAAATAAGACCAGTATGACTTTGAAGATGTATAGAGATATAAATCAAAGTCATAAGCACATGTAAGAGTACAGGGTGTTGGACCGACCCGCTATGAGAGAACTGCATGGGTAACGTCATAAGCTTCTCTCATATACAAACCATGTCAATATGCCCTTTGACCTGAGATCATCATGGATTCCTACATGACAAAACGCTCAGCTTTGACCTAGTCAAAAGTCACTTTTGACCGAGTGATCATAAAGACTATGTTCGGGCTTAGTGGTTTTTCATGCGGAGGAATGTGAATGGTCAAGATGGAATTTGTCCCTCACATTCGTGGAGAGATATTACTGGGCCCCTCGATGAGTGAGTCTGAGAAATGTATGGCCATACTGTAATGGAAAGGTAGTTCCATCTCTATAGTCAGACTACTCAGGGATCGAGAAAGTAACGGTCGGGAATAGGAGGATGACATTATCCATGCCTCATCCATGACCAAAATATCGCGTGACAGAAGGGACATGATATGGTTGTATAAAAGGTTACATCGTTTATCGATCCTCATATGATTTGGGTAGTTGTTATGTCTTGCTAGAGACCGCTTGCGACTTGTGGGCTAGTATAGCAAATGGCCCACTGCCAACTTCATATGGGCCTACAGGGTCGCACACAAAATAGCCCAACACGAGCTATGATGTCCAGATTCATTGAATCTAAGACATGTCCAGATTCAATGAAAGATCCAGGTGAATGTATATATATTTATTTATATTTATATTCGTATATATATATAAATTCGTATATATATATATTATATATATGAGATATTTATAAGATTTAATTTATAAGGATAAATTAAATCTCTATCACGTTTGAAATTCGAAATTCAAATTGATAGGATATCTCATATAAGAGATATTTATAAGATTTAATTTATAAGGATAAATTAAATCTCTATCACGTTTGAAATTCGAAATTCAAATTGATAGGATATCTCATATAAGAGATATTTATAAGATTTAATTTATAAGGATAAATTAAATCTCTATCACGTTTGAAATTCGAAATTTAAATTGATAGGATATCTCAAATTTGATTTATGGGAATAAATCAAATATAACTCAGTCTCATCTTTATTTAAAGTTAAATAAATAAGTAATTAAATCTGTGGGACGGATTTAATATTATTTTATTTAATTAGTTTCTTATAAAATTATACAATATATGATATTGTATCAATTCGGAATTAATATAAGATTAACTCCAAAATCCAATTAGGTCAAGTGTAAAAAACGCATAGCATCCTCTATATCTGATTGGAGGAGCTACGTTTGAAAATAACACAGAACACAAAAGGCCGAACGGAATCTGCAAAAGGTTTGCAGACAAGAAACTGCCGAAATAGAGACGGAGACTTGTGAAAGCCTTGGAGGGACAGGAGACGCTAGCACGTCGTTCGTGGTTGGAACGCTGTTCGTGTGGATACCAGTAGAGGAAGCCGACCTGAGGCGTCGACTTCTTGTGATCGGAAAGAGACCACCGTCCGCGGAGAGAATCTGTGAAGGTCGCTGAGGAACACTCCGTCGATTTCTTGCGATCAGAAAGAGATCACCACCCACGTAGAGAAGCTGTGAAATTCGCTGAGCAACACTAAGGGTAATGATTCTTTCCACTTGACTTAAACACATACGGCAGATCCTGGCAAGGAATGGAAAATTTTTAAAGTTTATTTCCGCTGCGTGTCTTCCAATTCCTTCCAGTGGTATCAGAGCCATGCCGTTTTGTGTTTAAGTTAGGCTTGATTTGTGATTTATATGATATATGTTAGTAGTAGCCGATCATATAATAAGCGTTGTATGTGTGACATATATGGAATCCTTGTTGTGTATGACATAAAAGGAATCTAAAAGGAAATTGAAATCGGTGGTGATGCTTTTTGATTTGATCAATCCGCATAGATGGGGTCTAAGAAAACCGAATTCGAATTTGTGATTATTTGTGAAAACCGAATTCAGATTCGTGATTATTTATGAAACAAAACAAAAAAAAAATTTCTTCCGGGGCGCTGCCCCAGAGACCCCGCCCGCTAACCGGCTAGCGGGACCGCCGTAGCTACCTGTTCGTAGCGCAACATAACCGTAACATATGTTACTTTGTAAATGTTTTTTTGCCCTTCGATTAGATCTGAATATTGATTCTTGAATGTTTGGGTATGGTGAACAATATGGCTCTAGATTGCAAGTGTTGTAATTTTAAAAATACGGCCTGCGTGTCGTGCCTTCCTCTATATACTCTCAATGTACCTTCTCCTCTCATCTCACTCCCCTCGAATGTTAAAAGAGGTTTCTATATGTAATTTCTCTTTTCTTACTAGAGAGCTCCTCTCATTGGCTTGAGGGGACTTAGGATAGGTGAGCCATATTGTATCACGTTTGAATTATGCATCTTATGATTAGATCAGCACATGCATATTACTTGTATGAGATACGAACTGAGAAACATGCGTTTTATAAACCAGATAGTTAAATTAGGCCCTCTAAAAGAAATCTTAAGTCATAATGCCGTCAATTTATGAACACTTGTCAAAACCTCGATCGCTCAATTGTGGACTCCACCAAAGTGGGTGCTTTTGAGTTATCTTGGGGAGATAAGCAAAGAGTAATGGTGCTACTCTCATAGGTTCATTATTGTTTGACTTAATTGAGATTAACAAAACGGTTTTGGATCTCAAGGCATTAGATGGGATTAGAACATGCCAGATCATATGATGATAGGATCCCATGAATATCTAAGAGTTACATTTGATGTAATTGGTAAAGGTGTTACCTACCTAAATAACTTAATTTAAGTGTCCTGCCAAAGCGGACTTAAGTTTGAGCCAAATATGGATCTTAGCCCACTAACTATTGCATTGAGGGTTGTTTATTTAGTGGGAGATTACTAATTACATTGCATATTTTAATTGTAGAATCATGACGACTAGTAATACTGCTACATTATCGCTGCGATCTGTCCTTGAGAAGGACAAACTTAATGGGACAAACTTTCTTGACTGGTTTAGGAACTTGAGAATTGTTCTCAAGCAGGAAAGAAAGGCGCATGTCCTAGATCAACCCATTCCTGAGGAGCCAGCCGCCAATGCTCCCAGAGCTCAGAGAGATGCTTATATGAAGCATAAGGAAGACTCTGTCGATGTGGGATGCTTGATGCTAGCCACCATGGTTCCGGAGCTCCAAAGAGATCTGGAACACATGGAGGCTTATGAGATGATTGTGCATCTCAAGGAAATGTTCCAGCAACAGGCAAGGCAAGAGAGGTATGAGACCACTAAGGCCTTACATTCCTGCAAGATGGCTGAAGGTGCATCAGTCAGTGCTCATGTCTTAAAGATGAAAGGGTACATTGATCACCTTGAACGGCTTGGATTTCCCATGAGCCAGGAGTTAGCTACAGATTTGATCTTAAACTCACTCCCGGAAAGTTATGACCAGTTTGTTATGAACTACAACATGAACAACATGGAGAAATCTATTTCTGAACTGCATGGGATGCTTAAAACTGCTGAGCCGAGTCTTAAGAAGAAACCCAGTAGTGTTTTGATGGTTCAAAAGGGAAAGGGTACGAAAAAGAAAGGCAAAGGCAAGGGGAAGGGTCATGGCTCATCAGGTAAGACCAAAGAGTCAGGCAAGCCCGAAACCAAGCCTGCACCAAAGAAGGCAAAGCCTCCGAAGGAAGGAGTCTGCTTCTTCTGCAATGAACCGGGTCATTGGAAGAGGAATTGCAAACTCTACCTCGAAGATCTGAAAAAGAACAAGAAGGATAGCGGGGCTATCGCTTCAGGTATTTATGTTATAGACATTCATCTTTCTACTTCCACCTCATGGGTATTAGATACTGCATGTGGTTCTCACATTTGTACGAATGTGCAGGGACTAAAGGACAGTAGGAAGCTGAAAAGGGGTGAAGTTGACCTACGAGTTGGAAACAGAGCAAGGGTTGCTGCGTTAGCTGTAGGCACTTATGAATTAGTTCTGCCCACTGGGCTTTTGTTAGTTTTGAACAATTGCTATTATGTTCCTGCTTTAAGTAGTAACATTGTTTCACTTTCTTATTTGGATAAGGAAGGTTTCACTTCCATTGCTGGGAATAGTAGATGTTCTATTTATCGTAATGATGTTTTATATGCTCATGGTGATTTGCATGTTGATCATTACATATTAAATTTGGAACAACCCAATCATGGAAATATCTATAACGTAACCGCCAAAAGGGTCAAACCAAACGATTTGAATCCCACATACCTCTGGCACTGTCGTCTGGGCCACATAAATGAGAAACGCATTTCCAAACTCCATCAAGATGGATTTCTAAACTCATTTGATTTTGAATCATATGACACTTGCGAGTCTTGCTTGTTAGGAAAGATGACAAAGTCACCTTTCACTGGGCACAGTGAGAGGGCCACTGATTTATTGGGCCTCATACATACAGATGTGTGTGGACCGATGAACACAAATGCCAGAGGAGGTTATTCGTACTTTATAACATTCATAGATGATTTCAGCAGATATGGGTACATCTATCTAATGAAACATAAATCTGAATCTTTTGAAAAGTTCAAGATATTTCAAAATGAAGTACAAAACCAGCTTGGCAAAACAATTAAAGCCCTTCGATCTGATCGGGGTGGTGAATATTTGAGCCAAGAGTTCATAGATCATCTTAGGAATTGTGGGACACTCTCACAATTGACTCCTCCAGGGACACCACAATGGAATGGCGTTTCTGAACGGAGAAATCGAACACTATTAGATATGGTTCGATCCATGATGAGTCGAACAGATCTTCCGCCCTCCTTTTGGGGCTATGCCCTAGAGACAGCTGCGTTCACACTCAATCGTGTTCCATCTAAGGCAATCGAAAAGACTCCGTATGAGATATGGACTGGGAGGACGCCTAGTTTGTCTTTCCTCAAGATTTGGGGATGCGAGGTCTATGTTAAGCAACAAGCCTCAGACAAATTAGCGCCCAAATCCTCAAAATGCCTTTTTGTGGGATATCCTAAGGAAACCAAGGGATATTACATCTACAACCCTGCTGATAACAAAGTGTTTGTTGTCAGAAATGGTATCTTTCTTGAACGAGAATTTATCTCTAAAAGAACCAGTGGGAGTAAGGTACAACTCGAAGAAGCTCGAGAGCTACAAGACACCACAGAACTGCAGATGGAAAATAGAGAAGACTCACAACAAGTTGTTGAGACTCCTCAAGTCACGCAAGGTCCACGAAAGTCTAATAGGACACGACTTCAGCCTCAGAGATATGGATTTCTGATTTCTGATAGTCGTGATGTGTTGCTCATTGAGCATAATGAGCCGACTACCTATCGAGAAGCTATAGTGGGACCAAACTCCGAAAAATGGCTTAGTGCCATGAAGTCTGAGATGCAATCCATGTACGACAATAAGGTTTGGACCTTAGTCGACCCGCCTGAAGGTGTAAAAACCGTCGGGTGCAAGTGGGTTTTCAAAGAGAAAACTGACATGGATGGCAATGTAAATGTCTTCAAGGCACGACTGGTTGCAAAAGGTTTTACTCAAACTCATGGTGTGGACTATGATGAGACCTTTTCCCCAGTAGCAATGGCCAAATCAATCAGAATCCTCTTTGCTATTGCAGCATATTATGACTATGAAATATGGCAGATGGACGTCAAGACAGCCTTCCTTAATGGAAAGCTCCTTGAGGATGTGTACATGACACAACCTGAAGGGTTTGTGCGTTCCGAGGACTCTGGTAAAGTGTGCAAGCTTCAAAAGTCCATTTATGGACTAAAGCAAGCCTCTCGGAGTTGGAATCATCGTTTTGATGAAGTAATCAAAGAGTTTGGATTTCTTCAAAACATTGATGAACCTTGTGTGTACAAGAAGGTTAGTGGGAGCACAGTTGTGTTTTTGGTACTCTATGTCGATGACATCCTACTTATTGGGAATGACATTCCTACCTTGCAGATTGTCAAGTCTTGGTTAGGAAAGTCTTTCTCGATGAAAGACTTGGGTGAAGCCACCTACATCCTAGGAATCAGGATCTATAGAGATAGATCTAAAAGACTTCTAGGACTCAGTCAGAGTACATACATAGACAAAATACTGCATAGGTTCAGTATGCACGAATCAAAGAGGGGTTTCATACCCATGTCTCATGGTACTCACCTCAGCAAAGATCTGTGTCCTAGTACATCTGATCAGCGAGGTCGCATGAGTAAGGTTCCATATGCCTCGGCCATAGGATCTATCATGTACGCCATGTTATGTACTCGACCGGATGTCTCGTTTGCCTTAAGTATGACTAGCAGATACCAACAGGACCCTGGTGAGGGCCATTGGACTGCTGTCAAGAATATCCTTAAGTACTTAAGAAGGACTAAGGACTTATTCTTGGTCTATGGTGGATTGGATGATGAGCTCTGTGTAACTGGTTACACAGATGCGAGTTTCCAAACTGACCAGGACGACCAAAAATCGCAGTCTGGATACATATTCCTCCTCAATAATGGAGCAGTAAGCTGGAAGAGCTCTAAGCAGGGCACTGTAGCAGATTCTGCAACGGAAGCTGAGTATATAGCAGCATCTGATGCAGCTAAGGAAGCCGTTTGGATCAGGAAGTTCATCACAGAACTAGGGGTGATACCTACCATCTCAGATCCAATAACTTTGCTCTGTGACAATAGCGGTGCTATTGCACAGGCCAAAGAGCCTAGGTCACATCAAAGGACCAAGCATATACTCAGGCGATTTCATCTCATCAGAGAAATCAACGATAGAGGTGATATAAAAATATGCAAAGTAGCAGGAGAAGATAATGTTGCTGATCCTCTAACAAAGCCGCTTGTGCAGGCAAAGCATGAGCGTCATGTTAGGTCAATGGGAATTAGTCAAATTAATGATTGTACCTAGTGCAAGTGGGAGGTTGTTGGAAATCGTGCCCTAGGGGCCAATCATTGTCTTATGAACATTATTGATTTATGAATTTATTAATTGAGTTATCATATTATTTGCATGTTTACTATGATGACCATCCTTGGATAATTCATGGAATTATCCTAAATGTCCCTGGTCGATCATCTATGTGGGAGCACAGATGAAATAAGACCAGTATGACTTTGAAGATGTATAGAGATATAAATCAAAGTCATAAGCACATGTAAGAGTACAGGGTGTTGGACCGACCCGCTATGAGAGAACTGCATGGGTAACGTCATAAGCTTCTCTCATATACAAACCATGTCAATATGCCCTTTGACCTGAGATCATCATGGATTCCTACATGACAAAACGCTCAGCTTTGACCTAGTCAAAAGTCACTTTTGACCGAGTGATCATAAAGACTATGTTCGGGCTTAGTGGTTTTTCATGCGGAGGAATGTGAATGGTCAAGATGGAATTTGTCCCTCACATTCGTGGAGAGATATTACTGGGCCCCTCGATGAGTGAGTCTGAGAAATGTATGGCCATACTGTAATGGAAAGGTAGTTCCATCTCTATAGTCAGACTACTCAGGGATCGAGAAAGTAACGGTCGGGAATAGGAGGATGACATTATCCATGCCTCATCCATGACCAAAATATCGCGTGACAGAAGGGACATGATATGGTTGTATAAAAGGTTACATCGTTTATCGATCCTCATATGATTTGGGTAGTTGTTATGTCTTGCTAGAGACCGCTTGCGACTTGTGGGCTAGTATAGCAAATGGCCCACTGCCAACTTCATATGGGCCTACAGGGTCGCACACAAAATAGCCCAACACGAGCTATGATGTCCAGATTCATTGAATCTAAGACATGTCCAGATTCAATGAAAGATCCAGGTGAATGTATATATATTTATTTATATTTATATTCGTATATATATATAAATTCGTATATATATATATTATATATATGAGATATTTATAAGATTTAATTTATAAGGATAAATTAAATCTCTATCACGTTTGAAATTCGAAATTCAAATTGATAGGATATCTCATATAAGAGATATTTATAAGATTTAATTTATAAGGATAAATTAAATCTCTATCACGTTTGAAATTCGAAATTCAAATTGATAGGATATCTCATATAAGAGATATTTATAAGATTTAATTTATAAGGATAAATTAAATCTCTATCACGTTTGAAATTCGAAATTTAAATTGATAGGATATCTCAAATTTGATTTATGGGAATAAATCAAATATAACTCAGTCTCATCTTTATTTAAAGTTAAATAAATAAGTAATTAAATCTGTGGGACGGATTTAATATTATTTTATTTAATTAGTTTCTTATAAAATTATACAATATATGATATTGTATCAATTCGGAATTAATATAAGATTAACTCCAAAATCCAATTAGGTCAAGTGTAAAAAACGCATAGCATCCTCTATATCTGATTGGAGGAGCTACGTTTGAAAATAACACAGAACACAAAAGGCCGAACGGAATCTGCAAAAGGTTTGCAGACAAGAAACTGCCGAAATAGAGACGGAGACTTGTGAAAGCCTTGGAGGGACAGGAGACGCTAGCACGTCGTTCGTGGTTGGAACGCTGTTCGTGTGGATACCAGTAGAGGAAGCCGACCTGAGGCGTCGACTTCTTGTGATCGGAAAGAGACCACCGTCCGCGGAGAGAATCTGTGAAGGTCGCTGAGGAACACTCCGTCGATTTCTTGCGATCAGAAAGAGATCACCACCCACGTAGAGAAGCTGTGAAATTCGCTGAGCAACACTAAGGGTAATGATTCTTTCCACTTGACTTAAACACATACGGCAGATCCTGGCAAGGAATGGAAAATTTTTAAAGTTTATTTCCGCTGCGTGTCTTCCAATTCCTTCCACCTAGTTCCAAGCCTATACCCTTAAAATTTAGATCTGGGTCAAGCGACTTTGACTCCAAATTTATATAATGTGTACATTTATGATAGGTTATTACTTATTATCTGCTCAAAATCTGTGTAAATTGCAGCATTTGCCCCAGGGAGGAGCATTTCAGCCATGGCTTGATGCATCTTGTTTGGAGATGTTGCAAAAATTGTGAAAATGAGATCTTGATGTGTGAATCTAGGTTCTGATTTTGTGCTAACTTGCTGTATCTAGAGGAAAGTTAGTTCATATAAATTACCAAAAGAAATGTGTTGCTGTTGTTATAACAGTTGATATTTGAACTTGACCTAGTTGTTGTAAGTGAACATGTTCCTGTTGTAGCCCCTAGCAGCGTAGGTTTTTATTTAATCATGATTATGTAATCAGTAACCTGCTTTTTTGTATATGGCTTCGTCATCCCTTCTGTTCTAAAAAAGAAAAAAAAAAAGGTTCCAGTTTCTAGAGTTATTAGAACTACATTTAATTATATGCCCAACATATTTATTTTTGTGCAGAAGAAAAATGGTACATGTACTATACACATGACATTGACAGCCGAGTCAGTGTCATCGCTAGATGGAAAGATACAAAATGATATATCTAGAATATGTGAAAGATTAGCTAAAATAATCAGCAAAGACGTTCTAATCCTTATACACATGATAACAGATAACAAGCCAGTCCCTATGGACAATTAGTCTAACATCATCTATAATATCCGGAAAATCCATCACATCCTCTAATAATTAGGTTAATAAACCTCTAAGCAATCTGAGAAGAGATCTATTTTCTTGAAAGCTCTATTCCAACATATGTTAAGACTTTGGATTATTCCAATTAATTCTGCTATCGTTGGTGGGGAGGGTGTTGGATAACGATAAATTATAATGAAGATGAAATATTCACTAATATCTAAAATACTCAAGCATTATGATCAGCCATTATTTTATTTGTTTTGTACACTTTAATTATGAATTGAACTCGAGACTTCTCCCCCCATACTATGCACATGAAGAAGAAAAAATAAGTTATAACTGAATAATTATTTATAATTATTATGGTTAGAAATTTACAATATTTAAAAATTAGTTAATGGGATAATTAATTAATTACTATTATGAGACTCAAAATCTTTTAAGATTAAAGTGAAATTATTTATTAAGATTATTAATTTTGTAAATAAAAGAATTGAAAGTATTGAGTTGGATTATCCCATACTTATTTTTAATTAAACTGAGTATTATAATATTTTAAGAGTATAGTTGATGATGATTAATTGATAGTTGATAGTTGATGATTAATTATTGATATTGAGTAATGAGTTGTCTCTCTTCTCCCTCTTTTTGGCTGCTCTTTTTGTTTCCTTCCTTTTAGCTTGTCAATCATGATAATCTATTCCCTGATGTAAAAATTTCGAACTGAACAAGGATTCAACTTTTCAACTTTTGAACTGCCCTTGGTTCTTCTCTTTTAATTCCAAAAAGGATAGTATTCCGCGGATTTCCCTAGTGGTTGTGGCTAGCTGTGTGATCATCGTTATTTTGATTTTTATTTGGAAAAAGTGTTTATAAATTTTAATTTTTATATTATTTAATTGCCTATTTTGTATATTAATTTCTCCTCGGGTAATTAAATTAACTATTTAATTTTGTAAAAAAGTTTTTTGACTTGAAATTAATTAATAACATTTTTTGGGTGCATGAAATAGTGTGAGAATTTAAATTGAATTATTTAGTCACATTTATTGATTAAGTTAATTTATTAAATTCTCTATTAAGTTGTGTATATTTAGATTTATAGGCATATTAATGATATTTGTAATTAGCATGCAATTTTTTGAGGAATAGCCACAATATCTTTATTTATTAAATTTTGTTACATGCATTAATTAATCATATATAGATTTAAAATATCAATTATAATTAAATATATAGCTATGATTTATCTTTTCCCGTAAATAGATATATCATAATTATATATTTAATTAGGGTGTGATAGAATAACCTTGTTAATTTCTAAGTAACCTATATAGGTATTTGAAAATTACAAATGCATTCTAGTTCTATCACTTGAGATAAATACATGTTATGCTAATATTTTTGTCCACAAGTAGAAGTAATGATACATATTTATAACTGCTTGCATGCTACATTTGTGCTAAGCATGTACATGGAACAGTGAATTATGATTGCTTCAAATTCTATAACTCATGAGATTATTTGTACATTTGTTTGTTTTTATTATGTAGATCCAATTGCTAATCACAGGATTATGGCTTATGTAAGCAACAAAATAATCTTAAATGGCAGTATTAACTATGCTGATTGGAGAGATGGTGTTTTGCTGCAACTTGATTTCTTGGACTTGAATTATGCCTTGAGGTATGAAAAATCTAAAAAACCTAATGATGCCTCTTATGACCAAGAGACAAAGAAAATGTATAATATGTGGGAGCAGAGCAACTACTTATCTCTTCTGCTTATACAACAAAGGATCACTAGAAATATTAGGGGAGCAATACCTAAGTGCGACACAGCCAAAGGGAACTTGGAAGCCTTAGATAAGTAATTCAATCTGATAGACAAGCAGATGGGTAGTGTCATCATGTCTGAATTATGTGCTATGAGGCTTAAAGGTTTTGGTGGTGTGAGGCAACATATAATGAAGATTAGAGGTATGCTTTCATCATGTGTTACTTTTGAATCTAATTTTTCTAGCGTTAATGATAACACTTGGTGGATTGACACTGGTTTGATGATTCACATTTTAACTACCATGTAGGGCTTTCTATCAAGAAGGCCTCTAATCCCAATGAGGAAATTGTACTTTCAGGCAGTGGGAGAGGAGATCCTATGAAAGCTGTTGAAACTTTTTACAGAACTTTTTCAAATAATCATGTTTTAGACCTTTATAATATTTTTTATGATTCCTCTTATAAAAGGAATTTGATTTCTATGTCAAAACTTATTCCATTTGATTATCATTTAGTTCTTTCTAAGAAACTTAAGACTTTAACAAAGGATTATGTTTTGATTGTGAATTTAGTTATGATTGATGACTTCTTTAAAATTGTTTCTGATTTGCCTCAATCTTTTTTGTTTCGTGTGGTACTAAGAGAAGTGTCATCGATAAGAATTCTTATAGCATGTGGCATAGGAGATTGGGACATATCTACAATGATATAATCAAAAGGTTAAATATTCCATCTTAAAACTATTCAAAATTTGATTCTTGTGTGAACTGCATAAGCAAAAAATATACCAATAAGTCATATAAAGGGACTAAGAGAAGTTCTAAAGTGCTAGAAATTATACACACAGATATTTGTTGCCTTGATTTGAGTGCACATGGTCAAAAGTACTTTATCACCTTTATTGATGATTACTCACAATACATGTACATAACAATTGGGACAAATAGATTGGGAAACCAATCAAGATCGTGAGATTAAACCATGAAGAGTATTATAGCAGATACACTAGTGAAGGACAAGAGCCAGGTCCATTTGCTGATTTTCTTCGAGAGTAAGGTATAGTATGCCTAGATCATTTAACATGAATAGTGTAGCTGAAAGAAGAAATATGACCTTGCTGGATATGGTTAGGAGCATGATGAGTATCAGAAACTTCCATCTTCTTCCTTATGGAAGGAATCACTCAAGACAACCACATACATATTAAATAGGGTTCCAACAAAGGTAGTATCTAAGACACCATTTGAAATCTGGAAAGGATAGAATCTCAGTTTAAATCATTTCAAGGTATGAGATTGTCCTGCTAAGAGTGTACAATCCATAGGAGAAGAAGTTAGACCCCAATACCATTAGAGCTTACTTTGTAGGCTATGTAGAGAGGTCAAATGGTTATAAGTTTTATTGTCCTCCACCTTCTAAAACATTTGTAGAGTTTAGGAATGCCAAGTTTCTTGAGAATGATGTGATTAGTGAGAGTGATTATCTATTAGATGATCACATAGAGTGTAATATTTAATGATTATCCCACTGTTGGGATTGACATTGAATGTTATGTAGACCCTGTGGCTCAGGTTCACAATGCTGAACAAGATGAATACATACCGGATGTTCAACATATCATACTAGTAGAAACACCACAAAATGTGATAGATGTCCCTATTCAGCAACTTGGATCAACCCAAGAGGTTGAATTAAGGAGGTCAACTAGAGAAAGAAGATCGACATTGCTTAATGACTATGTAGTGTATTCTGCTGAAGTTGACTATGATATAAGTGTTGAGAATGATCCTTTAACATTCACTTAGGCCATGAAGAGTGCGAACTCTAAGTTGTGGCATGATACTATGATTGATGAAATGAATTCCATGGCGAACAACCATGTTTGGAAACTTGTAGAGTTGCCTAGTAGGTTTAAGGCCATTAGCTTTAAAAGGGTTTACAAAACTAAAAGAGACTCATAAGGCAATATTGATAGATACAAGGCTAGGTTGGTTGCTAAGGGCTTTAGTCAAGTGGAGGGAATCAATTACAGTGAAATATTTTTATCTGTATCTAAGAAATATTTATTCCTTATCATCATGGCATTGGTTGCCCCCATTTTAATCTGAAGTTGCACCAAATGGATTTAAAGTCTACTTTCCTCAATGGTGAATGGAGGAAAAAGTATATTGAAACAACGTGAGAGATTTATTGTAGAAGGTAAAGAACAATTGGTATGCAAGCTAAAGAAATCAATATATGGTCTGAAACAAGCTTCATGGTAGTGATACTTGAAGTTCCATGAAGTGATCATATAATTTGGTTTTGTTGAGAACATCATGGATAATTGTATATACCACAAGGCTAGTGAGAGTAGGATCATATTCTTGATTTTGTATATGGATGACAATTTACTTACTACCAATGATCTGGGACTATTGCGTGAGGTAAAGCAATTTTTGTTTAAGTGTTTTGATATGAAAGACATTGGTAAGGCATCTTATGTTATTGGCATAAAGATACATAAAGATAGAACCTAACTTTTTGTAGGCTTGTCTCAAGAAGCTTACATTATCAAGATTCTTGAACGATTCAGAATATAAAACTGTTCATATAACGTGACTCCTAGTGAAAAAGGAGATAAATTTAGTAAAAAACAATGTTCTAAAACTGAGCTTAAAAGGAAATAGATAGAAAATGTCACATATGCCTCAGTGGTAGGAAGCTTGATGTATGTACAGGTTTGTACAAGACCTGACATCGCTTTTGATGTGGGTATGTAAGGAAGATACCAAAATAATACTGGGAAAGCACATTGGACAGCTACAAAGAAGGTGTTTAGGTACCTATAAGGCACTAAACACAACATGCTCACATATAGGAGAACATATAATTTGGACGTAATTGGATGCTCAGATTCAGATCTTGGAGGATGCTTTGATACGAATAAGTCTACATCTGTTTACATTTTCCTATTAGCAGAAGGAGCTATATCGTGGAGAAGTGCTAAGCAAACTCAAACAGCTCCTTCTACCGGTGATGCTGAGTACATTGCATATTTTGAAGCAAGTTCACAGGTTATTTGGATAAGGAATTTCACTGCTAGGCTAAAGATTGTGGATTCAGTCTCTAAGCCAATCAGAATGTACTGTGATAATGCAGCTGCGGTGGCTATAGCGAACAACAAAAGGAATAAAAGATGAAGTAAGTTTGTTGAATTTAAATTCCTTTGCTTGAGAGAAAGAGTTTAAAATGGTCAAGTTTCCGTTAAACACATCAATACATTGGATATATTGGTTGATCCTTTAACGAAAGGATTAAAGCCGAATATCTTTATCACACATATACCTTATATAGGACTTCGTCTTCCTTTTGATTAGTAGAGGTATAAGCAATAAAATTAGATTTTGTGGTTTATATATCATTTCAAATTTGGGATTTTATACATTTATGTTAATGAAATTGATAAACATTGAGACATAAACTAAATGAACATTGAGTTAATGTATAATGTAATACCCATTAAGTGAAGATGCTACCTGTAATATATGGAAGGTAATACTCTATAAAAGGGGACTTATCGCCATGATTCTTGTAGCATGATATCAGTTTACCTAGACAGGGCAATGAAATTGAATATATGAGCCAAGTGGGAGAATGTGAGATATTTATTATAATATAACTATTTAGATATTAATTAAGATAATTAATAAATATTTTTGAGTGTGGCCTATAGTCATTTGGATACAGTTCAAGGTGAGTTATTGACTCAGTTTATTAAGGTTAATTTTATGATGATGGAAATTAACAATTGAGAATTATTCGTGTGATAGTTTATGAGTCCTAGAGTGATAACCTAATTTCTCTGCTTACTCCTGAAGGTTCCCCACTAGTGATGAAAGTACACAAGTTGCCATCATTGTCTCTAATCACTAGCTAGAAGAACTTGTTAATTATCTAATAGTATTTTCTGATTGATAGGTCACTAAGTTGAGTTCCAGTTTTTTCTCATTCAATTAAGCTAATGGTAAGAGATAACTTTAAGTCTTCCGCTACATCTCATATAAATTTTATACTTATATATATCATAATCTGGATTGATTAGATTGTGTAAGATATGTTTATATTCTAACATAGCATCTTACCAACACATCCTCGTAGCGCCATTCACAACCTTTGATATCAGAATCTCTTATTCTGCAGAAAAGTTCCTGGCAATCCGTTTCAACGATCACCCTCCTGCCCTTCAAATTATCATCACACTTCAGGGCTTCCAATATGCCAAGCTTTCTGCCGTTAAAGCAGATCCTGCACTTCCTTCCCATCCCACCAACGAATCTGCCAAATTCATCTCTTATTACCAGTCCTACCTAAGCTAGCATACTACTCTTCCTGAAAGAAGCATCAACATTCAACTTTATTATATTGATTGTCTACATGTTACTGGATTTTAACAAAATGTTATGTGCAGTTTTCCGTGATATATGAAGCCCGTGCAAATAGTGGTATTGACAGGATGAGGATTATTGACACGGTGGCGAAATCTGTTCCTGGACCTCATAAAGTTGATCTCAAAAATCCTGATAAAACCATCGTAGTACAAATTGTCAAGGTAAGAACGAGACTCTCTTGCTGAAATATAATTTGAATTTCATTGCTCATGGTGAGGTGAAAAAGCCAAGATCATGTCAAAATAGACTTTACATGGTGTTGTTACTGCTTTGCTGATACCCTTAGAGTCATTTCTTATCTTCATGCATTCGGATTCTTATGTTATAACGAATCATGAAAGGGGACTAAACCATTAGGTTAGAACAGAAAACCAGTGAAGTGAACTCACCGTAGTTTTGATAATAATTGTGTAAATCAAACTTTTGGTATTCTGCATTAGACATTTATTATTTTTATTTTAGAAAATGTTTTAACCTGATTGGATCAAAATTTGGAGTATTGGACTATGGAATCATACCGTGCTTCTGTATCTCAATTCAATGGCTGGTCGGCTTCAAAGCATATAATGTTATTGTTCTTCCCTCAAGGAAGAGTTTAGATTCAATTATAGTCTTTAGATTCAAATATAGTGTTATTGTTTTTAAATTTGTTTTCGTAGACATATTGCCAATATATATATATATAGCTAAACAAGCCTATTTATCTTTCTTTTTTTTCAGACCGTATGCATGATCGGTGTCATTGAAAAATATAAGGAATTAGCCAAGTACAATATGAGGCAGTTAACATCGAAAAAGGGCTGAATGGTATGTAAAGTTGCGCACCATACTTGTGATGTTTGTGAAGCAGATTTTGCCCACCTAGTTAACCATTTTGAAATGCCATGGTAGTAACGTATAAAAAAAATGCTTTATTTCATTCATTCTTTGTCTTAGCTGCCTCTTGGTGAAGCATCATATTTGGATTGTTTACATTTTTTATTTTTTACTACAATAATACTCTTTCAATTCTTAATATATAATTTATTTAACTAATTTAATTAGATTAAAAAAGTTAGTTAAATTAGTTAATATATTTTTTTTCTAAATTACTATAATTATCTTCCTTAACTCCCACCCTCCCTATCTTAATTATTGATTATTGCAGATAGAGTATTCATAGGAATAATTTAAAAAAAAGTTAATAAATATAGGAAATAGATCTTATATTTAATACTAAGATCAACTTTCTAATTAACTCCTATATTAAGGAACGGAGGAGTAATTTTTATTTTTAAATGAAATATGTCTTTGAATTGATGTAATGCATGGAATAAATAATAACATACTAAAAATCTCTTGAGGAAGAATACATTGACTTGGACAAAATTTTGAAGAAGAAATTTAAGATTCAAATTTGAACAAGAGCTTAATGCATGTTACACTTTTTTATATAAAAAAAAATTAAAAATGGTATCATATAAAGAAAGAATGCCATTAGGAAGATAGTATTCAACAAACATATGCCATAACTTAGCAATATCTCTTTTCAGAACTCTAAGCATAGCAATTGTACAAAAAAATAATTAATCAAGTTTTTATTCAATCTTATAAAATTTATTTAATAGAGTAAGAATAGAGGACTTTTTCATTTTTTTTTCTATAGATTTAACCTTTACGATAAGGTAAAGTTTATTATTCTTGGTTTATAAATATCCAAATTTGGATGGCTAAATACCCCATAAATAGTTCGAACGGTATAAAAACACGAATGGTTTGTAGAGGAACCCTATCTTCTCTGATACATTTGACACATGCAATTTCTTTTTTATTAATGCTTTTCACAATTTGTACTTGAACTCCAAATTAGAAGGGGGAAAACTGCCTTATTTTTTGAGACCTTGCAATAGTGTTGATTAGGGAAAATTTTCACCATTAGGAAACTGATTCTTACTTGATTTCTTCTAAATATCATTGAAGAATATCTTTAGTGAGTCCAAGATTTCTTCTAATTCTTTTACTTAAATTTAAAATGTTGATTTGTCAATATAAATTTTTTCTTTAACTAATAATTTATTAATTTAAAAAATTACATTAAATTATAATTAATTATTTTCATGATCATTTAATTCTACTAATTTTTTTTACGACTCTTGTTTCTTTTGATAATATGCAGCTCAGAGTTCAAAATATAGACGCCAATTTCAATATTAAATTCACCCAAGTTAAAAAAGTTTGATTAATGCTAATAAACAACTACAAAAATTTCACCAATACCTAAATGATGAAATTCTACAATAAGAACAATAACTATACGATAAGTGTAAAGATTATTTATTCCATCATTAAATCACAAGATACAGAAATTTCCTACGTCAAATTGGCAATTAGCCAAACATGTATTAATATATCTTATTGATAAAGCTATTGTTATTGTCACAAGTAACAATTATATATAAGAATATTAAATTAAAAAGTTCCTAACGTTACTCTATAGACAATTTATAGCGACACAATGAGCATGTATGACTTGTTTCCAGCCATTCTATAATGCAGTTATTGTGATAAACATGGTCACATGGTGTTGCTGAAATATCGCCATTATCATTATCTTAGAAATTCTCCAAACAAATGCTGCATCGGTTTGCATTTATCTTCTCATCAGACAAATTGATTTTCCTGAGGGATGCTATAGCTTCTTGTATTGCCGGAATCAGAGATAGCTCTGACATGGCCGTATAGAATTCGTCTAACTCAGGATCACTAATGGGCGTCATACCTTGATTGTTTCCAGGTAGAGAGTCAACATTGATATTAAAATTTCTAAGTTGCATGTGACCAGAAATATTGTTGAACTGAAATTCAACAAATAAAGGTATCAGGCGATAAGTAGTTTCAGCAGTAGTAGTTCGATTGTTGCTTGATGATAAGATATTATCCCAGAAGCCAATTAATATATGTATGTTTTTTTTTTTGGTAAAAAAAAATTATGTGAGTTCGGCACTAGTTCCATACTAAGGTAGGACACAGCCCTAGTGTTTAGAGAGTATTTATAAGGAACTTACGAGATAACCTACCAAATGAGCCTTTACAACGGTAGTAGAAATCGAATTCACTTCTTTGTAGAATGTGAGTACATTTCTTACTATTTGTATTAATTCTCATTAGCCCAATAAATGTATGTAGTCTTCATAAAGATAGTTGGACAAGGTTGCGTGAAGAAATCCAAGAACATCTTGAAGTAATTCTTCACCAGACATAATGAAAGAAGGATATCGAAAGACTTCAAAAGATGTGGTTCCAACCCATACATTTGATGAGAATCTATGATGATAAACAATAAATCTAATGTCAAAATTACCTTCGATCGAGTCTTCCAAAATTGTATGAAGGGATGTCATGACTCCTATCTGAAATTTGAATGAGGCTAAAGAAATATTAATTCTCTCTAGAATAGATGAATTTTTCTTATAAGAATAAAATTAGATAAAGAAATATCAGATATGTAATAGAGATAAAAACACAGAATACAAAGAGATAGATACATGGTGATTTAATTTTCAATGAAAATATTTATTTTAATTTAAAAGATGGAAAGTTAATTATCCCGGGAATTTATATTTCAGTCCATAAATTTCATAAGTTTCTCTCATAAACAAAAAAGAGGAAAGAAGATTTTAAAAGGCATCAACGTGAATTATAAATTGATTCAAATTATAATATCACTTTCAGTCCAAAAAAATTATAATGTCACCGAGGCTCATTTAATTTTCATGTTCTTTAAGTGATTGTATTGGGCAAAATTCTTTAAGTATATTTATTTACATAAAAATTAAAGAAAATTAATTAGAATATTAGAAGACTTACTTTGCACAGAATTTGTAAAATCCTTCTCTAGACTGAGCACTTCAAGAATGGTATTCAGTTGCTTAACCCTATCTATACTAAGGGTTTTATGAGAATAAAATTACATAAAGAAATAGAGATAAAAAATCATGAAAGAATAGAGATACATACTGATTCAAATTATATTAGATAAAGAGTAGAGAAAGATAATGATTAGTATTCTGTATAAAAAAAATGATAATGGTTAGTTCTCAAAGAGATAGATAATGGTTTAAATTTTGATAAAACAAAATTATCTTTATTAAAAAGATAAAAAAAATTAATTTTCCCAATAATTTATATGTCAATCAATCAATTAATTCTAATTATATTTTCTAAAACTCGAAATCAAGCCGTCTTTGTATCTATACTCCCTTCGGTCCTTAATATAAAATCCATTTGACTTTCTTGGATAAATTAAAGAAGTCAAATAAATTAGTTAACTATGATCAAATCTAACATCTCAATATGAATTAATATTATATACCGGTAATTTACCTAAATTATTCAACTAACTCTTACATTAGTTATAATTAAAGATATTTATTTAGCTTATTTAATCTATCTAAAATATTCAATTAGCTCTTGTTGGAAAATAGGTTAGTCCACCCATGATGGAGTAGGCCCAGATTCATATGAGTATATACATTTTTCTCTTCTTTTTGGAAAGGACAAACATGTGGGAATGGGAAGTTATATGTTAATCCCACTCCTCCTACCATGAATAGATGTATGTGAGACAAAAGAGAAGAGGGTGTGCATTTTGTATTTTTTTGCTTGGTTGTTCTCTGTCTCTCTGTGCAGTGTCCAAAGCTCTCTTCCCACTAGTGTATTTGTTTTGTAAATAGACTGTGACCCTGCCAAAGGTGCTCCAGTTTCGCGTGAGTATCTTGGTGAATTAAAGTAGCATGCAAGGTATGCCTAAAGACCTATATTGGTATTATTAGACGATTTTATGCTTTTGCTGGTGTTATGCGATTTTTTGGTTGTTTGAATGTATATGTCCTTATTTATTTTTTAAGTGTTTATTATGTGATAAGATGCATGGAGCATACATTTAAACTATAAAACAAAAGTGAACACGTTGCAGTCTGTAGGAGAGCTTCTTCATTCAAAATTAGGTCATTAGAAAACTGTAATTTTAGGCTTTGAAATTAGTCACATTGCATAGAGCACGAAAAAATGAAGAAAACGATACTAAGAACGTCAAAAACGAATGTCAGATGGAGAAGTTACGGTAAAAAAGGGACGTATTAACCAGTCAGGTCTACGCGAACCAACTAAAGGTCAGGGATGATCAAAATAGTATTTTTTTTTTATCATCCACCAAAACGGCGTCATTTTGAGTTAAGATTCCCCCTCTTTTTTACACCAAAACGCACCGTTTTGGCCCAAAAAAATTGTTTAGGCTACGATTGGGCTAAGCGCATTTGGGAAAAAAAAAACTTTTTTTAGCAATAGGGGTATGGGCAGGTCGGAATAGTGGATTCAACTCAGATCCACAAATAAAAAATAATAACTTTTAAAATTTTATAAAAGGGAAAAATCTTGTGGCTGACACGTGGCAGCAGCCACATGGCAACACCAGACTTGCGCGTGTAATGCACGCGCTAGTGACAAGAGTGGGTTTGTTCAAATTTTTTAATTTTTTTTCTAAATTTTTCCTTTTTGGGGAGGGTGAGGGAGCTTAAGGCCTCTAATTGAGGTATGTTTTATTCCTAAAAATCCCTAAAATCAATATCTTTATTTTGATATATAATTTACCTATTTTTGGAGGCAATTCTTAACCTATTTGTGAGTATTCAATATATTTTCTTGTATTTTATAGCGTTTAAAAATTCTCAAAATTTAGGATAATTGATATATTTTAATATTTAGGTGAAAATAACTTCATCTAGCATTGAATGTGTAGGATATAGTTTATATGATGATATCTCATATATAGATGATGAGTTACTAGTGTTTAAACCTTAAAATCATGATGAGAATCAGGAACTTCTTGGTGAAGAGGATCCATAGAATGATCTTATAGAAGGTCTAGATGTCAATGACCCAGAGAAGTGTAAGGAATTAGAAGACACGCAGCAGAAATTAACTTAAAAAATTTTTCATTCCCTGCCAGGATCTACCGTATGTGTTTAAGTCAAGTGGAAAGAAGTATTACCCTCAGTATTCAGTCGCGACTTTCTCAGCTTCTAGTTGCGACGTCCACAGCTTCTCTCTGCGGCTCGTGATCTCTTTTCAATCGCAAGAAGTCGACGACTCAGGTCGGCTTTCTCTACTGGTATCCACACGAACAACATTCTAACCACGAATGACATGCTAGTACCTCCTGTCCCTCCAGGGCTTACTCAAGAATTCGTCCTCTCCGTCTCTATTTCGGCAGTTTCTTATCTGCAAACCTTTTACGGATTCTCATTCACACTTTTTTTTCTGTCCCAACCGTAGCTCCTAAATATCAGATATATAGGATGTTATTCGTGTGACAACATACTTGAATTTTTTGAATTAATCTTATATTAATTCTGAAATTAATACAATATCATATATTGTATAATTTGATAAGAAACTAATTAAATAAATAGTGTTTGTATTAAATCCGTCCCACAAATTTAATTCACCCATTTATTTAATTTAAAATAAAGATAACACGGAATTACATTTGATTTATTCTCATAAATCAAATTTGAGATTTCATATCAATTTGAATTTCAAATTCAAACGTGATAGAGATTTAATTTTATCCTTGTAAATTAAATCTTATAAATATCTCTTATATGAGATATCATATCAATTTGAATTTCAAATTCAAACGTGATAGAGATTTAATTTATCCTTATAAATTAAATATTATAAATATCTCTTATATATAATATATATATACGAATATAAATATAAATAAATATATACATCCACCCTAGATCATTCATTGAATCTGGACATGTCTTAGATTCAATGAATCTGGACATCATAGCTCGTGTTAGGCTATTTTGTATGCGACCCTATAGGCCCATATGAAGTTGGCAGTAGGCCATTTACTATACTGACTCACAAGTCGCAAGCGGTCTCTAGCAAGACATCACGACTACCCAAATCATATGAGGATCGATGAACGATGTAACCTTTTATACAACCATATCATGTCCCTTTTGTCACACGATATTTTGGTCATGGATGAGGCATGGAGAATGTCATCCTCCTATTCCTGACCGTTACTTTCTCGATCCCTAAGTAGTCTGACTATAGAAATGGAACTACCTTTCTATTATAGTATGGCCATACATTTCTCAGACTCACTCATCGAGGGGCCCATAATATCTCTCTACGAATGTGAGGGACAAACTCCATCTTGACCATTCACATTCCTCCGCACGGAAAACCACTAAGCCCGAATATAGTCTTTATGATCACTTGGTCAAAAGTGACTTTTGACTAGGTTAAAGCTGAGCATTTGTCATGTAGGAATCCATGATGATCTCAGGGCAAAGGGCATAGTGACATGTTTGTATATGAGAGAAGCTTATGACTTAACCCATGCAGCTCTCTCATAGCGGGTCGGTCTAACACCTTGTACTCTTACATGTGCCTATAACTTTGATTTATATCTCTATACATTTTCAGAGTCGTACTGGTCTTATTTCATCTCTGCTCCCGCATGGATGACCTACCAGGGACATTTAAGGTAAGATCATGAGTTATCCAAGGATGGTCATCATAGTAAACATGCAAATAATATGATAACACAATTAATAAATTCAGAAATCAATAATGTTCATAAGACAATGATTGGCCCCTAGGGCACAATTTCCAACAACCTCCCACTTGCACTAGGTACAATCATTAATTTGACTAATTCCCATTGACCTAACATGACGCTCATGCTTTGCCTGCACAAGCGACTTTGTTAGAGGATCATCAACATTATCTTCTCCTGCTACTTTGCATATTTTTATATCACCTCTATCGTTGATTTCTCTGATGAGATGAAATCGCCTGAGTATATGCTTGGTCCTTTGATGTGACCTAGGCTCTTTGGCCTGTGCAATGGCACCGCTATTGTCACAGAGCAAAGTTATTGGATCTGAGATGGTAGGTATCACCCCTAGTTCTTTGATGAACTTCCTGAGCCAAATGGCTTCCTTAGCTGCATCAAATGCTGCTATATACTCAGCTTCCATTGCAGAATCTGCTATAGTACCCTGCGTAAAGCTCTTCCAGTTTACTGTTCCATTATTGAGGAGGAATATATATCCAGACTGCGATTTTTGGTCATCCTGGTCAGTTTAGAAACTCGCATATGTGTAACCAATTACACAGAGTTTGTCATCCAATCCACCATAGACCAAAAATAAGTCCTTAGTCCTTCTTAAGTACTTAAGGATATTCTTGACAACAGTCCAATGGCCCTCATCAGGGTCCTATTGATATCTGCTAGTCATACTTAAGGCAAACGAGACACCCGGTCGAGTACATAACATGGCGTACATGATAGATCCTATGGCCGAGGCATATGGAACTTTACTCATGCGACCTTGCTGATCAGATGTACTAGGACACAGATCTTTGCTGAGATGAATACCATGAGACATGGGTATGAAACCCCTCTTTGATTCATGCATACTGAACCTATGCAATATTTTGTCTATATATGTAATATGACTGAGTCCTAGAAGTCTTTTAGATCTATCTCTATATATCCTGATTCCTAGGATGTAGGTGGCTTCACCCAAGTCTTTCATCGAGAAAGACTTTCCTAACCAAGACTTAACAATCTGCAAGGTAGGAATGTTATTTCCAATAAGTAGGATGTCATCGACATAGAGTACTAAAAACACAACTGTGCTCCCACTAACCTTCTTGTACACACAAGGTTCATCAATGTTTTGAAGAAATACAAACTCTTTGACTACTTCATCAAAACGATGATTCCAACTCTGAGAGGCTTGCTTCAGTCCATAAATGGACCTTTGAAGCTTGCACACTTTACCAGAGTCCTCGAAACGCACAAACCCTTCAGGTTGTGTCATGTACACATCCTCAATGAGCTTTCCATTAAGGAAGGTTGTCTTGACGTCCATCTGCCATATTTCATAGTCATAATATGTTGTTATGGCAAAGAGGATTCTGATTGATTTGGCCATTGCAACTGGGGAAAAGGTCTCATCATAGTCCACACCATGAGTTTGAGTAAATTCTTTTGCAACCAATCGTGACTTGAAGACATTTACATTGCCATCCATGTCAGTTTTCTCCTTAAAAACCCACTTGCACCCGACAGTTGTTACACCTTTAGGTGGGTCAACTAAGGTTCAAACTTGATTGTCGTACATAGATTGCATCTCAAACTTCATGATATTAAGCCATTTTTCAGAGTTTGGTCTCACTATAGCTTCTTGATAGGTAGTCGGCTCATTATGCTCAATGAGAAACACATTACGACTGTCAGAAATCAGAAATCCATATCTCTGGGGCTGAAGTCGTGTCCTATTAGATTTCCGTGGCCCTTGCATGACTTGAGGAGTCTCAACAACTTGTTGTGAGTCTTCTTTATTTTCCATCTACGGTTTTGTGGTGTCTTGTGGCTCTCGAACTTCTTTGAGGTATACCTTTCTCCCACTGGTTCTTTTAGAGATAAATTCTCGTTTGAGAAAGATACTATTTCTGACAACAAACACTTTTTTATCAGCAGGGTTGTAGACATAGTATCCCTTAGTTTCCTTAGGATATCCCACAAAAATGTACTTTGAGGATTTGGGCGCTAATTTGTCTGAGGCTTGTTGCTTAACATAGACTTCACATCCCCAAATCTTGAAGAAAGACAAACTAGGTGTCCTCCCAGTCCATATCTCATATGGAGTCTTTTTAATTGCCTTAGATGGATCACGATTGAGTGTTAATGCAACTGTCTATAGGGCATGGCCCCAAAAGGAGGGTGGAAGATCTGTTTGACTCATCATAGATTGAACCATATCTAATAGTGTTCGATTCCTCCATTCAAAAACGCTATTCCATTGTGGTGTCCCTGGAGGAGTCAATTGTGAGACTATCCCATAACTCCTAAAATGATCAATGAACTATTGGCTCAAATATTCACCACCCCTATCAGATCGAAGGGCTTTAATTGTTTTGTCAAGCTGGTTTTGTACTTTATTTTGAAATATTTTGAACATTTCAAAAGATTCAGATTTATGCTTTATCAGATAGATGTACCCATATCTGCTAAATTCATCTATGAATATTATGAAGTACGAATAACCTCCTCTAGCATTTGTGTTCATCGGTCCACACACATCTGTATGTATGAGGCCCAATAAATCAGTGGCCCTCCCACTGTGCCCAGTGAAAGGTGACTTTGTCATCTTTCCTAACAAACAAGACTCACAAGTGTCATATGATTCAAAATCAAATGAGTTGAGAAATCCATCTTAATGGAGTTTGGAAATGTGTTTCTCATTTATGTGGCCCAGACGACAGTGCCAGAGGTATGTCGGATTCAAATCATTTGGTTTGATCCTTTTGGCAGTTATGTTATAGATATTTCCAAGATTGGGTTGTTTCAAATTTAATATGTAATGATCAACATGCAAATCACCATAAGCATAGAAAATATCATTACGATAAATAGAATATCTACTATTCCCAGCAATGGAAGTGAAACCTTCCTTATCCAAATAAGAAAGTGAAACTATGTTACTACTTAAAGCAGGAACATAATAGCAATTGTTCAAAACTAACAAAAGCCCAGTGGGCAGAACTAATTCATAAGTGCCTACAGCTAACGCAGTAACCCTTGCTTTGTTTCCAACTCGTAGGTCAACTTCACCCTTTTTCAGCTTCCTACTGTCCTTTAGTCCCTGCACATTTGTACAAATGTGAGAACCACATGCAGTATCTAATACCCATGTGGTGGAAGTAGAAAGATGAATGTCTATAACATAAATACCTAAAGCGATAGCCCCGCTATCCTTCTTGTTCTTTTTCAGATCTTCGAGGTAGAGTTTGCAATTCCTCTTCCAATGACCAGGTTCATTGCAGAAGAAGCAGACTCCTTCCTTCGGAGGCTTTGCCTTCTTTGGTGCAGGCTTGGTTTCGGGCTTGCCTGACTCTTTGGTCTTACCTTATGAGCCATGACCCTTCCACTTGCCTTTGCCTTTCTTTTTCATACCCTTTCCTTTTTGAACCATCAAAATAGTACTGGGCTTCTTCTTAAGACTCAGCTCAACAGTTTTAAGCATCCCATATAGTTCAAAAATAGATTTCTCCATGTTGTTCATGTTGTAATTCATGACAAACTGGTCATAACTTTTCGAGAGTGAGTTCAAGACCAAATCCGTAGCTAACTCCTGGCTCATGGGAAATCCAAGCCTCTCAAGGTGGTCAATGTACCCTTTCATCTTTAAGACATGAGTACTGATTGATGCACCTTCAGCCATTTTGCAGGAATATAAGGCCTTAGTAGTCTCATACCTCTCTTGCCTTGCCTATTGCTGGAACATTTCCTTGAGATGCACAATCATCTCATAAGCCTCCATGTGTTCTAGATCTCTTTGGAGCTCCAGAACCATGGTGGCTAGCATCAAGCATCCCACATCGACAGAGTCTTCCTTATGCTTCGTGTAAGCATCTCTCTGAGCTCTAGGAGCATTGGCTGCTGGCTCCTCAAGAATGGGTTGATCTAGGACATGTACCTTTCTTTCCTGCTTGAGAACAATTCTCAAGTTCCTAAACCAGTCAAGAAAATTTGTCCTATTGAGTTTGTCCTTCTTAAGGATAGATCGCATCGATAATATAGCAGTATTACTAGTCGTCATGATTCTACAATTAAAATATGCAATTGAATTAGCAATCTCCCACTAAATAAACAACCCTCAATGCAATAGTTAGTGGGCTAAGATCCATATTTGGCTCAAACTTAAGTTCACTTTAGCAGGACGCTTAAATTAAGTTATTTAGGTAGGTAACACCTTTACCAATTACATCAAATGTAACTCTTAGATATTCATGGGATTCTATCATCATATGATCTGGCATATTTTCAATCCCATCTAATGCCTTGAGACCCAAAACTGTTTTGTTAATCTCAATTAAGTCAAACAATAATAAACATGTGAGAGTAGCATTATTACTCTTGGTTATCTCCCCAAGATAACTCAAATGCACCCACTTTGGCGGAGTCCACAATTGAGCGATCGAGGTTTTGACAAGTGTTCATAAATTGACGGTATTATGACTTAAGATTTCATTTAGAGGGCTTAATTTAACTATCTAATTTATAAGAATGCATGTTTCTCAGTTTGTATCTCATACAAGTAATATGCATATGCTGATATAATCATAAGATGCATAATTTAAACGTCATACAATATGGCTTACCTATCCTAAGTCCACTCAAGCCAATGAGAAGAGCTCTCTAGTAAGAAAAGGGAAATTACATATAGAAACATCTTTTAACATTCGAGGGGAGTGAGATGAGAAGAGAAGGTACATTAAGAGTATATAGAGGAAGGCACGACACGCAGGCCGTATTTAAAAATTACAACACTTGCAATCTAGAGGCATATTGTTCACCATACTCAAACATTCAAGAATCAATATTCAGATTTAATTGAAGGGCAATTAATGTTTCAAAACTAAAATATTCATAAAACAGTATATGTTACGGTTATGTTGCGCTACGAATAGGTAGCCACTGTGGTCCCGCTAGCCAGTTAGCGGGTAGGGTGTGGGGCAGCGGCCCGAGAAAAAAAAATTATTTCATAAATAATCATAAATCTGAATTCATTTTTCTTAGACCCCCATTAATATTAATTGATCAAATCAAAACGCATGCACCACCGATTTCAATTCCCTTTCAGATTCCTTATATGTCCAAAGCTCTCTTCCCACTAGTGTATTTGTTTTGTAAATAGACTGTGACCCTGCCAAAGGTGCTCCAATTTCACGTAAGTATCTTGGTGAATTAAAGTAGCATGCAAGGTATGCCTAAAGACCTATATTGGTATTATTAGCCGATTTTATGATTTCGCTGGTGTTATGCGATTTTTTGGTTGTTTGAATGTATATGTCCTTATTTATGTTTTAAGTGTTTATTATGTGATAAGATGCATGGAGCATACATTTAAACTATAAAACAAAAGTGAACACATTGCCGTCTGTAGGAGAGCTTCTTCATTCAAAATTAGGTCATTAGAAAACTGTAATTTTAGGCCTTGAAATTATTCATATTGCATAGAGCACAAAAAAATGAAGAAAACGATACTAAGAACGTCAAAAACAAATGTCAGACGGAGAAGTTACGGTAAAAAAGGGACCTATTAACCAGTCAGGTTTATACGAACCAACTAAAGGTCAGGGATGATCAAAATAGTATTTTTTTATCATCCACCAAAATGGCATCATTTTGAGTTAAGATTACCCCACTTTTTTACGCCAAAACTCACCGTTTTGGCCCAAAAAAATTGTTTAGGCTACGATTAGGCTAAGCGCATTCAGGAAAAAAAACTTTTTTTAGCAATAGGGGTATGGGCAGGTCGGAATAGTGGATTCAACTCAGATCCACAAATAAAAAATAATAATTTTTAAAAATTTTATAAAAGGGAAAAATATGGTGGCTGACACGTGGTAGCGGCCACATGGCAGCACGCCAGCACCAGACTTGCGAGTGTAATACACGCGCCAGTGACGAGAGTGGGTTTGTTCAATTTTTTAATTTTTTTCTAAATTTTTCCTTTTTGGGGAGCTTGAGGGAGCTTAGGCCTCCAATTGAGGTATGATTTATTCCTAAAAATTCCTAAAATCAATATCTTTCTTTTGATATATAATTTACCTATTTTTGGAGGCAATTCTTAACCTATTTGTGAGTATTCAATATATTTTCTAGTATTTTATAGCGTTTAAAAATTCTCAAAATTTAGGATAATTGATATTTTTTAATATTTAGGTGAAAATAACTTCATCTAGCATTGAATCTGTAGGATATAGTTTATATGATGACATCTCATATATAGATGATGAGTTACCAGTGTTTAAACCTTAAAATCATGTTGAGAATGAGGAACTTCTTGGTGAAGAGGATCCATAGAATGATCTTATAGAAGGTCTAGATGTCAATGAAATAGAAAAGTGTAAGGAATTGGAAGACACGCAGCAAAAATTAACTTAAAAAATTTTTCATTCCCTACCAGGATCTACCGTATGTGTTTAAGTCAAGTGGAAAGAAGTATTACCCTCAGAATTCAGTCGTGACTTTCTCAGCTTCTGGTTGCGACGTCCACAGCTTCTCTCCGCGGCTCGTGATCTCTTTTCGATCGCAAGAAGTCGACGACTCAGGTCGTCTTCCTCTACTGGTATCCACACGAACGGTGTTCTAACCACAAACGACGTGCTAGCGCCTCCTGTCCCTCCAGGGCTTACTCAAGAATTTGTCCTATGACTCTGAGAGCACTTATAGGGGACTTACAAGATCGCCTACTAAATGAGCCCTCACAACAGTAGTAATAATTGAACTAATGTCCTTGTAAGATAAGAGTAATTTTTTTATTATATATGACAACTCTCATTAGCAAAAAGAGTATTAGTTAGTTAGTCTACTGGGTCGATATCCTAAGGCCCAATAGAGACTAGGTCTAGATTTATGTTAATATGATTTAGATATTAGATAGTATATTATCCCTATGAATACGGGATTAGAATAAAGTCACTTAGTATCTTATTTTATTTTATTTTATTCTGATTCTCCTTATCTTGTATTTTCACCCTATTTGTTTCGTGTAATTCCCTTCAATAATTAATACAATACATTCTCTTTCAAGAACACACACAATCCAACTAAGAGCGACCCATAAACTCTATTCCAAAGGAAATTCAATTTTGGTGCAAAAATTCAAGATATGTTACCAACTAAACATCAAATTTCAGTTCCAAAAATTGAATAATCACATATTCCTTACAATGGATTTTTTTTTGTTACAAAAAAGTTTAGGCAAGTTCGACACCTGTCCCATACCAAGGTCAAAGCACAACCCTATATCTCATAGTACTTATTGGGGATTTAAAAGATCGCCTGCCAAAAGTAGTTTTATAACGGCAGGTAGAATCAAACTCGTATTTTTGTGGAATACAAGTATATTTCTTACTATCTATGTCAACTCTCAGTTTTACTCGTGAAGAACTTGAAAAGATCTTTTTGCAAAGAAGTGGTGTTATCAATCACTAGATTATCGCAATAGGCTTGTTTATTCCTTTGTGAAGGATAAATTAGGGTTACGTTTCCTTGATGTTGGGCTTTTAATTGTTCTTTCATTCTTCTTTTTAGTTAAAATAAAAAAAAATAAAAAGGTTTCCATACTAATATAAGGGGAGAAGAACTTTGTCCATGCATCAACATAGTCCTACACTACAGTAGCTTTTAAAAAATAGCTTTTAAATAAGAGTTTATATAAAAAAAGTAGTTCTAAATAAATAAGTATTTGGATAGTTATTACTAAAATAACTTTATAATTAGAAAATTACTAAAAAGGGTATAATTTTATTAAAAGTATGAGATAGGAGGAGGGTAAAAAAGATAGAGGAGGGAGAAGAGACGGTGAAAAAAATAGAAGAGAGAAGAAAGATAGTGGAAAAGATAGAAAAGAGATAAGAGATAGTTAAAAAGATAGAAGAAAGATGAGAGATAGTGAAAAATATAGAAGAGATATGAGAGAGAGCGTAAAAAAAGAAAGGTAAAATAATGATTGAGTAGTTTATAAGTTCTTTACTGTTCTAAAACATACATTAACCATCTTATCTAAAACTATAATTTTAAACTATAATTTGATCTAAAAACTCTTTTAGACAAATATAATTATTTATTTTAAAATTTTACCAAACCAAAATTTAGGTTAAAAACCTTTTTAAAACCATGATTTGGGAGTTTCCCAAACACACCTATGAAGCATGCCATTCACGTATGAAAAATTTGGGAAGTGGTTTGTATAGCAAGTGGTTTGGGATTTAAGTATCTAAGCATACTTGATCCACATCCAATGTCATTTTCATCCAGTTTAGTTAAGCAATTATTGACAGAACCATATCTTCACCAATTTACCCAATGTGATGTTTTCTTGTAATGGCAGAACATAATAATTTCTCCATTTCTTAATATAAAAATTAATTAATTTTTTTCAATAAATTAAAAAACCTAAATAAATTAATTAATTGTAACTAAATCCAACTTTAAAGATGAATTCATATTACATACTTCTTACTCTACTTAAATTAGCCAACTAATTCATATATTAATTATAATTAATTAATTTATTTAATTTCTTTAATCTATCTAAAAAAATCAAGTAATTCTGACATTAAGTACCAGAGGTACTACTAACATCTTTCGCCAAGTATTTAAGGGTGAGAACCGGAAAATATTGTTCACACATATCTGGTCAAAAGACACCACAAGAACAAAAACGGCCGTAAAATGGGATGAGCTCAATTTATCAATTTAGGCCCGTTCCCCTATGAGCAAAATTTTAAATACATCAAGCTAATGTAGAAGAGTATGTTCTAAAAAGTGCCACCGACAAAGTTTGATAGATGGTTAGATCCCTTAAACATGATGTCCTAAACAGATTAGTCTTTAATTATCGGCTGGGGATATCTCCTGAACTCTACATAAAATCGCCTGACACCCATGGCAAGAAAAAATATATTAAAATCTGGCACCTTGACCAGGTCAGAAGTTTGACTGAATTGTTCTAAATCCGCATCATCTGGGTTCACTTATTAGAGAACGTAATTCTTGCCGAAATGTCGGAATTTTGTCTGCTTCAACAACCATGACTAATCCCATTGACCTGTAATTCTTTAGCTGTAATAGGCAAAACATGAATACCAAATTCAGAATTACAGTAAGATATGGTGATAGGGTAATTTAAGCAAGAAAATAAAACTGTAATTCTAATTATTTTAAAATTCTTAACGTTGAGAGCATCAAAATGGATTCCAATTACTTAGACTTTGTCATTTTGTTTGCACTCTATCTTGATCATGTTAATTTGGTATTCCTATCTAATCCTTGAATGTAGATTGTAGAGGGGAAGATGAAAATGAAGCTCAAAACCTCAATGGTTATTTTTTTATACTATGAACTCATAACCAACGCTATTTTTATATCCTATTATCAAGTATTTGAGCAATTAATTAATTCAATTTTGGGGTTCCAACCTGTCCCTCCCAGTATGTGTCTTCTTTGAATTCGAACTCAAGACCTAAAAGAATCTAACGAGGCCTTGCACCACTCTAAATGTTACACTTTTCATCAACTAGGGAAAAGAGCAAGTAAACAAGAGAAGTTTAACTCAAATTCGCTTCATAAAAATACCCCCGGACCCTCTATGCCCCACCCCCCGAAATAAAACTAGGCGAAAATTTAACTGTATCCCATATATGATGGGAGAGGAAAAACTTCTTGTCAAGAACGTCAGCATTATATTCCATGAAAACACGACACTGCAAAAAGTCCTCACTGACAATATCAAATAAAGTACTCCATATTTTACTGTATATTTCTCCACTAAACAGAGGCGTACTTAGTATTATCATGTATTTAAAAATACTTCAGGAATCATAATACTTGCCTCACGAGTTTCAGGCTGTGAAGTTTGCAATGGAAAACAGAAAAACCAGGAGCTCAACTGTGATAAATGTTAGAAAGTAGTCAGTAATGCAAAAGAAAGAAATAAAGAATGGGTCGACAAGATCAACAGAAGCATTACTAGTTCAGCACCTTGTGAAAAAGTTCGTCCTCAGGCTTTATGTATATTATTGCATCATCATCATTGTTCAGTTTTCTATTCTGCTCTGCATTCTTGTGCTGTGGTTTTACATTCATTCCACAAGAGAAACATCAAGAAAAAAATAACAGTAAACAATAAGAAAATGAACTTCACCAGAAACTCTAGTGTAACAAAACAAAGACAATGAAGAAAAGGGAGAAGCCACAGAAGGGTACCTTGTAAATTTTACTATATATTAGATATTTTGTGAACTTGAAGGAATTTCGAAGCTCCTCTGTTGGCTACAAAAATGCAAAATAATACATTATAAGTTCCCAGAGCAAAGTTAGCCTCTGGTGATCAAGTCGAATCATATCTACCAGACTACCACCCTCACCCCTCTAAAACTATCAACATCTGACCTCATCTTCTGTAGCCCACGACACTTCATCAAAAAGGGCATCATAGAGATGTGGTAAAAGCTGGAGAGGAAGATTCACTACACGCTGGGACACCAGAAGACCAACATCATGTGCTTGTTCGCCCAAAATAAGTTTCAATTGATCAAATGTGCCCTTTTCTTTGCATACTTTATGTAGGAAATCCTTTAGCTCTACAACACATTTTTGCTCCTGGAAAAAGCACATAGTCAAACTTCCGCAAGTGCTGAAATATGTGCCAGTCACGCATCAAATTGGCATGTTGCATGCTGAATCAAGAATGTACTCGAGTCATCTGTTAAATTAAAAAATTGCAGTTTTCACCTCAAATAAATGATGCTGTTAAGGATTAGTTTTCTAACCAGGGACACATACACATGTGCACACACATGATATGATTTGATGTCCCATCTTAAATAAGAAATATGTCACTAGTATTTTGATCGAGGCAGCTTACCATTTCATACTTATAACAAATCACCAAACACATAAATTAGGTCCAGATGACATTTGCTCATAAATGCAAAAGAAACTGGATGAGATGGAAGTACAGATCATTTCACATAATAACATTTGAGGCCAACCAAAAGATAATGTGGTAATAAGACATGACAACTAATAATTTCTATAGTCACTTACCCTGTATCTCCATAAATTCAAAACAGTGACAACAGCAAAAAGTCCCTCATCCTCATTATCCTCTACTTTTACAACAGTGCCCACAGTGGTCTGTTCCAAGATTAAATCTACAAAGCCACTCAAATCCCATTGTCTATCATCGAGGTAAGTCTGGAGCAAGTTCTTTACTCCATGAAAGTCACCAGGATTAGGATCAAAGAAG
The DNA here is from genome assembly GCA_037074615.1 of Leucaena leucocephala. NCBI lineage: Eukaryota > Viridiplantae > Streptophyta > Magnoliopsida > Fabales > Fabaceae > Leucaena > Leucaena leucocephala. The sequence goes on along the minus strand of CM073516.1, from coordinate 13,746,637 downwards.
GAAAAATCTGCTTGGACAACACCCTTCAATGACAGAAACCATAATTCAATCATTTGCTAGTTAATCCACATATTCAATTTAAACATGTTAAAATCAATAAATCATATATGAACAATTACTTCAAACTCTTCATCAGATGACTCAGATTGCTCTGTCTTCTTCTCCAAATTGCGCTTAGCACATCCATTGCCTGGGCAATAGGTTAGTGACTTGGAAACTGGGATGCAATTATGCAAACTGTCAGCATTAAATGACTATGAATTGTGCATTACTGTAGAGACAGGGATTACCTGCAAAGCTTGGATAATATTTTTCATTAGACTTGGAAGTAGTGGCCATTTGGGCTATAGACCGTGCAAAACGGGAGAATGTCAAAGGTCGAGCTTTCAAATGTTGGCTACGCCTTCTGGGTCTTCGGGGCATCGTTATACTCTAAAAATATGAAAACTTTAGGGAATTTAAATTCTACAAAATTAAAATCTTTGAAAAAAATTGATAATTCTGACAAACTTGGCTGACAATGTACACATAGTGAATGGGGGACAAACGACAATAATTTCAAATTACAACAGCCAAAATGTGATAGGGAGAGGTTCAGTTCAAGGTCACGTCAAAAGCAACAAAAGAAGCTTCACGATTATGATTGACGAAATAGGGAGCTTGGAGCTTGGAGCTTGGAGCTTAACTAATTCAAAGCAGCAAGCAGCTAGGATCAAAGATTCAATGGAAGTAATGCCAGAACAAGCTACTAGGAATTGAGAAGCCACCAACCCCATATATAAATAATTATGAGACCAACCTGAATCCCGAGCTTGAAAGGATACACGCAGAGAAAGAAACGCCGAGAAGGAAAGAAAGCAGACGATGAAGGGTTGCAACAGCGGACCGGCAGGAAGGCAAATATCCGGGGACGGTCGACAAGGATAACGGACGGCTACAACTAAATCGACGACAACGGAGAAGAAAACAGAGGAAGTAAGCTGTGGTCGAGCCGTCGAGGGTTGCGCAGCGAAGAGTGGTTTCTTTTATTCTTTTGTAAAGGCCATTATTGGAATATTACGAAACCCATGAGGGTAGATTAGTCAGGATATTTGGCTAAAAACCCAAGGTATTAAAACAATGAACTGGTCAAAATCGTAATTCAACCATAAGTGGTTTTAAAACGCGTCAATGTGAATTTTAATTGATTCAAATTAAAATTAAAATATACTCGGTATCTTAAAATATTTTATTATATTCCTAATACTTAAGTTTTCTAAATTAATTAGAGGAGAATTTCACCCTATAAATATTCATTTGCTAGAGTTGACTAAAAACATTTGACTTTAATATATAAGATATAGAGGTATTCATAAAATCTGTGGCTTAGTATACCCACCCAAACCAGCGAAAAAAAAGTCTTGCCTAACCCGATAAATATAGGGCAGGGCCGAGTATCGGGTTGTAAAATGTAACCCATACTTTTTTCGGGCTGGGCACCAGGCAGAGGGATTGTCCTGCCCTACCCTGCCCATGAGCACTCATTCTTTTTTTTTCCTTTTATCCCTAGATGCTATACTTGGAAGGGAGAATATGATAACTACTGGTGACTAAAAGGTCATTTTAGAAATATAAGTAGTTAAGTAAATAAGTTGCGTCTTTTAATATTTATAATTATATTAATTTTTTCTTTTTCTTTATCTTTATTAATCATAATATGATTACATTATAAATTATAATTATTTATTTTATTTTTTTAAGATGTTTTATCCTTGTCAACATTTGGAAAATTGATACAAAGTTACAATTACAAATTACTCAGACTTCAAAGCTTTTTTTTATATGCAATAAATTTTAATACTTTAATTATTATCTTTTTGTTGCCTTATTTTTAGTGAATTATAGATATTATTTAATTCTTGAAGATATATGAATATTGTATTATTTTATAAGTTTATAATTACAGATTATTTTCCACAATATGAGCATAACATCACAACTTGGGCATGCCCAATCTGCCCACGCCTAACCTGCCCATTTCTAGCCCAAAATAGTTAGGGTTTTTATCGGGCAGGGCTGGGTATCAAGTTGCAAAATGCAGTCCATATTTTTTTCGAGTAGGGCACTGGGCAGGGGTTGCCCTATCCACTCCTGCCCATAAATACCCCTGATAAGACATGTGACATAATTTATTTTATTTAATTTTGTTTAACATCATTTTGTTTTTGCCTGAGTTTAATATAGATTTTTTTATTGTCTCGTGATATATCAACGAAAAAAAAAAACTCTTAATATGGCTGAGTTTAACATCAGCTTTTTATTCTCTTATATATCAATTGAAAAAAAAAAAACTTCTCAAAACAAAGCATGAATCCATCTTCATCTCACTCGAATACCGAACATGGAGAAATCCTACTGATAATATGTAAGAATCAATCTTAACTCTGAAATCGAACTACTCAGAACCAATTGGTAGCCAAATGCAGTGAAGAAGATGTGCTCAACCTCACTCATCGAGCTTCTGCTACGATCCACACAAGAAATATGTATAAAACCCGTAGTTTGATATGTCCATATAAACCCGTGATAAAAAAAAATCATATATAGCTCAATAAATATAAGTTAGACACTAGATAGAGGTTATCTTATCTAGTTTATTTATGAGCATTATTTCTTTTATTATTTTTATTTTTTCCTTAGATACTATATTTGGAAGGGAAAATATAATAGTTACTAGTGATTAAATAATTATTTTAAAAATATAAGTAGTTAAATAGATAAATTATATCTTTTAATATTCATAAATTATATGGATATTTTCTTCTTCTTTTTTTAACTTTATTAATCATCATATGATTATATTATAAATTATAATTATTTATTTTATTTTTTTAGAAATTTTATCATTATCAATATTGAAAAAATTGATATAAAATTACAGTTACAATTACAAACTATTTAGACTTTAAAATTTTTTTTGATATATAATAAATTTTAAGACTTTACTGCACCGGATTCTGCCGACATCATGGATCTGCCATTGAGGCCATTCCACCCGTTGCTACATTTGTTACTGGATCGACACTAGACAAAAATTATATCAACCAATTTCTCCTCCTAGATGAATTTTCCTTCTATAATAGAAAATATGATCCCACCTATTTTTACGGGATTCGATTTTCCCTCCTAATTAGGAAATGGTAAAATACAAAATTGCCCTCAGTTCTATATAAACAAATCGACACTGGACGAGCTCATTTGTTGAGTTTTAAAGAATAAGTTGGCCGATGAAGCTTTTGTCGTGGACGTGGAACAAATTCGGATATGGGTTAGTCGAGTTCTATATATCTTCTTTCTCTTTTATTTTGCCTCATACTCGTCTTCTATGAATTTGTGGGTTTCTTTCTATGAACTCACAAATCTCTTAACTCATATTTAGCTTTTTATTCATCATATAAACTTATATCTTTTCTTACTATTTATGACTATCTATATTTGTTAGATAAAAAATCAATTTTAAATTAAAAAAATTTATTTTGAGATCGACATAAGTCTGTCAATTTAATTCTAAATTTAACAAATAACTTATCACTAGAAAGCTCTTTAAATCTAGTTTCAAAAACAAAATCCATTTTAAAATTTATTATATTATAAAAGATATGATTGAAAAAAGAAACAAATGTATGAGATAATGTGTGATATCTCAACATCACAAATTTTTAAAAAGTATATCTGCTTCATATGAAATTTTTTGAAATTGAGATTGATGCCCTTGAATTGCGTTTTGCGTGTAATTTCAAATGAAACAATATTTGTATCAAACGGATTTGTGGTTTAAGAGATATTTCAAGAATATCAAAGAAATATCAAAGTTAAGTTGATTGTTAGCCATGAAATCGTTTTTGTTTACAATGACTCAATTTTATTAGTTGAAGTTGATTAAGTAGTAGTTATGCATTAGATGTGTAGGTCAAGTGAAATTATTTATGAAGAGTGAAACTGATTTTGTATATGTGAAATAGATTTATTTATATGAAATCAATTTTGGCAATTGGGTTTTTAAATTACTCTATTATACCATATTTTACGCAACAAAAAATAGAGCAACTCACATTCAACTTAAATTTGATATTAACACATTAATAAAAAAACAAGTTTCCTTGATGAAAATCTATTTCAGTGTATTAAATTAATTTAAATGTCAAATCCTTTTCTTTGTTTGATGAAAATAGAATGTGAGCCATTTAAAAGTATGAGTTTAATGTCCTCCGTTGCACCTGCACCCAAATTCATGATTAGGTTGGCTGCCCTTTTGCTTACCTCGGTAAGAAGGGAAGAGAAATGTGAAGTCATTATAAGTAATGGAAAATAAAAGGATTATTTAGATATTGGAAGTGGATGATTATAGAATAGACCATATTCTTAGGTTTGAGTATCTATGGGGAGCAATAGAGAAAGGAAATGTATTTATTAGTAAAGTAACTATGACTATAGTGGTAGGAAGTAAAAAGAAAAATATTTGAGAAAAAATATCACATGATCTAAGCAAAATATTATATATTATTTAATTTCTTATTTTTATTCATTGAATATATATAATTATATATTAGTATATTAATTAATATTTATATAATTATTATATTTTATATAATATTTAATAATGTATATATTATTTTATTTTTATTTTTATTTTCTAATTTATAAAATACTCATTAATTAATAAATACTCATTAAGTGTAATATGATTATTTGTATATTTTTCTACATAATTTTTTATCACTTTAAACCAACCAAGCATAAAATTTTTCATCAAACCATTATCTTTTCTAGTACTAACTAAATATCCACTCAGTCGATAATTTTTCATTACATTCCCTTTCTATTCCCTTTCTTTCCGTTCCAACATTTTTTGTTAACCAAATGGCCCTAAATTATAAATTCAATTTCTTATATTTCATCGTGAAAGGTTCGTACCGTTAGACATGTTGCTTCAAGTTAATGTTGTGTGACAATGGCGTTGTTCATTCTTAATGCAACAATAGCCAACAAATACACACTTGGTCGAACTCAAGAAAGATCACCATATATTAATTTTGTAACAAATAATTGATTAAACTTCACTTCCAAATGTTTATTTAGAAAATGATTATATTATATTAATATCTAATTAGAGAAAATCAAAATACCTCCAATAATATTTTATTATATTAATTCATTCATTTAATATAATATAATATTATATTAGTATTATATTAATTCAATATCATTTGAATTAATTTAAAAATAATTCTTCAATATCTAACATTTGAATTTAATCAAAGAATCATAGATAAATGTGTTATTTTTTCTTATTTCTTATTAATTGTTTTATTTCTTTTATCCTATTACTTTTTATTTGAATTATTTATAGGATATTTGAGTTAAGAAAAAGATTATATCTAGAAATATTGGAAAAGATGATAGGTTGAAAGGATACTAAAGATAAATGAAAATTATCATTATCTTTTGGATAGCCAATCAATGAAAAGACCCACATCAATATGACTCACTCCGAAAAGCTATATACAGGACCCCAAGGCTCCTCTATTGAATACACCCATCACCAACATCACAATCATCTTCTTCATCTTTTCCACAATTCTATCATTTTCCTTCTAAGTTCTTAAGGAGAGATATAATGGCTTAAGTTCCTGTACTTTAGAGTTAGGAGTTGAACAATTTTATATTTTGATCTTTTCTTTTATACAAATTTATAAGTTCCCATATTTAGATTTTGAGATTGTATATGTTAAACATAGGGTTTCGATTGAAACACTTTTGTGATCAAACATTTATGATTTATTAATTCAATTTATGATTTGGTGTTCTTTATTTAATATATTTAGTTTCCTCTTATAATCATTCATGTTGGGTTCATATATTTATTAGTTATAGGGTTTGTGGTTGAATATCCATATTAGAGGAACAAATCATTTATTGCTTAATTTATCACATGCTAAGTGGATATTCAGTAATCATTTTTGATACAATTGTATGCTAGACCTATGTATAATTGTGGATTTTTTTATTATGACCATGGCAGTTGTCTAGAGTTCTGTATGATATGAATTTAGCATATATAATTATTATATTTAGGAAATGGGTCAGTCTACTCATGGTGGATTAGGCTCAGGTCCATGAGTATGTATAGTGGAGGAAACAGTTATAGACAGTTGGACACTGGCTATAAGAGGAAAACTTGGGAGAGTAGGGAGTTATCATAGAACCCACTCCCCCCTCATTCATGCATAATATATGCATGTGTGCGTCTATAATGCTAGGGAGATCAAAAGTTTTGTTCCAAAAAAAATATTTTCCTCTGTGTTCTCTCTTTCTGTGACTCTCTGTCCCATTACTCTTCCCTGGTGTTTTTTGCTATGTAAACGTAGCTAGATTCTAAATAAGGTGCTCTAGTTTCATGTGGGTATCTTGGTGAATCAGAGAAGATCCAAGGTACGCTCGAAAACTTATATTGGTATCATGAGCAAGGTTATGTGCTTGTGTATGCTTCTTTGTATTTTTTCATTTTTCTAGTTAGATGTTGTAATTGTCATTATTTCTGTTTTTAAGTGTTTATTTTGTGAAAATGATGCATGAAGAATGCATTTAAACAATAAAACAGAAGTAAACTCACCGTCAATTGAACAAAGATCCTTCATTCAAAAATGGGTTATTAGAAAACTGTATTTTTAGGTCTAGAAATTTGTCCCATTGCGTAGAGCACAAAAAACAAAGAAAATGACATTAAGAATGTCAAAATTGGACGTCAGACATTAGACATCAAACGGAGAAGTTACAGCAAAAAAATGGGTCAGGTCCATGTACCAATCTGGTATATATGGCCCAGTTAGAGATCAGGGATGATTAAAATGCACAATTTTGATCATCCCAAAACGGCATCATTTTGACAAGCTTATGAAAAAAAGGGAGGCGGTAGGCTTCTAATGGACTAGACTAGCCCAATCCAGGAAAAAAAATCAGCTGTTGGGCTATCTGTAGCCCAGTTTAAAAAAAATTGGCCATAGGGGTATGGGTCCGGGTTGGATTAGTGGATCCAACTTGGACCCATAAATAAAAAAGGTTGTAATTTTTTTATTTTTAAGGTTACAAAAAAAACCAAAGAGGGAGAGGAAAATATGGTGGCTAACATGTGCAGTGCCCACGTGGCAGAACTAGACTAACATGTGTAATGCACGTGCCAGTATCGAGAGTTAGCTTTGTTCAGTTTTTTAATTTTGTTTGAATTTTTTCTTCTTGGGCTACGTGAGGGAGTGTGGGACCTTTGATTGAGGTGCTGTTTGTTCCTAAAAACCTCTAAAATCAAGATCTATATTTTGATATACAATTTGCCTAATTTTGGGGGTAATTTTGGACCTATTTGTGAATATTGAGTGTATTTTCTGGTGTTTTTTAGTGTTTAAAAATTCCAAAAATTATAATAATTAATATTTTTTATTATTTAGGTGAAAATGACTTCATCTAGCAATTAATCTCTAGGATATGGTTTATATAATGACATCTCATGCCTGGATGATGTCAATAGCCCAGAGAAGAACCTTGAAGATGACCCCGAGGGTGAACCTGAAGAGGATCCATAACTAGAACTTGATTAACTTTCTGAAGAAGACCCATAGGAGTTTGTGAAGGAAGTACCACAAGAGGAACCTAAAGTAATATATGTTTCTAGACCAAGGTAAAAAACTTTATTCCCTATTGAACCCCTTCCTGAGCAGCATTTCATGGTTTCTTCGGACTCAAACTCTAGGTCAGTGCCTACTCTTCAAGAAGAATCTCCAGTTGAGGACAAAGAGGATGCAAACCAACCTCTTACCCCTATTTTAGCTATGAGCATAGCTGAAAGAGATGTAGCCAAACTAACAAATATAAAAGGCATTAATGGTGTGCTTGCCGAATATATTGGCATTAATGGTGTGGTGGAAAGACCTTGATTCTACATGATGTGCTTCATGCTACTAACAATCAATAGAATTTAATTTATGTAATTTGCTTATTAGACTTTGGGTTTAATGTAAACTTTCATAGTAAAGTTGCAGACATTTATAGTAGCTAAATATTTTATGGTTTAGCTTTTTGATTTTAAAAGTTCTTTATTATGGATCTTGCTAATGATTTTAATGCTCACGATTGTTTTGCTATTACTTTGAATGATTATGATATGAATATCTGGCATGCTAGGAAATATTAATCAAAATAGAATGATTAAACTAGCAAAAGAAGGCTGCTGGGGGTAATCCCTAACATAGATATGTCATTATACAAAAGTTGTCTAGCTGGTAAGGCTACTAAAAAGCCTTCGATAAGGGAACACGAGCCAAAAATCCATTACAATTAATCCATTATGATATTTGTGGTACGATGAGTATGAGGGTGAGACACAGAGTTTTGTATTTCATTACCTTTATTGATGATTTTTCACGATTTGGTCATGTTTATTTGATCTCATATAAGTCCAAGGAACTATAGTGCTTTAGACGATACATAAATGAAGTAAGGGATCAAATGGACAATAAAATTAAGGCATTACGCACTGATCGAGGTCATGAATACCTTTCAGATCAATTCAAATAGCTATGTGAAGAAAAATAGATTATTAGGCAACTAATTATCCTTGGCACACTTTAACAAAATGAGGTTGCCGAAAGAAGAAATAGAATTCTTTTAGACATGGTTAGGTCTATAATGGCTCAAGCAAACCTTCCAATTTCATATTGGGGTGATACTTTATTGATGATGACCTTTATTCTTAACCGTGTGCCCTCAAAGTCAGTCACTTCCACATCCTACGAGTTATGAACTAAATGACAGTCAAATCTAAGTATCTTTAGACCTTGGGACTCAGCGGCATATATCCATGATAGTTGTCATAAACATGGTAAACTGGGTCCTAGAGGGAAGAAATATATTTTCATATTACTTTGAACACTCAAAAGGATATGTGTTCATAAGTGAAATTGAAGATGGGACAGTGACTAAAACAAAATCAAGAGATGATGTATTCATTGAGATAGAATTTCCTAGTAGGAGAGATATTGACTGCACTGTATCTTTTTGTGAGACTCAGGAACAGAACAGTACCGAACAGATTGATAGACCACAATCCTCTAGGTATGTCAATCTGAGTGAGAGCCAAGAACAATTAACATCAAGACCGAGACAAATGAGAAAAGATAAACAAGTAGCTCTAGTAAGAAGGAGTAATAGGGAAAGTGTTACAAAGAGACTCTTCCAAATAGAAGGCGAATCGCTCTTAGTTACTCCAAAAGGGGATGATGAACCCCACTCTGTTCGTGAAGCCTTGCCAGGTCCTACTAAGGAGAATGGAATAAAGCAATGAAAGAGGAAATGAACTCAATAATGAAAAACCAAGATTGGGAGTTGGTTAATATGCCAAAAAGGCATAAAACCATTAAGAACAAGTGGGTTCTTAAAATCAATAGAAAGGTAGATGAATCAATTGACAAATTCAAAGACTGATTGGTTACAAAGGGATATACATAACAAGAAGATATATATTATGAGAATACTTTTCACCTATTGTGCGCTTCAATTCGAGAAGACTTATTTTGGTAATAGTAAATAGTTTAAACCTAGAGTTACATCAAATGGAGCCTGAATGGTGATTTGGATGAAAAAATCTATATGGAACAATGTCCCCATATTTTGGAGTAGCAAGAAGCAAACGTGCATTGCCTTACACTCTATGGAAGCTAAGTTTATGGCATGCACAGCAGCAACAAAAGAGGTTGTTAGCTAAAGAGATTTATCAAACACCTAGAATTTAGGAATGAGAGTACCAATCCGGTGTTGATACACTGTGACAATATTGTAGCCATAACCTACACAAAAGACCTTAAGTATCATAGCAAGACCAAACACATTGATATCAAGTATAACTTTGTGAGAGATTATATAGCACAAAAAATTGTATACAATACATTTTAACCAAATATATGGTTGCATACCCCTTAACTAAGCCAATAGGTAAAGAAATATTTGAGAAACATGTAAAAGCCATTAGCATGCATAAAATGTAAAATTGTAGACTGTATGTAATATTTTGTTTTCATTAATGATATCATGTCATTTATTATTACTTATATGTCTAGGTGAAAGTATACAATATCTAGTATGTCATACGGGTTGAAAATGTTAGCTCTCTCACACAAGCAACTGCCTTTAATGCTAGAGAAGTGTTCAAAAATGAGACATGTTCTCACTAGTAAAGCAGTAAAAGTGCGGATATGGTAGAGAAGAAACACAACGTCGCCTTGGCTTAAAAAGTGTAGTAAGTCAAGATGAGATATGTAAGTATAGATATGGATCTAACTATGGATACCTACATCCATAAAATCTGTTGCCAGATAACAAATTATTCAAGATTGACGTCATATTATATTAATAGAATTGAAGAGTTTTTGAGTTTAGATACTATGAGTGTCTGGATTTAAGTCTGTACAGTATGATTGATAGAATCAAAATAATGTACACTCTTATAGGATAAGAGGAATACCATAACATGTTATTCATACCACATGTGCTGAAGAACTATAAATGGAAAGAAAGTGAATCAATCAGTTCTAAAAAGGTATCATTATTTCATTAATGTCATTTGATTTTGACAGTATTATAGAAGTATATTTTAGCGATTGCTACTTTAGTATATATCATATGGTCAAGTTATCTATAAACTAAAGGTATTATACTAGGAAGTGATTTATTCATATCAAAATGATAATGGGCGAAAGAAATATTACTAGAATATACACATCCATACTGGTGTCTGTGATAGGGCCCTTATGATATTATTTTGTTAATTTCATAAGTATGGACACTATGCATAAGTAAAGGCTATATGAATTATATGCTGACTCAAGAGGGATTAGACTAGCTATAAAAAAAGTGTATATGGGTAAATATAGGACATTCAAGGCACTATAACTTATTTTGGTCGAGTTGCACTAAAGGGTTGTTTTGTGCTGGTCTCTATAAAAGGGATTTCTAGTTCAAATGCTCGAATGGAGATATCATGCCTACGTGGTAATGGCAAAGTACCTAGTATGAAAGAAGGAAGAGAATAAGATTAGAGACACGATATCTAATCCTCCAACTATGAGTGGGAGATGTTAAGAAATGGGCTAGTCTACCCATGGTGAATTAGGCGCAGGTCCATGAGTGTGTACAATGGAGGAAACACTTATGGACACTGGCTGGAAGAGGAAAATGTGGGAGAGTAGGGAGTTATCACATAGCCCACTCCCCCCTCATTTAGGCATAATATATGCATGTGTGTGTCCATAGTGTGTGGGAGATGAGAAGTTTTTTCTAGAAAAATATTTTCCTCTATTTTCTCTCTGTAAGTGGCTCTATGTTCCATTACTCTTCCTTGGTGCTTTTTGCTGTGTAAACATAATCAGAGTCTAAACAAGATGCTTCAGTTTCATGTGGGTATCTCGGTGAACTAGAGAAGATCCAAGGTGCGCCTGAAAACTGATATTATAACTCCAATATATTATTGAACGATGATAGCCAGGCATCAATCTTTAGGAGAGGTAGTCTTATTGGTGATATCCTTATATACTCTTGTTATTATTTTATTTTTGTTATTATCTATTTTTAGTTTCTAAAAATTATTAATCAACTTCTCTTCTACTACTTATAATTCTCACACTTAATCTAATAGAGTTAACCATGCATTGACTTCACATAAAGAATACAACCTAAGTTGACATTTATACTATATAGAGATTAATTTAGTAATTAATTTGAGGGCTAATGATAGGTGACATCAACATTTCAGATTGAATGTTAAAATTTTATACAAAAAATATGTTGAAAAAAGTATTGATCAAAACTATTTATGTTAAGGAAGGACATATCGATTAGCTAAAAAAGATTTAAATTTATCAAATTCACGATAGTTGAAACTTCAATGACTCGATGGGATGAAAATATAACTACCAAAATAAAGTATAAAAAGATATTTGTGTTGTCACACCACAAAATTCAAGCATTAACTGGCACAGAATATAAAGAAATTCATATTCCTTAAGCATTAAATATTAAATAGAATGTTTAATATAATAATTATAATATATATTCCATTATAATCAAAAGACAAGTCATCTATAGAAATTTCAGTAGGGTTGTCTTTGTATAACAGAACTTTCAAAAGTTCTACAATAGGCGGCAAGTATTTCAAATCATATACAGACATATATCAAAATAATTTGTACTCATACTTTCACAAACAACAAGAGACTAAAATTTTATCTATAGACTAGGGGAACATCTAAACTTCAAACAACATAATATAAGTATTTCATAAGTTTATAATTACATTATATGTAGATACGTCCAAAAAGGATCAACACTTTAGATCATAAATGAGGCTCTTCACTGCTCAACTGGAGGAATATGGTCAACAGTACTATCTGAAACTAAAATAATCTATCGGTGAATAACATCCCATTATTAAAAATACAAAAAAACTATTAAAACATATTAAATTGTGAACTATAATTTTTTAATAAATCTCAATTTCCATAATATATAATCATAGCAAGAATGAAATTGTATAAAAAACCTTAATTAACTCCATTTAACAACCAATTTAACATTTTGTTTAGAGAAATTAATTTAAAACAATAAGTCGTAAATCTCAATTTTTTGGAGGGCTCCAATAGAACGAATTATCTAGCGTGGACACACAGTCCACGAGGATAACTAACTATTCTGACATGGCTCGAAGCCACAAAAATAGGCACAGGTGTGAAACCCACGAATAACAAGTGTAGGTATAAGACTCAATAATAACAAGTGCGAGAATAAATCCCATGAATATCCGGCGTGAGTACGAGACCCACGAATATCCATCGAGCTCGAGTTTAACCATGGTGCACTAAGGACTAACAATACTGCTATTAGTAACTAACATTATGTATTCAGTCCTATTCAAAAACAATTCCAAGTATACATGGTGTCAATTTCACATTAATAATGACCAAGATTTTTAAATACTGAAAATCTTATAACAATATGTTATAATCAGTGACCCCATCATGAAAATCATTGAACATTTTTTTTAAATCCTCATGCATAAAATTTGTAAAGACTAAAATAATCCAAATCATTTAAATAACTATTGTCGCTATTTTAACTAAACATTCAAATATCAACTAATAAGTATACAATTGCAATAAACACATTTTTAGCAGTTCAGGCTTTAAAATTTATACTTTAGTTAAATGATTCTAGTAAGATATTATTAAAAACATTATTATCATGAGACGTTATTCACTTACATATAATACTCCAATATAGCTTACTTCAACTCTATGCTTCAAAATAAAATTCTTTCCTTACTTTCCTAATGTTTTTGAAAATAAATCATTAATACTCAAATTTTAATTATAATGGTTGTTATAACATACTATTATAATTATATATATCCCAAATATTTTCATTCATGAAAATATGAAACTTATCCACATAAACTTCTTTTCTTTCAAACATGTAACATGCATCAATAATTAACAAGCTCCAAGAATTTCTCTTTTTATTGCACTTTTCAAACTCTAACCCATCATGAAATAAAATTTACCACTGTTATACTAATTACCTTTGACTTGCTAAAATCACAACAAGTCAAACATATATACTTACCAACACTTAAATATTCCAAAAAATTTACATTATCATCTTCTAAGCTTTCACATAGAATATAGTCACTTTAAAAAAATATTTCAGTTCCAAAAATACACATTTCCTTAGTAACAATCCCAAGTTCAAAGGAAAAGATCTCTTATACAATGTAGTCTAAAGTTCCTTATTTCCAAAATAAACTTAATTCGATTAATATAATTCCTTTGAAGTTGAGTTTATCTCTAACTTGTTAAATCCGTACATTTCTTTTATACCAAATTTCATATTCTTCACATTAGCTCAACACCAACGCATACACAAGATCATCCTAAGTTCCAAATTTTTTCTTAATAAGCAGCATTTCTACACAGTTTCAGTAAATAGAGGAAAACATAGTTTTAATCACCCAACCAAGCTATGAATGTTCAATGGAGAGGAAGTGGTTTATGCTTACTACATACCCATAGCAAACTGCACAGAGACAGAGAAGGAAGTCAGAGATTGAAGGTGGCTATAACACTGATAGTGGCATGTGACAGTATTAACAACAGCAATAGCATACGTCGATAGGGTCATAAATTATAGAGGACTAACAGCGACATGATTCTACGATAACTGATGGACACTGCTCCCTCACCTTTATTGATCCGGTATTGCTCTTTCTTTACCACTTATGCTCCATTTCTCAGATAAAGATGGCAACTGCAGAAGAGATGATAGCACCATGAGTAGTAGCACGGACGGAAGAAGCTGACAAAAGCAAGGTGACAGGATTTCACAGCAGCAAGGGGTTTCAAAGTCGAGAAGCTTCTCCATATCTCTCACTCTCTCTTGTTATCGACAGAAAATGGAAAAGGAGAAGTTGTAAAAATTAAAATGGACGGAAGGGCAATTTGGTAATTTCATGTGATGTCTGTAAAAAATGAAATTCCACTTTAGCTGGAGCTGGGATTCGAACTCAGTACCTCACACTTAACTTCATTAACCCCAACCACTCAACCATCTATTTCCTTTTATGATATCACTGCAAGAAATAATATATACTTATTAAAATTGTATTATTTATTTATGTATTTTCTAGGGTCATTACATTCTCACCTCTTAAGAAATTCGGTCATCCTAATTTAAAAATATACTCACCTCAGTTCTCAAACAAGTGTGGGTACTTAATCCGCATCTCACTCTCAATTTCCCAAATAGCTTCTTCCTCTGAATGATTACGTCATAACACTTTCACATAAGGAATCTCTTTCAATCTTAACTTCTTTACTTGTCTATCAATATAGCCCCTGGATCCTCATCATACGGTAAGTCTTGACTTACACAAACTTCTTGATATTCAATAACATGAGAGGGGTCGTATAGATATTTTCATAACATCGACACATGAAACACTAGATGGATACCAGATAACTCTAGTAGTAGGGCTAATCAATAAGCTAAAACACCCACTTTGTCTAAAATCTCAAATGGACCAATATACCTTGGACTTAGCTTGCTCTTTTTCCTAAATCTTATGACACATTTCATTGGCAACACCTTTAAAAATACTTTATCCCCAACCATGAATTCCACACTAGTATAAAATAGACTTTCTAAATCCCTATTTTTACATCAGTTCTCACATAAACGATTTAAAAAAATGACTAGTGGTATTTTTGTAAATAAGTGTAAAATATTTACACTTAATGTAAACATGATCGGTATAAAAGAAATGAGCAGTGACAATTTTGTAAATAAGGGTAAAATATTTACACCTGATGTACACATGACCGGTGTAAAAGAAATGAGCGGTGACATTTTTATAAATAAGGGTAAAATATTTTACACCTGATGGAATGTCATCTGGTGTAGAATGTCCTTGTGTAAATATTCTATACCTAATGTACACATGATATGTGTAAAAGATGAAATAATCTATAGCTGATGGAATGGCATCCGGTGTAGAATGTCCTTGTGTAAATATTCTACACCTGATGTACACGTGACAGGTGTAAAGATGTAATATTTTACACCTGATGGAATGGTATCCAGTGTAGAATGTCCTTGCTATTAAAAATCTAACAAAATGCCTTAGTTTTTTGCGCTTCCTTATCTTCACAAATCACATCGTTGTGCTTAGAGAAAACCAAATAAGGAAGAACACATGGTGATAGGAAGCTCCCCCTTTGTAACACACCGTCTAAAGCTCACTGAAGAAGAAGACCTAGATATGCGTGACCTATACCTGTGCTTGTTGTTCTCTATTGTTGAAGTCTATCGTTCTCACCTATAAAGCTTACCAAAGAAGAAGACCCAGATCTGCGATAGTGGGTGTCTATTTTTTTGTTTGTTTCTTTCTGGGTTTTGTTTAAATATATTTATGTTCACTTTTGACTAGGAAAGTCAAAGGAATTGTGACGACATTTCTGGGATGTCTTCAATTAGATGACGATGTTTCTAGGTTTTCATTTATGTGGATATATTTGGATTTTCATTTTATTCATTTTTGGGTTCTATTTAAATATATTTCTGTTTGTTTTTGAGCAGGTAACCCGAATGAATTATGACGATGTTTTTGTGATATCTTCAATTAGGTTATGGTGTTTATGGGTTTTCATTTTTGTTTATATATATAAGTTATTGTTTCTTTCATTTTTGGGTTCCCTGTCTTTTTCTTTCTTCCTCTTTTTTGGTCTCTACTTGCATTTTACAGGTACCTATTCTTCTTCATCATTCTCCTCCTCCTTCAGATTTATGACGAAGAAGGAAAGAATTTTAGTGCTTTAATGGAAAAACTGGTTTAGAAGCTTATCTGATTTGAATCTAGAGTTTTTCGATTTTCGATTTTGTTTTTATTTTTACATTACTTTTAAAACCGATTGTATGAAATAACCGGTTTAAAAAAGCTAATTTTGTATACCGGTTGTATACAACCGGTGTAGAATATCATACTTTCTACACAGGATGTTTCTACACTCGACTAAGGTCTGGTGTAGAATCCCATTTTCAACTGGTTTAGAAAGCCTATTTTCTACTAGTGCTAACTCCCTTCGACAATAATCCACATAAGATTTTTGTCAATTTTGAGATGCCAACAATATTTGTTTGATTACTTTCACTTTCTCTTTAGTATCCTGAACCAAATCTGGTCCAAAAATCTCTCTGTCACCAACTTAAAACCATCCAATTGGAGATCTACATTGTCTTCCATATAATGCTTCAAACAGTGCCATTTGAATTGCTTGATAACTATTATTATAAGCAAATTCTACTAGTGGTAAATGATTATCCCAGCTTCCACTGAAATCTAGGATACAAGATCTCAACATATCCTTAACAATTTCAATCGCTCTCTCTGATTGCCTATCAGTTTATGGGTGAAAAGTAGTACTTAGATTCAATCGAGTACCCAATACTTTCTGGAATGTTTCCCAAAATTGAGAAGTAAACTGGGACCCTCTATCTAAAATGATAGACACTGTAACTCTATGCAAATGCAAAATCTACGCAATATAAATCTCGGCGCATTTAGCCGTACTATAAGTCATCTTTATTGGAAGAAAATGAGCCGACTTAGTTAACCTATCAACAATCACCCAGATAGAGTCAAAACCTTTAGTAGTATGAGGCAAGCTAACAATGAAATCCATTGATATATTTTTCCATTTCCACTCAGGTATTTCCAATCGTTGCAATGGTCCTGTAGTTTTTGATGCTCCGCTTTAACTTGTTCACACACAAAACAATGGGCAACAAAGTTTCCCACATCATTTTTCATACCATGCCACCAATACAACAGCTTCAAATATTGGTACATCTTAATTATTCTAGAGTGAATAGTATAAGCAAAATGATGATGTTCCTCTAAAATTTGCTTTCTCAAGTCTTGTACTTGAGGCACACAAATCTTGCCATCATACCACATAATACCTTCATGGTCAATTTCAAATTCCGTATTACTTTCTTTTTTGACCAAATCCCTCAACTTGTATAATCTTGGGTCAAAATACTGAGCATTCTTAATCTGTTCATTTAAAGAGCAATGAGCTTGTAAATGAGCTAAAAATGCTCCTCTATCAACAATTTCAAATATGACTTCCTCTTGCTCAACTTCATTAATTTCCTATACAGCTATCTTCTTTCAACATTTATATGTGCCAAGCTACCCATAGACTTTCTCCTTAAAGCATCAGCCACCATATTCACTTTGCCAGGATGATATATAATTGTGCAATCATAATTTTTAGCAATTCCATCTATCTTCTCTGTCTGAGATTCATATCCTTCTTCTAAAAAATGTACTTGAGACTTTTATGATCAGTGAAAATATCACAAGTTTCACCATACAGATAATGTTTCCAAATCTTTAAAGCAAACACAACTATTGCTATTTCTAGATCATGCGTTGGATAATTTTGTTCATGCTTCTTAAGCTTTTTAGAGGTATAAGCAATTACTTGCCCATTCTGCATTAATACACAGCTTAAACCAATTAGTGAGACATCATAATAAACTGTGTCCCTAGCTCCTAATGGTAAACTTAAAACTAGAGCGAAAGTCAAAGATTCCTTTAATTAAAGAAAAGTTCCTTCACACTTATATCCGAGATGAACATTCTTATGAGTTAAGTTGAAAAGTCCTTCACAAAACGGTGATAATATCCTACGAGGCCTAAGAAACTTCAAATCTCTATGACTATTGTAGGTTGTGGCCAACTTTTGCTATCTCAACCTTGCTAGGATCAACTTGAATACCATCTTTAGACACCACATGCCCCAATAAAGTTACCTTATTTAACCAGAATTCACATGTGGAAAACTTAGCATAAAGTTGTTACTTCTTCAACTTTTGTAACACTAACTGCAAATGATGCTCATGCTCCTCCAAATTCTTTGAGTATACCAAAATATCATCGATAAACACAATTACAAAACTATCAAGAAATGCTTTGAATACCTGATTCATCAAGTCCATGAATGTTGCGGAGCATTTGTTAGCCCAAAAGACGTTACTAAAAATTCATAATGGCTATACCGAGTTCTAAATACTATCTTTAGAATATCTTCCTTCTTTATCTTTAATTGATGATACCCTGGTCACAAGTCCACCTTTGAAAAATACTGTGCTCCTTACAAATGGTCAAAAAGATCATCGATGAGTGGCAACATGTACTTATTCTTTATTGTCACCTTATTAAGCTACCGGTAATCAATGCAAAATCTCAAAGATCTACCTTTCTTTTTCATAAACAACATTGGTGCACCCCATAGAGAAATGCTGGACTGGATAAACCCCTTGTCTATCAGTTCTTGTAGCTCAGTTTGCAATTGCCTTAACTCTAAGGGCGCTATCCTATAAGGTGGAATTGAGATTGGTTGTGTGCCAAGAATAGCATCAATACCAAATTCTATCTCTCTATCTGGGAGAATAACGTTTAAGAAAAATATCTTTGAAATCCGACCAAGACAATGATGGCACTTTATCTCCTTGTGAACCAGGTACTATTTTGCTCCAAGCATAAGCTATGACTTCTAATCGAAATATAACAAATCCACATATTGAACATCAGGACACCTCAGAGCTCTGCACCTTTTCTCAATACCTTCAAGAAATTTTATAGGTTCTTCTCGATAATCAAAACCTGTGAACTTAGGAGGATCCATCTTAATAAATTCTAACAACTTGATTGCAATATTATTCTCTTCAGTTACATTATGTGTTTCTTCTTGAGTCTCGTGTCTAGATGATGTAGAAATTTTAGGGGATTATGGATTAGATGGTTTAACTTCCGATAAGATCTCTTAAAGAGGTCTAAGGGGTTGACCTCCCCTAGTCTTAGTTCTCCTATGACCCTATCCTCTACCTCTAGGGGCAAATCACTTTGCTGAGTAGAGCCTTTATCCAAAGCCCTATCGCATCTAGAGCTTTTACCAGTTGGTAGATGTCTAGGCAGCATTAAACTATACGCAAAGAGCATAAAAATATTCAATTCCAAGTGAAAAGGTTATACTCATAATAACATAAGGAGAGAACACTTTTTAAACTTCCTAAAAATGCCTTCAATGATGCCTCAATTATAATTATGCCTGGGTTCATAATGATAATTGAGACCCCACTAAAGCACCCCTACTCCACAACCAAACTGTCACGCCGCGAAATTCAAGCAATGACCAATACAAAAAATGAATTCTTAAGCCTTACACATTAAATAGAACGTTTAATATAATAATCATAATATATAATCTATTATAATTGAATGGCAAGTCATCTGTAGAAATTTTGACAGGGTTGTCTTTGTATAATAGACCTTCTAAAAATTCTACAACAGACGGCAAGTGTTTCAAATCATATACAGACATATTTCAAAATAATTTGTACTCATACTTTCACAAAATAAGAAGATACCAGGATTTTATCTATAGACTAGGTGGAGCATCTAAACTTCAAATAAAATAATATAAGTAGTTCATAAGTTTATAATTACATTATATATAGATACGCCAAAAAAGGATCAAAACTTCGGATCAGAAATGAGGCTCTTCAGATAACACCACTATCTCAAGCCAAAATAATATATTGGTGAATAACATCCTATTATTAAAAATATAAAAAAAATATGAAAACAAACTATTATAACATTTGAAACTAGGAACAATACATTTTTTTAATAAATCTCAATTTCTAGAATATAGAACCATAGCAAGAATGAAATTGTATAAAAATATTAATCAACTCCATTTAACAACTAATTTAACATTTTGTTCAGAGAAGTTAATTTAAAATAATAATTCATAAAACTCAACTTTTTGTATGGCTTCAATAGAACGAATTATCTGGCATGGACACACAGTCCACGAGGGTAATTAACCATTTTGGCATAGCTCGAAGCAATGAAAACATGTGCAAGTGTGAAACCCTCGAATAACAAGAGCAAGTACAAGACTCACAAATAACATACGCGAGAATATATCCCACAAATATCTGGTATGAGTACGAGACCCATGAATATCCATCAAGCTTGAGTTTAGCCATGGGCACCAAGAACTAATAGTGCTGCTATTAGTAACCAACGTTTTATATCCAGTTCTCCTCAAAAATAATTTCAAGCATGAATAGGGTCAATTTAACATTAATAAAGAGCAAGATTTTTAAATACTTAAATCTTATAACAATATGTTATAATCAGTGACACCATCAGGAAAATCGTTAAACAATTTTTTTTAAATCCTCATGTATATAATTTATAAAGACTAAAATAATGTAAATTATTTAAATAACTATTGTCGTTATGTCAACTAAACATTCAACTATCAACTAATAAGTATAAAATTGCAATAAACACATTTTTAGCAATTCAAGCTTTAAAATTTATACTTTATTAAAATGATTCAAGTAGCAAGATATTATTAAAAATATTATTATAATGAGATGTTATTTACTCGCCTGTAATACTCTAATATAGCTTACTCTAACTATATGGTTCGAAATAATATTTTATCCTTACTTTCCTAAATTTTCTGAAAATAAATAATTAATACTCAAATTTCAATTATAATGGTTGTTATAACATACTATGATAATTATATATCTATCCCACATATTTTCATTCATGAAAACATGACACTCATCCACATAAGCTTCTTTCTTTCAAACATGTAACATGCATCAATAATTAACAAGCTCCAAGAATTTCTCTTTTTATTGCACTTTTCAAACTCCAATCCATCATGAAATAAAATTCACCACTTTTATACCAATTACCTTTGACTTGCTACAATCGCAACAAGTCACACACATATACTTACCAACACTTAATATTCCAAAAATTTTACATTATCATTTATGCATCCGGGGTGGTATCCACTCGAACTACTGATGGAATTAGGTCAATCGGTGAACCTCAAACCGGCTTCCAAGGATTGAGATAGGCAGAGTTCCCTCACCCTAGCAGCGGAATTTTCTCCATTTTCTTCCAAAACAACAAGCTTTCACACGGAATATAGTCACTTTCAAAAATAATTTCAGTTCCAAAAATACATATTTTCTCAGTAACAGTCCCAAGTTCAAAGGAAAAGATCTCTTATACAATGTAGCCTAAAGCTCCTTAGTTCCAAAATAAACTTAATTCCTTTAATATAATTCCTTTGAACGTGTGTTTATCTTTAACTTGTTAAATCCATACATCTCTTTTATACCAACTTTCATATTCTTCACTACAACTTAACACCCATACATACCCAAGATCATGCTAAGTTCCAAATTTTATTCTCAATCAGCAGCATTTCCACACTGTTTCGATAAACAGAGGAAAGCATAAATTAAATCACCTAACAAAGCTATGAATGTTTAATGGATAGGAAGTGGTTTATGCTTACCACACACCCACAACAAACTACATAGAGACAGATAAGGAAGTTGGAGGTTGAAGGTGGCTACAACACCGACGGTGGCATGTGACAGCAATGATAGCAGCAACATTGTACATCGACAACACCACAGATTACAGAGGACTAACGACAAAATGATTTTACAACAACCGATGAACACTCCTCCCTCACCTCCAGCGATCCAGTGCTACTCCTCCTCTCCCACTTTCGCTTTGTTTCTCAGATGAAGAAGGCAACTGCAGAAGAGATGATAGCACTGGTGAACAGCAGCGCGGAAGGAGGAAGCTGACAGAAGCAAGGCGACAGGATTTCATTGCAACAAAGGGTTTAAAGTCACGAAGGTTCTCCAAATCTCTTGCTCTCTCTTGCGATCGACATAAAATGGAAAAGGAGAAGTTGCTGAAATTAAAATGGACAGAAGGGCAATTTGGTAATTTCATGTGATGTCTGCAAAAAATGAAATTCCACTTTAGCTAGACTGCATTGTCTCTAACCACTCAGCTATCCATTTCCTCTTGTGATATCACTATAAGAAATAGTATATACTTATTAAAATTGTATTATTTATCTATATATTTTCTAGAGTCATTACATGTGTAACAAGACTTTGGATTTTAGTAGGCATTTGGATAAGTAGTTAAAATAAATAATAAGTATGATCAAACATCAAGGAGATGGGAGTATTTTATTGAATTACCCATATATATATCCATTCTATTTTATGCATTTGCATTCGTCTTACGGTTGGTAATTTTCTAGAGATTTGGGGATTGATATGTGCCAAAACACAACTTTAAGTTGACGGTATTAAATTGAGCGACAATTAAAAAAAAAATAGTAAAGCGAAAACAGACAATAAAATTTTGAATTATAATTGATTTTTTTTATTCAATGAATGAGTAAAATACATGCTAAGGAGTAAAAAGGAGTACAGGCTGGTATATTCCCAGAGACTTGGGGCTTGATGTTCTTACAATTAGCAATCGCAGTAGTCCCATTGAATTTGAGATTAATATTTGTGAGTTTTACCTTCTCACAAGGTACACTACTACTACAAATTAAAACTATTCCTTTCTTTCTTGTAGACGTGCCTCTAATATTCTTGAAGGAAACTCCACTTATTTGTACTTTCGACGAGTCTGTTGTAGAGTCTCAAAAAGAAACAAATAAAAATTGAAACACGAAGGAAAACGAAAGAAGTTAGAAATACGTAGGGAAAGTTCAAAAGATCTGATACCCAAAAATTAAAGAAGAAATGTACAAATGAGATGCACATCCCCATATTATTCTATCACTGGCATCACGGACATAATTTTTTCATTTTATAAATTTCACATATTTTGAAATGTGCCTACCATTTTAAAATGCTTGTTTAAGATTTAACTTAATTTGAATTTTTTTTAATTTTGTATATGTATAATGTATGTATTTTGAGAGGGAGAGAGAGCGAACTGAATACCTGTTTTGAGCATTGGTTCCATGGACAATATTCTGGGTCTATGATTATAGGGTTGGTGACATTAATCATGACGATATTCTCAAAACGCAATTTAGAGACTGGGATTTTTATTGAAGTACCAGGCCAAGTCTTGATTCTCCCACCATTGTCGGTGTTTTTGAAAGTGCAATTATTCACCATCAAACTCTCTATAGGTTCTTCATTTTCATATTTTCCACGGCTTCCAAGGCTAATGCCATGGCCAGGTCTGCATGTCACATTCTCAACACTCACTTGTCTGCATCCATCACCGAGTGAGATACAATCATCTCCTGTTGCAATGTTTGAGTAAAGTATTTTCAATTGCGTTGATCTTCTGATGTGGATTCCATCTGTATTCGGACTTTCTGCAGGGGCCTCAATGTAAAAGTTGCTGAATGTAATATTACTGCACCCTAGAACATTTATAAAGTGTTTGCTGTGTTTTGATGTTATATCCCGAATGATTGAATTGTTCATGAAGCTAAAACCGAAATTCTGGAAGGGGTTTGAAAGAACGTTAGGCTTTTAAAAAGAATCAGTACATGATTCATGTAGAATTTCTTCCATTGTAAGAAGATGCTAAATACAAGGAGAAAAAGTGCTAGGCGTTACAGTGTGAACACAACTCAGTCTAATTTTCTGTAGCTTCCTCTTAACCTATTTTTTTACCAGGAGAAAATCCACTCATTATGTTATTTTTCATGTCAAAACACATGCTCTTATGTTATTATTTAGAAATTATAAATTTGTTATATTTTAAATGGAAATTAAAAAAATGATGAAATAAAGAATTCAACACATGTTTGTGAGTGTTAGAAATATGTATACTTTTTTAATTGCCATGGGAAGCTTTTTGCAATTCCAATTTTGATGACAATTATTTTGCTTCCAAGCTGTTGAACCTTGACCGTAAAAAATGGCACCCCCAGATAAGGTAAAGGAATCAATATATCCGAATCTAAGCCACCGAGCATCTCCTTTGAATTGATTAGGATTTTCTGGTGCCGCAATGTTGCCTTCAGTGAAGCTCAATTGGAGCCTTGCAAGGACCGTTCATCTCTATTTGTTTCAAAATGTATGCACTTTTTGGCACCAAAACTTTGCTTACACTTGTTGATGTACATGCGGCTTTTCATGCTCTCTCCAAGCTCTTATCAACATCAATCAACAAGCCAAGTATATCTGAATGAAATGTAAATATGGAAAAATATTTTGTAGGCAGGTATACTTAACTTGTGATGATAACAAAACAAACAATATATGGCAAAATTTACTTTCATAAAATATCCATCACAAAAGTTGTTGTACAAGTTTTGTGATGGTATTTTTGTGAATCTGTCACAAAAGAAATATTTGTAGAGGAACGGTCTGTTGCAAAATCAATTTGTAATGCACTAACTCTTTTGTCGTAAATTCCCTTTCATTCTTTCGTTGTCGTGAAGTTTCAAACAAGGAATTCATACGATAGATACTCATCGAGGTCAGATCTCCATTAGGTGCTACACCATATTTTGTTATATCAAAAACCACAGGTTGAGCTATGATTGAAGATGCTAGTAGTAAGAATAAAGCATAAATATAATTAATACTAAAATTTGCGTCCATATTGACTTCTTCTTCTTTGAATTCTTTATAAGCCTTTTTCCGTCTCTCGTTCGAATAGAACAATGTCTACTAGAGTTGTGAGTGCTGAAACCCTATTACACATATTGTTGCGACAACTGAAATAAGCCATATAAGTAGCCAAATAGTGAAATTACAAACCTGTAGTTGTCTTTCTTTAGCTAATCATATAACTAAAAGCCCGTTGAATTAACAATTATAAGTCCCATTTGGCCATTTGGTATGAATGATTTAAATTTTAATGAATTTTAAGAGTTTGTTTCAAAGTAAGTGAACAACCTTGCTTCGGGACAAAAAGGAAATCATTCTTATCCACTTTTGCCCACATTTTTCAAATGGTTTTCCATGTTTGTTACAATTAATTATATAATTGTCAAAAAATATCCTAATAACAAATAAGCCATATAAATAGCCAAATAGTGAAATTATGAACCCGTAGTTGTTTTTTCTCACCTAATCTATAACCAAAGCCCGTTGAATTAACAATTATAATTCACATTTGGCCATTTGGGATATGATGATTTAAATTTTAATGAGCAGTAAGAAAAGTTGATATATGACTATTATTTTTGCCCATAAATAGCAGTTCTGAAAGCGTTAAGTATTTCCTAGGTAGAAAATATGACGGTGTGCAACCATCAAATATTGTTTCACATATTTTACAGCTCTAACGCCAAAACTATAATGTATTTTTGGCTTGCCGTAAAACCTTACGACTTATATGGGTATCCTTACTTGACGGTGTTTCTTTAATAGCAGTCAAGTATAGTTATTCATCTTCACGGTTGTACATTATAATCGTCAAATAAATGTCTTATAACATTTGACAGTTCTTGCAAAGAATTGTCAAGTTTGCGTGCCATGTTTTTTAAACAAAGTAGCCCTACTGCAGGCATTGCAATCACAGAAACCAGCTAGCATACAACAAATTATCCCAGTACAGTAAATAATGAAACTCAACCAATACTAATTAACTCATCAAAGGTAGAACCTAATTGAAAAACAAATTTTGATCCAAACTTAAACATCTAATTATGAAAATTTACTGCTTATCAAGTGCCTTCTTTTCTTTTCCTTGTCTTAGCTTTTTTAAGGTCTTCTTAGCTTGAATTTTTTTCTTCTTGTGAAGTAATTTGCCCCCTTCTAAAATCCATATTCCTTCATTGTGATCGTATCTGACATAAAAAGCGTTATCTTCATTGAAATTTGTTTTAAGAAAACCAAGAAATGGATCATCCTCAACTCCATTGTCTCCATTTTCCATGTCATCATTTGTTTTATTAGTCAACAATAGAATAGACCATCTATTATTAGTAAGATCAGGAATATAGAACACTTGTTTTGCCTAAGAAACCAAAATGAAAGACTCTTCTTTATACCCTTCTTTATTCAAATTCAATTGTATATCAATCCTAACTAATCAATTCTCACCGTTTTATTTTTGTCAACCCACTTGCACTCTAATACCGAACTCAAAATTTGATGTAATCCAACTCCTAAATGTGCTCAATCACCCAAAGTATGTCATATTCGCATAAATAGGATTTTTATCTTTGATACTTGATATATGCATGTTTTAAACAACAAGAGTTATACCAATATTTTGCATTTTGTTCCAATGATCTTGCTCTTTGGTATAGAAGGTGAACCCATTGATGATGTAGCTTGGGTAAAAAGTCACATGTTTGCATGGACCATTTGCCAAGAACTTTAACTTCTTAGAAACTAAATTAGGATCAACATTATACTTGCCATGCAAGTGCTCTTTCAACCATCCTATAAATTATTTATAGTGCTCTGGCATACGAGTTGTCTAGTCTATTAGGGTTATCCTTCTTAAGCTTATCAATATGCTTGTCTACATATTCATCAACCTCTCCATAGTTGTGCAGTATATATAAGTGTGCTCGATCCCACTGTTCATTTGAGATAGCAACAACTTTCTTTCCCATCATCATTTCTCTATCAATCCTTTCGCATCCTAATACACTGGAAGCCCAATATCACTAGCTTTTTTAAGTATTTGGCAAAAAATTAAGCATTCCCTTTCAATATCTTCATGTAATGTTCAACTAGGTATATCCATCTTAAATAGCTGGGCCACACAGTTGTACCTCTCTAACCAAGTAAACTGTTAGGTAAACCATGATGTGAAAGAATGCTAGAGGAAAATACATATCAAACTCACACAAAGTACAATTTGGGTTTTCAACCTCGGTAATTTTTTGGGGTTTATCAATTTATTGCAAAGAGACTTGAAGGAGAAACATAACTTAGTGATTGTAGTTTGCACCTTATCGAGTAAAATAGCTCGTATAGCCAATTATCTCCATTAACACATGCCAGTCATGGACTTTAAACCCTTCAACTTCAAGTCCTTCATTGACACAAGATTGCTAAGTTTTGAAGAGTAACCCTACAGTACTTTGACAGTAGCAAGAAAGTCATAAAAACTGAGTTTTTCCTTCTTAGATAGTATGTGAGCTGCAAGACAAAGAAATGTACGATTTATCTTATCCTTTAGTGCCAATTCCTTCCTTATTCCTATCTCAAACATGTCTAGCCTCGCATTTATGCCATTTTTGGTCTTCCCTAGAATATAAAGTAGTGTGCCAACTATACTTTTATAGATATTTTCTCAATATGCATAATATCAAGAAAATGTATCACATATAGGGTCCTCTAATATGGTAACTAAATGAAATAGACCTCTTCTTCCACCCGCTTGTCTTAACATTCCCCCTTAAAGGTTTTCCAACTTCATAGGCAATATATTTATCTTTTTAAAACATCCTCACTAGTTAACGATGTCGATTCCTTACTTTCTTATGAGTTCCCATTGAAACAATTTTTTCAATGCTAGCAAGGGTAATCCCTAGGTAACCATTTGCAATGTCCCTTATAGCAATTCTTCATACCATGTTTGAACCTTGCAAAATCTTGAATCTGGCTGTATCACCCGAGAGGGGGTAAATTGGATGATTTCTAAAAATTTTGAAAACTATAAAGATATTTGATTGAATTTAAAGAGTAGACTTTAGAATGATATCACCAAAGGAAGAAGTTATAGGAGAAAGATTGCACACAAAGATTTATACTGATTCGACCCAATCTACTTGGCTACTTCCAGTCCCCATAGACCTCCTCTGAGTGTTCCACTTCACTCCCCCTACAACCTATAAGGTTCAATTAGTGAGAATCCCTCTCACTCCCTGATTTGGAGCGCGGATTGTCGTCGTCCGACTCATCAAAATAAAAGTAATTGCACCATATTAATGCAATATAAGGCACAATCCAAAGTTCTTCTCAAGGAGCCCTTTTTATTGGAACCCTTCTCAATCACTTAAAACAATCTTAGTTCATCTATCAAATAGGTCATCAATAAATTCTTTTCAGAAAACCTATTTTTCTTCAAAATATCTTTCTGATTTATCAAATAACTTATCAAATTATTGTCTTATTGATAAGCTTATCGATAAATACTCTATATCAGTTTAGACACATTTTAAAATATTTTCTCAATTAAGTGTCATTATTAAAATATTGGATATAACATTTCTCCTCATTTTTGATGATGTCAAAACTTAATTGAGAAGCTTTGAAAATCACTGAATTGGAATTTAGAAATTAAGTGCCAAGATAAACAAAACACAATCATACCATAAGGAACATTCATCAATAAATGCACAAACACAGAAAAGCAAACACATATTTTTACTGATTTCAAAGTAATTACAAAGCAAATAATCACTTAAAACAATTTTAGAACAAACAATCTTAGTTCATAACCCCGTTTTTGACATCAATCAAAATGGGGCTGTGAAGTTCTAAAAATGGAGCCTTGAGGAGGAGGTATATTGTAGGTATGTCTATAGGTAGGACGAGTTAGGTTATAATGACTAGAAGGAGTTGATTCAATTTGACTCTTTAACTCAATTAGTTCTTGTATGAGGAAAGTGATAGCTTGAGTCTGTAGCCCAATGATGTGTAAAAGAGTGGCTGATTGATCCTTGCTAGCTTGAATAGCTTTTACCACCTAGAGACAATCATATTTTCCAATGAGTGTCCAAATACTTTAAGTAGCTCTGGAAGATTAGAGTCAGAAGGCTTCATATTTGCTTGAATTTGAGCTAGTATGTCTTCTTTGAAGCTTATGATTTCTTACTTGACCAAATTGTGCATGGCTCTTTGAGCAAAAGAAGGTACATTAAAAGGAGCATATGAAGATTCAGCTTCATATTATTGCATAAGCTTCTTCCTTTTCTGTGGCTTCTTCCCTTCAACATCTAGTGTCAGTGAAATCCTCATTCACTGTATCTACTCGATCCTGAATCTTGGTACCTTCACTTCCTTCTCCCCCTTCTCTAAATATTCTATGTTATAGTGCTGAAGGAAGAGAGAAATTAGTTGAGGATAAGGCATTGTAGTGGATTTAGATTTTGAGAAATAGAAATTCCTCATTTTATTGTATATCAAATCTCCAATGTTGATTATTTTCCCACTAATTATCCTAGCCAGCAACCCATAATCCTCCTAAGTCATATAAGTGAAATTGCCTGACTTGTTGACCATGCTTCTTGAGTATATGTAGTGGATTATCCTATGTAATCATCTATGTCTTTAGGCACAAATTTTAGATCACCCGAGAAATTGTCATTCAATATCAGTATCTCATAAATCTATTTTATAGATAGCTCTTGCCTTTCTTCAAAATCTGTTATTTTCAGTAGCAAGTTGATTATATCTGAATCTACCCTTATTTCTCTTCCTTTTAATTTTGTGATCAAATAACTACTCACTAATTCACCAACATCACCAGCCTCATCAACCACTCTCATATTGGAATAAAATTTTCTGACCACTTCAGGTCAATAAGAAAGGTTTACTCCTAACCAAGTGTTTCATAAGGTTACTAATATCTAACTTAGTATTGTCGTTGTACTTTAGATAATCTAAGGCTACAACAATGATGGGACAGAAGTCCCTATGGGCATATTCTGACTTTAGCTTCCCTTTATCTACTCCTTGATCCAAATTACCAGTAAGTAATAGTAGAGAAGCAAAGTTTGAGAATGAAGACCCATAATTACCTTGAGGAGTTTCATTTCTTTTCTTTCTTTTTGAGGCATGTTGAGAACTTTGTTGGGCGGGACTCTCTCATGTGTGCTTTTAAACATGTGATGAACTCTTGTCCTTTACCACTTTTGACTTAGAAGTATCTCCCTTTTTCTTTCCTTTTTTCTATTCTAACCTAACTTCAGGTACCTTGGTTCTCACCATTGCTTGATATGATGGTGAATACTAAAAGTCTAGCTAAGATGAGGAAGGTAGATTGAGGATTGAGATGAGATAATTGATTTGGAAGGTTGGGGGAAAGCTTTTAGATAGTTTTAATTGCCGAGGAGTTATGGAAACGATTATAAGGTTTGGGTTGAGAGAATCAAAAGGATTTTTCAAACAAAGCACTATTGCAAAAAAGGCTTTCTAAATCGGTTAAAAATGGTATTCTACATCGGATAATGACTGGTGTAGAAATAGACCATTTAGAAAGTGTACACTTTTTAAATTAGGTGGTTCATAGATATAGAATGAGTAGAATTTAGACTGGTCATTTTTGAAATAAGGAGTAGAATTTGCTAATATCTACACTAATTAAAATGATCCATTTTGAATGGCTGTTGTACATTAATGAATTTTTTACACTGGTTGTGTTTGCACCCAGATAGATTAATATTTTTTACACCGGTTGTGTCTATACCGGTT
The DNA here is from genome assembly GCA_037074615.1 of Leucaena leucocephala. Classification (NCBI taxonomy): domain Eukaryota; kingdom Viridiplantae; phylum Streptophyta; class Magnoliopsida; order Fabales; family Fabaceae; genus Leucaena; species Leucaena leucocephala. The sequence continues at coordinate 13,715,722 of CM073516.1, read as the reverse complement.
GAAGATTAATGAATTTTCTACATCTTACTATAAAGACAACCACTGTAGATGTTGTCATATTTACTTATTGTTTCTACACCTTGTGATATTCTTTTTGTCCAGTTTAAATGTATTTTGAAAAAATGACCCATTCAATGTTTCATTAACCCCATCCCTCGAAGCTTCATGAATAAACTGCCCAAATATACAGACTCAAAGAGACAACAGTAGAGGCAAAGTTCAAGATGGCAGAGACATATCTTCAATTGCTCATTACATTATTCATTTAATAAAATTCAATAAAAAAATACAAACATTTGAACAGAAAAATAAAAAAATGTATTATGGTAATGACAAATACTATTGAGAAGGCATGATTTGAACAAAAAACTCAGCCTAAATATTGCACAGGTCCTCAATATCTTATTCAAGAAATATGTCAGTTTGATCAAACATCTTAATATCAAATTAAAATAAAAGAAATTAAATCATTACTAAGATATATTAAATTGATCATAAATATATGAAATCATTAAAAATACAATTTACCTCCTCAGTTAGGTCAGTCCTATTTGACAAGATGATATTGATCATGTGTCTAACCATATAGAAGCCACACAAGTTGCTTTCTTTGGGTTGCCTTTAACTTTGTAATATAAACATGAACAAAATTATGTGTCATCAGCAAAAAATTGTGTGGAGCATAAGATTTAACACTTTTATTACCTTTGGTGTGATCTATTCAGGGTCCCTCATCTAGTTAGCTTTCTTAAGACCCCTTGCAATTGCAAACGTCCTCATAGCTCTATGACCAAAGTTATGAACTTAGTAACAATTTAGTACAAATACCATATTTAATTGATTACAAACACCATTTTTCTGTAAGGAAGAAAACTCACATGTTCATAATCTTCTTGGCATCAACCGATAGCTTGTAGTAGAGGGAGCATAAGAAGGAAATTTTATAAGCATGCTTACATAGTATGATCAATTGCCAATGATTGCTGTAGAAAATAATTAAACAATAATGATTATTAGCATTAAGAAAATACAAACCTAGTATGAAAAAAGCTGAAATATTATTATTCTTACTCCTACATATATGGTGTGAAGAAACAATCAATATCGATTTCATTAAGCCTATTTGTAATGTACTGAAGTCTTGCAGATTGGGAGGTCTCTTTTGAATATATTTGAAATGGGCATAGGAATCCGAGCTGACCTTGTTTGCCCTTAGAAACCAATTCAGCTTGTATGTACCTACAGTTAATGCAAACACTCAGCTTGCATAAATTTTGTTATTACATATATTTACATTTAAAGTAAACTTACATTAAAAACACTTGGATGCACCCGAAGGTTAGTTCATTGTTAAGAGTGATAACATATTTCACATCTGCATGGTCAACAAAGGCAGGTACTCCCGTGTCATCCATAACTGAATCCATAGGCAACGCATCCGCATGGAACGTTTTGTCAAATGCCAATTGGATCACACATTGCATGGCACTCAAATTGGGAGGTATGGGAAGTTTGCTTGGGGATGATGTGATGTGATCCGAAACAAGATGCTTTGGCCATAATATGAAAGTCCCCTTTGCCTGACTCACAGTCTTCAACTCATCAGTCAGAATTGGGACAAGTGCATCTTCAAATATTCGTGTTCAACTGCCACCCTTAACTGATCGTCTTGAATTTGGATGTGGTGGGCAGTTTCCCCTAAGATATGGATGGAACCATATGCCACTAACCTTTTTATATGGATGCAATAGCTCCCTTTAGTGATAGGACGGGCTGCATGTGAGAGCTTTTAGGTGACACTTAGCTCCTATTGCCTTAATGTCAATATGGACAACATTTCTTCCTTGATCTTTGCCAACCCCTCTTGTAATCGTGCCTCAATTGAAGTTTCTATCTGTACCCTAGCCTCTGCCCAATCCTTTGCCTTCATGATGGATAACAATGCTTCTAGCTTTACCCTCGAGACATATGGGGAATGTTGTGGAGATGCTCTAAAAAAATCTCTTATACCAATACCTCCTCCAACTCCCCTGACATAACCCCATGCTCTTGCTTGCCCGTGGCAACAGTCAATATGTCATTTCTACCATCTGACTTGAAGGAGCCATGGGCTTCTTGTTGTTTAAGATCAACCTATAATATAAAAAGAGTAAACATAAGAAATAATATAATTAGTCTACTAAAACAAAATAATACAAGTAGTATTTACAATTTTTGCCGCAATCATGTGAACGTGATGGCTTGTAAATGATCCGCTCCTTTTTTGGTGAGCGTACAACCATTTATCTTCACGACGTATTGGAGATAGAGGAGCAAGAGTAACACTAGGATTAGACTCAGCAGCCTCATCCTCTTAGCCCCAACAAGTCTCTTTCGACTTTTGCGTAACCCCTTCGACACATTGTGTGGGGGCAATCATTCTTTAGAGCGTGTTCAATGGCTTTTGCTCTTTTTTCCTATAAGACTTGAAGTAGTTAAAATCAATATAAAGGAAGAAACATGGGAAATACAAGATTCCTTTTTTATGACATATCAACTCACCATAGTTGTTGTAGTAGTCCAAAGCCTAACAAATTCTTCCTAAGTAGCTTCGTCAATGAATTGATACTTGCTGCATGGAGAAGGAAGAGGCTAACTATCTTTATCCTGGCCATGCACATACAAATGAGCTAGTTGTGTCTTAAATGTCCTCCAACGCTTAGCGCAATAAGACAACGTCTTCTTCTTCAAGACTTCATTGTTGGGAACATCGTAAGTGAGCTACAATAACTTCCATTGAAAGCAGAGTGATCAAAAAATAGTTGTGTTTTTCCATATTGGTTTGCATAGAATATACAATAGTCAGTTCTTATACCCAAATAGAGTCCCAAATTTGATTCTTCACGCGATTATCAATAGTATCCCAAGTTTGTATGGCGATGTTAGTCTTGTTGCGTGCTAGAAGGCTAACATAACTCATGTACTTTATCATGTCTTCACCAATTAGGTTCCAATGTGTGTCAAACTCAATCGGTAGTATCCTATCTTTTGAAATATCTTTCAATCGCATCGCACTTCTGCCCCTCCTTTGCTTAGAGTCGCTTAAAGCATCGCTAGCCTCATTCTGATTGCCACTACCCCATATTTCTATATATGCAATAACAAAAATAAACATAGTAAACAGAGAAGAATGACTGACCACAGTGAAAGAAGTGCAAGCATTTATCGATGGAAAGAAGTGCAAGCATTTATCGCAGAAAACTACAAAACCTAGATTAAACAAACAAGTAAAAGGCAAAGTATGTACACGAGAAAATAAGTGTCCAGAACACATACAAGGGAAAGCACAACGAGAGTGAGACTAGAGAAGAACAACTAACCACAGCGAAGCAAAACGAGAACTATAGAGCACGGTGACTGCATAATGATAGATGACGTAAAAAATAAGACTGTATAAACTTGAGAAATGAGAAAGGAAGAGACGAACCAAGGGGTGGGCTTCGATAAAGTATTTTCATTAAGGCTTTTTACACCGATTAACCTTTAACTCAGGTGTAAAAATCATATTTTGAATATGAAACCACTAATATTTTGAATTTTGAAAGACTTTCTACACCGAATAACATGTACAATTGGTGTAAAAATCTTTTCAGATCACTTTTTACGCCGGATAACATGTACAACCAGTTTAAATACTGGAGTTGCTTTTTCAAACCAATCCTTTATTAACCCATCACTTGTAAGTTACGACAAAATAATATATGCAATCATAACAATATACTTGTGCTATTATTACATCAAAACAATATATGCAATCACATATGAATCAATTAGAATTCACTTCTTCTTTATTCAATTTTGACAAACTTACTAAAAATGAAGGGGTCTTACAAATTGAATCATCATCGTCAATAACCCTTTTTCCTTGGAGAGAGACATACCATCTTTTATTTGTCCGATCAGTAATTTAGAACACTTGCTTTGCTTGGTCTACCATAATGAAAGGTTTATTCCCAGAACTTGTACTATTTAAATCAACCAGTATTAATCCTTGCCGATCCACTATAACACCGTTATTTATATTAGCCCATTTATATTTGAACACGGGAACTGTGAATTTGGTGTAGTCCAACCCCAAATCTCCTTAACAACGCCATAATAAGGGATGACCGCTAATTTAGGATTGTTGTCTTTTGAACTAGAGAAGTTCATAGCTTCAGCTACTAACATAACACCACTATTCTGCATGCTATTTTTATCATCTAAGGACTTAGTATAAAAGGAATACCCTTTGATATCAAATCAATTCCAACATATCATATTAAATTCAATACCATATGCGAACCATCTAAATGAATCAGATGCACAATCATGATTTTCAACCTTCTGTTTGAACTAATGTGCAAAAGATTTGTTGTATTCTCTAATAAGCTTTTGGTCTATCATTCATCAATGTTATTCAAGATGTGTAAGTGTATTTGTTACAATTTATTATGATCAACAATCTTTATTGACATTCCGTGTTGACCCCCTATTTGGCACGGGGTTTAGCGAGATCGGTAAGTTATACTTTAATAGGTAGTGTTGAGAAAAATCCATATCTTCTTCAAAAAAACATTTTTCAACAATGGATGCCTCAGGCCGATTTGGATTCTTAACGTACCCTTTAAGGATTTTCATGTATCTTTCAAATGGGTATATCTATTGTAAGTATAAGGGCCACACAGTTTTATCTCGCGTATAGTTGTATTTTTCAAAATAACATAACCCTCGTGCTCCAATTCATCCAACTTTTCAGTCTCAAAGACTCTGCCACATATAGCATTGAAGAAGAAGCAAAGTCGGGTTACAATGTGTCTCAAATCATCTTGAAGGATTCCTCAAACATCTACTAGGAGTAATTGTTGCATCAAGACATGACAATTATGAGACTTTTGGCCTACTAATTTCAAATCTTGCATCAACACAATCTTCTTAAGATTACATGAGTACCCAGAGGGAACTTTGATTCCTTGTAAACATTCACAAATACTTCTCTCATCCTTAGACAAAATATTAATCTCTTCAACACAATAACTCCCCTCACCATGTGGCCTTGGATTTAGATCTTCATGTATTCCTATTTTTTGCAAATCTAATATTGCCTTCAAAGTGTCTTTAGAACCACCATGTAGGTTGAGAAGTGTTCCAACAATATTGTCACACACATTTTTCTCCACATGTATGACATCAATACAGTGCCTTACCTGAAGATGTTGCCAATACGGAAGCTCAAAGAAGATAGATCTTTTTTTCCATATATTTTTCTCAATTCTCTTGGTAGTCTTACTGAAAGTAACGTTGATATCTTTCACCTTTTCATAAACTTGTTCTCCAGTCAATGGCTTCAAAGCATTTTCAAGTTCTTGGCTGCCAGAAACATTTTTCTTCAGTCGACGGCATGGGTGGTCTTGTCTTAGAAATCTCTTATAACCTAGGTAAACTATCTTTCTTCCATGATGAAGTTGATAGTAGCAAGTCCCTTCCTCACAAATGGGACATGCTTTATATCCCTCAACACTATACATTGACAAATTTCCGTATACAGGAAAGTCATTAATTGTACAAAAGATCATGGCTCGCATATTGAATACCTCCTTCTTAATAGCATAAAAAAATATCCATGCCTTCCCATAGCTTTTTCAAATCTTCGATCAAGGGCATTAAGTAAACGTCTATGTCATTTCCTGGTTGTTTTGGTCCTGAGATCAATATAGACACCATTACATACTTGTATCTCATACACAACAAGGGAGATAGGTTGTAAACCATCAAGAGGACGGGCCATGAACTATGTATACTACTAAGGCTACAATAAGCGTTTATGCCATATGTACTGAGTCAAAGCCTTAGGTTTCTTGGTTCCTTGCTGAACTTGGGAAATAAGTCATCAATCTTCTTCTATTACAAAGAATCAGCTGGATGACAAAGCTTTCCATCACAAATCCTTTCAGTTGCATGCCATAACATTTTTTTTTGCATCATCTTCATTAGCAAAAAGCCGCTTAAACCTTGGTATAATTGGAAGATACCATAAGTCCTTTATAGGAGACTTGTTTGATCTGTACCTTGGTGTCTTACATATTGGACATTTCTCTTTATCTTTAAAATCTTTCCTATACAGTATGCAATCAATTGGGTATGCATGAATCTTTCTATACTGCATGCCTAAATGACATTATTTTCTTAGCATCATAATAGCATTTGGGTAACACATTTTCTTCTAGAAACATGTCTTGCAACAACTCAAGCAATTCTGAAAAATCTCTATCACTCCACCCATACCATGCTTTCACACCTACCAATCTCAACATCGCATTAAACATGTTGTATTTGCTACACCCTGGGTATAGAGGTTTTTCTGTATCATTGAACATAATACCATATGCATGTGACCGCATAAAAGTATTGTCTCCAATATCACGAATCATGTCCTCTACCCGATCATCAGTATCTATGTCATCATTAAAGGTATGTTCTAACTATTTAGATGCCTCGACCTTTCCATATTTTCACCATGCCATACCCATACTATGTAACTCTTACAGAATCCTTCACAAATTAGATGAGTGTACATATCTACAAGACTTTGTTTCCTCTCATTCTAATAACTCACACAAGGACAATAAAACCTTCCATTGTCATCATCACCGTTTTTTTTAACAAAATTCAAAAACTCCTTCACTCCCTCAGCATACTCAACACTTGTTCAATCCAACTGCAATTGATATTTATGGAAGACTAAAAAACTAGAAAAATAGAAAACAAGAAAACCTAGCTTCAACAATGAATCAAATGAAATAAGTAAATGACAGTAACAAATCCAGCACAAATAACGATAAAAGGTACTGCTAGTAGTGCATAAATCTTCAGTTTTTGAGACAAAGAGTTCAAAACAAAACTCACCGACTGTGAAGGGTCAAGAATTCTTAAACGCGCGAACAAGTAAAAATGACATTTGGGAGGCGCGGAGGGACTTTCGATTAAATTAAAGGGTATTTCTTAAGCAAATATACACCGGATAAAATGCAATACAGGTGTAGACATAACTTTTTTCTAAATCGGACATTATATTCTACACCGGTCACTTTTACACTATTGTAAATAATATAAATTGAACAACTCTACACCAGATGAAGTAGAAGACCGTTGTAGAAATAACTTGTTCTAAACCGGTCATTATATTCTATACCTGACCTTAATATGTTCAATTTCAAGCTGTTGATTTTTTTTGGAAAATAAAAGAACAACATGTCATCAGAATAAGAAACTTCATTTATTTAGCTTTACTAATAACTTTACATCAAAACTATGAAATTTCCAAACACAATATCTATCAGAATATATAATATATTCTCTCTTTTTGTCATTATGTATAAAAAATAAAATAGGAGGGGAAGATAAAGGTTACAAGCTTTCACTCCTCATCAGACTCAGAGGTCTGTGATTCATCATAGTCGGTAGGATCAATAGGATGATACAAGCTATCATGCTATTGATGGCAACGAACTTTTAAGCAGAAAGCTTTGAAACTGTCTTTCATTCTTTTAACTTTCTGAGACAGTTCTTTCACTGAGTCCTCTAGAGCATTGAAGTGCATGATCAGTTCCTAGGCGCTCTATCATAGTGACAACTAGGGGAGGAGGAGAAGGAACTACAGGGTGAGGGTAAGGATATTTCTCTTCAAAATTATCTCTATTTCTTTTGTGCGGTAGAGAAGGAGGTGTGTGTGAGAAAAAAGCCATTGGAGCATTCAGATAGAAGAAAAGAAAAGAAAATGGAGATAAAGTGATGAGACAAGTACTGATCATAAGAATGGTATACATATGGTTGAGGAATAAGAGCGGTTTTAGAAAAGAATATAGAAGAATGTCATATCCCAATTTTTAGGCTTAGAAGCCCAGTATATAGCCTGAAAAAGGGATGCTACTAGACCCTATTGAGCAGAGGTCTTAATAAATAGAGAAAATAATGTTGATCAGTTTGATGTAACATAGAGTTTTAATATGAGGTCCCAAAAGATTTATATTAATTTCTGAAGAGAAGAAAAATTAATACAGTATTCTTTAGACATCAGAATTAGATAAAATATGGCAGTAAATTCCTATAATTAATATAAGAATTTTTGAAACTGACAGAGCTCAAAAAGGAGTTATGTAGAATTTATTATAGAATTTATAGTGGATTAAAATACCTGATAAATAGTTTTGGGAGAATTTCTCAGGAATTGAGCCCATGAAGATAGGGGATCATATAGAGGGTCCAGAATGGCACCTTATAGGCCCAATGATATTTTCAGATAAGTATGTGGGTCAGGGCTAAGAAAGACCGAGAAAAGTGAAGAATTACAAAAATGCCACTAAAGGTAAGCCACTGTGTTGTGTCATTGAGTCAGATTTAGACAAAGGGTGTTATGATCATTTGACTAAGGTTAGACAGTCAAGAAAGAGTATCTGGATAGCTGACCAAGGTCAAGAGATACTCTGGTAAGGTATAAATATAATAGTGCTCCTATAAGCATTAAAGAGGACCTAAGGGCATTTTGGTAATTTACTAAGGATGTTTCTTGGGAACTGAGTCACCAGAGTGCTTGGGTTTGGTTAGAAACTCAAGATGATAATCCAAGGCCCAAAAACGTAGCCCAAGAGTAATGTGCGCCCAAGAGGCATTAAAATATTATTTTAGTACTTTTTCAATAAAGTAAAGTGACTCGGTCCAAGATATAGCTGTGTAAAGTGATTTAGAATCATGAGATGGCATAAATGGGGCCCACAAGGTGCCACATGGCATGATTATAGTAAAAGAGGAAAAGAAAAGGACACATGGCATGATTACAAGAAAAGGAGAAAAAGCAAGAGGACCATGGCATGATCTCGGCCGTCCATTAAGGGAAAAGACTCTAGAACTCTCTAGAAAGGCTGAGTCAGCTGGTGAGGTGTCCCAAGGGCCCTACCATTGTGCCACATATGCCCTTGAGGTGTCCTAGATGATGTCATGAGTGGTGAGTCATCAAGGAGGGTGATGTCATCGTGATGATGCAGGCAAAGCTTCTTGAGGAAGCAAGCAATCTGAGCCATTCATCGCGAATCAATCTGGACTATTCATTCCACCTCCTCTCACCTATAAATAGGCCACTCCCCTCTCATTTCAAGGCACACCACGTATTTTGCAAGAGAAAGAAGAGAAAGAAGAGAGAAAGAGAGAAAGGAATGAAGGAAGAGAAAGAAGGAAGGAGTTCTGGTCGAGCCAGGAGCAGTATAAGGAACCGAGGGACTGGGCAAAGCTTAGGAATGAGGTAAGAAAGTTATCTAGTCCCTACTCTAATAAAGTAGAGGATTGCTCTTAGTGGTTAGAATAGAGAAATATCTTTATTAATAAAGTTAGCTATAGATAGAAAGAAAGCCAGGGGAATGTCAGAGTAAGAATATTACCCCTAGCTAAGCATGAGTTAAATAGAGCTATACTGATAGAGTAATAATGAAGATATTATTATTCTATATATAGGCTCTGACCTATGGAAAGAATGAACCTTAGAGCAAAGGGTAAGAGTTAGAAGAAAAACTATATGCCAGGTAGTAAACTTATCCTAAACTTGTATACATTGAATGTTATGCTTGATGTGCTATGGCTTTGTTGAATTGTGTTGAATATGTGCTTATGTATGAAGCTCTGTTCCTATGATTACTTTGGCCAATTGTATTTCATATGTTACATGGAAGCATGCACATTACGCAATATTAATACTTTCACAAGCAAGCACAAGTATTCTCATTAATGCATGTATTGTTTAGTACTGTTTGCTACTGAGATTTCCCCAGAAATCTCACCCCTTCCATATCAATCCAATTACAGCAGGTTTTCTCAAGATGGAGGAGATAAAGATGCATGAAGAGATGTTAATTACTTAGCATGATTGATATGTGATTCATGTATGTATAATTGCTGGAAATTGTCACTATGAACAGTAACTCGTGGTGAGGTAGTGACATTTGAGCTGTAATTATAAATAGTAAATGATTGAATAAATGTATGATATTTTTTGCAGTAAATAGTAGACATGCCAAGCTTCAATTTGATATATAGAACGTCTCATTTGGATGTCTACACATAAATATATGATTTATCAAAGTTGGGACCAGAGATGCTGGAATCAGGGACAGGACGCTGGAGGAACAGTGATTTCGGAACATTGACCAACATTGACCTAGTCAAGGCGTGGTCAACGATTCATTTTCCCTGGAAGAGAATTATGTTAGCTTCGTGTAGCAATTTGAACCACTTCATTTCGAGTTTTCTAGAATTAGTTATGATTTTTCAAAGTCAGGTCACTCCTCTGGAATTTACATAGGGAATGGTACTCACTAGAGTAAAATTCTAGATTGTATAATTTGGCTCCAGTGACCTTAAAAGTGGTACTAAATGCTACCATTGGGTCCCTAAGACGTAAGGAAATGAGAATGTTACAAAGAATGCAATTGCCCTTCTCTCATAATGAGTATAAATGTTAGGAACCGAAGAAGTGAAATGAACAGCCTGAGAAGGTACAGAGAAAAGAAGTGGGAAAGCATAGACAGGAAACCGATGAGTTAGAATATAAAGTATATTTTACACCGGTTCAATGTAAATCTGGTGTAAATATTTCATCTTATTTACAAAAATGCCACTTGTCATTTGTTCTAAAAGCTTCTCTGCATGGTCTGAAGAAGTTAAAGAAAAGAAGCAGGAAAGCATAGACAAGAAACTAAAAAGTCAGAATATGATGTAACCAATCTACACCTATTGATATTAGTATCTGAAATAGTAATTATATTTTACACTGATGACGTGTTAATCCGGTGTAACTATTTTATCTTATTTATAAAAATGCCACCAGTCATTTTTTGTAAACATCTCCGCAAGGACCGTTTTAAAAATAGGGTTTTAAAAAGTATATTTTGTACCAGTGAAGTTTTGATGAAATGAAATAGTAACAATCATATTTCCACTAAATAATACATAATTTATTGATAAGTCATTCGATAAAATCCTTATTTGAAGTGTTTTTGCGATAAATCTTCATATAGCGGTAAGAAATTTATTGAATAGTTCTTCGATAAGTTATCAAATAGTAGTTTGATAAATAACAACGTTTTCACACAAATCACATAATATTTATTGAAGAATCTTTTGAAAAACATATTTATCAAATTGTTATTCAATCAAAAACTTGAATCATTTTTCCAAAAATACTTCATTTATCGATAAGTGTTATTCAATCAAATACTTCATTTAAAACTTTTTTACAAATTTTATAGAATAACATTTTGATAAGTGTTATTTTCAAAGAATTTATCGATGAAAAACAACACATAGTAATTTAAAAAATTTCAAAACAATTCATCTTTATCGAATACATATTCAACAATTGACTTTATCGAATATGTTTTTCAAAAATATTTAGTTCAGATACTTTATATTTTATATCATGTTTATCAATACTTTTATCGATAAGACCCTTTATGGATAATTTCTTTAGTAAGTTCATGAAAAATAATTGTATAAACAAATATAGCATATAAGCATTATTGAAATAGCTCAAATATATTTTCAATATAAAGAGAGAGTTAAGAGATGATTATTCAGTTTGTGCAATCTAATAAGTGAATTGATCCATGAAATTCTGTTGCCTTCCTCTCTTTGTTGTATTTGAGCATCCTCTGTATGTATTGACTATGATGATGATCCTTTTGATTATTACCAATTGAACTTTGTGGCTTTAGTGCTCATTGTATTAATCCTTATACTTGATCAAACAATGTAATCTTGAGGAATTTTCTCTTGTTATGAATATAAATCATTTCTTTCTAGAAGAATATTTAGAATGGCCATATAGAAGATAATTTCTATATGTGACATCATATAATAACTCATCATCAAAACATATTAATTCTAAGTGAATGCAGATGACTATGTTAAAGAATTAAGCAAAAAATGCTATGTTGAAGAATCATGTATAATTTTTAAATGAGCAATTTCAACATGATCTTTTAAAAATATGAACCTTTGAAGATAAATTTTGTGGAGACATTGAAGGTCATCAAACTGGAGAAGAATATCAGTGTTAACATGTCTGGGGGGTTTTGTATGAGCAAAGGTTGAATAGAACATTAGTCAGATAAATGGTTCAAGGATTTTGCTCATTTAATTTTCAAATGATGATTGAATAAAAAATCACATTTACCCTTTAGTCCCAATTGTTGGAAAATGTGCCATAGGGGCCAATCATTGTCTTATGAACATTATTGATTTATGAATTTATTAATTGTGTTATCATATTATTTGCATGTTTATTGTGATGATCATTCTTGGATAATTCATGATCTTATCCTAAATGTCCCTGGTCGGTCATCTATGTGGGAGCAGAGATGAAATAAGGCCAGTATGACTTTGAAGATGTATAGAGATATAAATCAAAGTCATAGGCATATGTAAGAGTACAAGGTGTTGGACCGACCTGCTATGAGAGAGCTGCATGGGTTACGTCATAAGCTTCTCTCATATACAAACCATGTCACTATGCCCTTTGACCTGAGATCATCATGGATTCCTACATGACAAACGCTCAGCTTTGACCTAGTCAAAAGTCACTTTTGACTGAGTGATCATAAAGACTATGTTTGGGCTTAGTGGTTTTTCATGCGGAGGAATGTGAATGGTCAAGATGGAATTTGTCCCTCATATTTGTAGAGAGATATTACTGGGCCCATCGATGAGTGAGTCTGAGAAATGTATGGCCATACTGTAATGAAAAGGTAGTTCTATTTATATAGTCAGACTACTCAGGGATCGAGAAAGTAAAGGTCAGGAATAGGAGGATGACATTATCAATGCCTCATCCACGACCAAAATATCGCGTGACAGAAGGGACATGATATGGTTGTATAAAAGGTTACATCATTTATCCATCCTCATATGATTTGGGTAGTCGTTATGTCTTGCTAGAGACCGCTTGCGACTTGTGGGCCAGTGTAGCAAATGGCCCACTGCCAACTTCATATGGGCCTACAGGGTCGCACATAAAATAGCCCAACACGAGCTATGATGTCCAGATTCATTGAATCTAAGACATGTCCAGATTCAATGAATGATCCAAGGTTGATGTATATATTTATTTATATTTATATTCGTATATATATATATATAAATTCGTATATATACATTATATATAAGGGATATATAGGATTTAATTTATAAGGATAACTTAAATCTCTATCATGTTTGAATTTAAAATTCAAATTGATAGGATATCTCATATAAGAGATATTTACAAGATTCAATTTATAAGGATAAATTAAATCTCTATCACGTTTGAATTTGAAATTCAAATTGATAGAATATCTCATATAAGAGATATTTACAAGATTTAATTTATAAGGATAAATTAAATCTCTATCACGTTTGAATTTGAAATTCAAATTGACATGATATCTCAAATTTGATTTTTGATAATAAATCAAATATAGTCCCGTCTTATCTTTATTTTAAATTAAATAAATAGGTGAATTAAATCTGTAGGATAGATTTAATATAAACATTATTTATTTAATTAGTTTCTTATCAAATTATACAATATATGATATTATATTAATTTCAGAATTAATATAGATTAATTCCAAGATCCAATTCGGTTGAGAAAAATGCAGAGCATCCTATATATCTGATTTTAGGAGCTACATTTTTGGTACACAACACACAACACAAAAGGCCGAACAGAATCTGCAAAAGGTTTTTAGATAAGAAACTGCTAAAGTAGAGACGGAGAGGATGAATTCTTGAGAGAACCTTGGAGGGACAGGAGACGCTAGCACGCCGTTCGTGGTTGGAACGCTGTTCGTATGGATACCAGTAGAGGAAGTTGACCTGAGGCGTCGACTTGTTATGATTAGAAAGAGAGCACGAGCCGCGGAGAGAAGCTGTGGACATCTTCTTGCAATCGGAAAGAGATCACTAGTCGCGGAGAGAAGCTGTGGAAGTCGCTGAGGAACACCAAGGGTAATGCTTCTTTCCACTTGACTTAAACACATACGGTAGATCCTGGCAAGGAATGGGAAAAATTTTTAAATTAATTTTCGCTTCGTGTCTTCCAATTCCTTACACCAATGACTATAGTAGTCAATATATTCCAGCAAATGAATACTTTAAGAGTAAGGCTTTTGAGTACTAGAATGTTTACCTTTCATAATATATAAGCTCAAACTTCAAATAGATAATTTTTTTTGTTAAACAAAAGAATGATTATCTTATTGAAAGATGACAAGTTCAAGCATATGAGATGACTGAGATGATGACTCTATCAAATAGAGTATATTTGAAATCTCAAACAGGGGTATTAATCTCTAATTCTAATTCACATATATTTCAAAAATGAGTTTTCAATTCATGTTCATGCATTTAATTCAGTCAACATTTGATCCAAGGATTGAATTTCAACTTTATTTTTCAAATCATGGATATGCACTTTTTATAAATCATGATAAACTTATGAATTGAAATTCATGAAGTAATATGTATTTGAAATATGAGTTTATTTAATATGCATGGTTTTATCTATTTAGTAATATGAAAATATTGTTGAAAATTTGATTGCTAAAAGGAGTTCAACAAGGAACAAATATTTATTACTCCAATCCAAAATTCAATTAAGCACAATAAAAAGGTAAAGATTGGATTTCACCATGTTTCTTCTAGTCCTTGTAACAATTGGCTTGATTTAGATGAATTGATATTGATCTTTTCTTCATCACTAAAATTCAAGCTTTGTTAGTTCATCTTCATCAAGATTTTGGATTATTCATCTTTATATCCACAAATATTTAGATGAATCTTTCCACCATCCCAACAAAACAATTTGAACTAGATTCCTTTTCTGGTATCCAACTTTGCTTGGATCTATCAACAATTATTTTGTAGGAACAGAGTAATACAATCCACATGCTCTATAGATATAACTAATTCAAATCAACTGAGCATGTTTACTTTATGTATATAGAAATATATTATTATTATTATTTTTTATTTTTATAAACCCTTTTACTCTTTATAAAATATTTATCAGTTAAAGTTTCTTAGGAGTATAAAAAGATTTTAGAATTCAGTTGCAACGCTCATTCCTAAGGATGCAAACGTAAACCTTAAAGAATTGTTAAACATAATAATGTAGGAGGTTTACCATATCACCTTTACATTTTGGGGAAGAATGATTGCCTTTGCATATCAATTGTATCTTTAGGTTTCTTCTTATAGATGCTTCCAGTGGTCTCTCATCCGATATGAACTTTGATGCTTAAAAGATCCTCCTTCTTCTGTTCTTCTCAAGATAATTGAATGATACAGTATAATAGTTCATTCTTAAGATAGAACACACTCCTTAGGCTTTTCTCCATTGCTTCTTGTAAATTGACCTTGAAGTTTTAGCAATGGATTCTCCCTGAGTTCTCCTAAGTGATGTGGGTTTCATTGATGTATAAGAAGTTGTTAGATGGCCCTTTCTCCATGTACTTGTCTAATTCTTTTAATGCTATCTTGCACATTTTGATACCCATTTGACTTTGGGTCCTTGTGCATTAGTTTTGGACCTTGATTGTCATTTATGAGCCCAAGCAAATTTATTCCTCTCATTAGAGTTTCTTCTAATATAACATGTGTGAGAAATATGACCTTATTTATCACAATAATTGTAGATAGAAGGTGATGTGCTCTAGAATTATATCTACATGTATTGTGTTGGTCACATGTCATATTCTACTTTTTTCTATCTGTATAAGACTGATAGAGGAAACATGTTTGTAAAGGATTGTGATGATAAATAGAGAGGAAAATTGATTATTAGACAAAGATATAAAGAAAATGGACTAAATTGAAAAGTCTAAAAGTTCTATGGTACAAAAATGAAAGTAGAAATAAACTTTGGGCCATTAAGTGTAATTATGAAAAGTTTAGGGCCTAAAGTGTAATTTTCAAAAGTTCAAGGGCAAAATGGTAATTATTGAGAGTTGAGCTGAAAAAGGTCCAAAAATGGCCAGAATCATATTAGACCCAAATTTTCTCAATAAATAGAGAAAATTATTGTGATCAGTTTGATGCAACAAAGAATTTTGATTTGAGGTCCCGAAAAATTTATATAAATTTTTAAAGAAAGGAAAATTAATACAGTATCCTTTGGATCTCAAAAATAGATAAAATTTGGCAGTAAATTATTATAATTAATATGAAAATTTATAAAACTGACAAAGCTAAAAAAGGAGTTTTGTAGAATTTATTATAGAATTTAGAGTAGATTAAAACACCCGATAAATACGTTACAGGGAATTTCTCGTGAGTTGAACCCATGAAGATAGTTGATCATGTAGAGAGCCCAAAATGGTACCTTATAGGCCCAGTAATATATTTAGATAAGTATGTGGGTTAGGGCTAATAAAGACCCGCAAAAATATAAAATTATGAAAATGCCACTAATACTCCACTGTGTTGTATCATAAAGTTAGAGATAGACAAAGGGTATTTTGGTCATTTGAATAAGGTTAGAAAGTCAAGGAGAGTTTCTAGAATAGTTGACCAAGGTCAGGGAATACTCTGATGAGGTGTAAAAAGACGATAATGCCCTTGAGATGTTAAAGTGAATAAAGTGGAACCAAGGAGCATTTTGGTAATTTGGCAAGTGATCTGTAATTAAGTTTAGACCTATTACAAGAATGTCAATGGTAGGAAGAATCTAGATACTAGATTTAAGTTTAGAAAGTATATTATAGAATCTCAGAAAAATTAGATTAAAAAAACAGTTTAGTTTTTGGGAAATCGGACTAAGTCAATACTATATTAGACTAGAATTTTTCCAAATGCTTCCTCCTTTTGTAATTTCACCATATGGGCTATGATGTGTCCTTTGATGATTTCATAGATGATGTAATCTCATTGGCTTCTTGGGCAAGGTAATATAAGATCAAATGTGAGCCATTAGATCAAATAGTGCACAAAGTGATATTGACTATTCATTTTCCATTGGATTTCTCTATAAATACCCCTATATTTCTGATTCAAAACTATGAAGGAAGAACCCTTGGGGAGGCTATGTCAAAATGGAAACTAAATGTAAGCAATCTATCCTAGCTTATTTTCCTTTATCCTAAAGGTATGCAATCTATCATAGCAATCTATCCAAAACAAAGAAAATCTAAAGTCCAAAGTTCAAGCTAGCAAGAGATTAAAGGTAAGCAATCTATCCTAGCTTATTTTTCTCTAATTTGGGGGCTTAAACTTAGGGTTTTCATGGAAGAACGTTGAGTTTTCTCTAAGGTGTATGTGCTGTCCAAAACCTTAGATGAAAGGAGAAAGAAGAAATTAAAGTTAGAGTTATGTGAGTCAAGCTTAAACAAGCTAGTTAGGTGATTGATTGTTGAATCAAGTTGATATTCTTGACTTTTCCATTGAACTTTTGGTCTGTACTATTCATGATAGAAAGAGATAGAATTTCAATGATCTAATGCTTCAGTTGAATTTATATGATGATTTTGTGTAGGATTGGATAGGTTTTGAACCTTGGAAGAATTGGAATTGAAAGTTATAATTCTTGGAATTCTTCTATATTACTGTTCACTCATATGAATACTAATTAGAATTTCATTATTTTGATGATTCCAATAGTTTTAAAATGAAAAGTTGTGTGGAATAAAGTAGAGAAACAAGTATGGGAAGCATTGGAATCAAAATAAGAATTTTTAGAAGAATTATGCATATTTTTCAAATCTATCTAGAACAGCGTATAGGAGTTGGAATTTAATGATTCTAAGCTCATAAATGGATTCAAAAGATGAAATTATGTAGGGTAAAATCAAGACATCAATTGATTCAAAGGTTAGTTAAGATTAAGGAAATTTAATGTAGTTAAATGAGCTCAATTTTTAAAAGAAAGTTAGATTGTAATGAATGAATGATTATGTGATGTTAGGATTTAATTCTGGACTCTAAAGAGGCAGCCACACATCAAGAAGAAGTAAGAAGAAAGAGGCAAATCAAAGTTAAATTGAAAGAAAGTTAAATATATGAGGTAGTAAACGAATCCTAAACTTGTATGTATTGAATGTTATGCTTAGTTGTGCTATGGATATGTTGAATTGTGTTGCATATGTGTTTATGATTGAAGCACCATATCTATGATTACTTTGGCCCATTGTATTTCATATGTTACATGGAAACATGCACATTACACAATGTTAACACTTTCACAAGCAAGTACAAGTATTTACATTAATGCATGAATTGTTTAGTCCCGTTTGCTACTGAGATTTCCCTAGAAATCTTATCCCTCCATGTAATCCCAATCACAACAGGTTTATTAATGATGAAAGAGGATGATGAAGCATGAAGTGAAGCTAGGGATTGGATAGTATAAATATTATGTGAAGAATTGTGATATGTAATGTTGCTATATGACCAATATAAGTAGTGATAGTCATGATAAAATGAAAAATAGTAAATGATGAGATAAATGTATGAAATTTTAAAGACATTTAGTTAACATGACAAGATTCTTTTTGACACCAATAACACATTATTTTGATGTCTGTATAAAGAGAACGAATTTTTCCAAAGTAAGGGACTAGAACCTCTTTTTAGAATTTTTGACCAAATGAACAGTAATTTTTGGCGAATAAACTGTATTAATTGACTAAGTATTTCTTCTAGAAATTATGTTTTCCTTAAATTTAAAGATGTTATCTTCACATACATTTTTGAAGCAAATCATTTTAAATTTTCTAGAATTAATTATGATTTTTTGAAGTTTGTCACCGAATCTGGAATACCATATGAATAGTAATCCAAGAAGAGTAAAAATTCTAGATTTAGCTAATGGACTTCTAAGGTCTTGTAAGTTGTTCTAAATGCTACTGAATGGTCTCTGAGATGTACGAAAGTAAGGATGTTTCATCAAACAATATATAATCATTATGCACAATTTTTTCTTTATCTAGATTTTTAGTGATATATTTTAGATGCAAAATATTTTTACTTTTTGAAATGGCATCTATAATTGGTTGAAAAATTATTTCATGAAAACATTCAAAATTATTTTTCTTCAACCTATAAGAGGTATTAAAATTGTTTACCATTTAATCATGTTGAGCTATGTATAATGATTCATCAAAATCTTATGCATTGATCTCTTCTTGATTCTCCTTTTCCTCTTGTTCCTTAGTGTTGAAATGAAAATTTTCTACAATTTCCCTTTTTCAGTACCATCTTTCATTTGTTCATCAATTGTAAGATTGTAGCTTTTAGTCACAGATGAACTATCACCACTATTAACTTTAATGAAATTGTCAGAGGAATAGATAGAGTTAAGAGTGTTAAAAATATTACTGTCATTAGAGTAAAATTTGATTTTCTTATAGTCATTTTCAGATAAAGCATTGTACAAAATTTTCACTACTCTAAGGTTGAGGGAAAATAATTTCTTTTCTTTATCATTTTAATCCTTTTGTAGTTTAAAATCAAAATTATTTGAAAGGATTTTCCTTATATCATAATCATGAGTTTTAATCAATATGGTCATCTGACCTTTCCAATACAAAAACTCATAATTTTCTAAAATGGGAGGAATGATGATATCAAAACCTTCATAAAGCTTTTCACAATTAAATATAGCCATGATCTTTACACTTGAGATCATTAGATCCTATAAATAAGTGACTTGCTTTGATACTAAATGTTGAATTTGGCATCACCCAAGAGGGGATAAATTGGGTGATTTCTAGAAATTTTAAAAACTCTAAAGATATTTGATTCAATTTAAAGAGTAGAGTTTAGAATGATATCATCGAAGGAAGAAGTTGTAGGAGAAAGATTGCACACAAAAATTTATACTAGTTTAACCTAATCCACTTGGCCTACGTCCAGTCCCCATATAACTCCTCTGGGTGTTCCACAATATCTAAGATTTCATGGGCTCTTGGTGCCTTAGTACATTCATGTGAGAATTCTCTCTTACTACCCCTAACAGCTCATAATATTACAATAAGTGAGAATCCTTCTCCCTCTTCTTTACACCCATAAGGTTACAATAACTCAAGAATCCCACTTGAGTAATTCAGGAAATGATTGATACATATAACACTATCTCTCAATAGAGGAATTTTTGATACACACTTAAGCTCAATCTCTTAAGTTTCTCCCTTATACGAATATGATATAGTCTGAATCAAAGATGAGAAACAGAGTGAAATAGAGACTATCACTGTATATGATCGTAGTACATTGTAAGAATTTATGTTTTGTTAAGTCTCCCAACTTCTTCAGCTTTCTCTTTTCTAGCTTCTTCTTCTTTTATGCTTTGTTATTAAATAAAGTATGTATGAATAGTTAAAGCTCTGTTTCTATGAATATAATGGCCATATATAAATGCATGAAACATTGTGCATGCACATATGTCATTATAATAGCATGAAGCAACCATGTCATGCATCAAGCATGATCTTGCATGCATTAGTGATAATTTTATTGCTGAGATCCCCCTGAATCTCACCCTCCCTTAACTAACCAATATTGGTTAAGCATTATGGAAGATATATGCCTCAAGAAGAGCCAATGAATGGAATAAGAGAAATATAAAATTTCATATTCTAGCATGACATGCTTAATTTTGCCAATTATGTAAATGATATGTAATGTGTCAAATTATGTAATAAAATTGTATATAATAATTATGACATGTTCACATGAGTATAAGATTGTTTGAGAAACCAAGATAGTAGTTTATACATGCTAGAATAATTAAAGAGAATTAAAGAAAGAAGTTAGTAAGGCAATTTTGTAGGTTCTAGAGTAGTTATATTCCAGCCTTGGTTTGACCAAGTAAATGGTTGACCTGACTACAAAATTTGATGATCATGTAGTACATATCCCAAGCTATAAAAGTATGGGCAGTGTGTCTTAATTGGCTGTGTGTGCTAAGATATATGAATTTTTAAAGTTGAGGTATAAATCTGGAAGTCCTAGAATTGACCAAATGAATAGTAAAGTTTAATGAATTAACTGTATGAATTAGTCAAATAAATGTTCAGATTGATATTTTTCCTCAAATAGCATTGAAAGAGCTTTAAATATAGACTTGAACCACCTTCATATGATTTTTTCTAGAATTAGTTATAATTTTTTAAAGTTGGATTGCCGAATCTAGAAAATTGCATGGTGAATAGTACCTGATGACTAAATTGTAAAGTTTTAATTTTTGGGCCTGAGTAAAGCTTTCGCACATCTAATTGCTTCCAAACGCGTACTATAAGAAGTAATGGTAAGGATATTTTATTTTGGTACAAGATTATCATACCTTAGTTTTATACCATTTTAGGGTTTATTTATGTCATTTGGAAACATTATGGAAGGCCCAAGATTAAAGCAACCAAATCTGAAATTTTATTCTTCTCGAGTTACTATTTATTTGGTAATTCCATAATTTGAGCATAACTTTAAAAATTTATGATTAATTCTAGAAAACTTGAAATTGAGTGATTCTAAGTTCTACTAAAAGCTATTTCATAGTTATTTGAAGGAAAAATATGAAACTGGAATTAATCTTTGTCAATTCATACAATTTATTTATTTAACTTTACTATTCATTTGGTTAATTATGGAACTTGCAGATTTCTAACACTAACTTTGAAAAATCATCATAAATTTTATACAGCTCTAATTTAAATGTTCTACCTATGAAATTAAAGCTTATTATGTGAAATTTAAGCATACCAAGTTTTGTGATCAAATTCTAACATTAACTTAATTAGAATATAGCATCAAAGTGGCTGCCCTATATAAGTCTTGCATATTGTCATAAATATATACATACATCATTATGTTTCAAAATGTCGTGACATAATACATTAATTCTCCTTCATGGTACTCTTGCTCCTTGGTTGATCAACTCATAAATAATTGTTTAATTTTGGAGTGAAATTCCAAAGAAATCCCAATAGCAAGTTACATCAACAATAATATCAACATGCAAGATCATTATGTAAGTAGGTATTATGCCACAATTAGGGAACTACTTCTATCTCATCCCAACTCACTTATGCATGAAGTCAAGACATCACAATACAAAAGCAGCATCATATAATCATCTTTAGTTCAACCAACAATCATGGCAAACACACATATAACATTTAGGACATGTTAACATTAAGGTTGAGTATAATATTCAAGACACGTTAACTTTAACGTTGAGCAAACTTACTACCTTGATCAACTAATAATTTAATTCTTGTCCTTGACCTTAGTCATTTCCTCCACAAATTTCAAACCCTATTTCATCGTGACAAAAGGGAACATATCCATCAATAAGCATCCTATTAACTATGGTTTAAACATAAACCTCTTAAACCTATTTCTACTAACTTAAAAATTATTCTCTTGGGTCATTTCTACATAATTTTTCATGTAAAATCCAAATATGAGTTTGGATTCATGAAAATCAAACTCCTTCCTTGTGTACTTCCCTAGGCTGAGACATGTTCCTCATAAATTCTAAATTTTTAATTTTGATTCCAATGCTTTCAATACTTATTTCTTAGGTTTATCCTACACCATTTTTCATTTTAAACACATTGAAGCATCAAAATCATCAAATTAAATTATTGGGACAGAGATTCATGAGTGGTCATGTTGTATCCATATTTTCAACCTCAATTATACTCAGTTAGAAGTAACTTGAACCAATTACATCCCCTTTGCTTTAGAAATATGCATTTTCAAGAAATTTCTCCTTGGGTACTATTCATTTTGTAATCCAGAATACATACCTAACTTTGAAAATTCATAATTAAATATAGAAAAATTGAAATAGAGTGGTTCCAATTTCTAATGGAAGCTCTTTCATTTAACTTATAAGAAAAAAAATATAAAAATCTGGTTTCATTGTCCAAATGAAATCAATTTATTTGTTAAAAAATACTGTTCATTTGATAAATCTGGAAGTTTCAGCTTATGTGCCTTAAATTCAAAAATTCATTTTTCTTTAGTTACTTGTCCAAATGAAATATGTTACCTATGAATTTAAAAGTCCAGATGTGTTCTTTAATTCCATAAAATTTTGTAGAGAAATTCGTTTGTTTACTATATGAAATTAGCAATTGAACGTCACTACCTCCATCACTCACTTTATGTTAATTCTTGATTTTATCTCCAATTTAAAAAAATCATAATAAATCAAAAAAATTAACCAATTGAGACGTTTTTGGTGTCCATTTAAAGCTCTATATCTTAGCTATTTTAATACCAAATTTTAAGTCTAAAATCGTTGGTTAAGTCATCGTAATTATCATCATAAGGTTACTGCCTCATAATACAACCACATGATAAAGTACTATGCATCCCACCATATCGTCCTATAGTGTCAAGTGATCAGCATGACTTATTATACAAGTTTAACCATCTATATTTACCCTTTTTCCTTGAGATGTTCCAGCACATATAACATGGTTATGTGTCATATCCTAATTTTTCCCTATCTGTATAATGCTAATAGAGGAAAGATGTTTAGAAAGGATTGTGATGATGATAAGAAGGAATAATAAAGGTTAGATGAGTCTTCAAGGAAGAGAAGGACTAAATTGAAAATTTTAAAAGTTCTATGGTAGAAAATGAAAGTAGAAATAAAGGTTGGGCCAAAAGGTGTAATTACCAAAAGTTCAAGGGCAAAAATGTAATTATGATAAAGTTAAACTGAAAAAGGCCTAAAACTGCCCAAAAAATAGTTTACTACCAAATTTTACTAGTAAATAGAAACAATTATTCTGATCAATTTAACGCAATGCAGATTTTTTATTTGAGGTCTCGATTAATTAGTATGAGTTCCTGAAGTTAAGAAAAATTATTACAATATTTTTTGGACCTCAGAATTAGATGAAACTTTACAATAAATTCTTATAATTACTATGAGAATTTATAAAATTGATAGAGTCAGAAAAAGAATCTTGTACAACTTTTAAGAGAATTTACAGTGTAATAAAATACTTGATAAATACATTCGGGGGAGAGGTTTCTCGGGATTTGTGCCATAAAGGTAATGGACCCATATAAATGCCCAAAATGGCATCCCAAAGGCCCAGTAAGATGGTTGAACAGTTAAGTATGCCAGAGTCCAGAGGAACCCTAGAAAAGTATGAAATTACAAAAATGCCCCTCTGTTGTAAGATTGTACCAGAGGAGGATGGAGGGCATTTTGGACAGGTTAAAAATGTCCAAGTAAGTACAAGGGCGATTAGTTAGACCCATTATATACTCTGATGATGTATAAAGAGGTGTGAAATGACAAGTATGCCCTTAGGGTTAATATAGTGCAATAAGGGTATTTTGATCATTTTTCAAGGAATGATTGATAGATAAATACTCAATCTAACAATGTCAATGGTAGGAAAAACCTAAACATTGGTTTTCATGATAGAATACATATTCTGGAATATTACAAAAATTGGGAACATAAAATAGTCTATTTTTTTTGAAACTGCTTAAATCGGTACCGGACTAAACTAGAATTTTTTCTATCAGTATTTCTACTTTTCTTTAGCCAAACACAACCCTAAATAAGGTCATGAATAGCTTCATTAATGAGTCTTCTAGGGAAAGCTTGATGGAAGGTGGATTATGGACCTTTAGATTAAATAGTGACCAAAATAATCTTGGCCTTCCATTTCCATCAATTTTTTTTATAAATACCCCTAATTTATGATGCAAAACCATGAAGGAGAACCCTTGGAGAACCTCTTGGAAAATGAAAACTCAAGCCAAAATAAAGGAGAATCCAAGGTCCAAAGTTCAAGCAAGGTAGAGATTAAAGGTAAGCAATCTATCCTAGCTTATTTTCCTTTGATCTGGGAGCTTGAACTTAGGGTTTTCATGGACGAAAGTTGAGTTTTCTCTAAGGTGTATGTGCTATCCAAAACATTAGATTAAAGGGGAAAGAAGAAATTAAAGTTAGAGTTATGTGATTAAAGCTTAAACAAGCTAGTTAGGTGATTGATTGTTGAATCAAGTTGATATTCTTGACTTTGCCATTATTGAAACACGGTTTACACTATTCATAATGGAAGGAGATGTAATTTCAATGATCTAATGCTTCCAATGAATTTATATGATGATTTTGTGTAGGATTGGATAGGTTTTAAACCTTGGATGCATTAGAATTTCAAGTTGTAATTTTTGAAGTTCTTCTCTGTTACTGTTCACTTGCTTGAACAGTAATTGAAATTTCATGATTTTGATTCTTCTGATGGTTTTAAAATGAAAAGTTATGTGGGATAAAGTAGATAAATAAGTACGGGAAGCATTAGAATCAAAATGAAAACTTTTGAAAGAAATGAGGGTGTTATGCAATACTGTACAGAATAGTGCATAGGAGCTAGAATTTCATGATTCTAAGCTCATAAATGGATTCAAAATAGGAAATTGTGTAGGGTAGAGTCAAGACATCAATTGATTCAAGGGACAAGTTAATTAGTGAAGACTAGAGAAAGTTATGTTAGTAAAGAGTTTATCAAGGTTAGTCTTGAACATTGTTGGAGTTCATGGTCCTAATGAATTATGTGATGAATATGAATATGTTTAGGATCTTGAAACATCCAAGAAGATGTTGGGAAGTGATTGACTGAAAGGATTCATGGTTGGAAAGCTAGGGAGTAAGTGCAAAAGATCAAGAGAAAAGCTTAAGTGCAAGGTAGTGAACTTACCTCTTTATGTGCTTGATGTGGTATGCTTATGTGTTAACATGTATATGATATTTGAATGATGTTGTGACATGATAAATGATGTTGAATGTATCGTGAATAACATGTCTTCCATGGCACGTCACTAATTAAAGAAAGTTTAATGAAATTACATATCATGCATTAGCATTCATCTTGCATATTTAAGTGATAATATTTGCTACTGAGATTTCCTAGAATCTGACCTTCCCATAACCAACAATAATAGGTTATTCATTATGGAAGAATCATGTTTGGTACATGAGCTAAGGAATGGAAGAGGAAGAGTAGACAAGTGATGACATGCATGTATGTTAGCCTTTCTATGTAATGTTATGTAATATCCATTATATGTAAAGAAAATGTATGAAAGAGTTATGGCATAACCCCATGATGTATATGAATGCATGAAAGGCAAAAGAGATGGTTTATGCATGCTGGAACAATTATTGAAAGAGAAAGAAACAAAATTGAAATGGTAAAAATGTAGGTCCTAAAGCAGTTTTATTGTGGTTTCAGTTTGACCTAGCAAATGAAGGAATTAATCCACAAAATTTTATAATCATGTATTACACATCCAGATATTTAAATTCATATGTAATATACCTCATTTGGATATGTATATCAAGAGAAATGAATTTTCAAAGTTAAGAGACAGAATCTAAAATTTATAGGATTTGCCGTATGAACAGTAAAAAGTAACGATTTAACTGTATCAATTGGCAAAATAAATGTCCATATTATTTTTTTTCCTTAAATAACTACATAATAGATTCATTTATAAATTTGGATCACCTACATACGATTTTTCTACATTTAGTTATGAATTGTTAAAGTTGGACTATAAATCTGGAAATCACCAAATGAACAGTACTCCAGAAGTAATTTTAAAATTTTAAAATGTAATGTTTCCGCTAATCAAATGTGCTTCCAAATATGTACTCTGAAGTGGTAAAAGTGGTATGTTTCATTATGTATATGGAAAGAATGAGATTTCATGGAAATCTCAATAGTAAGTCATAAAAACTATAATATCATGCATGATTGATTAAATGCCTAACATGTTATCATGAGATGGGAGCTACTTCATAATAATACATAAGTAAACTCTAACATGCATATTGTCATGATATTAGTTGCAAGGAGTTGCAGTCATTCATACTTCACCATCATCATGATGGTATAATCTTAAGCTCAACCAAACATCAAACTAACAAGCAAGCATACAATCAAACAAATATGAAATTATAGTTAGGTATTCTTACTACCTCTTAAGATATCCTTGTCACACTCTTATTGAAATGGTCTTCTATCTATACAAATGTCAAAATCTAGCCATCAATCAAGTTACAACTCAACTTCAAAACAATTCCAAGACTAAGTTTTCACTAACTTCCATTCTTTTTCCATTTTATGTTCTATACTTCCATCTTTCTAAAATAAATTCTCATGGTTCATTTCTACATATTTTTTATGTAGAATCCAAATATGAAATTATAATTTCCAAAATCAAAACACATCCTTGGTTGCTGTATAGAACCGAAATGTCTCTAACATTTTCCAAAAATTCACATTTTGATTCCAATATTTCCAATCCTTTCTTCAATTTCATATCAATTAATCGGGACCTCAAATAAAAAATATATGTTGTGTTAAACTGATCAGAATAGTTTTCTCTACTTACTGGTAAAATTTGGGACTAAACTATTTCTGGGCAGTTTTAGGCCTTTTCCGGCTCAACTTTCTCATAATTACATTTTTGCCCTTGAACTTTTGGTAAATTACATTTAAGTCCCTAAACTTTTGGTAATTACACCTTTTTGCCTAACTTTTACTTCTACCTTTAGTTTTGCCCTTAAACCTTTTCTAAATTTCATTTAGGTCCTTGAACTTTCCTTAGTTACAAGTCACTCTCTTTCCTTCCTCAATCTGATACAGTTTACTTCAAGAATCTCATGTCAATTACATATAAACTGTACATACATATCAGATAAGAAAATTGGGGATATGACAGGCCAAGTGGCCTAGCTAAGTTCCAATTCAAGAGAATTAAACAATCCTCATGCAATATTACTTAAATGAACCACTAATCCTTGTCTTGAACTTAGGTTTAACATCAAAATCATATTCCCTTAAGTCTCATACAATATTGATAGCATGCAACCATAGGACATTCTTGATTTTCCAACTACCTAAACCATAATTTAACTAGCTGAAACATCAACTAGGTAGTTAGAAACATAAGCTAACCCTTTATCCAAGCTATATAACTAAGGTAGATGGCTTCTTCTTGTCTTGAAAAATTGAGAAATGATTTTGCAAGAGGTTTCCTATCAATGCCAAAATTTCTATAGGGAGAGGGGGAGGGTGCTATTTATAGACCATCGAAAATCTATTTAAGCTCCAAGTTCATCCAAATTATGAGGCTTATCTGTCAACTTTCCATAGCTTCTTCCAACTTTTTTCCTACCAAAAATAATTCTAAATTAAATTAATTTTTCAAGTCAAAATCCTCACCATCCTTGGCTAGAAAAGTGGTTCAATACTTTGTCCAATTAAATGGCTAAATTATATTAGTGCACTTTATACTAGAATAAATTCCTATTTTACAATTCTAGTGTCCTAGGCATTGTAATTACTTTTTATCTTTCCCATAATCAATTCCTCACATTTTCTCATCCAAATGAGTCTCTCTTTACTACCATAATAATTTTATTGATGGTAAAATAAAAAGAAACCAATTTAATTCCGATTTTGAACCTTAGGAATTAATTTATAGGGCTTGAGTTAATAAAAGACTCTTGTCTGCTACATTATCTCCCATTAATTTAGGGAAACCCCATAAAGTTTATTGGAATTGATTTACCCTATAGATATTTATTTGAAATTTCTCCAAATAAAATCTATAATTAGCTCAACTTGCATTTAAATTCCTCTAAAATTTAACTAGTAGCATTTTGGGAATAAAATTACTGGTATAATATCCTATCATTTCCAAAGTGTGTTTTCCCTATCTTTTCTTAATTTTTTGAGGTCTCCTTATAGATCAAATATCTAAACAATTTCTTAAAAATTATTCTAGGTGTATAATTGTCATTTATCACCTCAAGTGGGCCTTAATATATCATTTCCTATTTTTTTGGAATTTTCTTATATTTTTTCCAAAATTACCCCTATTAGCCTGAAACCTTCTAGAAATTATATTTATGTCTCAGCTTTGACTTAACCTCATATATTATGTCAACAATGTTAATACTACTCTTCTAGCCTTAAAATATGGGATGTGACATTTCTTCCCCTTAAAAATATATTGTCCTCAAAATTTAAAATATACCTTATTGGAAATATTCGGGTTATTTTTCCCTTGTCTCTTCTTCCATTTCCCTTGTCTCTTCTTCTAGCGATAATCCCTTCCAAACTACCTTGGCCAGTGGAATCTGATTATTCCTCAACTTTTTGACCTTTCAATCAATGATTCATTCTAACTTCATAAGATAGGTTGACTTGAAGTACAATGTCATTATACTTGATGACATGAGCTAGGTTTGGATAGTACTCCTTTAATTGGGAGATATGGAATACATCATCTATCTAACTCAAATTTGGGGGAAGGGCCAATTTTTAGGTTACTTGTCGTATCCTTATTTTTAACCTCAATTATACTTAGTTGAAAGTCATTTGAACCATTTACATGACATTCTGCTTTAGAAACATGTATTTTCAAAAGATTGCTCCTCGGGTACTGTTCATAGTTACTGTTCATTTGGTAATCCAGGATATGTGCCTAACTTTAAAAATTCATAATTAAATGTAAAAAAACTCAAAATAGGGTGGTTCTAATTTCTAATGAAAACAATTTCATTTGAATTTGAAGGAAAAATGTAAAACTGAGGTTTCATTGTCCCAATGAAATCAGTTTATTCGTTAAAAAACACTATTTATTTGGTAAATCTGGAAGTTCTAGTTTTTTTGCCTTAACTTCAAAAATTCATTTCTCTTTTGTTACATGTCCAAATGAACCGTGTTACCTATGGATTTAAAGCTTTAGATTTTTTATTTTAGCTCATAAAATTTCATAGAAAAAATCATTCATGCACTATATTAAATTAATGTTGGAACATTACTGCCTCCAGTTGCTCACTTTATCTCAGTTCCAGATTTTAACTCCAAATTAGAAAAATCATAGTAAATTGAATACTTAACCAATTGAGGTATTCTTGGTGTCAATTTAAATCTCTATATCTTAGATATTATCATACCAAATTTCAAGTTCAAATTCGTTGGTTAAGTCATGGTAAACATCATCATAAAGTGACAGCCTTAGAATATAACTACATGATAATACACTATGCATCTCATCATATCCTTCCATAGTGTCAAATAACCAATATGACTAATTATACAAGTTCAACCATCTATATTTACCCTTTTTCCTAGAGAATTTCCAGCACCTATGATATTGTTATGCATATAGAAAGAATGAGATTTCATGGAAATCCCAATAGCAAGTCATACAAACTATAATATTATGAATGATTAATTAGATGCTTAACATGTTATCATGAGATGGGAGCTACTTCATAATGACACATAAAAAAACTCTAACATACATATTGTCATGACATTAGTTGCAAGGAGTTGCAATCATTCATACTCCATCATCAACATGATGGCATAATCTCAAGCTCAACCAAATACCATAACTAACAAGCAAGCATACAATCAAGCAAACATGAAACTATAGTTAGGTATTCTTGCTACCTCTTTAGCTATCCTTGAAAAAGTATTATTGAGATGGTTTCCTTCCCTCACAAATGTCAAAACCTAGCCATTACAAAGTAACATCAAGTTGCAACTCAACTTGAAAACAATTCCAAGACTAGGTTTTCACTAACTTCTATTCTTTTTCCATTTTATGTTCCATACTTCCATCTTTCTTAAATAAATACTCATGGTTCATTCCCACATAATTTTTCATGTAGAATCCAAATATAAAACCAGAATTTCCAAAATCAAAACACACTATGAGCTGCTGTACAGAACCGAAATGAGCCCTTATTTTCCAAAAATTCACATTTTGATTCCAATGATTCCAATACTTGTTCTCCTACTTTATCCCACCACAATTTTCCATTTTAAACTTATTGGAAGAATCAAAATCATAAAATTCCAAAATATGAACAGTGTTTCATACAGTAGTAGCCAAGAACACAAAACCCTAACTACGTGCATACTTGAATTTTCAAGCATATACCACTTAATTCTAGCTTGTTTAAGCTTATCTAAACTTTCCATAACATAAAAATCATATTCTTATCACATATGTACAGCACTTACAACAGCACGCACAAGGGAAATATGTCACAAAAACCTCTCAAAACCAAGAGCTAACTTGCTAAATTAAAGTCCAAGAACAAGGGACATAGTTATCTTACTTGCTGCTCCAAGTTATGTGCTTCTTTCTTACTTCAAATAAAATTTGGCTAGAGGTTCCCTAAGGTACTATGGATTCTGCATCAAGTATAGTTTGGGGGGTATTTATAGAAAATTTTGGGTGGAAATGAATGGCCAAGATTAGTTTAGTTACTATTTGATCTAATGGTCCATATTCCACCTTGAATCAAGCTTGCCCTAAAAGCCATAGATTGATGCCATGCATGATATCAATTGGAGCCTTGTTTGCTTGGAAAAAGGTAGATATACTGATAGGAAAAATTCCAGTATAGTCCGGTACCGATTGGAGCAGTTTCACAAAAATCAGACTATTTTATGTTCCTAATTTTTATAATATTCCAGAATATATATTATGTCATGAAAATGAATGTCTAGGTTTATCCTACCATTGACATTGTTAGACTGAGTATTTATCTGCTAACCATCCCTTGGGAAATGACCAAAATACCCTTGTTGCACTTGCACTATATTTACCCTAAGGGTAAACTTGTCATTTCACACCTCTTCATACTGCATCAGGATATATACTGGCTCTAACTAATCATCTTTATACTAGCTTGGATGTTTTTAGCCTATCCAGAATGACCAAAATACCCTCCATCCATCTCTGATACAATCTGGCTTTAGAGGGGCATTTTCGTAATTTCACACTTTTCTTATGTTGCTCTAGACTCTCGCCCACTTAACTGTCTCACCACCTTATTGGGCCTCTTGGGATGCCATTTGGGGCTTAGTATTGGTCCATTACCTTTATGGCATAAACCCCAAGGAATCTCTCCTGACCGTATTTATCGGGTATTTTATTCCACTATAAACTCCCATAAGAATTCTACAAGATTCTTTTTCTGACTCTGTCAATTTTATAAATTCTTATATTAAATATAGGAATTTACTGTAAAGTTTCATATGATTCTGAGGTCTAAAAAATACTATAATAATTCTTTTTGACTTCAAGAATTCATATCAATTAATCAGGACCTCAAATCAAAATTCTGTGTTGTGTTAAACTGATCAGAATAATTTTATCTATCTACTAGTAAAATTTGGGACTTATATGATTTTGGGCATTTTTAGGCCTTTTTTGGTTCAACTTTCTCATAATTATATTTTTGTCCCTGAACTTTTGCTTAAGTACATTTAGGTCCCTAAACTTTTGATAATTACACCTTTTGGCCCAACTTTTGTTTCTACTTTTACTTTTAACCTTCAACCTTTTTTAATTTTCATTTAGGTCTCTAGACTTTCCTTAGTTAATAATCCCTCTCTTTCCTTCCTCAATCTGATACAGTTTATTCTAAGAATCTCATGTCCATTACATATAAATTGTACATTTACATCAGACAAGAAAATTGGGAATATGACATTTCTCTCCCCCTTAAAATTAATTTCGTCCTTGAAATTTATATTACATACATACTAAGGAAATAATTTAGGATATGCTTCTTTCATTCTTTCATTTGCTTCCCACATCGCCTTATTCTCAGTTAATCCCTTCCAAACCACTTTAACTAAAGAGATTTATTTATTTCGCAACTAATTGACCTTTCGATCCATAATTCGTACTGGTCCTACTTCATAAGTTAGATCATGTCGCAGTGCAACATCATCTTGCTCAATCACATGGGATAGGTCTGGAATATAGTTCTTCAACTGGGAAACACGGAATACATCATGTATCTTACTAAGGTTTGGAGGAAGAGCTAAATTGTAAGCCACTGATCCTATTCTTGTAAGGATCTAGAATGGCCAAATGTATCTAGGATGTAACTTTTTCACCTTGATTCATCATCCGGTTCCTATAGTTGGAGTTAACTTAACTAATACATGCTCTCATTCTTCAAACTCTAACGCCTTCCTTTTGACATCAGCATAACTTTTCTGTTTGCTTTGAGCCATCAACAATCTTTTTCTAATCTTATCATTTTGTACTATTGTCTGATCTACTATATCAGGACCAAACATCCTTCTTTTGCTTAACTACAACCAGCAGAAGGGAGACCTACATTTACGTCTGTAAAGTGCTTCAAATAGGGCCATTTGAATACTAGCCTGATAGTTGTTGTTATATGCAAATTCTATTAATGGCAGATGGATATCCCATCTCCCTTTGAAATCCATAACACATGCTCTTAACATATCCTCTAGTGTTTGAATCGTTCTCTCAAATTGACTATTTGTTTGATAAGCTATACTAAATTAGAGAGTATTGTCAATTTCTTTATGCAAAGCTCACCAAAAAGTAGACATAAATCAAGGATCTCTATCAGATACAATACTACTTGGGACACCATACAATCTAATAATCCCTTTTACATACAACTTTGCCAGTTTCTCAAGAGAATCTTTCGTATTGATTGCCAAGAAATGAGCTGACTTTGTCAATCGGTCAATTACTACCCATATAGCATCATGCTTAGTGGGAGTCATGGGCAGTCCTTTAACAAAATCTATGGCAATACTGTCCTATTTCCACTCAGGTATATCTAGTGGTTGTAACTTCCCTACTGGTCTTTAGTGCTCAACTTTCACTTTCTGACAGGTTAAGCATTTTGATACATAAGCCACAACATCCTTCTTTAATCCAGGCAACTAAAATAAACTTTTAACATCATGATATATCTTGGTCATACCTGGATGTAATGTATACCAGCTTTTATGTGCTTTATCTGAAATCTTCTCTCTTAATCCCATTGCATTTGGAATATATGGTCTTCCCCTAAACAGTAGCAATCCATGTTAGGCTCTGACCTATGAAAAGAAGAAATCTTAGAGCAAAGGCTAAGAGCTCGAGGAGGGATATATGCTAGGTAGTAAACTTACCCTAAACTTGTATGCATTGAATGTTATGCTTGAGGTGCTATGACTTTGTTGAATTGTGTTGAATATGTGCTTATGTATGAAGCTCTATTCCTATGATTACTTTGGCCAATTGTATTTCATATGTTGCATGAAAGCATGCACATTATGCAATGTTAACACTTTCACAAGCAAGCACAAGTATTCACATTAATGCATGCATTGTTTAGTACCGTTTGCTACTGAGATTTCCCCAGAAATCTCACCCCTTCCATATCAATCCAATTCCAGCAGGTCTTCTCAAGATGGAGGAGACAAAGATGCATGAAGAAATGTTAATTACTTAGCATGATTGATATGTGATTCATGTATGTATAATTGCTGAAAATTGTCACTGTGAACAATAACTCGTGATGGAGGCATAACTCATGATGGAGGCAGTGACATTTGAGTTATAATTATAAATAGTAAATGATTGAATAAATGTATGATATTTTTTTAATAAATATTATACATGCCAAGCCTCAATTTGATATATAGAACGTCTTATTTGGATGTCTACAAATAAAGATATGATTTTTCAAAGTTGGGACTAGAATGCTGGAACTAGGGACAGGACGCTGGAGGAACAATAAACTTCAGATGTTGACTGACATTGACCTGGTCAAGGCATGGTCAATGAGTCATTTTCTCCTGAAATATCATTATGTTAGCTTCGTGTATCAATTTGAACCACTCTATTTAAATTTTTGTAGAATTAGTTATGATTTTTCGAAGTCGTGTCACTCCTCTGGAATTTGCATAGTGAACAGTTCTCGCTAAGAGTAAAATTCCATATTAGGTAATTTAACTTCAACAGACTTAGAAGTGGTTCTAGATGCTACCGTTTGGTCTCTAAGATGTAAGAAAATAAGGATGTTACAAGGGCCAACTTCTTCTGGAGGTACAACATTAATAGAAGAAGCTGGGATAGGTTCCTCTAACATACCATCATCTTCTTATGCACTATCTATTTCATTAAACCCTACTGAAGAGTATAACATCCTAATTTTATTATGTCTTAGGGACCAAATGGTAGCATTTGGAACCACTTTTAAGGTCATGGAAGTCAAATTATACAATCTAAAATTTTACTCTAGCGAGTACTATTCACTGTGTAAATTCTATAGGAATGACCTTACCACGAAAAATTATAACTAAATCTAGAAAAATTAAAATGAAGTGGTTCAAATTTCTAAACAAAGATAACTTAATTCTCTTTCATGGAAAAATAAGTAGTTGACCATGCCTTGACCTAGTCAACATCGGTCAGCGTTCCAAATTTACTGTTCATCCAGCATCCTTCCCCTAATTCCAGCATTTATAGTCCCAACTTTGAAAAATCATATCTCTATGTGTAGACATTCAAATGAGATGTTCTATATGTCAAATGGAATCTTGGCATGTCTACTATTTACTGGAAAGATATCATACATTTATTCAATCATTTACTATTTATAATTATAGCTCAAATGCCACTGCCTCACCACGAGTTATTGTTCATAGTGACAATTTCTAGCAATTATACATACATGAATTACATATCAATCATGCTAAATAATTAATGTCTCTTCATGCATATTTATCTCCTCAATCTTGAGAAGACCTACTATAATTGGATTGATATGGAAGGGGTGAGATTTCTGGGGAAATCTCAGTAGCAAAAGGTACTAAACAATTCATGTATTAATGTGAATACTTGCACTTGCTTGTGAAAGCGTTAACATTGCGTAATGTGCATGCTTTCATATAACATATGAAATACAATTGGCCAAAGTAATCATAGGAACATAGCTTCATACATAAGTACATATGCAACACAATTCAACAAAGTCATAGCACAACCAAGCATAACATTCAATGCATACAAGTTTAGGATAAGTTTACTACTTGACGTATAGCCTTCCTCTTGCTCCTAGCCTTTGCTCTAAGATTCCTTCTTTTCATAGGTTAGATCCTATACATAGCATAATAATATCTTTATTATTATCCTATCAAGTATAGCTTTAATTAACTCATGCTTGACTTGGGGTAATACCCTTAGCTTGACAATCCGTTAACTTTCTTTCTATCCATGGCTAACCTTATCAAGAGAGATATTTCTCTATTCTGACTATTAAATTTATAAGAACAATCCTCTAATTTATTAGAGCAGGGACTACAATAAATTACTTACCTCTTCTTAAGCTTGCCAAGTCCCTAATCTCTTTGGATTGCTCCTAGCTCCACTAGAACTCCTTCCTTCCTTTCTCTTTCTTTCTCTCTTCTTTCTCTTGTTTTTCCATGCTTGGCTGTGGGAATGAAGTGAGGGGGAGTGAGGTATTTATAGTTAAGTGGAGGTGTAATGGATGGTCCAGATCGAATGGCGATGAATGGCTCAGATCGCTTAGCTTCCTCAAGAAGCCTTGCATGCATTATCACGATGACATCATTATCCTTAATGACTCATCAAAGTGACATAATCCATGGGACACTTCACATGCTAGGTGGAACAATAGTGGGGCCCTTGGGACACCTCACCAGCTGACTCAGCGCTTCCAAAGAATTCCAGAGTCTTTTCCTGGAATGAACGGCTGAGATTATGCCACGTGTCCTTAGCTTTTTCTTCTTTTTCTAGACTCATGACATGTGGTGCCTTATGGGTCCCATGAGAACACCTTTTATGCCACCTCATGGTTCTAGATGTGTCTAAAGCCTTATCTGATCACTTTCCCTAGTTCTATCTTTGACCAAGTAACTTTACTTTATTGAAAAAGTACTAAATTAATATTTTAATGTCACTTGGACCCACATCACTCTTGGGTCACATTTTTGGATATCATGGAATGTCATCTTGGGTCTCTAATTAAGCCCAAGTACTTTGGTGGCTTAATTCTCAAGAAACATCCCTTAGCAAAATACCAAAATACCCTTGGTGTCCTTTCTTTCACTATATTAATCCTAGGGGTAAAATTGTCTTTTCACCCTTCTTTACACTACCTCATGGCCTATACTGGCTATAACTAATCATACTTAGGCTATATCCCATGTTTTTAGCCTATCCCAGATGACCAAAATACCCTCCATCCATCTTTGGTACAATCTGGGCATCCAGTGGCATTTTAGTAATTTTACACTTTTTCTAGACATTGACCCCTTCTACTGATAAACTGGTACCCTGGGTTTTGGGCCCGCCTTGGCATCATCATGGGCCTATATATGAGGTCATACAATCTTATTCTATCCAGGTTTACATACTGATAAGATCCATTAATGGATCACGGGTGTTACCAAACTCCCGTCAAAATTCATTAATATGGGGATAACTTTTTATACAGAACTTTTTCTGGGGTTCTATCAAATCCATGAATCTGACACTATAGGGAACACTTTCCTATAATTCTCCCACTTATATATGAAGTCCATGAGATCTGATAAAATTTTAGATAACTTTTGGACTATCAGATAAATATATGCTGTTTAGAGCCCTAATAAAATTTCTGTATCATGCTAGATTAACTAGTGCAACTTCCTTTATTTACTGATGGAATGTGGGACTGAAATACTTTCGGGCAGTTCTAACCCTTTTTGGGCTGACATTTCCATAATTACAATTTTGCCCTTAAACTTTTTACTTAATTACATTTAAGTCCCTTAACTTTTGGAAATTACCACTTTTAGCCCAACATTTATTTCTACCTTAACTTTTGGCCTTTAATCTTTTTCACTTTGCGTTTAGGTCCCTCTCCTTTTTCAAAATGACCATTATGCCCCCAGGGACTTTTACTATTTACAATTTAGTCCATGAACTCTCATTATTTGCAGTCCAGTCCCTAAATATCATTTGTATACTTCTGGGACTCTTGCACAATAGGGCTTAATAGCCTACCTCTTTTAGGCTACATACTGGGTTTCTAGGCCTAAAAATTGGGATGTGACAAAGCTATCCGATCTATCTAGTTCTGAGTCACTAGAATTTGGAATATGTATTACTGGAGGGAGCCCATAATCAGGATCATTCACTAACATAAAGACCTCCATTGAGTTCAACCTAGACTTATCTCAACTAAACACTTGAGGGTCTCCTTAGTTCACCGTAGTTTCTGATCCACTATAAATTCTCATAAGAATTCTGCATGATTCTTTTTCT
Organism: Leucaena leucocephala; assembly: GCA_037074615.1. NCBI lineage: Eukaryota > Viridiplantae > Streptophyta > Magnoliopsida > Fabales > Fabaceae > Leucaena > Leucaena leucocephala. Next base: position 13,677,517 of record CM073516.1, on the reverse strand, counting down.
AACTCTATCAATTTTATAAATTCTTATATTAAATATAGGAATTTACTGTAAAGTTTCATATGATTCTGAGGTCTAAAAATTACTGTAATAATTCTTCTTGACTTCAGGAATTCATATCAATTAATCGGGACCTCAAATCAAAATTCTGTGTTGCATTAAACTGATCAGAATAATTTTGTCTATCTACTAGTAAAATTTGGGACTTATCTGATTCTGGGCATTTTTGGGACTTTTTCAGTTCAACTTTCTCATAATACAATTTTGTCCCTGAACTTTTGCTTAATTACATTTAGGTCCCTAAACTTTTGATAATTACACCTCTTGGCCCAACTTTTGTTTCTACTTTTACTTTTGGCCTTCAACCTTTTCTAATTTTTGTTTAAGTCCCTGAACTTTCCTTAGTTAATAATCCTTCTCTTTCCTTCCTCAATCTGATACAGTTTATTCTAAGAATCTCATGTCCATTACATATAAATTGTATATATACATCATATAAGAAAATTGGGGATATGACATTACCGGTCCTTCTTTTGAAAGAATTTGGAATGGTCTCACATACTTCAGATTCAATGTTTTAGTCTTTATGGATCTCCTGTGGCTGGAGATACATTGAGGAATACATGATCTCCAACTTTAAACACCAATGGTCTCCTTCTAATGTTTGCATAACTCTTCTATCTACTCTGAGCTGTTAGAAGTCTCCATCTGATTATCTTAATCTGTTGAGAGGTTTAATCCACTATATTAGGACCATACATTCTTCTTTCACTATGCTCTGTCCAGCATAAAGGTGGTCTACATTTTCTTGCATACAGCTTCAAAGGGGGCCATTTGAATACCAGATTGATAACTATTATTATATGCAAATTTTGCTAGTGGCAGATACATATCCTAGTTTCCACCAAAATCCAGTATACAAGCTTGCAACATATCCTCTAGCGTATGAATGGCTCTTTTTATCTGACCATTTGTCAGGGGATGATAGGTTGTACTGAACTTGAGAGTAGTGTCTATTTCTTTCTGTAGAGATCTCCAGAATTTAGAAGTAAATCTAGGATCTCTATATGAAATGATACTACTTGGGATACCGTGCATCCTTTCAATCTTCTTGATATAGAGTTTTGCCAACTTTTTAGGAGGATCTTTAACAGTGAGTGAGAGAAAATGAGCTAACTTAGTCAAGCGATCTACTATAACCCATATTGGATCATGTTTAGATTATATAACTAGTAGTCCCATAATGAAATCCATGGAAATGTTGTCCAATTTTGATTAAGGAATATCTAGAGGTTGTAGCTTGCTTGTAGGCTTATGATACTACACCTTTACATTTTAACATTTGATACATTTAGTCACATAGGTGGTAATGTCTTTCTTTATTCCAAGCCACCAAAAGAGTCTTCTAATATCATAGTATATATTGGTCATGCCTGGGTTAAGAGTATATCGGCTCTTGTAAGCTTTATCTAAAATCTTCTCTCTAACATCATCTGCTAGTATAACATATGTTCTTCCTTTAGCAACTTCACTTTAAGGATTTCTACCAACCAATCATGTTATTGCATTACTCTAATATGATCTTGTAGCAAAGATGTAAACTGTAATTTCACTACTACTTGCATTTGATATAAAGGGCTATAGTCTCAAAAATCCTCTATCAACTTATGTTCTTTGATCATTATGAATGTGACATGCACTACCTTTCTGCTCAAGGTATCATCTATTACATTTGCCTTACCTGGATAGTACTTAATCTAGAAATTGTAATCTTTAAGCAATTCTATCCATCTACCTTTCCTTGTGTTTAACTCTTTTTGATCATCCAGATACTTGAGGCTATTGTGGTCATAATACAGCTCAATGGTTACACTGTACAAATAGTGTCTCTATATCTTAAAAGCATACAATATCACTACAAGCTCTAGGTCGTGGGTCAGATAGTTCTCCTCATGAGATTTCAACTATCGTGAGGCATAAGCTACTACTTAAGCTTGCTATATAAGAGCATACCCTAATCCTTATTTACTGGTATATGTGTAGGCCACATAGGTTTACATAGAATTAGGGATTATTAGCATAGTAGTAGAGGTGATCTGTCTTTTAAGCTCCTAGAAACTAGCCTCATACTTCTACTCCCACAAGAATAATTGGTTCTTCATGGTGAGTTTTGCAAACGAAAGAGCAATTAGAGAAAAGTCCTTGCAAAATCTTCTATAATACCCTACAAGTCTAAGGAAACTTATGATCTCTGTCACTATATTTGGTTGTTTCCAACTTAAGATTATTTTTATCTTACTAGGATTAACAGCAACTCCCTCTTGGGATATGACATGACTAAGAAAATAGACTCCTCATAGCCAAAATTCACATTTACTAAAGGTAGACACTATTTAAAGACTAAGAGACTCAGTTTCCAAGAAAGAGTAATGACTAAGATTCATATAAGATAGTTAGAGGGTTTGAATTTGTACCCTAGTAGGAGGGTATAATGGAAACCTAAGCTAGATGAATTAATGCATCCTTGTTAAGGCTAAGATAGCCAAATAGACTAACTATCTCATATTTCTGAATAGATGAATAGGATCTTAGCGATAGTAAACCCAAGATAGATAGGCCTAGTAAAATTTCTAAGGACTCAAGATAAAGAGATAGAGAATGAGATAGTTAGCTATGTATGGAACTAGTATAAAGAGATAAGCATGTTTTCAATAATGATAAAAGATAGTCAGTCACTTGGGGTTAGGTTGAGAGGTTCTCAAGTAGGGATATAATGTATGAGAATTCTTGCCATCAAGCCTTTCCTAGAGAAATTCGGAACTAGTCCTCCAAGTCAAAATTGACATTGTTCTCTAGACAAACAAGATACCCTATATGAAACATCCTACTTTTATCACCTCAGAGTATGTATTCAGAAGCATATTTGATTAGTGGAAGCATTACATTAGCGCAAAAATTAAAATTTTAAAACTTACTTCTCGGGTATTGTTCATTTGGTGATTTCCATATTTATAGTCCAACTTTAAAAATTCATAACTAATAGTAGAAAAATCGTATGGAGGTGATCTAAATTTATAATTGAAACTCTTTCATAGACCTTTAAGGGAAAAATATAAATCTAGACATTTACCTTTCCAATTGATATAGTTAAATCATTACTTTTTAGTGTTCATATGGCAAATTCTGGAAATTCCAGATTCTGTCTCTTAACTTTGGAAATTCATTTCTCTGGCTATACACATCCAAATGAGGAGTATTACATATGCATTTAAATATCTAGATGTGTAATACATGCTCATAAAATTTTGTGGATTAATTCCTTCATTTTCTAGGTCAAACTGAAGCCACAACAAAATTGTTTTAGGACCTACGTTTTTACCATTTCAGTTTCCTTTCTTTCACCTTCAATAATTGTTCCAGCATGCATAAACCATCTCTTTTGCCTTTCATGCATTCATATACATCATGGGGTTATGCCATAATTCTTTCATAAATTTTCTTTAAATGTAATGGATATTACATAACATTACATAAAAAGGTTAACATACATGCATGCCATCACTTGTCTACTCTTCCTCTACCATTCCTTAGCTCATGTACCAAACATGATTCTTCTATCATGAATAACCTATTATGGTTGGTTATGGGAGGGTGGTATTCTATGGAATCTCAGTAGCAAATACTACTTAAATATGCAAAATGGATGCTAATGCATGATATGTAATTTCATTAAATTTTCTTTAATTAGTGACATGCTATCATGCTATATACTTTTGCATAAAAATGCAAGGCCATGGAAAATATGTTATTCACAATGCATTCAAAATCATTTATCATGTCACAACATCATTCAAATATCATATAAATGTCACCACATAAGCATACCATATCAAGCGCATGAAGAGCTAAGTCCACTACCTTGCATTTAAGTTTTTCTCTTGATCATTTGCACTTGCTCCCTAGCTTTCCAACCATGAAGCCTTTTGGTCAATCACCTCTCAACATCTTCTTGGATGTTTCAAGGTCCTAAACATATTCATATTCATCACATAATTCATTAGGACCATGAACTCCAACAATGTTCAAAACTAACCTTGATAAACTCTTTACTAACATAACTTTCTCTAGTCTTCACTAATTAACTTGTCCCTTGAACCAATTGATGTCTTGACTTTATAATACAAAATTTTCTCTTTTGAATCCATTTATGAGTTTAGAATCATGAAATTCTAGCTCCTATGCACTGTTCTGTACAAAATTGCATAACACCCTATTTTCTTTCAAAAATTCTCATTTTGATTATAATGCTTCCCATACTTGTTTCTCCACTGTATCCCACGCAACTTTTTATTTTAAAACTATTGGAAGCATCATAATCATGAAATTCCAAACACTGTTTATACGAGTGAACAGTAATAGAGAAGAACTTCAAAAACTATAACTTGGAATTCCAATGCTTCTAAGGTTCAAAACCTATCCAATCCTACACAAAATCATCATATAAATTCAATGGAAGCATTAGATCATTGAAATTACATCTCCTTCCATTATGAAAAGTGCAAACTGAAATGTTTCAACAATGGCAAAGTCAAGAATATTAACTTGATTCAACAACCAATCACCTAACTAGCTTGTTTAAGCTTCAATCACATAACTCTAACTTTAATTTCTTCTTTCCCCTTTCATCTAAGGTTTTGGGAAGCATATACAACTTAGAGAAAACTCAACTTTCTTCCATGAAAACCCTAATTTCAAGCTCCCAAATCAAAGGAAAATAAGTTAGGATAGATTGCTTACCTTTAATCTCTAGCTTGCTTAAACTTTAGTACCTTGAATCTTCTTTGTCTTAGCTTGAGTTTTCATTTTGCAAGAGGTTCCATAAGGGTTCTCATGCCATGGTTTTGAGCAAAAATAGTGGGGGTACTGTCATATCCCCAATTTTCATATCTGATATGTGTGTACAGATTATCTGAAATGGATATGAGTTTTTTGTAATAGACTGTATCAGATTGAGAAAGGAAAGGGAAGGATTAATAACTAAGGAAAGAATAGGGACCTAAATGCAAATTGAAAAGTTTGAAGACAAAAAGTTGAACTAGAAATAAAAGGAGGGACCTAAATATAATTTATGAAAAGTTCAGGGACTAAAGTGCAATTATTCAAAAGTTAAGGGACCTAAATGTAAATATGGAAAAGTTGAGCCGAAATAGGCCAAAAATGCCTGGAATCATATCATATCCAAATTGTACTAGTAGATAGACAAAAATATTCCGGTCAGTTTAACGCAACACATAATTTTGATTTGAGGTCCCGATTAATTAATATAAATTCCAGAAGTCAGAATGAATTGTTACAGTATTTTTCATATCTTAAAATCAGATGAGAATTGACAAAATCAGAAAAGGAATCCTGTAGAAGCCATGCCAGATTTTTCAGTGAAATAAAATACCCCGATAAATAGGACCGGGAGAATTGTAAAGTGAATTGGACCATAAAGGCAATACAGGAAATAAGCCTATAATAAGGCCCAAATGGTGCCATCATGAGCCCATTAAGGTGACTGGACAGTTATGTGGGTCAAAGACCATAGCAGTCCAGGAAAAGTACAAAATTATGAAAATACCCCTATATGCCCATACTGTACTATTAGTGGATGGAGGTCATTTTGGTCATTCTAGACAGGCCCAAAATGTGTCATATAGTATAAAGAGGGTTATTTAGAGCCCATATACAACTTGACCCAGTATAAAGAGGTGTGAAATGACAATTTTGCCCTTAGGGTTAGTATAGTGTAAGAAATGGCACCAAGGGTATTTTGGTCATTTTCTAAGGGATGGATGGTAGATAAATATTTAGTATATCATTTTCAATGGTATGAGAAGCTTAGATATTAATTTCTAGGACATAATACATATCCTGATAGATTATAAAAAAACCAGGAACAGAAAACAGTTCGGTTGTTTTGAAACTACTCCGATCGGTACCGGATTATACTGGAATTTTTCCAAAAGTTTCCTTACATGGGAAGCACGTCACCTAGCCCCCTTAGGTGTCCCATGAGATATCCCACATGATGTCATAATTATTCTTTTTAGAAAAAGTTAAATCCAAGATTAAATGTGAGCCATTGGATCAAATAGTAACCAAATCAATCTTGGCCATCCATTTCAACCCAAATTTCTCTATAAATACCCCCTCATTTCAGAAAATTTGTGGCATCCTTGAGAACCATAAGGAAAATCTTGCAAAATTTTCAATCAACCAAGAAAGAAGCACACAACTTGAAGCAAGAAGCAAGGTAATCATCTCCCTTGATCTTGAGCTTTGTTCTAGCAAGTTAGCTCTTGGTTTTAAGGGGTTTTTGTGTTCTATTTCCCTTATGGTTGCTGCTGGAAGTGTTGCTCATATATGGTTAAAATATGAGTTTTATCTTATGGATAGTTTAGACAACCTTAAACAAGCTAGAATCAAGTGGTATAAGCTTGTGAATTCAAGTATGTTTGGATTTAGAGTTTTGTGTTATTGCTGGTACTGTGCGTGGTACTATTCACATGATGAAATTTCATGATTTTGATGCTTACAATGAGTTTAAAATGGAAAATTGTGTGGGTATAAAGTATGAGAACAAGTATTGGAAGCATTGGAATTAAAATGTGAATTTTTGGAAAAAGGGACATTCATTTCGGTTTGGTACTGTAGAAATTGTTATGTTTTGATTTTGTAAATTCTGATTTAATATTTGGATTCTACATGAAAAATTATGTGGAGAAGAACCATGAGAATTTATTTTGGAAAGATGGAAGTAGGAAACATAAAGTAGAGAAAGAAAGGGAGCTAGTGAAAACCTAGTCTTGGTTTTGTGTTCAAGTTGAGTTGTAACTTGATATTATTTTGTCATGGATAGGTTTTGAAATTTGAGAAGGAAGGAAATCATTCCAAGAAGGTCTTGACCAAGATAGCTAAGAGGTAGCAAGGATACCTAACTATAACTCATGTTTGTTTAATTGTTTTGCTTGCTTGTTGATTATGGTGTTTGGTTGAGCTTGAGCTTATGTCATCATGTTATGATGAAGTATGAATGATTGCAACTCCTTGCAAGTTATATATGACAATATGTATGTTAGAGTTTGTTTATATACTATTATGAAGTAGCTCCCATCACATGATAACATGTTAGGCATTCAATTATTCATGCATGATATTATAGTTTGTGTAACTTGCTATTGGGATTTGCATGAAATCTCAATCCTTCCATATGCATAATCTTGTTATAGGTGCTGGAACTTCACATGGAAAAAGGGTAAACATAGATGAATGAGTTTGTATAATAAATCACATGAGATACTTGACTTTATGGAAGCATATGATAGCATGTATGGTTGAATAGTGTATGATTATGTAATTTTGTTTTGAGGCCTTGATGATGCAACGATATTTATGGTGCCTAAATCAACGAGTTTTAGTCTGAACATTGGTATGATTAAATTTAAGATACAAAGATTTAAATGGACACCAATAACGCCTCATTTGGATAAGTATCCGAATTGTTATGATTTTCCAAAGTTGGCAGTAAGATCTGGAATTGAGATAAAATGAGTGCTGAGAGGCAATGACGTTCACGCAATGATTTCATATATCAAATGCAGGAATATTTCTATGAAATTTGGTTAGATTAAAGAGGACATATAGAGCTTTAATTCCATAGGTAACACAGTTCATTTGGACAAGTAACCAAAGAGAAAAGAATTTTTGAAGTTAAGGTAAAGAAACTGGAACATCCAGATTTTACCAAAAACAGTGATGGTTAACCAATAAACTGATTTAGTGGGACAAGAAAACCTCAGTTTCATATTTTTTTCCCTCAAAAATTTATGAAATATCTTTCATTAGAAATTGGAACCACATTATTTTGATTTTTCTACAATTAATTATGAATTTTCAAAGTAGGGTACATGTTCTAGAATTACCAAATGAACAGTAACAGTGAATAGTCCGGGAGCAAATCTTTTGGAAATGGATGTTTTCAAAGCAAATGATCATGTAATTGGTTCCAATCACTTCTAATGGAGTATAATTGAGGTTAAAAGTAAGGATGTGATATTTTGGTATCAGAGCAAAGGATTATGGCTTAGGAAATACTCTGATTAGATTATTTATAGACTGATACATAAGTAAATATCTGCATAATTGACCCTAAGTTAATTATTGCAGGATAGCAATGACTGAGTCTAGAACATCAGAGACTACAGTGAACTAGGGGACCCTAGACCCATAGTTTATAGTTCTGATATATCAAGGTGGAACTTAGAAGAGATAGATGCTTTCATACATGATCCGGAGTTTGATCTTCCCCCAGTGATCAACATTCAGGATGCTAGTAGTAAGTTAGAATTGGGCAAGTTAGTTAGCCCCTCAGTCATATCAAATAAAATGGATAATGATGATAGAGAGATGATAGACCCTCAAGAGGAACAATATGATATGGGTTACTCTTATGTTGGGGGTGCTACAGACCCTGTGCCTAGGAAGGCGGATGAGGTAGATGTTCCTGGACCGAGTCAGGTGCTTAAACTAGTTAATGTACCTGGACCCAGCCATACAACTAATGTGCCTAAACCTAGTCATGTAGCTGATATACCGGACCTACAGATATTCTAGGTCCAAGTGGAACCAAGAAGTTAATGGTACAGATATATCTAGGTAACCATCAGATAATTGAGTTAACCCCTGGGAAGGATATGGATGAAAAACATTTCAGGAAAGCTGTGGAACTTGCGAAGCAGCTATATGAGATAGGAAGAATGTTGATTAGAGATGTGGATCAAGACTATAGAATTTACAAAGATTTTATAGCAAGAGTAAGAGAGGCTTATCGAGCATATGATCCAGATACCCTTACCCTAGAAGCTTGGGTTAATATCATGGATGATATTTTGCCTCTTACAGCAATGTGGAGAGAAGGGTTAGATCAGTTCTTTGAAGAAGAACCCTTTGAGGATATCCATGATTGGATCTACATGGTAGGGGAATTTATTAGGATCCATTATGAGAAAACAAAGTGTAATAGCTGTACGTATGAATGTTGATGTAATCTATGTGCTTTTGACTAGTAATGACATAATGCATGTATGTGTGTATGTTATGAAGAGTTTATGTAATGACATTAAACTTGTTGTATGCTATGTTTTGAATGAAATATAAAGTATGTTAATTATAATATTCCTTTCCTATTTCCTATTATGATAGTAAAACAAAATGGTAAGAACCAGAAGAGCTAGTTCTTCGGGTGAACCCTAAAACACCGGAGACATTAACCTGTTGATTCTAGAACGACTGGAACAACAACAGAAGCTTATTAAGGAAGTAAGAGCCACTCAAGCAAAGAGTGAACAGGAAAGTGATGCTGCCATAGCGGTGGTTGTAGCAGAAGTGGTAGAGAACCTACGGTAACTAGAATCTGCTGGTACAGCTCATACAGAACTAGAGATGGTTCAACAGACAATAGAACCGCTGAGACAAATATGATAGACAATAGATCCTGTTGGTATTTAACAGTGGATGGCTAAGTTTTGTAAGTATAGTCCTTTGACATTCGAGGGAATGTTCGATGTACAAAAAGTGGAGGATTGGATCAGCAGATTAGAGAAGATCTTTAAGGTACTAGGTTGTCCATCTGAGAGTAAAGCACATATGGCAATCTACCAGTTAGAAAGAGATACTGACAGATGGTGGAAGAACACAGAGCTAGTATTGCAGGCAAGGCACATTCCTATCACATGGGAAGTGTTCCTTGAACAGTTTTATGAGAAGTATTTTACCCAGTCTATACATGATGAACAAGAAGCAGAAATCCTTGTGCTAAGACAAGGAGAAAAAGAATCTTTTGACGAATACTTGGCAAAGTTCATCCGTCTTTCCCAGTATTCCACTTATCTGCGACAGGTGGATGATGAACGATGGATGACGGAGAGGATGATCAGGGGATTAAATACTACTCGAAAGGATAAAATGACCCCCAACAGTATCATCAATTCAATAAAGCAGTAGAGGCCTGTAGAATTATTGAGAATAGCCTGAATCACCGGATGTTGATAAAATCGGTGAGCAGAGAGACTGCTACTCCTGAGATACCTAACCATAATAGAAATGTAGCCAGTGGCGGTGGCTATAACAAGAAAAGGAAAAGGCAGTGGCAACAGAATCGAAAGCCTAGCAGAGGGAATTATAGGGGCAACACAAATAATAGAGATCAGAGGTCTAGAGTATGTGACAAATGCGGGAAGAACCATAGAAATAGACCATGCTTGATGGGGCAGAATGTCTGTTACACATGTGGGAAGCCTGGACATTTCTCTAAGAATTGTCCTCAAGCAGTTGATGATTAAAGGCCGCGCACTCAAGGGTGAGTGTTTGCAATGACAAGGGAAGAGGCACAGAGATCACCCGAGATGATCCAAGGTATCATCTATCTCAATAATCATGCTGTGATTACTATGTTTGATCCAGGTGCAAGTCATTCCTTTGTTTCTTGTGAATGTGCTAAACGTTTGGGCCTTACAATTAGTAAGCTGCATTATGCCATATGTGTCACAACCCCTACAAATGCTAAAGTAGTTACATAAGATGTCTGCCTAAATAGTGTCATTCGATATGAATGTTGTTGCACTACTCTTGACCTAATATGCATGCCATTCCATGAGATTGATGTCATAATTAGATCAAATTGGTTATCTGCCAATAATGTAATGCTGGATTGTAAGAACAAAACTCTAGTTCTTTGTCTACAAGTTACAAATGTGAATCCAAAAGTGAAACTGAATTTCCTGACGGAGGCTAAAGCAGATAGATGTCTATGAAAGGGATGTCAGGGATACATGGTCTTCTTTTCTATTCAAGTAGAAGTAGAAGAAAGAATTGAAGTGATTCCAGTGGTCAAAGAATTTCCTGAAGTTTTTCCAAAGGAGATTCAGGGATTACCTCTAGAGCGAGAAGTGGAGTTTGCAATCGATATCGTACCTGGAGCTGGACCAGTATCCAAAGCCCCATATCGTATGGCTCCCAATGAGATGATTGAACTTAAGAAGTAGATAGAGGAGCTATTAGAGAAGGGTTTCATCTGACCTAGTGTTTCTCCGTGGGGTGCTCCAGTATTATTTGTCAAGAAGAAGGATGGCAGTCTCATATTGTGCATTGACTATCAGGAGTTAAATAAGATTACAGTTAAGAATAAGTAACCTCTTCCCAAAATTGATGATTTGCTAGACCAGTTGGTTGGAGCAAGCCTGTTCTCTAAGATTGATCTGAGATCAAGTTATCACCAACTCAGAATCAAAGCAGATGATATTTCAAACACTGCGTTCAGGACTCGCTAGGGATATTTTGAATTCTTAGTGATGCCCTTTGGTCTGACGAATGCGCTTGCAATTTTCATGGATTACATGAACAAAATCTTCAGGCCTTATCTAGATTAGTTTGTGGTAATCTTCATTGATGATATCTTAGTGTACTCCAAATTAGCTATAGAACATGAAGAGCATTTAAGGATTGTTCTTAGTACTCTTAAAGAGAAATGACTCTATGCTAAGCTTAATAAATATGAGTTTTGGTTGCAAGAAGTCAAATTTCTCAGTCATGTCATATCCCACAAAGGGGTAGCTGTAGATCCTAGCAAAGTTGAAGTAGTGCTAAGCTGGGAACAACCAAGGACAGTGACAGAGCTCAAAAGTTTTATGGGCTTAGCAGGGTATTACAGAAGATTTATTAAGGACTTTTCTCGAATTGCTCTGCTATTAACCAAGCTAACCAGAAAGAATTAACAGTTCAAGTAGGATGAGAAGTGTGAGGCTAGTTTTCATGAACTAAAGCAGAGATTAACCACGACTCTTGTGCTAATTATTCCATACCTGACTCAGACTTATGTAGTCTATATTGATGCTAGCAAGCTAGGGTTAGGATGTGTGCTAATACAGCAGGGATGAGTAGTAGCCTATGCTTCTCGATAGTTAAAGCCACATGAAGAAAATTATCCCACTCATGATCTGGAGCTTGCAGCGGTAGTTTATGCTCTCAAGATATGGAGGAATTACTTGTATGGATCTACCATAGAACTGTACTGTGATCATAAAAGCCTGAAGTATATGCAAGATTAGAAAGAATTGAACATGAGGCAACGGAGATAGATGGAATTTCTGAAGGATTGTGATTTCCAGATCAAATACCATCCAGAAAAAGCTAATGTAATGGCTGATGCCTTAAGCAAAAAGGTGGTACAGGTTACTAGTCTCATGATCAAAGAGCTAAAACTAATAGAAGATGTTCAAGATTGGAGTCCTCTGTATCAAATATAGATAGTAGAAAGTTCTTATGGAGGAACGCATATTAAAGCTTTTATTGAGGATGAGATAAAAGAGGCTCAGGAGCAAGATAGACTCGCTGAGATTTTCAAAGGTAAGTTGGAAATAGGGGAAACTAAAAATTTTGATGTGTCCCAAGATGGGTTGCTAAGATTTTGAGGGCGGCCATATATTCCCAAGGCAATGGGATTGAGAGAGAAGATCCTAGAAGAGGCACATAAAAGCAAGTATACAGTACATCCAGGTATGACCAAGATGTATCATGATGTTAGAAGTTTATTTTGGTGGCCTGGATTGAAGAAAGATGTTGTAAATTATGTGTCCAAAATGTTTGACATGTCAAAAGGTGAAAGTTGAGCACCAGAAGCCAGCAGGGAAATTACAGCCATTAGAGATACCTAGTGGAAATGGGATAGCATTGCCATAGATTTTGTTGAAGGACTGCCCATGACTCCTACTAAGCATGATACTATATGGGTGGTAATTGACTGTTTAACGAAGTCGGCTCATTTCCTGTCAATCAATAAAAAGGATTCTCTTGAGAAGCTGGCGAAATTGTACATGAAAGAGATTGTTAGACTACATGGTATTCCCAGTAGTATCATTTCTGACAGAGATCCTCGGTTTACATCAAACTTTTGGCGAGCTTTATATAAAGAAATGGACATTACTCTCATATTTAGTACAGCTTACCATCCTCAAATAGATGGTCAATATGAGACAACAATCCAGACGCTTGAGGATATGTTAAGAGCTTGTGTCTTGGATTTCAAAGGGAGTTGGGATGTCCATCTGCCATTGACAGAATTTGCCTATAATAACAGTGATCATGCTAGTATTCAGATGGCTCCGTTTAAAGCACTTTATGGATGGAAGTGTAGATCTCCCTTATGCTAGGTGGAGTTGAGCGAAAGAAGGATGTTTGGTCCTGATATAGTAGACTAGACAGTAGTACAAATTGATAAGATCAAAAAGAGGCTGTTAACGGCTCAAAGCAGACAGAAAAGTTATGCTGATGTCAAAAGAAAGTCGTTGGAGTTTGAAGAAGGAGAGCATGTATTCCTTAAGTTGACTCTAACGACAGGAGTCAGACGATCAATCAAAGTGAAGAAGCTGCATCCTAGATATATTGGGTCATTTCAGATCCTCTCAAGAGTAGGATCAATGGCTTATAAATTAGCTCTTCCTCCACATCTCAGCAAGATTCATGATGTATTCCATGTTTCCCAGTTAAATAAGTTTGTTCCAGATCCATCGCATGTGATTGAGAAGGATGATATTGCACTACGAGATGACCTGACTTATGAAGTTGGACCAGTACATATTATAGATAGAAAGGTCAAGCAGTTGTGAAATAAGAAGATCCCTCTAGTTAAGGTGGTTTAGAAGGGATTAACAGAGAGTGAAGCTATATGGGAAGCAGAGGAAAGAATGAGAGAAACATACCCTGAGCTATTTCCTTAGTATATATGTAATGTAAATTTCAAGGACGAAATTTATTTTAAGGGGGAGAGAAATGTCATATCCCCAATTTTCCTATCTAATATGTGTGTACATATTATCAGATTGAGAAAGGAAAGGGAAGGATTAATAACTAAGAAAAGAATAGGGACCTAAATGTAAATTGAAAAGTTTAAAGGCAAAAAGTTGAAATAGAAATAAAAGGAGGGGCCTAAATGCAATTAATGAAAAGTTCAGGGACTAAAGTGCAATTATTCAAAAGTTAAGGGACCTAAATGTAAATATGGAAAAGTTAAGCCAAAATAGGCCAAAAATACCTGGAATCATATCATATCCAAATTTTACTAGTATATAGACAAAAATATTTCGGTCAGTTTAAAGCAACACATAATTTTGATTTGAGGTCCCGATTAATTGATATAAATTCCTAAAGTTGGAAGGAATTGTTACAATATTTTTCATATCTTAAAATCAGATGAGACTTTATAGAAAATTCATATATTTAATATATGAATTTATAAAATTGACAGAATCAGAAAAGGAATCCTGTAGAAGCTATATCGGATTTTTCAGTGAAATAAAATTCCCGATAAATAGGATCGGGAGAATTGTAAAGTGAATTGGGCTGTAAAGGCAATAAGCCCATAATAAGGCCCAAATGGCACTATCATGAGCCTAGAGCAGTCCAGGAAAAATGCAAAATTATGAAAATGCCCCTGGATGCCCATACTATACCAGTAGTGGATGGAGGTCATTTTGGTCATTCTACACAGGCCAAAAACATGTCATATAGTATAAAGAGGATTATTTAGAGCCCATATACACCCTGAGGCAGTATAAAGAGGTGTGAAATGATGATTTTGTCCATAAGGTTAGTACAGTATAAGAAAGGACACCAAAGGTATTTTGGTCATCTCCCAAGGGATGGATGTCAGATAAATATTTAGTATATCATTGTCAATGGTATGAGAAGCTTAGATATTGATTTCCAGGACATAATACATATCCTGGTATATTATAAAAAAAATCAGGAACAGAAAACAGTTCAGTTATTCTGAAACTGCTCTGATCGGTACCAGATTAGACTGAAATTTTTCCAGAAGTTTCCTTATGGGCAGCACCCCACCTAGCCCTCTTAGGTGTCCCATGAGCTGTCCCACATGATGTCATAATTATTCTTTTTAGAAAAAGTTAAATCCAAGATTAATTGTGAGCCCTTGGATCAAATATTAACCAAATCAATCTTGGCCATCCATTTCAACCCAAATTTCTCAATAAATACCCCCTCATTTCAGACCATGTGCGGTAGCCTTGAGAACAATAGGGAAACTCTTGCAAAATTTCCAATCAACCAAGAAAGAAGCACACAACTTGAAGCAAGAAGCAAGGTAATCATCTCCCTTAATCTTGAGCTTTGTTCTAGCAAGTTACCTCTTGGTTTTAAGGGGTTTTTGTGTTATTTTTCCCTTATGGTTTCTGCTGGAAGTGTTGCTCATATATGGTTAAAATATGAGTTTTATGTTATGGATAGTTTAGTAAAGTTTAAACAAGCTAGAATCAAGTGCTATAAGCTTGTGAATTCAAGTATGTTTGGATTTAGGGTTTTGTGTTCTTGCTGGTACTATATGTGGTACTGTTCACATGATGAAATTTCATGTTTTGGATGCTTCCAATGAGTTTAGAATGGAAAATTGTGTGGGGATAAAGTAGGAGAACAAGTATTGGAAGCATTGGAATCAAAATGTGAATTTTTGGAGAAAGGGACATTCATTTCGGTTTGGTACTGTAGCAATTGGTATGTTTTGATTTTTGGAAATTCTGATTTCATATTTGGATTCTAGATGAAAAATTATGTGGAAATGAACCATGAGAATTTATTTTGGAAAGATGGAAGTAGGAAACATAAAGTAGAGAAAGAAAGGGAGCTAGTGAAAACCTAGTCTTGGTTTTGTGTTCAAGTTGAGTTGTAACTTGATATTATTTTGTAATGGCTAGGTTTTGACATTTGTGAAGGAAGAAAATCATCCCAAGAAGGTCTTGACCAAGATAGCTAAGAGGTAGCAAGGATACCTAACTATAACTCATATTTGTTTAATTATTTTGCTTGCTTGTTGATTATGGTGTTTGGTTGAGCTTGAGCTTATGTCATCATGTTATGATGAAGTATGAATGATTGCAACTCCTTGCAAGTTATGTCATGACAATATGCATGTTAGAGTTTGCTTATATACTATTATGAAGTAGCTCCCATCACATGATAACATGTTAAGCATTCAATTATTCATGCATGATATTATAGTTTGTGTAACTTGCTATTGGGATTTCCATGAAATCTCATTCCTTCCATATGCATAATCTTGTTATAGGTGCTGGAACTTCACATGGAAAAAGGGTAAACATAGATGAATGAATTTGTATAATAAATCACATGAGATACTTGACTTTATGGAAGCATATGATAGCATGTATGGTTGAATAGTGTATGATTATGTAATTCTGTTTTGAGCCCGTGGTGATGTGATGATGTTTATGGTGCCTAAATCAACGAGTTTTAGTCTAAACCTTGGTATGATTAAATTTAAGATACAGAGATTTAAATGAACACCAAGAAATCCTCATTTGGATAAGTATCCGAATTGTTATGATTTTCCAAAGTTGGCAGTAAGATCTGGAATTGAGATAAAACGAGTGCTGAGAGGCAGTGACGTTCACACAATGATTTCATATATCAAATGAACGAATTTTTCTGTAAATTTTGGAGAGATTAAAGAGGACGTCTAGAGATTTAATTTCATATATAACAAAGTTCATTTGGACAAGTAACCAAAGAGAAACAATTTTTTGAAGTTAAGGTAAAGAAACTGGAACATCCAGATTTTACCAAATGAACAGTGATGGTTAACCAATAAACTGATTTTGTGTGGACAACAAAAACTCAGTTTCATATTTTCCCCTAAAATATTTATGAAATAGCTTTCATTAGAAATTGGAACCACATTATTTCAATTTTTCTACAATTAATTATGAATTTTCAAAGTAGGGTACATGTTCTGGAATTACCAAATGAATAGTAATAGTGAACAGTACCCAAGAGCAAATCTTTTGGAAATGGATGTTTTCAAAGCAAATGATTATGTAATTGATTCCAATCACTTCTAATGGAGTATAATTGGGGTTAAAAGTAAGGATGTGACAGGTACTTATAGAAAAATTCCATGGAAAATGAAGGGCCAAGATCAATTTGTGCACTATTTGATCTAATGGCTCATAATTGCTCTCACATTAAACTTACTCACCAAGCCAACTTGAGATAAGGTCACATGAAAAAAATATTCTTCTCCCCCTTGTCTTGAATGCCATGTGTGAGGTCTTGTGGGGTCCCACCATGTGCAAACCCTAATTCTCACTTTATTCCTTTTTCTTTTCTTTTTCAAAAATTCAAAAATTATTCATTATTGGACTTGGGCTCCAAAAAAACTTTTGGGACTTATTAGGCTACACTAAGAAAAATTTTTACACTGCCCTAGGCCTTCCTTGGGTCAAATAGCTAATTGGCACAATTCCCAAGGCACTTTCCTTATACCGCTATCCTTAAAATATCCTGATTTTGAAATAAATGTTAGACACCTCTTTTAATGGTTCTAACATTTTTAGAAATTCAATCTAATATAAAATAAATCCCCTACAAATTTTCATAACTTTCTGAGACCCTGATAAAAATTTCCTACATTTCCTTTAAACCTTTATTTGTGTCCGATTTCACTTTAATTTCTAAAAGGGCATTATCGTCTTTTCTCACATCATCAGAGTATTCCCTGACATTGATAAACTATTTTGGGGACACTCCTTGACTGTCTAACCTTAGTCAAATGACAAAACCTTCGTCTAACTCTGACTCAATGATACAACACAATGGCATACTTAATGGCATTTTTGTAATTTTACATTTTTTCTAGTCTTTATTAGCCCTAGTCCACATATTTATCTGAAAATATCATTGGGCCTATAAGCACCATTTTAGGCCCTCTACATGGTCCACTACCTTCATGGGCTCAATTCTCAAGAAATTGCCCTGAAACATATTTATCGGGTACCACTGTAAATTCCATAATAAATTCTACAGAACTCCTTTTTGAGCTTGTCAGTTTCATAATTTTTTATATTAATTATAGGAATTTACTGCCAAATTTCATATGATTATGAGTTTCAGAGGATACTGTATTAATTTCCCTTTTCTTCATAAATTATAAATTTTTCAGGACTTCAAATCAAAATTCTATATTATGTCAAACTGATCAGAATAATTCTCTCTATTTACTGGGAAAATTTGGGATTAATCTGATTATGGGCATTTTTGGGCCTTTTCTATCTCAACTTTATCATAATTACCATTTTGCCCTTGAAGTTTCAAAAATTACACTTTAGGTCCTTAACTTTTCATAATTTCACTTAATGACCCAAAGTTTATTTCTACTTTTATTTTTCACCATAGAACTTTTAAATTTTTTATTTTAGTTCCTCATTTTTATACCTTTGTCTAATAATTGCTTTTCTTTTCTATTCATCATCATAATCCTTTTCAAACCTCTTTCCACTATCAGTATTATACATATAGGGAAAAAGTAGGATGTAACATTTCTACCCCCTTAAAATAAATTTCATCCTCGAAATTTACGTAGCACCTTAGTCAACAATCTTAGATAGATATTATTTTCTTACTAAGATTGGAGTATCTATCTCTTATCATCTATCTTGACATCTTAGCAGAGTACTTTCCATATCCGCAGATCTTCATATCTTTGCTATGATCATTCTTTTGTTCTGACTCAACTCAATCAGAGTTGAACTCTACTTCATTCTATTACTTGCTTACCCGCTATGCATCTATTTGCATATGGTCTTCTCACCACACTAAACTTATGAGCAGTGTCCATTGATTTCATATTAAATTCTCTCAAATACTGCTATATTCTAGAGTTTCTATCAATTAGGAGCACATAAGAGCACATACTCTAACATGCATAATGTCTGGCCAATATATCGCAGGACTACATATTTGCCCATGAATGCAAAGCTCTAATATCGGAGCTCAAGCATTCCTTTGCTTAATATGCACAGCTCTAACACTCGAAGCTTGCATAACTCTATTACATGGAGCTTGCACTGCTATAACATTTGAAGCTTTAGCATATTTTACAAACATCACATAATGCCTGGCATTTCATGCAAGGAGTGAAAGCTCTCACTTGCTATTTCATATGTAACTTTAACATCCAAACATCTTATCCCTTTTAAAAAGGGAGACTCTCTATCTGTTTACAAAGCTAGCTATAAAGCTACTTCGTATTACACTTCTCGATATATATTTCTCATAATGTATCACATTATGTACTTTTCATGTCGTATTATGGCATATCTGGCTATATCATAGTGTATCTTACCCTTTCATGACTTATCTTGCCTTATTATTACATATCTTGAGATACCATAAGCCTAACATTCTCTTTAACTTATATCTTTGCTAGCTTTTGAGAAAACTCTTATAAATATTTCCTTTTAAATCAATTTTATCTAGATTTGACATAAGAGTTCTAGTCTCTTACTCTTTGCAAATATGCCAAACTTCTGTGGCATTTACCCTTTTCATCACTTCCTAGGGGGTCACCCATCATTGGACTACTCTTGCTTAAGCACGCTTAACTGAAAATAATAGATAAAAATCTGAAGTATTGGTGCTAACAAGCTTTAACCCTGGTACTTTACTATCTTATACCCTTCTCATACTGTCTCTCTTAGGTTTATCTGGCCTTCTAACCTCTTTATCCTCATCTGGAGGATATATTTGTCTCTCATTTTTATTCTCTATAATCTCATCATAGGGATCTCTTTATTCTTATTTGACCCCTTCTCATATCTTATCATATATTCTCATAAATTCTTGGTACTGAGGATTAACAAATTTAACTTTGATCACTTAGTTCCTGTTACGTGTAAGAAGATTATGAGTTCAGTCCCTAATAGTAATAAGGCTATCTAAAAGTAACATCATGGATACTCTCTCTATTATGAGTTAACCTATTTGTGAAGCTTCTCTACCTTAATCTTTTCCTTGTTATTCGTCTTTCTAAAGAAATATTATACTTATGGCTCAATACTTTCTTTCTCTAGGCTATGTTTACTACGACCCTCAAGATCTATTGTGATCAACCGTAAGCCTCTTCAGGATCTAACTGTGACCCTAGAATTTTATTCTCTATGAGCCATACTAGGATGTAAATATAACTCTTAGATGTTTATGGGATTCTATCATCATATGATCTGGCATGTTTTTAATCCCATCTAATGCCTTGAGACCCAAAACCATTTTGTTAATCTCAATTAAGTCAAACAATAATAAACATGTGAGAGTAGCACCATTACTCTTGCCTATCTCCCCAAGATAACTCAAAAGCACCCACTTTGGTGGAGTTTACAATTGAGCGATCGAGGTTTTAACAAGTGTTCATAAATTGACGACATTATGACTTAAGATTTCATTTAGAGGGCTTAATTAACTATCTGGTTTATAAGAATGCATGTTTCTTAGTTTGTATCTCATACAAGTAATATGCATGTTTATGATATAATCATAAGATGCTTAATTTAAACGTGATACAATATGGCTCACCTATCCTAAGTCCCCTCAAGCTAATGAGAGGAGCTCTCTAGTAAGAGAAGGGAAATTACATATAGAAATCTCTTTTAACATTCGAGGGGAGTGAGATGAGAAGAGAAGGTACATTGAGAGTATATAGAGGAAGGCACGACACGCAGGTCGTATTTAAAAATTACAACACTTGCAATCTAGAGCCATATTGTTCACCATACCCAAACATTCAAGAATCAATATTCAGATTTAATTCAAGGGCAATTAATGTTTCATATCTAAAACATTCACCAAATAACATATGTTACGGTTACGTTGCGCTACGAACAGGTAGCCACGGTGGTCCCGCTACGTTAATAATCACGAATTTACATTTGGTTTTCTTAGACCCCGTCTATGTTATTTGATCAAATCAAAACGCATCACCACCAATTTCAATTCCCTTTTAGATTCCTTTTATGTCATACATAACACGGACTCCTCATATGTCATACATAAAACGCATATTATATGATCGGCTACTACTAACACATATCATATGAATCAACAATCAAGCCTAACTTAAACACAAAACGGCATGGCTCTGATACCACTATAAGGAATTGGAAGACACGCAGCGGAAATTAATTTAAAATTTTTTTCATTCCTTGCCAAGATCTACCGTATGTGTTTAAGTCAAGTGGGAAGAAGCATTACCCTTAGTGTTTCTCAGCGATTTCCACAGCTTCTCTCCGCGGCTGGTGATCTCTTTTCGATCTCAAGAAGACGTCCACAGCTTCTCTCCGCGGCTCGTGCTCTCTTTCTGATCACGAGAAGTCGACGTCTCAGGTCGGCTTCCTCTACTGGTATCCACACGAATAGCGTTCCAACCACGAACGACGTGCTAGCGTCTCCTGTCCCTCCAAGGCTTTCTCAAGAATTTGTCCTCTCCTTCTCTACTTCAGCAATTTCTTATCTGGAAACCTTTTTTAGATCCCGTTCGGCCTTTTGTGTTATATGTTGTCCCCAAAAGTAGTTCCTAAAATCAGATATATAGGATGCTCTGCATTTTCCTCAACCGAATTGGATTTTAGAATTAATCTATATTAAATCCGAATACAATATCACATATTGTATAATTTGATAAGAAATTAATTAAATAAATAATGTTTATATTAAATCCGTCCCATAGATTTAATTCACCTATTTATTTAATTTAAATAAAGATAAGATTGGACTGTATTTGATTTATTCTCATAAATCAAATTTGAGATATCCTATCAATTTGAATTTCAAATTCAAACGTGATAGAGATTTAATTTATCCTTATAAATTAAATCCTATATATCCCTTATATATAATATATATACGAATTTATATATAAATAAATATATACATCAACCCTGGATCATTCATTGAATCTAGACACGTCTTAGATTCAATGAATCTGGACATCATAGCTCGTGTTGGGCTATTTTGTGTGCGACCCCGTAGGCCCATATGAAGTTGGCAGTAGGCCATTTTCTATACTTGCCCACAAGTCACAAGCGGTCTCTAGCAAGACATAATGACTACCCAAATCATATGAGGATCGATAAACGATGTAACCTTTTATACAACCATATCATGTCCCTTCTATCACGCGATATTTTGGTCATGGATGAGGCATGGATAATGTCATCCTCCTATTCCTGACCGTTACTTTCTCGATCCTTGAGTAGTCTGACTATAGAAATGGAACTACCTTTCCATTACAGTATGGCCATACATTTCTCAGACTCACTCATCGAGGGGCCCAGTAATATCTCTCTACGAATGTGAGGGACAAATTCCATCTTGACCATTCACATTACTCCGCATGAAAAACCACTAAACCATAACATAGTCTTTATGATCACTCGGTCAAAAGTGACTTTTGACTAGGTCAAAGCTGAGCGTTTGTCATGTAGGAATCCATGATGATCTCAGGTCAAAGGGTAGAGTGACATGGTTTGTATATGAGAGAAGCTTATGACGTAACCCATGCAGCTCTCTCATAGCGGGTCGGTCCAACACCTTGTACTCTTACATGTGCCTATGACTTTGATTTATATCTCTATACATCTTCAAAGTCATACTGGTCTTACTTCATCTCTGCTCCCACACATATAATCGACCAGGGACATTTAGGATAAGATCATGAATTATCCAATGATGGTCATCACAGTAACATGCAAATAATATGATAACTCAATTAATAAATTCATAAATCAATAATGTTCATAAGACAATGATTGGCGCTAGGGCACATTTTCTAACAAGAACTTCACATATCATTCTCATCTTTCATAACTTGACTATGTCAATTACTGCAGAGAGCTACATAGGCTATACCATGCACATATCTATCATAATCTGTTCATTCTCTTCTAATAGACATTACTCTATATGAGCTATATTGTCCATCCTCTTGGCTTTATCTCAAGATCAATCTAGTTCTATTATGAAAATGTTAACTTCTATTGCATAAATATTGCTCCCTCTCAGAACTACATCATCTTTTATAACTGCATCTCATTTCATTGGATGTTCATAGCACATCATTCATGTATCTTATCCCTACTGAGGGAATATGTCCTGAGTACTATAATCATTTATCTATAGATTCGCTATTAACCTTCATCTCTAATCTCATCTATTGCTTTATCATTACTGTAACATCTTTACTTTTATATGTCTTAGGGACCATTCAGTAGCATTTGGAACTACTTACAAGACCTTGGAAGTCCATTAGCCAAATTTAAAATTTTACTCTTTCTCGGGTTACTGTTCATATGGTATTCTAGATTACACAACAAACTTCAAAAAATCATAATTAATTCTGTACAAATTAAAATGAAGTGGTTCAAAAAGATACATAAAGATAACATATTGAAATTTAAGAGAAAAATAATTTATAGACAAAATGACTTGTCAATTAATACAGTGTATTCGCCAAAGATTACTGTTCATTTGGTCAAAAATTCTAGAAACAGATTCTAGTCCCTTACTTTGGAAAATTAGTTCTCTTTATAAAGATATTGAAATAAGGCATTCTTAGTGTCAAAATGAAGCTTGACATATCATCTAAATGTCTGTAAAATTTCATACATTTATTCCATCATTTAGTATTTTTCTTTACATCATAACCATCATTACTTACATTGGTCATACAGCAACATTGCACATTTACATAACATATATACCATCCAATCCCTAGCTTTTCTTCATGCTTCATCATCCTCTTTCATTATTTGCAAACCTATGGGATTGGGTTTACATGAAAAGGAATGAGATTTCTGGGGAAATCTCAGTAGCAAACATTACTAAATAATGCATACATTAATGTAGATACTTATGCTTGCTTGTGAAAGTGTTAACATTGTGTAATGTGCTTGCTTCCATGTAACATATGAAATACAATTGCCAAAGTAATCATAGCAATAGAGCTTCATACATAAGAACATATGCAACATAATTCAACAAAGCCATAGCACATTCAAGCATAACATTCAATGCATACAAGTTTAGGATAAGTTTACTAGCTCATATACTTGACTTTCTTTCACTTCCTCTTGCTTCTTTCTTCTAACTTTTCTTGAACATGTGGCTGCCACTTTTAGAGCATACCAACCAATTCCTAACATCACATAACTATTCATCCATCACCATTTAACTTTCTTGAGTATTAAACTCACTTTAAATAACATAACTTACTTCTTGAACATTAATCTCATTAACTTTTCTTATTCTTAACTAATGGGCTTGGCCTTTGAATCAATTGATGTCTTGAATTTACCCTACACAATTTCATATTTTGAATCTATTTATGAGTTTAGAATAATGAAATTCCAGCTCCTTCATGGCCTGTTGTATAGAACTGAACATATGCATACAATTCTTTCAAAAATTCTCATTTTGATTCTAATGCTTCCCATACTTGTTTCTCCACTTTATCCTACACAACTTTTCATTTTAAAACCATTGAAAGCATCAAAATCATGAAATTCCAATCACTGTTCATGCGAGTGAACACTGACCGTGAAGAGTTTCAAAAACTACAATCTTGAAATTTCAATGCTTCTAAGGTTCCAAACCTTTCCAGTCCTACAAAAATTCATCATATAAATTCAATGGAAGAATTAAATCATTGAAATTCCATTTTCTTCCCACATGAACAGTGCATACTGAATAGGTTCAACCACGGCAAAATCAATAATATCAACTTGATTCAACAACCAACCATTTAATTAGTTTGTTTAAGCTTCAATCATATGTCTCTAACTTTAATTTCTTCTTTTCCCTTTCATCTAAGGTTTTTGGACAGCACAACACCTTAGAGAAAACTTAACTTTTCTCCCATGAAAAACCTAAGTTCAATCTCCCAAATCAAAAGAAAATAAGCTAGGAAAGATTACTTACTTTCAATCTCTAGCTTGGTTGAACTTTGTAACCTTGAATATTCTTTGTCTTGGCTTGAGCTTCCATTTTGCATGAGTTTCCCCAAGGTATCACAAGCTCACAGTTTGGACCAGATTTGAGGGGTATTTATAGAAAAATTCATGGAAAATCAATGGCCAAGATTAATTTGTGCACTATTTGATCTAAAGGCCCGCATTTAATCTTAGATTTAACTTTTTTCAAAAAGCTAATTGTGACATCATCCATGACATCACAAGGGACACCTCAAAGGGGTTATGTGGTGCCATTTCTAGAGGGAGAACCTTCTGAAAAAAATTTAGTCCAATCCATTTTTCCAAAAACTGGATTGTTTTGTAAATCTAATTTTTTTGAGATTTCATAATATGGTTTCTGACCTTAAATCTAGTATCCATTTCTCTATGAACTTTAGTCACAGCCATCTCCACTTACTCATCATGACTTGATAGCTCTATGTTCTTCAGTCACGACCATAAGTCATCTTATATCGTGAACTGATATACTTATACATTAGTCACGTCCTATGACTTGGACTCATTGTGACCTGATAGCTCTAGAACTTTATGTCGTAACTAATGGTCTTTACTTGCCATGATCAAAATACCTCTGTTAATATTTTTTGTGACCTGTGGCTTAACTCATTGCGACTTAACTTCTTTGGAACTTCTAGTCGCGACCTAAACTGCTTCACATGGCCACCTGGCATAACTTTTTCTAAATATTCACTTATAATGTTCTTGACTTTGATGAATTTGAGTCAATTAAAACTCATTCATATATATATCATAATCACATTAAATTAGGAACATATTCACATAGATGTTCATCCAACTATCATTTCATTATATCACATCAAAACTCATATTTCATATCACCATAACATTTGTACATACAATACATACATGTCCACCACATATTCGGGTACATCATAACTATCATATATCTATGTATTTACTTTACTTTACACTTTTTATAAATTTATATTACCTCTCATCTCTTTTTACATTCTTTTCTAGGGAATCGTAAATTGTAGATACTTCTACATACAGAAGTGCCACCCTTGTATATCAGTTGGCGGATCATTTGCTAAAAACTTACTTAGCTCTACGTGCCACGTAGGGGTATATGGCAGTATCTGTCTTACTACCATCTTATGCCAGTCTCCTAGAGTGTAAACCTGATTTAGGTCAATATCCTCTATTGTATATATGTCTATCATCCCTACTATGGCATTGAGGAACTGCAGATAAACTGACTGCTCTTGATATATACTTATGTCAATCCCTTTACCTAGACTGAGTAATTCACTCACTACAACTTTCTTGAGACTGATATAGTCAACATTATCTGTCTTTAGCAAAGAAGGCTGGGGTTGACTAGGACCAAGAACATCACACTGATCTTTCTCTATAAAGTCACATATTCCTAAACTTTTAGAATGGAAAGGGACTGTGATAAACTCTGACTGAATCTCTAGATTAAGGGATTGTTATATATTTCTCATAGCAAATCTATCCTCAAACTCTGGTGAGGAAGGATTAATATCTAGTCTACCTGTAATCCAATACCAGTGCTTAATTTCCTCAGCCATAGACTGTCCTCTTATAGGACAAATAGGACTTACATTAGGTTTAGAAGGTACTACCAAAAACTCATATTCTATTTCTGATCATCTCTTTCTACTAATCATCAAGAAATTTTTTAGGCTATTTATCTTTAGCTTACATCTCCAATATCCTATTTATTCATTTAAGAATATGAGATAACTTATCATATCAGGCCATTTACCATTTTACCTTAACTAAGCTATATTCATTCTATCATAACATCTCTTATTGCCTGTAAGACTTCTGTGTCCCTAGCCTGAAGGACTTCTTTGTTCTTGGCCTTACTGTAATCCATAACTGAGTCAGTTGCTTTCTTTCAGCTAGCTGAGGAAGGGTTTGGCTCACATCTCTATGCCATTCATACTTTTAAGTTTTCCCTTATCTTCTTAGATCACTAACAGGAGAGAAAGTATCTCTTATTAAGCCTCATTGTTCCATTTCCCTAGAGAATTCATCACCACTCTATAATCTTAGTTGGACTATGAACAAGTAACCAATTACCAACCTCAACCTCAATTGGGCCTTAGGTATCCGTTACATACTCTGTTTTCGAATCAGAGTAAGTTTATCTTGCATTAGAACCTTTGTTCTCTGCTAAACCTTTATTCTGTACCAATGCCAAAAACTTTTGCTTTGATACAAAAATGAAACATCCTATTTTTACCACCTCAAAGTACGTATTCAAAAGCATATTTAATTAGTGGAAGCATTACATTAGCCCAAGAATTAAAATTTTAAAACTTCTCGGTTACTGTTCATTTGGTGATTTCTAGATTTATAGTCCAACTTTAAAATTTCATAACTAATTGTAGAAAAATTGTATGGAGTTGATACAAATTTCTAATTGAATCTCTTTCATAGATCTTTAAGGAAAAAATATAAATTTGGACATTTACCTTGCAAATTGATATAGTTAAATCATTATTTTTTAGTGTTCATATGGCAAATTCTGGAAATTCCAGATTCTGTCTCTTAACTTTGCAAATTCATTTCTTTGGCTATACACATCCAAATAAGGAGTATTACATATGCATTTAAATATCTAGATGTGTACTATGTGCTCATAAAATTTTGTGGATTAATTCCTTCATTTGGTAGGTCGAAATGTAGCCACAACAAAACTGCTTCAAGACCTACGTTTTTACCATTTTAGTTTCCTTTCTTTCACCTTCAATAATTGTTCCAGCATGCATAAACCATCACTTTTGTCTTTCATGCATTCATATACATCATGGGTTTATGCCATAATTCTTTTATACATTTTCTTTACATGTAATGGATATTATATAACATTACATAAAAAGGCTATCATACATGCATGATTGCATGCCATCACTTGTCTACTCTTCTTCTTCCATTCCTTAGCTCGTGTACCAAACATGATTCTTCCATCATGAATAACCTAATATGGTTGGCTATGGGAGGGTAAGATTATAGGGAATCTTAGTAGCAAACATTACCACTTAAATATGCAAGATGGATGGTAATGAATGATATGTAATTTCATTAAACTTTCTTTAATTAGTGACATGCCATCATGCTATATACTTTTGCATAAAAATGCATGGCCATAGAAAACATGTTATTCACAATACATTCAACATCATTTATCATGTCACAACATCATTCAAATATCACATACATGTTAACACATAAGCATATCACATCAAGCATATGAAGAGGTAAGTCCACTACCTTGCAATTAAGTTTTTCTCTTGATATTTTGCACTTGCTCGTTAGGCACTTTCCTTATACCGATATCCTTAAAATATCCTGATTTTGAAATAAATGCTAGACACCTCTTTTAATGGTTCTAAAATTTTTAGAAATTCATTCTAAAATAAAATAACTCCCCTACAAAGTCTCAATTTTCTAAGACCTAGAAGTCTTGATAAAAATTTCCTGCATTTCCTTTAACCCTTTATCGGTGTCTGATTTCACTTTAATTTCTCAAAGGGCATTATCATCTTTTCACACATCATTAGAGCATTCCCTGAACTTGATCAACTATTTTGGGGACTCTCCTTGGCTGTCTAACCTTAGTCAAATAACCAAAATGCCCTTCGTCTAACTCTGACTCAATGATACAACACAGTAGCATACTTAGTGGTATTTTTGTAATTTTATGTTTTTCTTGATCTTTATTATCCCTAGCCCATGTACTTATCTGAAAATATCATTGGGACCTATAAGGCACTATTTTAGGCCCTTTACATGGTCCACTACCTTCATGGGCTCAATTCCCGAGAAATCCCCACGAAACATATTTATTAAGTATTTTAATCCATTATAAATTCTATAATAAATTCTACAGAACTGCTTTTTGAGCTCTGTCAGTTTCATAAATTTTTATATTAATTAAAGGAATTTAATACCAAATTTTATATGATTATGAGGTCCAGAGGATATTGTATTAATTTCTCTTTTCTTCAAAAATTAATAGAATTTTTTTGGGACCTCAAATCAAAATTCTATGTGATGTCAAACTGATAAGAATAATTTTCTCTATTTACTGGAAAAATTTGGGATTAATTTGATTCTGGATATTTTTAGGCTTTTTCTGGCTCAACTTTCACATAATTACCATTTTGCCCTTGAACTTTCGAAAAGTACACTTTATGCCCTCAACTTTTCATAATTACACTTAATGGTCCAAAGTTTATTTATACTTTCATTTTTCACTATAGAACTTTTAAACTTTTCATTTTAGTCCCTCATTTTTATACCTTTGTCTAATCATTGCTTTTCTTTTTTATTCATCATCACAATCCTTTCCAAACTTCTTTCCACTATCAGTATTATACAGATAGGGAAAAAGTAGGATGTGACACTATCTAAGTAGGAAAGGGATACAGATGAGATGGAGTTGACATTACTTTAGTAAAAGTAAAATACCCTCTATTGAGAATAGAGAGTGGCAATTAAGGTAAGCAGAGTTAACTTTATCCCAATGAAAGCATGACTAGCCAAGAATAGAGTTAGGATTAAATGTCTCTGAGCTTAGTAGAGTGCTAAGGCAACCATAAAGAAGAGAATCATATAAGTCCTCTCCCGATAATTTATGGAATTAGCTACAGATAGAAAAATAGGCTCCCTTTTATAGGGATAGGATAACTGAATGACATGCTACATATATAGCAACAAGTAAGAGCTTTTATTCCTTGAATTGAAATGTCAGGCACTATGTTATGATTATAGAAAATATGCTTAAGCTATAAGTATTAGAGTTATACATATAACAGGAAGCAATGCTTCAGCTTCTATGTTAGAGTTATGTATTGATAAGGATATATACAGCTCCTTGTAACATGTTACCTAGGCATTATGCATGTTAAAGTAATGCTCCTACTAAGAAGTGAAGTGTAGAAAAGAGTAGTTACATAAGTACTCTCCCTATATTGTTCAAAATCAGCTAAAGATAGTAAAAATAGCTGTAGGAGTAAGAGAACTCCTAAGGCAAATTGGCTTAAGCACCTAAAGAGATAAACAAGTGGCCTAAAGAATTGATTGAGGACTAAGAATGATATTGGCTTATAGGAACAGTCTCGGGGAATTATCAATAAGTATAAACTAAATAGAGGCAACTTAATTCTTTGGTTCAAAGTCTCCCAGAGACTTAAATACAATACAATAGAATCACAGTAGACTCCAGAGGATCGCAATTAGATCTAAGTATGGCTCAGAGAGAAATAAAATTCTAAGGTAGTAGTAAATCCTAAAGAGGCTTATGGTAGCCTAAGAAAAGTTGTTGAGTTACAAAAGTAAGAGTATAATATCTCTTTGGGAAGATAATGACAGGGTTAAGATGAATAAACCTCTTAAGTTGGTTAACTTATATAGAGAGAGTACACATGACTTTCTTCTAAATAACCTTATCATTGATTAGGCTAAGCTCAATTCTCTTCCAATTAACAAAGGAAAACCAGAGTTATAAGAGTTAGAGCCATAAGTCTTAGAAAAGGAATAGTTAAGCTAGCCCTAGATACAAGAAGAACCCCTTGTGATATAAAAATAAACTGCGTATTGATGGTCAGAGCCCCATAAATGATGTTGGAAGAGAGAAAATAAGCATAAAAGACCCAAAAGAGACAATACAAGAAGGGTCTAAGATAGTAAAATACCAGGTCTGAGCCTGTTTGCATTAGTACCTCATATTCCCATCAACACTTTTAGTTAAGCATGCTCAGGCAAGAGTAGCCCAATAATTTGTGACCCCTTGGAAGTTATGTGAAATGGTGCAAATGATAGGAAAGTTTAGTAGAAATGCATAAAGTTTATCTAGATAGAAGAAAAGTTGAGCAAGGTAAGGGACATTCTCCTTGGATAACCTCTTAGGAAGGGTATGAGTAAAGGTTTAACATGAAATTTTGAGGACATAATTATTTTAAGAGGGGAGAATTTTCACATCCCAATTTTTAGGCCTAGAAGCCTATAACATAAACTAAAATAGGTAGGCTACCAGGCCCATTAGATTAGAAGTCCCAGAAACATATAGAGGATTTTCATGGAGTAAAATACAAATAGAGTAAATACAAGGAATAAAAGTGTAAATACAGAAAGTTCCTAGGGAAAATATGTAAATAAAGTTAGGGACTCTAGTAGAGTCTTAAGGGCTCAGAAAGAGAAAAGATGATAGTTATAGGCCTTAGGTTAATATAGAGACTTCAAAGTGATGATTTATGAGATTGAGCATGAGCAGTGCCAAAACCATAATTTAATAAAGTTTCTGGCCAAAAGGGACTTTGAATATAAAAAGCATAGAAATTCTAGAAAATCCTAGAAAATGGGAAATGAGGTATAGATGCCTTTTTATGAACATAAATGGCAACAATTCCCATAAAGTAACTTTAATTGAATTTTTAGTATAATGGCTTAGTATGAGATATTTATCTAGATATGATTATTTGAGCCACAAGAGGCCTAAAAATGTACATAAAAATGGGGAATAAATAATTAAGAGACAAAATAAGTTTATAAAATTAGTCTGATTCCCTAAAGGTTAGAAGTGTGAGCAACAAAAATACTAGAAGCTCATAATGCCAGTAAGTGACATTTTAATGAAAATTCAAAAAGAAATAGTTAAAGGAAGAGTTATGGCTCCAAAAAAATTCATGGAATTCCCCTATAATTAAAGGAAGATTATGTAGCATACGTAAGAATTTTTTGAAGTTCTAGAAGGCCCTTAAGAAATCCAAATACATGTGAGCCGTGTAAAGTAAGAAACTTAGAGATCATGCTTGATTCAAGGGCAAGATTTGATCTTCCTTCTTCCCTTAGATTTTTTCCATCTATCTTGGTGATACAAAGAAAATGAAGCTTGATGTCATGAAGATCATGTAAGAGGAGGAAAAGATGATACAAGATGGATGTGTGGTGCAATCTTGACCATTCATTTGATCTTGTAATTTCTTGCAACTTGGAGGGCATTTTAGCAAGTGAAGCATTATAAATATCCCCTCCCAAGAGTTCATGTCCAAGCACAGAACAAGAGGTAATCTATGGAAAAATTTAGAGAGGAGAGAGAAAGCATGGCAACCACAAATGAGAGAGAAACAAGAGCAAAGTTCAAGCCTCAATCAAGGTAAAATGACCACTATAACTCTTGATTTTGTAGTAGTTGTATTATTGAGCTTACGTAGAAATTTTAATGGATTTGGAAGCTTGAAATATTATGCTGATACTTTTGGTTTAAATATGAAATTTTAGAGAGAGACAAGTATGGTTATAGATATATGTTTAAAGGATAGAAAAGAGTATGATTCAAGTAGTTCTAGCTTGTAATTGATTGAATTTCAAAACTTGGTTGCCTAGAGTAATGCCATAGTCTTGACTAGTTCTATACCCTAGGATGTGATTTTGATTATTCTAAGGCTTCCAATGGGTTCTACATGAAAAATTATGTGAAAATAAGTTAAGAAAATGAAGTTGGAAGCATTAGCATCTAAAGTGGAATTTTGGCACCAAGAAAGGGTAACCTATCGACCAATGTCATTTCATGGGGAAGGAGTGTGAGTTTGATAAATACAAGCTCATATTTGGATTTCTCATGAAGATGGTGTGGTATTTTAATATGAGAATGATTTTTACAAAGCTAGAAGACTAATTCTAAAATTAAGAGCAAGAGGTTAAGTTCAAGTGAGCTAGTCTTCCATATTGTGTGAGTTCTTGGTCTTAATAAGTTATATGATTAATGTGGCTATGTTTAGGACCTTGAGACATCCAAGAGGATGAATTTATAAGGTTTACCAAAAGTCTTCGTGGTTGGGAAGCTAAGGAAGCAAGTGGAAATCAAGGAGAAAACTTATTATATAAGGTAGTGAACTTACCTAACTTGTGTGCTTGATACTTGTGCTTGTGTGTGCTGATGTGTTGATTACTTTACTTGATTATGTAAAGCATATATGAATAGTTTAAGCTCTATTTATATGAATATAATGGCCATATATATAATGCATGAAACATTGAGCATGGACATATCTCATTATGATAGCATGATTTATGGTTAGCAAGCATGTCATGCCCTAAGCATTAGCTTGCATGCATTTATGGTTATATTTGCTACTGAGATTCTCCCAAATCTCACCTCTCTTAACCAACTAATATAGTTCAATCATTGTGGAAGATGTATGCATGAAAAAGACCAATGAATGGAAGAAGAAAAGTAGAGAATTTCATGTTCTAGCATGACATGCTTAATTTTCCAATTATGTAAATGTTAGGTAATATACCAAATTATGTAATAAAATTACATAAAACAATTATTGCTTGTTCAAATGAGTATAATATTGTATGAGAAACCAATATAATGGTTTATGTGTGTCATTAGAAATCGGAACCACCCAATTTTGATTTTTTTACATTTAATTATGATTTTTCAAAGTTAGGTACATGTTCTGGAATTACCAAATGAACACTAGCGTGAATAGTACCCGAGAGCAAATCTTTTGAAAATACGTGTTTCAAGGCAAATGATGATGTAGTTGGTTCAAATGACTTCCAACTAAGTATAATTAAGGTTGAAAATAAGGATATGACAACTGTAAATAGAACTAAAGAAAAAAATATCACAATCACTTTGTAAAGCCAATCAAATGTAGCTATAAAATAGCAAGTAACCTAATCACTCAATGCAAATTAATAATTCAATACATAGTCACATTCATGTCTTGCAAAGCAATACTAGTAATGTCACATCCTTACTTTTAACCTCAATTATACTCCATTAGAAGTGATTGGAACCAATTACATGATCATTTGCTTTGAAAATATCCATTTCCAAAAGATTTGCTTTCGGGTCCTGTTCATTGTTACTGTTCATTTGGTAATTCCAGAACATGTACTCTACTTTGAAACTTCATAATTAATTGTACAAAAATCAAAATAATATGGTTCCAATTTCTAATGAAATCTCTTTCACATATATTTGAGGGAAAAATATGAAACTGAGGTTTTCTTGTCCCAATGAAATCAATTTAATCGTTGAAAATCACTGTTCATTTGGTAAAATCTGGAAGTTCCAGTTTCTTTGCTTGAACTTTAAAAATTTGTTTCTGTTTGGTTAATTGTCCAAATGAAATGTGTTACATATGGAATTAAAGCTCTAGACATCCTATTTAAGATCACCAAATTTCATATAAAAATTCGTTCATTTGATATATGAAATCATGGCATGAACGTCACTGCCTCTCAGCACTCATTTTATCTCAATTCCAGATCTTACTTCAAACTTTGGAAAATCATAACAATTCGGATACTTATCCAGTTAAGGCGTTCTTGGTTTCCATTTAAAGATATGTATCTTAGCTAACCTCACACCAAATTTTAGACTAAAAATCGTTGGTTTACATATCAAAATCAGCGTCACATCACCACGGCCTCAAAATAGGGTTACAGAAACATACACCATACACACTAACATATCATCCCATATTGTCATGTAAGTCATATAACTTGTTATACAAACTTAATCATCAACAATTACTCTCTTCCCTTGAGAGGATCCAGCACCTAAAACATAGTTATGCATGTGGAAGGAATGAGATTTCATGGAAATCCCAATAGCAAGTTACACAAACTATAATATCATGCATGAATAATTGTATGCTTAACATGTTATCATGTGATGAGAGCTACTTCATAATGGTACATAAGCAAACTCTAACATGCATATTGTCATGACATAACTTGCAAGGATTTGCAATCATTCATACTTCATCATAACATGATTACATAAGCTCAAGCTCAACCAAACACCATAATCAACAAGCAAGCAAAATAATTAAACAAACATGAGTTATAGTTAGGTATCCTTGCTACCTCTTAGCTATCTTGGTCAAGACCTTCTTGAAGTGCTTTCCTTCCTTCACAAATGTCAAAACCTAGCCATTACAACATAATATCAAGTTACAACTCAACTTGAAACCAAATCCAAGACTAGGTTTTCACTAGCTCCCTTCTTTCTCTAATTTATGTTTCCTACTTCCACCTTTCCAAAATAAATTCTCATGGTTCATTTCCACATAATTTTTCATGTAGAATCCAAATATGAAATCAGAATTTCCAAAATCAAAACATACCAATTGCTACAGTGCCAAACCGAAATGCATGCTCTTGTTTTCCAAAAATTCTCATTTTGATTCCAATGCTTCCAATACTTGTTCTCCTACTTTATCCCCACACAACTTTCCATTTTAAACTCATTGGAAGCATCAAAATCATGAAATTCCATCATATTAACAGTACCACATACAGTACCAGCAAGAACACAAAACCCTAAATCCAAACATACTTGAATTCACAAGCTTATACCACTTGATTCTAACTTGTTTAAGCTTGTCTAAACTATCCATAACATAAAACTCATATTTTAACCACATATGAGCAGAACTTCCAGCAACAAACATAAGGGAAATATAGCATGAAAATCCCTTAAAACCATGACCTAACTTGCTAGAACAAAGCTCAAGATCAAGGGAGATGATTACCTTGCTTGTTAATTCACTTTGGTTGCTTCTTTCTTGGTTGAATGGAAATTTTGCAAGAGTTTCCCTATGGTTCACCATGCATGCCGAAGTGTTCTGAATAGGGGGTATTTATAGAGAAATTTGGGTTGAAATGGATGGCCAAGATTGATTTGGTTACTATTTGATCTAAAGGCTCACATTTAATCTTGGATTTTACTTTTTCTAAAAAGAATAATTATTACATCATGTGGGACAGCTCATGGTACACCTAAGAGGGTTAGGTGGCGCGCTGCCCATGCAAAGAACCTTCTGGACAAATTCCAGTCCAATCCGGTACCGATCAGTGCAGTTTCACAACAACCGGACTGTGTTCTGTTCCTAATTTTTTTATAATATACCAGGATATGTATTCTATCCTAGAAATTAATGTCTAGGCTTCTCATATCATTAAAAATATTATACTAAGTATTTATCTTCCATCCATCCCTTGGGAAATGATCAAAATACCCTTGGTGTCCTTTCCTGCACTGTACTAACCCTAAGGGCAAAATCATCATTTCACCCCTCTTTATACTGGCTCATGGTGTATATGGGCTCTAAATAATCCTCTTTATACTATATGACACGTTTTCAGCCTGTCTAAAGTGACCAAAATGACCTCTATCCACTACTGGTACAGTATGGGCATTTAGGGGTATTTTCGTAATTTTGCGCTTTTCCTGGACTGCTCTGGTCTCTAGCCCACATAACTGTCCAGTCACCTTAATGGGCTTATGATGGTGCCATTTGGGCCTTATTATGAGCTTATTGCCTGTATTACTTTTATGGCCCAATTCACATTACAACTCTCCCGATCCTATTTATCGGGTATTTTATTTCACTGAAAAATCCCCGTATGGTTTCTACAGGATTCCTTTTCTGACTCTCTCAATTTTATAAATTCATAAATTAAATATATGAATTTTCTATAAGGTCTCATCTGATTATGAGATCTGAAAAATACTGTAATAATTCCTTCCAACTTCAGAAATTTATATCAATTAATCGGGACCTCAAATCAAAATTCTGTATTGCGTTAAACTGACCGGAATATTTTTGTCTATCTACTGGTAAAATTTGGGTCTGATCTGATTCCGGGTATTTTTGGCCTGTTTTGGCTCAACTTTTCCATATTTACATTTAGGTCCCTTAACTTTTGAATAATTGCACTTTAGTCCCTGAAATTTTCATTAATTGCATTTAGGTCCCTCCTTTTTCTTCTACTTTCACTTTTCACCTTCAAACTTTTAAATTTTCATTTTGGTCCCTATTCTTTCCTTAGTTATTAATCCTTCCCTTTCCTTTCACAATCTGATACAGTTTATTCCAAGAATCTTATATCCATTGCAGATAAACTGTACAAGTACATCAGGTCAAAAAAATTGGGGATATGACAAGTAAGGTAGAGATGACAAGATGGGTAAGCTAAGATCATGCATATGGGTGTGTAAGTTCCACAGACAACAATCAATGAGTAAGCGACACATGGACATTAACGGGTTGTTATTCAAAATAGAAAGACACCTAGAATAAATACGAATAAATAGAAAAATGAAATTATCCTATAGAAACATCAAGCAGAACAATTAACTACTACTTCTACTAGTTCATCCCTTTCCAATCACCAAACCAACATGTCAAGCATATATAAATTTATAAAAGGTAAGAGATTGGAAAGAGACAACTTGGCCTCAAGGCAGCAGAGGAAGTTCCTCGTAAAGTTTCAAATGGTGCCCATTGTCCTGGAAGATTTTGCCCGTTGCCTCTTCTTTCAATTCAATCATCCCAAAGTCATGGACTTTAACAATGTGTAAGGTTCATCCTAGCTAGTTTTGAATTTTCCTTGTTTCAACTTGAACCTAGCTTGACACTTTAATACTCTGTCACCCTCCTTTAAACTCTTTCTCAAAATGTGAGCATCGTGGATTAACTTTATGTTTTGCTTATAATTTCAGAGCTGTTGTAGGCATCTAATATAATCTTCTCCAACTCCTCAATCTGCAACAACCTCTTTGAACCATCTTCTGCAAGGTCTTCATTGCAGGCTTTCACTGCCCAAAATGTCTTATGCTCTATTTCCACAGGTATGTGATAAGCTTTCCTAAAAACCATCCTATAAGGAGACAATCCTATAGGGGTTTTAAAAGATGTTCTCTATGCCCACAGTGCATCGTCAAGTCATAAATTCCAATCCTTATTGGATGGCTTAACAATCCTCTATAATATATATTTAATTTCCCTATTAGAAACCTCTACTAGACCATTGGTTTGAGGGTGGTATGGGGTTGACGCTTTATGAGTGACACCATATTTTGCCAATAAGCGATTGATTAACTTATTGCAAAAGTAGGTGCCTTGATCACTTATTATCGCTTTAGGTACCCCAAATCTACTAAATATGTGAGATCTTAGAAACTTAGAGATTGTTTGGGCAT
This sequence comes from Leucaena leucocephala, assembly GCA_037074615.1. Classification (NCBI taxonomy): domain Eukaryota; kingdom Viridiplantae; phylum Streptophyta; class Magnoliopsida; order Fabales; family Fabaceae; genus Leucaena; species Leucaena leucocephala. The sequence continues at coordinate 13,639,579 of CM073516.1, read as the reverse complement.
CATCTAGTCTTGTAGGAATGGCCTATACCCACCTAGACAAATAGTCTACAACCAATAAAATGTAACGAAATCCTGCCGAAGGTGGAAAAGGTCCCATGAAATCTATTCCCCATACATCAAAAACCTCACAAAATAGAATAGGCTATTGTGGCATTTCGTGCCTTTTGCTAATTCCCCTAAATCTTTGGCATCTATCATAAGCTCTACAAAACTCAAAAGCAGCTTTAAAAAGGAAAGGCCGATAAAAATCGGATTCAAGGACCCTACGTGTAGTCCTTTTCCCCTAAAATGACCACCACAAACCCATGAATGGCAAGCTTCCAAAACTGATTTGTGATCTTGGTCTGGGACACATCGTCTTAATACTTGATCTGAGCACAACTTCCACAGAAAAAGCTTGTCCCAAATAAAGTATTTAGATTCACTCTTGAGCTTTTGGGCCTTAAAGTTAGACAAATGAGATGGGATTAGGCCAATCTCAATAAAATTAACTAAATGAGCATACCAAGGTTCTACAACAGCAATCAAACAAAGGGATTGATCAGGGAAAGAATCACAAATAAGGTTGAAACTAAGTACTCCCCTTGTATCTGTTAGTAACTTGCTTAGATGATTTGCCACGTGGTTCATATTTCTAGCCCGATCCTTCACTTCTATATCGAACTCTTGAAGCAATAGTATCGACTGTAGAAGTCTTGGCTTAGATTGAGGCTTATGGAAGAAGTACTTGACTGTTGCATGATTTGTGTAAACTACAACTCTGGAGTTAATGAGATATGCTCTGAATTTATCCAAAGCCACTACCATTGTAAATAATTCTTTCTCAGTAGTGGTATAATTAATTTAAGCATCATCAAGTGTTTTAGAGGCATAAGCAATCACCCTAGATACATTATCTTCCTTTTGTCCTATCATAGCTCCCACAGCATAATTAGAAGCATCACATGATAGTTCAAAAGGAAGATCCTAATTTGGTGTAGTTAGGATAGGTGGAGAACCAACCTTCCTTTCAATTTTTTAAAAGCCTATTTGCATTTAGCAGAAAAAATAAATTCAGTGTCCTTTTGAAAAAGTTTTGAGATTGGCAAAGCAATTTTGCTAAATTCTTTGATGAATCTTCTATAAAATCCAACGTGCCCTAGAAAAGATCAAAGTTCTTTTAAAGTTTTAGGGTAAGGCAACGAGGAGATGACATCAATTTTTGCTTTATCCACCTCAATCCCTTGCTAGATATAAGATGTCAAAGTACTATTCTATAATCAACCATGAAATGGCACTTTTCAAAGTTGAAAACCAATTTTTTCTCAATACATCTAGCAAGGATGCTATCAAGGCTTTTTAGACACTCATCAAAAGAATTTCTTTATACAGTAAAATTGTCCATGAACACATCCATGCATTTTCAATGAAATCAGCAAATATAGAAAGCATAGAACGCTGAAATGTGCCTAAAGCATTACACAAACCAAATGGCATTCTTTTATAGGCATATGTACCAAAAGGACATGTAAATGTGGTATTTTCCTGGGTCCTCAGGTCTATTGGAATATGGAAATACCCTAAATATCCATCTAAGAAATAATAATGGATTTTCCCTGCTAATCTCTCAAGCATTTGATCAATAAAAGGTAAGGGGAAATGATCTTTCCTAGTAGATGTAAGGAATTGGAAGACACGCAGCGGAAATAAACTTTAAAAATTTTCCATTCCTTGCCAGGATCTGCCGTATGTGTTTAAGTCAAGTGGAAAGAATCATTACCCTTAGTGTTGCTCAGCGAATTTCACAGCTTCTCTACGTGGGTGGTGATCTCTTTCTGATCGCAAGAAATCGACGGAGTGTTCCTCAGCGACCTTCACAGATTCTCTCCGCGGACGGTGGTCTCTTTCCGATCACAAGAAGTCGACGCCTCAGGTCGGCTTCCTCTACTGGTATCCACACGAACAGCGTTCCAACCACGAACGACGTGCTAGCGTCTCCTGTCCCTCCAAGGCTTTCACAAGTCTCCGTCTCTATTTCAGCAGTTTCTTGTCTGCAAACCTTTTGCAGATTCCGTTCGGCCTTTTGTGTTCTGTGTTATTTTCAAACGTAGCTCCTCCAATCAGATATAGAGGATGCTATGCGTTTTTCCACCTGACCTAATTGGATTTTGGAGTTAATCTTATATTAATTCCGAATTGATACAATATCATATATTGTATAATTTTATAAGAAACTAATTAAATAAAATAATATTAAATCCGTCCCACAGATTTAATTACTTATTTATTTAACTTTAAATAAAGATGAGACTGAGTTATATTTGATTTATTCCCATAAATCAAATTTGAGATATCCTATCAATTTAAATTTCGAATTTCAAACATGATAGAGATTTAATTTATCCTTATAAATTAAATCTTATAAATATCTCTTATATGAGATATCCTATCAATTTGAATTTCGAATTTCAAACGTGATAGAGATTTAATTTATCCTTATAAATTAAATCTTATAAATATCTCTTATATGAGATATCCTATCAATTTGAATTTCGAATTTCAAACGTGATAGAGATTTAATTTATCCTTATAAATTAAATCTTATAAATATCTCTTATATGAGATATCCTATCAATTTGAATTTCGAATTCAAACATGATAGGGATTTAATTTATCCTTATAAATTAAATCTCATATATCTCATATATATAATATATATATATACGAATTTATATATATACGAATATAAATATAAATAAATATATATATACATTCACCTGGATCTTTCATTGAATCTGGACATGTCTTAGATTCAATGAATCTGGACATCATAGCTCGTGTTGGGCTATTTTGTGTGCGACCCTGTAGGCCCATATGAAGTTGGCAGTGGGCCATTTGCTATACTAGCCCACAAGTCGCAAGCGGTCTCTAGCAAGACATAACAACTACCCAAATCATATGAGGATCGATAAACGATGTAACCTTTTATACAACCATATCATGTCCCTTCTGTCACGCGATATTTTGGTCATGGATGAGGCATGGATAATGTCATCCTCCTATTCCCGACCGTTACTTTCTCGATCCCTGAGTAGTCTGACTATAGAAATGGAACTACCTTTCCATTACAGTATGGCCATACATTTCTCAGACTCACTCATCGAGGGGCCCAGTAATATCTCTCCACGAATGTGAGGGACAAATTCCATCTTGACCATTCACATTCCTCCGCATGAAAAACCACTAAGCCCAAACATAGTCTTTATGATCACTCGGTCAAAAGTGACTTTTGACTAGGTCAAAGCTGAGCGTTTTGTCATGTAGGAATCCATGATGATCTCAGGTCAAAGGGCATATTGACATGGTTTGTATATGAGAGAAGCTTATGACGTTACCCATGCAGTTCTCTCATAGCGGGTCGGTCCAACACCCTGTACTCTTACATGTGCTTATGACTTTGATTTATATCTCTATACATCTTCAAAGTCATACTGGTCTTATTTCATCTGTGCTCCCACATAGATGATCGACCAGGGACATTTAGGATAATATCATGAATTATCCAAGGATGGTCATCATAGTAAACATGCAAATAATATGATAACTCAATTAATAAATTCATAAATCAATAATGTTCATAAGACAATGATTGGCCCCTAGGGCACGATTTCCAACAGTAGAATCATTCAACTTTCGATAATCGATACGAAACCTCCATAAATTTTGTACTCTATTAGGTATCAATTCATCGTTCTCATTCTTGACTACTGTCAATCCACTCTTCTTAGGCACTACATACACAGGAGATACCCATTCACTATATGAAATAGCATATATGATTCCTGCCTTTAACAATTTACTAATCTCCTTCCTAACCACATCAGAGATCAATGGATTTAATCTTCTTTTGGGTTTTTTAATTGGCTTGGAATCTTCACTTAGCAGAATCCTATGGGTACAAATAGTGGCATCTATCCCTTTTATATCAGGTAATTGCCAACCCAAAGCCTCTATATTCTTTCTAAGTACACTTAATAACCTAGACTCTTCACTAACAGTCAGAGAATTGGAAATTATGACTGGTAATTTTGAGTTTGGTTCAAGGTAAGCATACTTTAGGTTAGAATGTAAATCTTTTAAATCTATTTCTGGGGGTTGGACAATATAAGGAATATGATGAGGGAATCATTTAAATTAGAAATACTCCCTTTTGTAGACCCTTTGAGGTTGTTCCCATATGATTCATGAGGGCATTCCATCTTGATTGTAGTATCTTCAGGAGTTGTGCCTAGTTTGCATTGGTCTATCACTACAACATAGTTGGGATTGGACTCTCTCATTCCTGTATCATTATTTGAGATCAAATCATTTAAGGTATGAGCTATAATTTTGGAATGAGAATGAGGTTGAGAAAAGTTAGAATGTATTAGCCCTTTAATCAAAACAGTAGAGTATGGAATTGAAGGGGTTTACAGTTTCCTGGTTGTGTATGGCATTTTTGGTTGCGATCTTTCAGCTTCTCGTCATGACTCTAATTGGTAGGGTGTGTCTATGAAGTTTTTGTTGTGACCTGTTCATCTTCTAGTCATGACTTGGTGACACAGAAAGGCTCCCCTCAGTAGATTGATGTTTAGTCGCGACATCTTCATCTTTGTGTCTATAAGTGGTCACTGGAGTTTTGTGTCATAACCGTAATGCTATTTGGTCACAACACAACTTCATAGTGGATCTCAGGTTAATTTTTAGTCATGAAAGGGAGGCCATTTGGTCATGACCTTTGGTCATAGGAATTTGACCCTTCTTCAATTATTGTACTTCCAGCTTCCAGAACATCTTGGGATCCTGCAAGATCACTCAACAAACCATTTGCAAGCACATTATCTCTATCATTATCATGTAAACTCAGTTCATGTTCATCCCTAGTCTCTTCAACAGCATAATCAATTGCATTCAAAGCAGTAAAAGCATAATTATGAGGAGGAAATTTCATTGCTTCATTCATGTTGAAGGTTACCATATGCTCTTCAACTTCCATTGTGATAGAACTATGCTTCATACTAATAATGGTCTTGAAAGTTTAGAGGAAAGGTCAGCCTAGGATCAAAGTGTTGTTATTTACTAATCATTTGACATATCCAAACTATAAAAATCAGCTGGGAATACTAAGTCATTGACCTGTACTGGAATATCCTCAAGGACTCCCTTAGGATACCTAATTGACCTATCAACTAATTGGAGCACTACGTTTGTGTCTCTAAGGTTGTTGATACCTAAGATTTGGTATACTGACCAAGGCATTACATTAATAGTTGTCCCTAGATCTAGTAATGCTCCCTTAATAGGAATATTTCCTACAGTACATGGGATTATGTAGGATCTTGGGTCTTGGTACTTAATAGGCAATTCAGCCTTAAATAGTGATGACACATTAGCACTCACCTGGATTCTCTCAAGAGGCCTAAACTTTTTTTATCAGCACACAGTTCTTTCAATATTTTGCATATTTAGGGTTCTTCTTAAAAAACCAACTAAAGGGACATTTATTTCTAACTTGTTGAATAGAGTATAAGCATCTTTTGCAAAATCAGGGTCAATTTTTTTTCTTTCAAACAAAGTAAGAGTTAGGAAAAGGGAGATCTTTTATACTTACCTCCTTACCTTTATGCATAGAGGCTCCTTGCTTGCTCGACTCCATCTTCTCCTCAACCTTTGTATGCTGGATTTGGCGCTATTACTACTTTTTCTTGTAGCTCTTGCATCTCCACTTGGGCTTGTGAGTCCTCCTCTTGGGTTGGCTTCTTCATCATAAGCTACTGTTCTTTAGAACTTTCATATTTCCTAATTTGTACCTGTGGCAGAGATGATTTCTCAAATTCAGCTTCTTCCACATCCTACTCCGGTGTATCAATTTCCTTAAAATGAACCTTTTTGCCACTTGTGAGGAATATAGCATTTAGACCCCTCAGATTGATGATAGTATTTGACGGTATGCTGCCAGTGCTTTTTCCTTTAATGTCACTCACTGTATTGGAGACTTGAGTTAAGTGACTTGTGATATCTATATTCTTGGAACTTAACCGTCAAGTTTCCTGTGCATATCAGCATTATCCTTCTACATACTTTAAGGATTGAAGTTATAGAGGTGAATTAACCGTCATTCTCTTTGAGCTTGTTGTCTATATTGGTCATTCTAGCATCCACGTTGTTCATCTACATAGCCATAATCTTTAATAATTGAGAAGTCTCATCTGGCCTTGATGTTCATAAGGTCATAGGGTGAGTTGGAACTATGAACCTTGCATTATTTTGGTAGTTGCTTGATGAAGTACCACCTCCTTAGAATTGATTTGGCCTAACACCTCACCTAAAGTTTGGGTGGTCTCTCCAACTAGGGTTGTATGTGTTGGAGTATGGATCTTTCTTCTAGTATTGATTGTCTCTCCCTTGATACATTGCTGCCACTTATTCATATTGTCTGTCACATGTACTAGTAGTATGCATCATAAAACCGCATAATGTATCTACTGCATGAACTTGTTTTATGGAATGTAGCTCTCTTTCAATCAAATTCATCCTCTTCTCTATTATGTTTCCCAAGGCTATTATTTCTGCTAAGATCTCTTTTGAATTACCCGAAGAAGATATGGGTATTCTCCTTGGATCCCTTATCTAATGGTCTTTATTGGCCATTTTTTTTAATAACTCCCAATTTGCTTGTGGAGTCTTATCTCTCAAGGATCCATTTGCTACATCATTAAAGGAAACCTGATTATGAGGGAGTAAACCATCAATGAAAATGTCTACTAAATTAGCCTTGGTCATGTTGTGGTGAGGGTGTCGAGCCAATAGGTTAAGAAACCTCGTCCAATACTCATGTAAAGACTCTCCATCTTATTGTAGAATATTCATGATTTCCTTTTTCATTTGGGTGGTCTTTAAAGCTAGGAAAAATTGTTCAAGGTGTGTCATATCCTAATTTTTAGGTTTAAAAGCCCAGTATATAACCTGAAAAAGGGATGCTACTAGACCCTATTGAGTAGAGGTATCAGTAAATAGAGAAAATTATGCTGATCAGTTTGATGCAACACAGAGTTTTAATATGAGGTCCCGATAGATTTATATTAATTTCTGAAGAGAAGAAACATCAATACAGTATTCTTTGGACCTCAGAATCATATAAAATATGGCAGTAAATTCCTATAATTAATATAAGAATTTCTAAAACGGACAGAGCTTAAAAAGGAGTTCTGTAGAATTTACTACAGAATTTACAGTGGATTAAAATACCCAATAATTAGGTTTCAGGGGAATTTCTCGGGAATTGAGCCCATGAAAATAGGGGATCATACAGATGGTCTATAACAGCACCTTATAGGCCTAATGATATTTTCAGATAAGCATGTGGGCCAAGGCTAATAAAGACTGAGAAAAATGAAGAATTACGAAAATGCCACTGAAGGTATGCCACTGTGTTGTGTCATTGAGTCAGAGACAGACGAAGGGCATTGTGATCATTTGACTAAGGTTAGACAGTCAAGAAGGGGTATCTAGATAGTTGACCAGGGTCAAGAGATACTCTAGTAAGGTATGAAAAGACAATAGTGCCCCTAGAAGTACTAAAGAGGTAGTAAGGGCATTTTGGTAATTTACTAAGTATACATCTTGGGAACTGAGCCACCAGAGTACTTGGGCTAGGTTAGAAAACCAAGATGACAATCCAAGGCCCAAAAATGTAGCCCAAGAGTAATGTGGGCCCAAGAGGCTTTAAAATATTATTTTAGTGCTTTTTTAATAAAGTAAAGTACCAGGTCCAAGATAGAACTAGGTAAAGTGATCTGGAATCATGAGGGGACATAAATGGGACCCACAAGGTGTCACATGGCATAATTAGAATAAAAGAAGAAAAGCAAAGGACACATGGCATGATTAGAGAAAAATGAGAAAAAGCAAGAGGACACGTGGCACGATCTCGGCCGTCCATTCAGGGAAAAGACTCTGGAACTCTCTGGAAAGGCTGAGTCAGCTGGTGAGGTGTCCCAAGGGGCCCACCATTGCACCACATATACCCCTGAGGTGTCCAGGATGATGTCATTAGTGGTGAGTGATCAAGGAGGGTGATGTCATCGTGATGATGCAAGAAAAGCTTCTTGAGGAAGCAAGTAATCTAAGCCATTCATTAGTGGTGAGTGATCAAGGGGCCCACCATTGCACCACATATACCCCTGAGGTGTCCAGGATGATGTCATTAGTGGTGAGTGATCAAGGAGGGTGATGTCATCGTGATGATGCAAGAAAAGCTTCTTGAGGAAGCAAGTAATCTAAGCCATTCATCGCGAATCAATCTGGACCATTCATTCCACCTCCTCTCACCTATAAATAGGCCACTCCCCTCCCATTTCAAGGCACACCACGGATTTGGTAAGAAAAAGAAGAGAGAAGAGAGAAAGAGAGAAAGAAAGGAAGGAAGAGAAAGAAAGGAGGAGTTCTGGTGGAGCCAGGAGCAGTCTAAGGAGCTTAGGGACTGGGCAAAGCTTAGGAATGAGGTAAGTAAGTTATCTAGTCCCTACTCTAATAAAGTATAGGATTTCTCTTAGTAGTTAGAATAGAGAAATATGTCTATTTATAAAGTTAGCTATAGCTAGAAAGAAAGTTAGAGGAATGTCAGAGTAAGGATATTACCCCTAGTTGAGCATGAGGTAAGTAGAGCTATACTGGATAATAATAAAGATATTATTATGCTATGTATAGGCTCTGACTTATGAAAAGAAGGAACCTTAAAGACAAGGCTAAGAGCTGGAAGAAAAGGCTATACGCCAGGTAGTAGACTTACCTACTTGTATGCTTATACTGCTTGGATGTTTTATGTGATGTTTTCTTACCTTGATGATGTGAGGCATGTATGATTAATTAATGCTCTGTTTCTTTTTATACTATGGCCATATGTTATAATTAAGTAACATGGAAGCATGTATGTTATCATGTTGCAAGCATGATCATTAAGTACACACATAGTAATATCAAGCATATAGTTGCATACATTGTATGGTTACCGTTTGCTACTGAGATTTCCCCAAAAATCTCATCCCCTTACATGTAATCCCAATCCCATAGGTATGTTTAAAGAGGACCGAAAAATCATAGAGAGGAGATAGGGATTGTATAGTGCAGAGGTTATGCAAAGATGGGACCAAAGTGTTGGAATCAGGGAAAAACACAGGATGAACAGTAAACTTCAGACATTGACTGACATGGACCTGGTCAAGTCATTGTAAACAAGTTATTTTTCCCTTAAAGAGGATTATGTTAGCTTCGCGTAGCAATTTGAACCACTTCGTTTCAATTTTTCTATAATTAGTTATGATTTGTCGAAGTCAGGTCACTCCGCTGGAATTTACACAGTGAACAGTGTTCGCTAGGAGTAAAATTTCAGATTGTATGATTTGACGTCAATGGCCCTAGAAGTGGTTATAAATGCTACTAAATGGTCCCTAAAATGTAAGAAAAGGAGGATATTTCATGTTGACTTCAGCTGATCCCATGTAAGAGTAGAGAAATGGGTGGACAAATTATAGAGTCACTCCTTAGCCTTCCCTTCCAAGGTAAAATGAAAACACCTCCTTAAGACTTCATCCAGTGTGGTCATTGGAGGCTTCATTGACGAACAGATCATATGCATGGTTTGTAAGTACCTGTGTGAACATTCTCCTGTAAAACTATAAAATTTAGGTAAGACTACAATCAAAGCTCCTTTAATCTCAAAATTAGCTTCTTCAGTATAGAAACTATAAGGGTCATAATTCACATGTGAATAATTAATTTCCCTCACACTTCTATTATCTTCTGGCTTCATTGGTATTTCATTTTCTCCATGCCTATTATGCCCATTATGATTAATATCATCCATATTTGGTTCAGTTTCAGACTCTGGAATACTAGAGGAGGAACTAGATTTTGCTTCTTCTTCTCTAAATTCTCTAAACTCTCTCTTTAGTTTCCTAAGTCTTCTCTCAATTTTAGTTTCAAAAGGCCCTAATAGTTTAGCTCTTTTAAGCATGCAATGCATAATAAATAGAGAATAATAAATGCAATTAGTAAAAGTTTGTCACAGAAGTTGCACAGCAGAAAATGTCCAGTTAGTCACGATTAAAGCATGTTTTAGTCGCGATGCAATTTCACAGAGAAAAGTAGTTGTGACTGGAGGTTTTAAATATTGTGACTAATTTTTACAAAGTAGTCAAATTTCACAAGGAAGCAATTAGATCATAACACAAATGGTGTTTGGTAGCGACTTAGAGTCATAGAGAGCATTTATCGCGAAGTAGGGGAGTTTAGGTCACGACTCTCAGTCACATAGACTGATTTTGCATAAATTCATAAAAGGACAGAATGCAATGCAATAAAAAAACCTACTAAAAACTAAAATGTAAACAAAAATAAGAAAAATGGCTCAGGTAGCTAATGAAATTGAAAAGCAATGACTAGGGAACCAATTATTTGGCTCCCCTACAACGATGCCATTGATGAGGACTGACTGTCAGGGTCTGGTCCATCAAAATATAGTTTATTGCACCCAATATAATGTAGTATAAGGCACAACCCTATCATTTTTCTCGAGAAACCTTTTATATAGAAACATAATAAATTGGATATAAAAATCAATGAAAAACTTGAGCAGGGGTAAAATGGTTTTAGGGTTTTTAGAGATTGATGCGATAAAAGTAGGGTGTAGAAAGATAAAAAATTTTGGATTTTTGTTTATGATAAAAAACTAGTTGGTTTAGTTGAGAAATATACTTTGAAAAACTCTTGATGATGAAAACGTATCTATCCTTGCTCTTACATTTAAAGTTGGAGTTTAGAAATCACTAAGTCTCGAAGAAAAAATCAATCGATCGATTGAGTCCAGAACCCTAATTTTCCTTAAAGCACTTTGATCAAAGCTGGTTTAAAAACTATTAGTGAACTATCATAAACCACTTAGTATGTAAATCGAATTTAGATGATAAAAATGCCCTCGAATGGTCATCAATCAGAAACCCTAGATTTCAAGCTATGAATTAATTAGCAACGATCGTTGATAATAACACACTCTCTTCAAATCGAAAGAATTCAATTACAAAGTCTAATCTAAGAATGATCAATTGATATTCAAAACTTGCTCATAAGATGAAAACCTTAGATCTATCTAATAGTAATTATAATATGAGAAGATGCAAATTAGAATAGAATAAACTCTCTGCTTGAGTCCATGAGCTCAAGGTATCTGATTCATAACCAGAGGCTAAAAGTTTAGCCTTTCAAGATTCCTGTTATACTACAATCACTGTTCAGTTAGGATGCCATAGAGAAACAGTAAGAAGATGGTAGATTGATGGTATAGAGAGGTAGAGAAATCTATGGAGAGGAGTAGAATGATGGCAGAGGTTGTAAAGGTGATCAGAGAGTGCGAGAGTACTGCTTCTTAGACTAATCAAGTCTGAAAACCAGCCTCCCCTCACGGCAACCTTCCTTCTCCTTTTATTTCTGCATAACCTAATTCAAAAAGTGCAATTTCAGCGATTTCGTATGTTATTCACGACCATATCCATGTTTTGGTCGTGACCTATAAACACCGAGAGAATTCTAGAAGAATCAAGGTCGCAACCGGCGGACTCTTTGGTCATGACTAAAATATGCAGGAGTGTGGTTTCTGTCATATCCTAAATTTTTCCTATCTGTATAATACTGATAGTGGAGAGAGGTTTAGAAAGGATTATGAAGAAGATCAGAAGAAATAATAGAGGTTAGATGAGTCTGGAAGAAAGAGAAGGACTAAAACGAAAATTAGAAAAGGTTGAAGGTAAAAAATGAAGTTAGAAACAAAAGTTAGGCCCTTAAGTGTAATTTTCAAAAGTTAAGGGACTTAAATGCAAATAGCCAAAAGTTCAGGGGCCAAAGTGCAATTATTCAAAAGTTCAGGGACCTAAATATAAATATGAGAAAGTTGAGCCGAATCAGGGCAAAAATGCCCAGAATCATATTAGACCCAAATTTTACCAGTAGATAGACAAAATTATTCTGGTCAGTTTAACATAACACATAATTTTGATTTGAGGTCCCGATAAATTGATATAAATTTTTAAAGTTAGAAGAATTATTATAGTATTCTTCAGACATCAAAATCAGATGGGATATTATAGGAAATTCCCATATTTAATATAAGAATTTATTAAATTGTCAGAGTTAGAAAAGGAATCCTGTAGAAGCTTTATGGGATTTTACAGTAAAATAAAGTACCCGATAAATAGGATCGGGAGAGTTATATTGTGAATTGGGCTATAAAGGCAATAAAGGCAACAAGCCCATATTAAGGCCCAAATGGCACCATCATGAGCCCAATAAAGTAGTGAGACAGGTATGTGGGCCAGGGTCCAGAGCAGTCTATGAAAAGGGCAAAATTACAGAAATGCCCCTAGATACCCCCATTGTACCAGTGATGGATGGAGGGAATTTTGGTAATTCTAGATAGGCAAAAAACGTGGGCATAGTATAAGTATGGTTAGTTAGAGTCAATATATGCCCTGAGGTAGTGTAAAGAGGTGTGAAATGACAATTATTCCCTTAGGGTTAATATAGTGCAAGATAGTGAACCAAGGGCATTTTAGGCATTTCCCAAGGGATCTGTAATTAAGTTGAGGCCCAGTACAAGTATGTCAATAGTGTGAGAATCCTAGACATTGATTTCCAGGACAAAATACGTATCCTAGTATATTATAAAAAATTAGGAATAAAAAATAGTCTAGTTGTTGTGAAACTTCTCTGATTGGTACCGGATTGGACTGAAATTTTTCCAGAAGCTTCATACCATGATAATTTCTCCACATAACCCCTTTGAAGTGTCACTTGATCTGTCCTTTTTGATTTCATGATGATGTCATAATTACCTTTTTAGAAAAATTTAAATCCAAGATTAAATATGGGCCTTTAGATCAAATAGTAACCAAATCAATATTGGCCATTGATTTTTCATGAAATTTTCTATAAATACCCCCTCAATTCTGGTTCAAAACCATAAGCTCATGGACCCTTGGGGAAGCTCTTGCAAAATGGAAACTTAAGCCAAGATAAAGAAGATTCAAGGTACTAAAGTTTAAGCAAGCTAGAGAATAAAGGTAAGCAATCTCTCCTAGCTTATTTTCCTTTGATTTGGGAGCTTGAACTTAGGGTTTTCATGGGGAAAAGTTGAGTTTTCTCTAAGGTTTTTTGCTTCCCAAAAACATTAGATGAAAGGGGAAAGAAGAAATTAAAGTTAGAAATATATGATTGAAGCTTAAACAAGCTAGTTAAGTGGTTGGTTGTTGAATCAAATTGATATTCTTGACTTTGCCATGGTGTGCCCTGTTCAGTCTGCACTGTTCATGAGGGAAGGAAATGGAATTTCAATAATTTAATGCTTCCATTGAGTTTATATGATGATTTTGTGTAGGATTGGAAAGGTTTTGAACCTTGGAAATATTAAAATCTCAAGGTTGTAGTCTTTGAGATTCCTTATGGTACTGTTCACTCGCATGAACAGTGATTGGAATTTCATGATTTTGATGGTTCCAATGGTTTTAAAATGAAAATTTGTGTGGGGTAAAGTGGAGAAACAAGTATGGAAAGCATTAGAATCAAAATGAGAATTTTTGAAAGAATTGTATGCTTATGTTCAGTTCTGTACAGCAGGCCATGAAGGAGCTGGAATTTCATGATTCTAAGCTCATAAATGGATTCAAAATATGAAACTGTATAGGGTAAAGTCAAGATATCAATTGGTTCAAGAGCCAAGTGGATTAGTCAAGATTAGAGAAAGTTACATCAATAAAGAGTGTAACCAAGTTAGTCTTGAACATGGTTGGAGTTCATGAGTCCTAATGAGTTATGTGATGAATATAAATGCATTTAGGACCATGAAACATCCAAGAAGATGTTGGGAAGTGATTGACATAAAGGCTTCATGGTTGGAAAGCTAGGGAGCAAGTGCTAAAGATCAAGAGGAAAGCTCAAGTATAAGGTAGTGAACTTACCTCTTTATGTGCTTGATGTGGTATGCTTATGTGTTGATATGTATATGATATTTGAATGATGTTGTGACATGATAAATGATGTTGAATGTGTTGTGAATAACATGTTTCCATGGCCATGCACTTTATGTAAAAGTATATAGCATAATGGCATGTCATTAATTAAAGAAAGTTTAATGAAATTACATATCATGCATTAGCATCCATCTTGCATATTTAAGTGGTAATGTTTGCTACTGAGATTCCCTAGAATCTCACTCACCCTAACCAACCAATTTAGTTCAAGTATGATGGAAAACATATGCATGGAGAAGAGCTAAAGAATGGAAGAAAGGAAGTGAAGTATTGAGATTTTAGCATATACTATAAATTGCCCATGTATGTAAATGCCATGTAAGGTGTCTAGTTATGTGATGAAACTATTGGAAATACTTATGGCATATGTACATTATGTATATGAATATTAAGAAGTTTATTTGATAGCTTATGTAGGCTGAAACAATTATTGAAAGTAGAAGGAAGGAAAATGAAATGGTAAAAACATAGGTCCTAAAGTAGTTTTGTTGTGGCTTCAGTTTGACCTAGAAAATGAAGGAATTATTTCACAAAATTTTATGAGCATATAGCACACATCTAGAGCTTTAAATGAATATGTATAATGCTTAATTTGGATGTGTATATAAAGAGAAATGAATTTCCAAAGTAAGGGACCAGAATCTATTTCCAGAGTTTTTGACCAAATAAACAGTAAATTTTAACGAATAAACTGTATCATTTGGCTGATCATTTGGTTTGGAAATTATTTTTCCCTTAAATTTCAACATGTTATCTTCATGTATCATTTTGAACCACTTCATTTTGAGTTTTCTAGAATTAATTATGATTTTTTAAACTTCATTGTGTAATCTAGAACACCATATGAACAGTAACCTGAGAAAGAGTAAAATTCCAGATTTGGCTAATGGACTTTCAAGGTCTTGTAAGTGGTTCCAAATGCTACTGAATGGTCCCCAAGATGTATAAAAGTAAGGATGTTATAGTTTCACTTTTATTGAATTGTGATTTCTTTCCTAGTCCTTGCTTTCTTCCAAAATACCGGTAATCCATAATAAAAGCTCACTGTAAAAGTCTAAATCAGTAAATAATATAATATATGCAGTTTATAAGAGTTAATTTACCAGTTTATCCTTTAATTAGCATATTACCATGCACAATCATTTATTACCACAAAAGTCCAAATTAACGCATAAAATGATGGTACAGTTGTTATAAAGCTCTTAAAAATGTCACAAAAACCATATACAAAATGTGTCTTATCAGTAATACTAAGAATTGTTTAAAAATACTTAAAATATTTTTATTTGATGCTTACAAGATGGTCTGTGCAAAAATTTGATTAATAATATATTTTTGACAAATGATAATTTTGAAAAACAGTTTGTTATATTTCTTTCAGTGTAAAAACATTGCCAAAAAGAAAAGTAAAATGTGTTTCTATGTTTAAATAGTGTTAAAATAAGAAGTTTGTCAAATTAATAAATTAGTTCATCGATTAATGATGATTAATGCAAAGGCAACATTGTATTTGATGATTAAGTGTTCGATTAATGTCGAGAGCCTACCTTCTGGAATTGAATTCATAAGCCAATTAATCGATTGGTTACTCGATTTATTAATCTAGTGAGAATAGATTTTCTATTAACAAAGATATTCCTATCAATTGATTGGTTAATTGATTAATTTATATTAATCTATTAACTATTCGATTAATCAGTGAAGTATTAACTTTACGAAATTCAAATATAAATCAATTAATCTATTAGTTAATCGATTAATTTACATTAATAGATTAATTGTTCGATTAACATGGGTTGAAATATTCTCTATTTTAATTCTTATAACACATTAATTGACTATACATTCTATTAACTAATAGTGATCAATTAGTTAATCAATTAATATCAAAAATTTCAAATATTCTTCTATGTTTTTCACTAAAACAAATATTATATCTCTTTGAACTATATATGATTCATATAACTTTAGGTATGCTTATGTTGATCAACATTCTTCTTGATAAATCTTCTGAGAAACTTTCCTTTATGAAATAACATTATATATGCCTGATTAATTTGATTAGTGTTATGCTTTGTTTTTTTATCACATACATTAATCATTTGGGTAATCAATTAATATAACATATCCTTTCAAAATAACATATGAACTTAATTATTAACTTAATCTTTGATAGCTTGTTATTAATTAGCAATTTACATACTCAATTAATGCTGCAATGGCTAACAGATCATTCTTGATTGAGTGTATTCATATAAGGCTATAATTTCAAAATGATGGAGGTTACACGCAATGGAAACTTTCTCCTTCTAAAAATGCATTAAATACTTACTTACCCGATATTGACCAACCATGCCTTCACTCCAACAGTTACAAATCTGAGTCCTATCATCTACAATCAAAGTCAATGTTATCTAAGGATTTGTCATTGAATGAAGAAACCAATGAACTGACTAAACATCTTTTGAATTTATTACATTCTCTGTGTAACCCAACATTTATTGAGCTTTAGTGTGTATCAACATATATATTCTTGTGAGAGATTGAGAATAGCTTTTCCTTCATTCATTATGTTTTCTTAAGAGAGTGGTTCTCTTAAGATGGGATTAAACCTTACAGGGAAGTAATTGAGAGTGAGTCAATTGATGTACTGAAGGAGTCAAGAGCCCGTTAAAGTCTTGGAGATAGTGAAAATCTCATAAGGCCTATAAGGACTGGATGTAAGACAAGAGTTTGGTCCAAACTAATATAAATTGATTTGTGTTTCCTCGGTGAAATATCTCTCAAATCTATTATATTTTATCAATCATATTCTTGCTACTTGTTGAGTTTAAAATTTTGTTAAAATTTTTAAACATCAAATGCACCCCCTCTTAGGTGATCCAGCTTATCTTCCTAGAACTAATATTTAGTATAAGAGCAAGACTCTTAGAAAATATCTAACAATCTCAAGAGAGATCCTAAATCTATGGCAGATTTGGAGATAGCATATTACTAGAGGGAAGCTTGACAACAAAACTTCCAGGCTTTAACGGAGAAATTTTACATTATGAAAAATGAGGATGAAGACCTTTATCAAAACCTCTGAGCATAGGCTCTAGGATGTGATAGAAGATGGGAATTACATTCTAACCAAAATTGTTGATAGAGTTAAAATTCTAAAGCACCAAAGTAAATTCAATGACAATGATAAAAAGATGACACTACTCAATGACAAGGCAATTAACATTATAAAATGTGCCTTGAGTCAGAAGAAGTACTTTCGAGTATCTAGTTTGGTAATTGCCAAAGAAATATGGGAAACACTCAAAGTAGCCCACAAAGGAACCTCCGGTGTGAAAGAGAGAAGAGACAACACACTTAAAACAAAGTTTAAACTCTTCATAATCGAGGATAGAGAAAGCGTCCAGGATATGAAAGTGAGATTTCAACATCTAATCAATCATTTGATAGTTCTTGTGCAATTATATAGCCAAGAGATCAAGTACACAAGATTCTCGATGGTCTTATGAAAGAGTGGGAGCCAAAGGTCACTACAATCAAGGAAGCCAAAGGAGAATCTATGAAATCTATCACTACTCTATTTGGAAGTCTAGCTGAATATGAGAGAAAATAAAAGTATGAGAAAGATATAAAAAAGAAGGAAAATAGTAGAAAATGAATTGCTCTTAAAGCTGAAGATAGCAACATTGATGAAGAAATGGAAGATGATGAGTGGGTCTTATAGTATAAAGATTTAAAACTTCTATAGAAATCATGTTACAAAAAGCTTCCAACCAAAAAGGGGCTTCTTCATCAAAAGATCAAAGAGATCATATCATTTGCTTCGAGTGTAAAAAGTTAGGTCACTTCAAGGCATAATGCCCTCAACTATCTAGGAGAGACAAAGAAAATAAGAAAGAAAAGTTTCAAAAGATGAAAGCATACGTTTCAATAATTTAGGGACAACATTCATTAGAAAGAGAAGACAATGATAAAGAAAAAAAGCAAACAGAAAAAAGTGGATGCTTTAGACATATGACCAGAGACATAGAAAAATTGTCATATCCTAATTTTCCCTATTTGTATAATATTGATAGTAGAAAGAGGTTTGGAAAGGATTATGACAATGATCTAAAGGAGTAATAAAAGTTAGATGAGTTTTGAAGGTAGTGAGGGACTAAAATGAAAAGTTCAAAAGTCCTATGGTAGAAAATGAAAGTAGATAAAAGCTTTGGGCCATTAAGTGTAATTATGAAAAATTGAGGGCATAAAGTGTAATTTTTAAAAGTTATAGGATGCAATGGTAATTATTGAGAGTTGAGCCAGAAAAGGCCTAAAAATGTCTAGAATCAAATTAGTCCCAAGTTTTCCTAGTAAATAGAGAAAATTATTCTGATCAGTTTGACGCAACACAGAATTTTTATATGAGGTCCCAAAAAATTTATATTAATTTTTAAAGGAAGGGAAATTAATACAGTATTCTCTAGACCTCAGAATCAGGTGAAAGTTGGTAGTATATTCCTATAATTAATATAAGAATTTTCAAAACTGACAGAGCTCAAAAAGGAGTTATGTAGAATTTATTATAGAATTTACAGTGGATTAAAACACCCGATTAAAACACCATGAAGGCAGTAGATCATACAGAGGGCCCAGAATGGCAACTTATAGGCCTAATGATTATTTTTAGATAATTATATGGGTTAAGGCTAATAAGGACCGAGAAAAATATAAAATTATGAAAATGCCACTTAAGGTATGCCACTGTGTTGTGTCATTGAGTTAGAGTTGGACGAAGGGCATTTTGGTCATTTGGATAAGCCAAAAACATGTAGGCAAGTACATGAGTGATTATTCAGTGTCAGTATATTTTCTAATAAGAAGTAAAGAGATGTAAAATATCAATTATGCCCTTAAGGTTAATATAGGGCAAGACAACGAACCAAGGGCATTTTAGTAATTTCCAAGGGATCTGTAATTAAGTTTTGGCTAGTCCAAGAATGTCAATGGTAGGAAGAATCCATATACTAGATTTAAGGTTATACAGTATATTATGGAATTTTAGAAAAATTAGATTTATAAAACAGTCTGATTTTTGGGAAATCCATATACTTGGCCATTCATTTCCATGAGATTTTTCTATAAATACCCCCCATTTCAGCCTCCAAACTATGGCATGTCAACCCTTGGGGAAACTCTTGCAAAATGGAAACTCAAGCCAAGACAAAGAAGATTCAAGGTACCAAAGTTCAAGCAAGCTAGAGATTAAAGGTAAGCAATCTCTCCTAGCTTATTATTTTCCTTTGATTTGGGTGCTTGAACTTAGGATTTTCATGGGGGAAAGTTAAGTTTTCTCTAAGTTGTTATGCTGTCCAAAAACCTTAGATGAAAGGAAAAAGAAGAAATTAAAGTTAGAGATATATGATTGAAGCTTAAACAAGCTAGTTAAGTGATTGGTTGTTGAATCAAGTTGGAATTTCATTGATTTAATCCTTCCATTGAATTTATATGATGATTTTGTGTAGGATTGGAAAGATTTTGAACCTTGGAATCATTGAAATTCAAAGATTGTAGTTTTTGAAATTCTTTTCTGTGACTGTTTATTCACATAAATAGTGATGAGAATTTTATGATTTTGATACTTTCAATGGTTTTAAAATGAAAAGTTGTGTGGGGTAAAGTGGAGAAATAAGTATGGAAAGCATTAGAATCCAAATGAGAATTTTTGAAGGAATTATGTGCATGTTTCAGTTCTATATAGCAGATCATGAAGGAGCTAGAATTTCATGATTCTAAGCTCATAAATGGATTCAAAATATAAAATTGTGTAGGGTAAAGTCAATACATCAATTGATTCAAAGGCCAAGTCCATTAGTTAAGATTAAGGAAAGTTAATGAGCTTAATGTTTAAGAGGAAGTTATGTTAGTTAAATTGAGTTTAATGCTCAAGGAAGTTAGATTGTGATGGATGAATGATTATGTGATGTTAGGAATTGATTGGTATGATCCAAAAGAGGCAGCCACATATCCAAGAGAAGTGAGAAGAAAGAAGCAAGATAAAGTGAAAGAGAGTCAAGTATATGAGGTAGTAAACTTATCCTAAACTTGTAGGCATTGAATGTTATGCTTGATTGTGCTATGGCTTTGTTGAATTGTGTTGCATATGTCCTTATGTATGAAGCTCTGTTTCTATGATTACTTTGGCTAATAGTATTTCATATGTTACATAGAAGCATGCACATTACATAATGTTAACACTTTCACAAGCAAGCACTAGTATTTACATTAATGCATGCATTGTTTAGTACCGTTTGCTACTGAGATTTCCCCAGAAATCTCACCCCCTTCATGTAATCCCAATCCTAACAGGTTTATGAATGATGAAAGAGGATGATGAAGCATGAAGAGAAGCTACGGATAAAGATAATTGGATCATTTTTTACTCTAAAGAATGCTTGATTGTAAGTAGGAAATACCTCCCAATTGACAAAGAAAGCTTGAAGGAAAAGCTCCATGCTCAAAGGGATGGTAACTGTTATATTATTTCTATTAATTCTAGTTAACTTGAAAAATGCTTTCTTATTAAATTAGAAGAGAGTTGGTTATGGCACAAGAGATTAGCTCATGGATTTGGTCTTCTTTTAAATTAAATAAGGAAGTCTCAACTGAAAAACTACTCCAATTACTGCATATGGATTTGATTGGTTCATCAAGACTCACAAGTTTCAGAAGAAACTTATATACTATGGTGATATGTAGTTAATAACTATTCAAGATTTACTAAGACTTTATATCTTTCTTCTAAAGAAAAAACTTTTAATGCATTTGTTATGTTTGTGAAAAATGTGCAAATGAGAAAGGTATATCTATTATGTCTATTAGGACTGATCATAAACGAGAATTTGATAACACTGATTTTGCTTAATTATGTGACAACTATGGGATTGATTACAACTTCTCTACACCAAGAATGCCACAACAAAATGGAGTTGTTGAATGAAAGAACAAAATTCTCAAAGATATGGCTAGAGTAATGCTTAATGACAAGGGTGTCTCACAAGTGTTCTGGGCAGAGGTGATCAACATGACATGTTTTATATGCAACTGAGCATACATTAGACCCATATTCAACAATATAAGCTCTATAGAGGACGCAAACCTAATCTCACTTGGGTAAATTCGATCCTAAATCTAATGAGAGTATTTTTTATAGCTATTCTAATCGTAGTAAAGCATATAGACTATTTAATAAAGCAACATTTACAATAGAGGAATTTGTACATGCAGTATTTTCTGAAACATTAGCAATTTCAAAACCTCTAGATGATGAAGTTGAGTGAGTATAAGTCTTGAAACACTAAAAATACACAAACAACTTGTTCATCAATCTAGTAGTCATCCTAATGAGTATGAAATGGATTAACCTAGAACATGGAAATATAATAGAAATCACCCATTAGACTAGGTTATTGGTGAAGTCGATGAAGGAGTAAGAACCCAAAGATAAGTGTTCAATTAGGTGCATTTCTCTATATTTATTTCTAGCATTGAGCCTACCAACATAGATGAAGTAATATCAGATGATTTTTGGATAGTTACAATGCAGGAAGTGCTAAATCAATTTGAATGAAATCAAGTTTGGGACTTAGTACCTAGACTCAATGATCATCCAGTCATCGGGACTAAATGGGTATTCAAGAATAAGCTTGATGAATATGCTATAATCATTAGGAATAAAGCTATATTAGTTGTTAAAGGTTATAATAAATAAAAGGGTATCGATTATGAAGAAACTTATGCTCCAGTAACCATATTGGAAGCTATACGAGTACTCTTGGTCATTTCCTACATTAAAGATTTTAAACTTTATCAAATTGACATCAAAAGTGTTTTTTGTAATACCTTAATTTTGTAAGTCTTATGAACCATTCAGTAGCATTTAAAACCAATTAAACATTCATTGAAGTATATCGTATCCTTATTTTGAACCTCAATTATAATCAATTGGAAGTAACTTGAACCAATTAAATACCCCTTTAACTTAGAAACATGAATTTTCATGAAAATGTTTCTCGAGTACTATTCATGTCACATCCTTACTTTTAACCTCAATTATATTCCATTAGAACTAATTGGAACCAATTACATGATCATTTGCTTTGAAAATATCTATTTCCAAAAGAATTGCTCTCGGGTACTATTCACTTTTACTGTTCATTTGGTATTTCATAACATGTACCCTACTTTGAAAATTCATAATTAATTGTAGAAAAATCAAAACAATGTGGTTCCAATTTATAATGAAATTTATTTCATAGAAATTTGGGTGGAAAATATAAAAATGAGGTTTCCTAATCCACATGAAATCAGTTTATTGGTTAAAATTACTGTTCATTTTGGTAAAATCTGGAAGTTCCACTTTCTTTGCCTTAAATTCAAAAATTCATTTCTCTTTCGTTACTTATCCAAATGAACTGTGTTACCTATAGATTTGAATATCTAGATGTACTCTTTAAGATCATAAAATTTCATAGAAAAATTCATTCATTTGATATATAAAATCATCAAGTGAACGTCGCTGCCTCTAAACGCTTACTTCATCTCAATTCCAGATTTTAACTTCAACTTAGAAAAATCATAACAATTCGAATTCTTAAACAATTGAGACATTACTTATGTCCATATAAAGCTATGTATGTTAACTATAATCATGTCAAATTTCAGGTTAAAACTCATTGATTAAGCATCCTAACCATTGTCACATCATCACGGCCTCAAACCAAAAATACAGAGTCATACACCATTCATCCATACATGCTATCATATGCTTCCATAAAGTCAAGTAAGTATTGTAACTCATTATACAAACTCATCCATCTATGCTTACTCCTATTCCTTGTGAAGTTACAGCACATATAACATGGTTATGCATATGGAAGGAATGAGATTTCATAGAAATCTCAATAGCAAGTTACACAAACTATAATATCATGCATGATTAATTGGATGCTTAACATGTTATCATGAGATGGAAGCTACTTCATAATGTTGCATAAGCAAACTCTAAAATGCATATTGTCATAACATAACTTTCAAGGAGTTGCAATCATTCCTACATCATCATCAACATGATGACACATTCTCATGCTCAAATAAACACCATAATCAACAAGCAAGCAAACAATTAAACAAACATGTAATATAGTTAGGTATCCTTGCTACCTCTTAGCTATCCTTATCAAGGTCTTCTTATAATGATTTCTTTCCTTCACAAATGTCAAAACCTAGTCATTACAAAATAATATCAAGTTATAATTCAACTTGAAACCAAATCTAAGACTAGGTTTTCACTAACTTGCTTTCTTTCTTCCTTTTATGTTTCATACTTCCAATTTTCCAAAATCAATTCTCATAGTTCATTTCCACATAATTTTTCATGTAGAATCCAAATATGAAACTAGAATTTACAAAATCAAACCATACCACATGCTACAGTACCAAACCAAAGCAACCTTGTTGTTTTCCAAAAATTCACATTTTGATTCCAATGCTTCCAATACTTGTTCTCCTACTTTATCCCCACACAATTTTCAATTT
Organism: Leucaena leucocephala; assembly: GCA_037074615.1. Taxonomy (NCBI): domain Eukaryota; kingdom Viridiplantae; phylum Streptophyta; class Magnoliopsida; order Fabales; family Fabaceae; genus Leucaena; species Leucaena leucocephala. The sequence continues at coordinate 13,615,904 of CM073516.1, read as the reverse complement.
TAAACTCATTGGAAGTATCAAATCATAAAATTCCAACATATGAATAGTGCCACGTACAGTACCAGCAATAACATAAACCCCTAATTCCAAACATACTTGAATTTTCAAGTTTATACCACTTGATTCTAACTTGTTTAAGCTTATCTAAACTATCCATAACATAAAACTCATATTCTAACCATATTTGGACAGCACTTCCAGCAGCAGTCATAAGGAAAATATAGCATAAGAACCCCTTAAAACCATGAGCTAACTTGAGAGAAAAATATAAAACTGATGTTTCATTGTCTCAATGAAATCAGTTTATTCATTGAAAATCACTGTTCATTTGGTAAAATCTGGAAGTTCCAGTTTCTTGGCCTTAACTTCAAAAAATCATTTTTCTTTGGTTACTTATCCAAATGCAATGTCTTGCCTATGGATTTGAAGCACTAGATGTGTTTTTTAAGCTCATAAAAGTTCATAGAGAAACTCATTCATTTGCTATAAAATCATCGTGTGAACATTGCTGCCTTTAAACACTCACTTTATCTCAATTCCAGATTTCAAGTTCAACTTAGAGAAATCATAACAAATCGAATTCTTCACCAATTGAGGCATTCTTCATGTCCATATAAATCTATGTATCTTAGATCTTATCATGCCAAATTTCAAGTTAAAAATCGTTGATTAAGGTGTCCTAATGATCGTCACACCTTCTCGACCTCAGAACAAAATTACATAATCGTATAACATTCATCCATACATGCTATCATATGCTTCCATAATGTCAAGTAAGTATTGTAACTCGTTATACAAACTAATCCATCTATGTTTAACCTTTTTCTTGTGAATTTACAGCACCTATAATATGGTTATGCATATGGAAGAAATGAGATTTTATAGAAATCCCAATAGCAAGTTACACAAACCATAATATCATGCATGATTAATTGGATGCTTAACATGTTATCATGAGATGGGAACTACTTCATAATGGTACATAAGCAAACTCTAACATGCATATTTTCATGACATAACTTGCAAGGAGTTGCAATCATTCATAATTCATCATCAACATGATGAAACATTCTCATGCTCAACCAAACACCATAATCAACAAGCAAGCAAACATGAAACTATAGTTAGGTATTCTTGCTCCCTCTTAGCTATCCTTGTCAAGGTCTTCTTGGGATGATTTCCTTCCTTGACAAATGTCAAAACCTAGTCATTACAAAATAATATCAAGTTATAAGTCAACTTGAAACCAAATCTAAGACTAGGTTTTCACTAACTTGCTTTCTTTCTTCCTTTTATGTTTCATACTTCCAATTTTCCAAAATCAATTCTCATAGTTCATTTCCACATAATTTTTCATGTAGAATCCAAATATGAAACTAGAATTTACAAAATCAAATCATACCACATGCTACAGTACCAAACCAAAGCAACCTTGTTGTTTTCCAAAAATTCACATTTTGATTCCAATGCTTCCAATACTTGTTCTCCTACTTTATCCCCACACAATTTTCAATTTTAAACTCATTGGAAGTATCAAATCATAAAATTCCAACATATGAATAGTGCCACGTACAGTACCAGCAATAACATAAACCCCTAATTCCAAACATACTTGAATTTTCAAGTTTATACCACTTGATTCTAACTTGTTTAAGCTTATCTAAACTATCCATAACATAAAACTCATATTCTAACCATATTTGGACAGCACTTCCAGCAGCAGTCATAAGGAAAATATAGCATAAGAACCCCTTAAAACCATGAGCTAACTTGAGAGAAAAATATAAAACTGATGTTTCATTGTCTCAATGAAATCAGTTTATTCATTGAAAATCACTGTTCATTTGGTAAAATCTGGAAGTTCCAGTTTCTTGGCCTTAACTTCAAAAAATCATTTTTCTTTGGTTACTTATCCAAATGCAATGTCTTGCCTATGGATTTGAAGCACTAGATGTGTTTTTTAAGCTCATAAAAGTTCATAGAGAAACTCATTCATTTGCTATAAAATCATCGTGTGAACATTGCTGCCTTTAAACACTCACTTTATCTCAATTCCAGATTTCAAGTTCAACTTAGAGAAATCATAACAAATCGAATTCTTCACCAATTGAGGCATTCTTCATGTCCATATAAATCTATGTATCTTAGATCTTATCATGCCAAATTTCAAGTTAAAAATCGTTGATTAAGGTGTCCTAATGATCGTCACACCTTCTCGACCTCAGAACAAAATTACATAATCGTATAACATTCATCCATACATGCTATCATATGCTTCCATAATGTCAAGTAAGTATTGTAACTCGTTATACAAACTAATCCATCTATGTTTAACCTTTTTCTTGTGAATTTACAGCACCTATAATATGGTTATGCATATGGAAGAAATGAGATTTTATAGAAATCCCAATAGCAAGTTACACAAACCATAATATCATGCATGATTAATTGGATGCTTAACATGTTATCATGAGATGGGAACTACTTCATAATGGTACATAAGCAAACTCTAACATGCATATTTTCATGACATAACTTGCAAGGAGTTGCAATCATTCATAATTCATCATCAACATGATGAAACATTCTCATGCTCAACCAAACACCATAATCAACAAGCAAGCAAACATGAAACTATAGTTAGGTATTCTTGCTCCCTCTTAGCTATCCTTGTCAAGGTCTTCTTGGGATGATTTCCTTCCTTGACAAATGTCAAAACCTAGTCATTACAAAATAATATCAAGTTATAAGTCAACTTGAAACCAAATCTAAGACTAGGTTTTCACTAACTTGCTTTCTTTCTTCCTTTTATGTTTCATACTTCCAATTTTCCAAAATCAATTCTCATAGTCCATTTCCACATAATTTTTCATGTAGAATCCAAATATGAAACTAGAATTTACAAAATCAAATCATACCACATGCTACAGTACCAAACCAAAGCAACCTTGTTGTTTTCCAAAAATTCACATTTTGATTCCAATGCTTCCAATACTTGTTCTCCTACTTTATCCCCACACAATTTTCAATTTTAAACTCATTGGAAGTATCAAATCATAAAATTCCAACATATGAATAGTGCCACGTACAGTACCAGCAATAACATAAACCCCTAATTCCAAACATACTTGAATTTTCAAGTTTATACCACTTGATTCTAACTTGTTTAAGCTTATCTAAACTATCCATAACATAAAACTCATATTCTAACCATATTTGGACAGCACTTCCAGCAGCAGTCATAAGGAAAATATAGCATAAGAACCCCTTAAAACCATGAGCTAACTTGAGAGAAAAATATAAAACTGATGTTTCATTGTCTCAATGAAATCAGTTTATTCATTGAAAATCACTGTTCATTTGGTAAAATCTGGAAGTTCCAGTTTCTTGGCCTTAACTTCAAAAAATCATTTTTCTTTGGTTACTTATCCAAATGCAATGTCTTGCCTATGGATTTGAAGCACTAGATGTGTTTTTTAAGCTCATAAAAGTTCATAGAGAAACTCATTCATTTGCTATAAAATCATCGTGTGAACATTGCTGCCTTTAAACACTCACTTTATCTCAATTCCAGATTTCAAGTTCAACTTAGAGAAATCATAACAAATCGAATTCTTCACCAATTGAGGCATTCTTCATGTCCATATAAATCTATGTATCTTAGATCTTATCATGCCAAATTTCAAGTTAAAAATCGTTGATTAAGGTGTCCTAATGATCGTCACACCTTCTCGACCTCAGAACAAAATTACATAATCGTATAACATTCATCCATACATGCTATCATATGCTTCCATAATGTCAAGTAAGTATTGTAACTCGTTATACAAACTAATCCATCTATGTTTAACCTTTTTCTTGTGAATTTACAGCACCTATAATATGGTTATGCATATGGAAGAAATGAGATTTTATAGAAATCCCAATAGCAAGTTACACAAACCATAATATCATGCATGATTAATTGGATGCTTAACATGTTATCATGAGATGGGAACTACTTCATAATGGTACATAAGCAAACTCTAACATGCATATTTTCATGACATAACTTGCAAGGAGTTGCAATCATTCATAATTCATCATCAACATGATGAAACATTCTCATGCTCAACCAAACACCATAATCAACAAGCAAGCAAACATGAAACTATAGTTAGGTATTCTTGCTCCCTCTTAGCTATCCTTGTCAAGGTCTTCTTGGGATGATTTCCTTCCTTGACAAATGTCAAAACCTAGTCATTACAAAATAATATCAAGTTATAAGTCAACTTGAAACCAAATCTAAGACTAGGTTTTCACTAACTTGCTTTCTTTCTTCCTTTTATGTTTCATACTTCCAATTTTCCAAAATCAATTCTCATAGTCCATTTCCACATAATTTTTCATGTAGAATCCAAATATGAAACTAGAATTTACAAAATCAAATCATACCACATGCTACAGTACCAAACCAAAGCAACCTTGTTGTTTTCCAAAAATTCACATTTTGATTCCAATGCTTCCAATACTTGTTCTCCTACTTTATCCCCACACAATTTTCAATTTTAAACTCATTGGAAGTATCAAATCATAAAATTCCAACATATGAATAGTGCCACGTACAGTACCAGCAATAACATAAACCCCTAATTCCAAACATACTTGAATTTTCAAGTTTATACCACTTGATTCTAACTTGTTTAAGCTTATCTAAACTATCCATAACATAAAACTCATATTCTAACCATATTTGGACAGCACTTCCAGCAGCAGTCATAAGGAAAATATAGCATAAGAACCCCTTAAAACCATGAGCTAACTTGAGAGAAAAATATAAAACTGATGTTTCATTGTCTCAATGAAATCAGTTTATTCATTGAAAATCACTGTTCATTTGGTAAAATCTGGAAGTTCCAGTTTCTTGGCCTTAACTTCAAAAAATCATTTTTCTTTGGTTACTTATCCAAATGCAATGTCTTGCCTATGGATTTGAAGCACTAGATGTGTTTTTTAAGCTCATAAAAGTTCATAGAGAAACTCATTCATTTGCTATAAAATCATCGTGTGAACATTGCTGCCTTTAAACACTCACTTTATCTCAATTCCAGATTTCAAGTTCAACTTAGAGAAATCATAACAAATCGAATTCTTCACCAATTGAGGCATTCTTCATGTCCATATAAATCTATGTATCTTAGATCTTATCATGCCAAATTTCAAGTTAAAAATCGTTGATTAAGGTGTCCTAATGATCGTCACACCTTCTCGACCTCAGAACAAAATTACATAATCGTATAACATTCATCCATACATGCTATCATATGCTTCCATAATGTCAAGTAAGTATTGTAACTCGTTATACAAACTAATCCATCTATGTTTAACCTTTTTCTTGTGAATTTACAGCACCTATAATATGGTTATGCATATGGAAGAAATGAGATTTTATAGAAATCCCAATAGCAAGTTACACAAACCATAATATCATGCATGATTAATTGGATGCTTAACATGTTATCATGAGATGGGAACTACTTCATAATGGTACATAAGCAAACTCTAACATGCATATTTTCATGACATAACTTGCAAGGAGTTGCAATCATTCATAATTCATCATCAACATGATGAAACATTCTCATGCTCAACCAAACACCATAATCAACAAGCAAGCAAACATGAAACTATAGTTAGGTATTCTTGCTCCCTCTTAGCTATCCTTGTCAAGGTCTTCTTGGGATGATTTCCTTCCTTGACAAATGTCAAAACCTAGTCATTACAAAATAATATCAAGTTATAAGTCAACTTGAAACCAAATCTAAGACTAGGTTTTCACTAACTTGCTTTCTTTCTTCCTTTTATGTTTCATACTTCCAATTTTCCAAAATCAATTCTCATAGTCCATTTCCACATAATTTTTCATGTAGAATCCAAATATGAAACTAGAATTTACAAAATCAAATCATACCACATGCTACAGTACCAAACCAAAGCAACCTTGTTGTTTTCCAAAAATTCACATTTTGATTCCAATGCTTCCAATACTTGTTCTCCTACTTTATCCCCACACAATTTTCAATTTTAAACTCATTGGAAGTATCAAATCATAAAATTCCAACATATGAATAGTGCCACGTACAGTACCAGCAATAACATAAACCCCTAATTCCAAACATACTTGAATTTTCAAGTTTATACCACTTGATTCTAACTTGTTTAAGCTTATCTAAACTATCCATAACATAAAACTCATATTCTAACCATATTTGGACAGCACTTCCAGCAGCAGTCATAAGGAAAATATAGCATAAGAACCCCTTAAAACCATGAGCTAACTTGAGAGAAAAATATAAAACTGATGTTTCATTGTCTCAATGAAATCAGTTTATTCATTGAAAATCACTGTTCATTTGGTAAAATCTGGAAGTTCCAGTTTCTTGGCCTTAACTTCAAAAAATCATTTTTCTTTGGTTACTTATCCAAATGCAATGTCTTGCCTATGGATTTGAAGCACTAGATGTGTTTTTTAAGCTCATAAAAGTTCATAGAGAAACTCATTCATTTGCTATAAAATCATCGTGTGAACATTGCTGCCTTTAAACACTCACTTTATCTCAATTCCAGATTTCAAGTTCAACTTAGAGAAATCATAACAAATCGAATTCTTCACCAATTGAGGCATTCTTCATGTCCATATAAATCTATGTATCTTAGATCTTATCATGCCAAATTTCAAGTTAAAAATCGTTGATTAAGGTGTCCTAATGATCGTCACACCTTCTCGACCTCAGAACAAAATTACATAATCGTATAACATTCATCCATACATGCTATCATATGCTTCCATAATGTCAAGTAAGTATTGTAACTCGTTATACAAACTAATCCATCTATGTTTAACCTTTTTCTTGTGAATTTACAGCACCTATAATATGGTTATGCATATGGAAGAAATGAGATTTTATAGAAATCCCAATAGCAAGTTACACAAACCATAATATCATGCATGATTAATTGGATGCTTAACATGTTATCATGAGATGGGAACTACTTCATAATGGTACATAAGCAAACTCTAACATGCATATTTTCATGACATAACTTGCAAGGAGTTGCAATCATTCATAATTCATCATCAACATGATGAAACATTCTCATGCTCAACCAAACACCATAATCAACAAGCAAGCAAACATGAAACTATAGTTAGGTATTCTTGCTCCCTCTTAGCTATCCTTGTCAAGGTCTTCTTGGGATGATTTCCTTCCTTGACAAATGTCAAAACCTAGTCATTACAAAATAATATCAAGTTATAAGTCAACTTGAAACCAAATCTAAGACTAGGTTTTCACTAACTTGCTTTCTTTCTTCCTTTTATGTTTCATACTTCCAATTTTCCAAAATCAATTCTCATAGTCCATTTCCACATAATTTTTCATGTAGAATCCAAATATGAAACTAGAATTTACAAAATCAAATCATACCACATGCTACAGTACCAAACCAAAGCAACCTTGTTGTTTTCCAAAAATTCACATTTTGATTCCAATGCTTCCAATACTTGTTCTCCTACTTTATCCCCACACAATTTTCAATTTTAAACTCATTGGAAGTATCAAATCATAAAATTCCAACATATGAATAGTGCCACGTACAGTACCAGCAATAACATAAACCCCTAATTCCAAACATACTTGAATTTTCAAGTTTATACCACTTGATTCTAACTTGTTTAAGCTTATCTAAACTATCCATAACATAAAACTCATATTCTAACCATATTTGGACAGCACTTCCAGCAGCAGTCATAAGGAAAATATAGCATAAGAACCCCTTAAAACCATGAGCTAACTTGAGAGAAAAATATAAAACTGATGTTTCATTGTCTCAATGAAATCAGTTTATTCATTGAAAATCACTGTTCATTTGGTAAAATCTGGAAGTTCCAGTTTCTTGGCCTTAACTTCAAAAAATCATTTTTCTTTGGTTACTTATCCAAATGCAATGTCTTGCCTATGGATTTGAAGCACTAGATGTGTTTTTTAAGCTCATAAAAGTTCATAGAGAAACTCATTCATTTGCTATAAAATCATCGTGTGAACATTGCTGCCTTTAAACACTCACTTTATCTCAATTCCAGATTTCAAGTTCAACTTAGAGAAATCATAACAAATCGAATTCTTCACCAATTGAGGCATTCTTCATGTCCATATAAATCTATGTATCTTAGATCTTATCATGCCAAATTTCAAGTTAAAAATCGTTGATTAAGGTGTCCTAATGATCGTCACACCTTCTCGACCTCAGAACAAAATTACATAATCGTATAACATTCATCCATACATGCTATCATATGCTTCCATAATGTCAAGTAAGTATTGTAACTCGTTATACAAACTAATCCATCTATGTTTAACCTTTTTCTTGTGAATTTACAGCACCTATAATATGGTTATGCATATGGAAGAAATGAGATTTTATAGAAATCCCAATAGCAAGTTACACAAACCATAATATCATGCATGATTAATTGGATGCTTAACATGTTATCATGAGATGGGAACTACTTCATAATGGTACATAAGCAAACTCTAACATGCATATTTTCATGACATAACTTGCAAGGAGTTGCAATCATTCATAATTCATCATCAACATGATGAAACATTCTCATGCTCAACCAAACACCATAATCAACAAGCAAGCAAACATGAAACTATAGTTAGGTATTCTTGCTCCCTCTTAGCTATCCTTGTCAAGGTCTTCTTGGGATGATTTCCTTCCTTGACAAATGTCAAAACCTAGTCATTACAAAATAATATCAAGTTATAAGTCAACTTGAAACCAAATCTAAGACTAGGTTTTCACTAACTTGCTTTCTTTCTTCCTTTTATGTTTCATACTTCCAATTTTCCAAAATCAATTCTTATAGTTCATTTCCACATAATTTTTCATGTAGAATCCAAATATGAAACTAGAATTTACAAAATCAAATCATACCACATGCTACAGTACCAAACCAAAGCAACCTTGTTGTTTTCCAAAAATTCACATTTTGATTCCAATGCTTCCAATACTTGTTCTCCTACTTTATCCCCACACAATTTTCAATTTTAAACTCATTGGAAGTATCAAATCATAAAATTCCAACATATGAATAGTGCCACGTACAGTACCAGCAATAACATAAACCCCTAATTCCAAACATACTTGAATTTTCAAGTTTATACCACTTGATTCTAACTTGTTTAAGCTTATCTAAACTATCCATAACATAAAACTCATATTCTAACCATATTTGGACAGCACTTCCAGCAGCAGTCATAAGGAAAATATAGCATAAGAACCCCTTAAAACCATGAGCTAACTTGTTAGAATAAAGCTCAAGATTAAGGGACCTTGATTGTCACTTCACTTTGTGTGCTTCTTTCTTAGTTGAATGGAAATTTTGCAAGAGTTTCCCTATGGTTCACCATGCATGCTGAAGCCATCTGAATAGGGGTATTTATAGAGAAATTTGGGTTGAAATGGATGGCCAAGATCAATTTGTGCACTATTTGATATAAGGGCTCATATTTAACCTTGAATTTAATTTTTTCCAAAAAGAATAATTATGACATCATATGGGACACCTCATAGGGTTATGTGGCATGATTCTCATCTAAGGAAGCTTATAAAAAAATTTCAGTCCAATCCGATACCGATTAGAGCAGTTTCACAACAACTAGACTGTGTTCTGCTCCTAATTTTTTATAATATACTAAGATATGTATTATGTCCTGAAAATCAATGTATAGGCTTCTCATACCATTGACAATGATATACTAAATATTTATCTATCATCCATCCCTTGGAAAATGACTAAAATACCCTTGGTGTGCTTTCTTGCACTATACTAGTCCTAAAGGCATAATTGTCATTTTACCCATCTTTACATTGTCTCAGGGCATATGCTGGCTCTAACTAATCATATTTGTACTATGTATCACGTTTTTGGCTTATCCATAATGACCATAATGACCTCCATCCTTCATTGGTACAATATGGATATCCAGGGGCATTTTCATAATTTCACACTTTTCCTGGACTGCTCTGGTCTCTGGCCCACTTAACTGTCCAGTCACCTTAATGGGATCATGATGGCGCCATTTGGGCCTTGATATGGGCTTATTTCTTGTATTGACTTTATGGCCCAATTCACAATACAACTCTCTCGATCCTATTTATCGGGTATTTTATTTCACAGTAAAATCCCATATGGATTCTATAGGATTCCTTTTCTAACTCTGTCAATTTTATAAATTCTTATATTAAATATATAAATTTCTTGTAAGGTCTCATCTGATTATGAGATTTGAAAAATACTATAATAATTTCTTCTGACTTCAGGAATTTATATCAATTAATCGAGACCTCAAATCAAAATTCTGTGTTGCGTTAAACTGACCGGAATATTTTTGTCTATCTACCAGTAAAATTTGGGTCTGATATGATTCTGGGCATTTTTGACCTGTTTTGGCTCAACTTTTCCATATTTACATTTAGGTCCCTCAACTTTTGAATAATTGCACTTTAGTCCCTGAACTTTTCATTAATTACATTTAGGTCCCTCCTTTTTCTTCTACTTTAACTTTTTGCCTTCAAGCTTTTCAATTTTCGTTTAGGTCCGTATTCTTTCCTTAGTTATTAATCCTTCCCTTTCCTTTCTAAATCTGATATAGTTTATTCCAATAATCTCATATTCATTGCAGATAAACTGTATAGTTACATCAAGCAAGAAAAATGGGGATATAACAGTTCACTGGCACTGCTTATTTGGTAAATCTGGAAATTCTAATTTCTTTGCCTTAATTTAAAAAATTCATTTCTCCTTGCTTACTTATCCAAATAAAATGTATTACCTATGGATTTAAAGCTCAAGATGTGCTCTTTACTAAGTGAAATTAGCGCTTGAACCTCACTGCCTCTAGATGCTCATTTTATCCTATTCCACATTTTATCTTCAACTTAGAAAACTCATAGTAAATTGAAAACTTAACCAATCGATGCGTTCTTGGTGTCCATTTAAATCTAGATATCTTAGATATTTCCATACCATATTTCATGTGAAAACTCGTTGATTTAGTTATAGAAACTATCATCATAAGGTGTCATCCTCATAATACAAATACACTATATTGTACTATGCATCCCATATGTTCATCCCATAATGTCAAGTAGTAAATTTAACTTATCATACAAGATCCAGCACCTATAACATGGTTATGTATATGGAAAGAATGAGATTTCATGAAAATCTCAATAGAAAGTCATACAAACTATAATATTATGCATGATTGATTAAATGCCTAACATGTTATCATGAGATGGGAACCACTTCATATCATACATAAGCAAACTCTAATATGACTATTGTCATGACATTAGTTGCAAGGAGTTGCAATCGTTCATACTTCATCATCATCATCGTAGTATCATCTTAAGCTCAACCAAACATCACAACTAATAAGTAAGCATAAAGTCAAACAAACATAAGATTATAGTTAAGTATTCTTGCTACCTCTTAGGCTATCATTGAAAAACTCTTCTTGAGATAGTCTTCTTTCTATACAAATATCAAAGCCGAGCCATTACAAATTAACATCAAGTTATAACTCAACTTCAAAACAATTCTAAAACTAGGTTCTTGCTAGCTTCCATTTCTTCCCCATTTTATGTCTTATACTTCCATCTTTCTAAAATAAATTCTCATAGTTTATTTCCACATAATATTTCATATAGAATCTAAATATGAACTTATAATTTCTAAAATCAAACTACTTCCTTTGTTACTGTATAGAACCGAAATGCTTCCTCTTGTTTTATAAAAATTATCATTTTGATTCCAATGCTTCCACTACTTGTTTCTCTACCTTATCCCCATACAATTTTCCATTCTAAACCCATTGGAAGCATCCAAATCATGAAATTCTAATATATGAACAGTGATTCATATAGTGGTAGCCAAAAACATAAAAGTCTAATTACATGTATACTTGAATTTCCAAGCTAATACCACTTGATTCTAGCTTTTTTAAGGTTTTTTAAACTATCCATAACATAAAAATCATATTTCCATCACATATGAATATCATGTATAGCAAAAACATCAAGGGAAAATGCCATAAAAACCTCTTAAAATTAAGAGCAAATTTCCTAGAATAAAGTCCAAGATTAAAGGAACTAGTTACCTTTCTTGTTGCTCCAAGGTGTATGCTTCTTTCTTGCTCCACAATAAATTTTGCTAGAGTTTCTCTAAGGTTTCTAAGCTACTGAACAGGTCTGAATATGGGGGTATTTATAGAAAAAGTTGAGTGGAAATGGAGGAAATGGAAGGCCAAGATTACTTTAGTTACTATTTGATTTAATGGCCCACAATTCACCTTCCATCAAGCTTACCCTAGAAGCCTTATAATGACATCATATATGGCTATGTTTAGCTCAAGAAATATAGAAAAATTTATAGGAAAAATTTTAGTCTAGTCTGATACTGAGATGTCAATTTCACAAAAATCATATTGTTTTATATTCTTAATTTTTATAATATTTCAAAATATGTATTCTGTCACTAAAACCAATGTCTAAATTTTTCCTACCATTGACATTGTTAGATTGAGTATTTATCTACTTTCCATCCCTTGGAGAATGACCAAAATACCCTTGGTTATATATCTTACAATATATTACCCTAAAGGCATAATTGTCATTTCACACCCCTTTATTGCATATCATGGCATATACAGACTCTTATGAATCACCCCTATACTTGGCTGGACATTATTGACCTATTCAAAATGACCAAAATAACATCCATCCATCTATTATTCATTATTACAACACAGGGTCATTTTTGTAATTTCACACTTTTTTGGGTTCCTCTAGACATTGGCCCATATAACTGTTCAAACATCTTTCTAGGCCTTTAGGATGATATTTTGGGCCTCTATATGGATCCAAGACCCTAATGGCCAATTTCCAAGAAACCTCAACTGAAAGTATTTATCAGGTATATAATTCTACTGTAAACTATATTAAAAATTCTATAGAACTCCTTTTTGAGTTCTGTCATTTTTATAAATTCTCATATTAGTTATAAGAATTTACTGTAGGAGTTTATCTGATTTTGAGATCCATAAAATATTGTATTACTTGTTTCTAACTTCAAAAACTCATCAATTTTTTGGGACCTCAAATCAAAACTGTGTTACGTTAAACTGATTAGAATAATTTTATCTATTTACTGATAAATTTTGGGATTGAATTGATTATGGGCATTTTTAGGAGCTCAACTTTCTCATAATTACTATTTTGCCCTGAAACTTCTGAAAATTACACTTTAGGCTCACATCTTTTCATAATTACACTTAATAGTCCAAAATTTATGTCTACTTTACATTTTGCACCAAATAACTTTTAGACTTTTTAGTTTAATCCCTCTTCTCTATACCTTTGTCTAATAATCATTTATCCTCTCTATTTATCATCACAATCCTTTACAAACCTATTTTCCTTATCAGTCTTATATAGATAGGCAAAAATTTGGATATGACAAAGTCCAATTATAAAATCTAGAATTTCTAAGCTTCACGGGTATAATTGTATAGTAAATTGAGATTAAGTGATGAACTTCAAAAAATCATAATTAATTCTTTAAAAATTGAAATGAAGTGGTTCAAAAAGATACATGAATCTAACGTAATAAAATTTAAGTTAAAAATGTAAGGAATTAGAAGACACGAAGCGGAAATTAATTTAAAAAAAAAAATTCCCCATTCCTTGCCAGGATCTACCGTATGTCCACAACTTCTCTCCGCGACTCGTGCTCTCTTTCTGATCGCAAGAAGTTGACACCTCAGGTCAGCTCCCTCTACTGGTATCCACACGAACAGCGTTCTAACCACGAACGACGTGCTAGCGTCTCCTGTCCCTCCAAGGCTTTCTCAAGAATTCGTCCTCTCTGTCTCTACTTCAGCAGTTTCTTATCTGTAAACCTTTTATAGATTCCGTTCGGCCTTTTGTGTTGTGTGTTGTGTGCCAAAAACGTAGCTCATAAAATCAGATATATAAGATGCTCTGCGTTTTCCTCAACCAAATTGGATCTTGGAATTAATCTATATTAATTCTGAAATTAATACAATATCACATATTGTATAATTTGATAAGAAACTAATTAAATAAATAATATTTATATTAAATCTGTCCCACAGATTTAATTCACCTATTTATTTAATTTAAATAAAGATAAGATTGGACTATATTTGATTTATTCTCATAAATCAAATTTGAGATATCCTATCAATTTGAATTTTAAATTCAAACGTGATAGAGATTTAATTTATCCTTATAAATTAAATCTTGTAAATATCTCTTATATGAGATATCCTATCAATTTGAATTTCAAATTCAAACGTGATAGAGATTTAATTTATCCTTATAAATTAAATCTTGTAAATATCTCTTATATGAGATATCCTATCAATTTGAATTTCAAATTCAAACGTGATAGAGATTTAATTTATCCTTATAAATTAAATCCTATATATCCCTTATATATAATATATATATACAAATTTATATATATACGAATATAAATATAAATAAATATATACATTAACCTGGATCATTCATTGAATCTAGACACGTCTTAAATTCAATGAATCTGGATATCATAGCTCATGTTGGGCTATTTTGTGTGCGACCCTGTAGGCCCATATGAAGTTGGCAGTGGGCCATTTGCTATACTGGCCCACAAGTCGCAAGCGGTCTCTAGCAAGACATAACGGCTACCCAAATCATATGAGGATCGATAAACGATGTAACCTTTTATACAACTATATCATGTCCCTTCTGTCACGCGATATTTTAGTCATGGATGAGGCATGGATAATGTCATCCTCCTATTCCTGACCATTACTTTCTCGATCCCTGAGTAGTCTGACTATAGAAATGGAACTACCTTTCCATTACAGTATGGCCATACATTTCTCAGACTCACTCATCGAGGGGCCCAGCAATATCTCTCTATGAATGTGAGGGACAAATTCCATCTTGACCATTCACATTCCTCCGCATGAAAAACCACTAAGCCCGAACATAGTCTTTATGATTACTCGATCAAAAGTAACTTTTGACTAGATCAAAGCTGAGCGTTTGTCATGTAGGAATCCATGATGATCTTAGGTCAAAGGGCATAGTGACATGGTTTGTATATGAGAGAAGCTTATGACGTAACCCATGTAACTCTCTCATAGCAGGTCGGTCAAACACCTTGTACTCTTACATGTACCTATGACTTTGATTTATATCTCTATACATCTTCAAAGTCATACTGATCTTATTTCATCTCTGCTCCCGCACAGATGATCGACCAAGGACATTTAGGATAAGATCATGAATTATCCAAGGATGGTCATCACAGTAAACATGCAAATAATATGATAACACAATTGATAAACTCATAAATCGATAATATTTATAAGACAATGATTGGCCCCAAGGGCACATTTTCCAACAAAAAATACTTCTTCAGACCAATTGATTATTTAGCAGAGTCAACTATGATGTCAAATTTTACTGTTCATTTGGTCAAATTTTAAAAAAATAGTTTTCGATCCAAAACTTTGTTTCCTTTGTATAGATGAAGGAATAAGATATTTTAGTGTTAGAATAAAGCTTGACATGTTAAATAAGTATATGTAAAATTTTATATATTTATTCCATCGTTTACTATTTTTAATTACATATCATATATCACTACCTCCTCATGAGTTACTATTCATATGAAAAAATTTCATCAACTATCTTTACGTACATCATGCAATTAATTTATGTCTCTTCTTCATGCATCTTCATCTTTCTTTTCATGTGAAATCCCTACTTTGCTTATGACATGGAGGGGAGAGATTTTAGAGAAAATCTTAGTAACAAATGGAAACATTCAATGTACACAACTATATGCTTGATTTTACTATGTGTGCACTTAATGATCATTCATTTCCAAAAGAATTGCTCTCAGGTACTGTTTACTTTTACTGTTCATTTGGTAATTCTAGAACATGTAAGTAGCTTTGAAAATTCATAACTAAATGTCAAAAAATTGAAATAGGTTGGTTCCAATTTCTAATGAAAGCTCTTTCATTGAACTTTGAGAGAAAAATATAAAACTGATGTTTCATTGTCTCAATGAAATCAGTTTATTCATTGAAAATCACTGTTCATTTGGTAAAATCTGGAAGTTCCAGTTTCTTGGCCTTAACTTCAAAAATCATTTTTCTTTGGTTACTTATCCAAATGCAATGTCTTGCCTATGGATTTGAAGCTCTAGATGTGTTTTTTAAGCTCATAAAAGTTCATAGAGAAACTCATTCATTTGCTATAAAATCATCGTGTGAACATCGCTGCCTTTAAACACTCACTTTATCTCAATTCCAGATTTCAAGTTCAACTTAGAGAAATCATAACAAATCGAATTCTTCACCAATTGAGGCATTCTTCATGTCCATATAAATCTATGTATCTTAGATCTTATCATGCCAAATTTCAAGTTAAAAATCGTTGATTAAGGTGTCCTAATGATCGTCACACCTTCTCGACCTCAGAACAAAATTACATAATCGTATAACATTCATCCATACATGCTATCATATGCTTCCATAATGTCAAGTAAGTATTATAACTCATTATACAAACTAATCCATCTATGTTTAACCTTTTTCTTGTGAATTTACAGCACCTATAATATGGTTATGCATATGGAAGAAATGAGATTTTATGGAAATCCCAATAGCAAGTTACACAAACCATAATATCATGCATGATTAATTGGATGCTTAACATGTTATCATGAGATGGGAACTACTTCATAATGGTACATAAGCAAACTCTAACATGCATATTTTCATGACATAACTTGCAAGGAGTTGCAATCATTCATAATTCATCATCAACATGATGAAACATTCTCATGCTTAACCAAACACCATAATCAACAAGCAAGCAAACATGAAACTATATTTAGGTATTCTTGCTCCCTCTTAGCTATCCTTGTCAAGGTCTTCTTGGGATGATTTCCTTCCTTGACAAATGTCAAAACTTAGCCATTACAAAGTAATATTAAGTTACAACTCAACTTGAAACTAAATTCAAGACTAGGTTGTCACTAACTTGCTTTCTTTCTCCCTTTTATGTTTCATACTTCCAATTTTCCAAAATCAATTCTCATAGTTCATTTCCACATAATTTTTCATGTAGAATCCAAATATGAAACTAGAATTTACAAAATCAAATCATACCACATGCTACAGTACCAAACCAAAGCAACCTTGTTGTTTTCCAAAAATTCACATTTTGATTCCAATGCTTCCAATACTTGTTCTCCTACTTTATCCCCACACAATTTTCAATTTTAAACTCATTGGAAGTATCAAATCATAAAATTCCAACATATGAATAGTTCCACATACAGTACCAGCAATAACATAAACCCCTAATTCCAAACATACTTGAATTTTCAAGTTTATACCACTTGATTCTAACTTGTTTAAGCTTATCTAAACTATCCATAACATAAAACTCATATTCTAACCATATTTGGACAGCACTTCCAGCAACAACCATAAGGAAAATATAGCATAAGAACCCCTTAAAATCATGAGCTAACTTGTTAGAACAAAGCTCAAGATTAAGGGAGATGATTACCTTGATTGTTGCTTCACTTTGTGTGCTTCTTTCTTGGTTGAATGGAAATTTTGCAAGAGTTTCCCTATGGTTCACCATGCATGCCGAAACTGTCACATCCTTACTTTTAACCTTAATTATACTCCATTAGAAGTGATTGGAACCAATTACATGATCATTTGCTTTAAAAACATCCATTTCCAAAGGAATTACTCTCGGGTACTATTGACCATTACTATTCATTGGGTAATTTCAGAACATGTACCCTACTTTGAAATTTCATAATTAATTGTAGAAAAATTGAAATAATGTGGTTCCAATTTCTAATGAAAGCTCTTTCATAGATATTTGAGGGGAAAATATGAAACTGAGGTTTTCTGGTCCAAATGAAATCAATTTATTGATTAAAAATCACTGTTCATTTGGTAAACTTCTGGAAGTTCCAGTTTCTTTGCTTAACTTCAAAAATTCAGTTCTGTTTGGTTACTTATCCAAATGAACTGTGTTACCTGTGGATTTGAATCTATAGATGTCCTCTTTAGGTTCATAAAATTTCGTAGAAAAAACCATTCATTTGATATATGAAATTATTGTGTGAATGTCACTGCCTCTTAGCACTCATTTTATCTCAATTCCAGATCTTACTTCCAACTTTGGAAAATCATAACATTTTGGATACTTATCCAAATGGGGTATTATTGGTGTTCATTTAAAGCTCTGTATCTTAAATTTAATCATGCCAAATTTTAAACTAAAACGCATTGATTTAGGCATCATAATTATCGTCACATCACCACTACCTCAGAATAGGGTTGTAAAAACATACACCATGCATACTAGCATATCATCCCATAGTGTCATGTAAGTCATGTAACTTATTATACAAACTTAATCATCAATATTTACTCTCTTCCCTTGAGATGATCCAGCACCTAAAACATAGTTAAGCATGTGAAAGGAATGAGATTTCATGGAAATCCCAATAGCAAGTTACACAAACCATAATATCATGTATGAATAATTGAATGCTTAACATGTTATCATGTGATGGGAGCTACTTCATAATAGAACATAAGCAAACTCTAACATGCATATTGTCATGAAATAACTTGCAAGGAGTTGCAATCATTCATACTTCATCATAATATGATGACATAAGCTCAAACTCAACCAAACACCATAATCAACAAGCAAGCAAAATAATTAAACAAATATAGTTATAGTTAGGTATCCTTGCTACCTCTTAGCTATCTTGGTCAAGACCTTCTTGGGATGATTTTCTTCCTTCACAAATATCAAAACCTAGCCATTACAAAATAATATCAAGTTACAACTCAACTTGAACACAAAACCAAGACTAGGTTTTCACTAGCTCCCTTTCTTGCTCTACTTTATGTTTCCTACTTCCATCTTTCCAAAATAAATTCTCATGGTTCATTTCCACATAATTTTTCATGTAGAATCCAAATATGAAATCTGAATTTCCAAAATCAAAACATACCAATTGCTACAGTACCAAACCAAAATGCATGCTCTTGTTTTGCCAAAAATTCACATTTTGATTCCAATGCTTCCAATACTTGTTCTCCTACTTTATCCCCACACAATTTTCCATTCTAAACTCATTGGAAACATCAAAATCATGAAATTCCATCATATAAACAGTACCACATACCGAAATGATCTGAATAGAGGGTATTTATAGAGAAATTTGGGTTGAAATGGATGGCCAAGATTAATTTATATACTATTTGATCTAAGGGCTCACATTTAATCTTGAATTTAACTTTTTCTAAGAAGAATAATTATGTGGGACAGCTCATGGGACACCTAATAGGGTTAGGTGGCGTGCTGCCCATGTGAGGAAACTTATGGAAAAATTCCAGTCCAATCCGGTATCAATCGGTGCAGTTTCGCAACAATCAGACTATGTTCTGTTTCTAATTTTTTTATAATATATCAAGATATGTATTCTATCCTGAAAATTAATGTCTAGGCTTCTCATACTATTGAAATTGTTATACTGAGTATTTATCTGCCATCCATCCCTTGGAAAATGACTAAAATACCCTTGGTGTCCTTTCTTGCACTATATTAACCCTAAGGGTATAATTGTCATTTCACCCCTCTTTACACTGCCTCAGGGAATATATTGGCTCTATATAATCATATTTATACTATGTTCCATGTTTTTGGCATGTCCAGAATGACCAAAATGACCTCTATCCACTATTGGTACAGTATGAGCATCTAGGGGTATTTTCGTAATTTCGCACTTTTCCTGGACTGCTATTTATCGGGTATTTTATTTCACTGAAAAATCTAGTATGGCTTCTACAGGATTTATTTTCTGATTCTGTCAATTTTATAAATTCATATATTAAATATATGAATTTCCTATAAACTCTCATCTGATTTTGAGATCTGAAAAATATTGTAACAATTCCTTCCGACTTCAGGAATTTATATCAATTAATCGGGATCTCAAATTAAAATTTTGTGTTGCGTTAAACTGACTGAAATATTTTTGTCTATCTACTGGTAAAATTTCGGTCTAATATGATTCTGGGCATTTTTTGGCCTGTTTTGGCTCAACTTTTCCATATTTACATTTAGGTCCCTCAACTTTTGAATAATTGCACTTTAGTCCCTGAACTTTTCATTAATTGCATTTAGGTCCCTCCTTTTTCTTCTACTTTAACTTTTTGCCTTCAAACATTTCAATTTGCGTTTTGGTCCCTATTCTTTCCTTAATTATTAATCTTTCCCTTTCCTTTCTCAATCTAATACAGTTTATTCTAAGAATCTCATATCCATTGCAGATAAACTGTACAGCTACATCAGGTCAAAAAATTGGGGATATGACAGAAACCATCTGAATAGGGGGTATTTATAGATGAGCTTGAGTTGAAATGGATGGCCAAGATTGATTTGGTTACTATTTGATCTAATGGTCCATATTCAATCTTGCCCTAGAAGCCTCCCCTTTTGATGCCATGCATGATATTATTTAGGGTCATATTTGGCTGAAAAAGGTGAAATATACCGATAGGAAAAATTACAGTCCAGCCTGGTACCAATCGGAGCAGTTTCACTAAAGTAAGACTATGTTCTGTTCCTATTTTTTATAATATTCCAGGATATGTATTCTGTCATGAAAACCAATGTCTAGGTTCGTTATACCATTGACATTTTTAGAGTGAGTATTTATCTACCATCCCTTAGGAAATGACCAAAATACCTTTGTGTCCTTTCTTACACTATATTAACCCTAAGGGCATAATTGTCATTTCACCTAATTTTATACTGCCTCAGGGCCTATACTGGCTCCTAATAATCATATTTATAGTATATGCCACATTTTTAGCCTGTCCAAAATGACCAAAATGCCTTCCATCTATCACTAGTGTAATATGGGTATCCAGGGCCATTTTTCATAATTTTACACTTTTCCTAGACATTGGTCCCTTCTATTGATGAACTAATATCATGGATTTTGGGCCCTTCTTGGCATATTCATGGGCCTGTGTATGAGGTCATATGAGATCATTTTATCCAGGATTACTTACTGCTAAGTTCCATGATCAAATCACGATTATTCTCAAACTCCCGTAAAAATTCACTAATATGAGGATAACTTTTCCTACAGAGCTCCTTCCACAGTTCTGTCAGGTTCATGACATCTGATGTCATGGGGCACACTTTCTTGTAACTTTTTCACTTATACCTAAAGTCCATGAGATATAATAAAATTTCAGATAACTTTCAGACTACCAGATAAATATCTACTATCTGGAACCCTAATAAAATTTTCGTATTATGCTAGATTAACCAGCATCACCTCCTTTACTTACTGATGAAATGTGAGACTAGAATACTTCAAGGCAGTTCCAAGCCTTTTCTGGCTGAACTTTTCCATAATTATATTTAGATCCCTGCCTTTTTGCTTAATTACATTGAGCTCCCTAAACTTTTAGAAATTACCACATTTGGCCCAACTTTTGTTTCTACTTT
Organism: Leucaena leucocephala; assembly: GCA_037074615.1. Lineage (NCBI taxonomy): Eukaryota > Viridiplantae > Streptophyta > Magnoliopsida > Fabales > Fabaceae > Leucaena > Leucaena leucocephala. Next base: position 13,594,193 of record CM073516.1, on the reverse strand, counting down.
AACTTTTGACCTTTAACCTTTTCTACTTTGCGTTTAGGTCCCTATATTTTCCTTAGTCAATAATCCTTTTCTTTCCTTTCTCAATCTGATATAGTTTATTCTAAGAATCTCATGTCCATTTCTTATAAACTCTACAGTCACATCAGGTAAGAAAATTGGGGATATGACATTTCTCTCCCCCTTAAAATAAATTTTGTCATCAAAATTTACATTACATACATTAAGGAAATAGTTCAGGATATGCTTCTCTCATCCTTTCCTCTACTTCCCAGGTAGCTTCATCCTATCCTTTCCAGACCACCTTAACTAAAGAGATTTGCTTATTTCGCAGCTGCTTAACCTTTCTATCTATAATCTGTACTAGTATGACTTTATTTGTTAGGTCATCTCACAGTGTAACATCGTCATGCTCAATCACATGTGATGGATATGGAACATCTTTAACTGGGAAACATGGAATACATCATGGATCTTGTTGAGATTTGGAGGAAGAGCTAATTTATAAGCCACTGATCCTACTCTTGAGAGGATCTGAAATGGCCCAACATATCTAGGATACAGCTTTTTCACTTTGATCGATCTTCTAGCTCCTGTCGTTAGAGTCAACTTAAGGAATACATGTTCTCCTTCTTCAAACTCCAACGGCTTCCTTCTGACATTAGCATAACTCTTCTATCTACTTTGAGCTTCATCAATCTCTTTTTAGTTTTATCGATATGTGCTTCTATCTAGTCTACTATATCGAGACCAAACATCCTTCTCTCTCTCAACTCCACCTAGCACAAGGAAGATCTACACTTTCATCCATAAAGCACTTAAAATAGAGCCATCTGAATACTAGCCTGATAACTGTTCTTATAAGCAAACTTTATCAATGACAGATGGACATCCTAACTCCCTTTGAAATCCAAGACATATGCTCTCAACATATCCTCTAGGGTTTGGATCGTTCTCTCAGATTGACCATCTATCTGAGGATGGTAAGCTGTACTAAATCTTAGAGTAGTGTCCATTTCTTTATGTAGAGCTCGCCAAAAATTTGATGTAAACTGAGGATCTTTGTCAGATATGATACTACTTGGAACACCATATAGTCTAACAATCTCTTTTACATACATTTTTGTCATCTTTTCTAGAGAATCTCTCTTATTGATTGCTAGGAAATGAGTCAACTTAGTCAATCGATCAATTACTAGCCATATAACATCATGCTTAGTAGAGGTTATGGGAAGTCTTTCAAAACATCCATGGAAATATTGTCCCATTTCCACTTAGGTATCTCCAGTGGTTACAATTTCCCTACTTGCCTTTGGTGCTCAACTTTCACCTTCTGACATGTTAAGCACTTTGCGACATAGGCTACAATGTCCTTCTTCAATCCAGGCCACCAAAATAAACTTTTAACATCATGGTACATCTTGGTCATACCTGAATGCACTGTATATTTGCTTTTATGCGCCTCATATAGGATCTCAATCCCATTGCCTCAGGAATATATAGCTATCCCCTAAATTATAGTAATCGATCTTGGGTCACATCAAAATTCTTAGTTTCCTCTCTTTCCAGCTTATTCTTGAAAATTGCTGCAAGCTTATCCTGCTCCTAAGCTTCTTTCATTCCATCCTCGATAAAAGCTTTAATCTGCGTTCCTCCATAAGAACTTTTTGTTGTCTGCATTTGATACAAAGGACTCCAGTCTTGAATATCTTCTATCAATTCTAGTTCTTTGATCATGAGGCTTGCCACCTGCACTACCTTTCTGCTTAAGGCATCGGCTACAACATTTACTTTTCCTCGATGGTATTTGATCATAAAATCATAATCCTTTAGAATTTCTATCCATCTTCACTACTTCATGTTCAAGTCTTTATGATCTTCCAGGTACTTCAGGCTTTTGTGGTCACAGTATAGCTCTATAGTAGCTCCATCTAAATAATGTCTCCATATCTTGAGAGCATAAACTACCGTTGCAAGCTCCAGATCATGAGTGGGATAGTTCTCTTCATGTGGCTTTAGCTGTCGAGAAGCATAGGCTACCACTGTCCCTGCTGCATCATCACACATCCCAACTATTGCTTGCTAGCATCAGTATAGACTACATAAGTCTGAGTTGGGTATGGAATAATTAGCACAGGAGTCATTGTTAATCTCTACTTTAGTTCATGAAAACTAGCCTCACACTTCTCATCCCACTTGAATTGCTGATTATTTTTGGTCAGCTTGGTTAACGGTAGAGCAATTCGAGAAAAGTCCTTAATAAATCTTCTGTAATACCCTGCTAAGCCCAGAAAACTTCTAATCTCTATCACTGTCCTTAGCTGTTCATAGTTTAGCACTGCTTCAACTTTGCTAGGATCTATAGCTACCCCTTCATGGGATACGACATGACCGAGAAATTTGACTTCTTGCAGCCAAAACTCACATTTACTAAGCTTAGCATAGAGTCATTTTTCTTTCAGAGTACTAAGAATAATTGTCAAATGCTCTTCATACTATTTAGCAGATTTAGAGTACACTAAGATATTATTAATGAAGACCACAACAAACTGATCTAGATAAGGCCTGAAGATCCTGTTCATATAATCCATGAAAATTGCAGGTGCATTGGTCAGACCAAAGGGCATCACTAAAAATTCAAAATGACCATAACGAGTCCTAAACGCAGTCTTTAAAATATCAGTTGCTTTGGTTCTGAGTTGGTGATATCCTGATCTCATATCAATATTAGAGAATAAGCTTGCTCCAACCAACTGGTCCAACAAATCATCAATTTGGGGAAGATGATACTTATTCTTAACTGTAATCTTATTTAATTCCCGATAGTTGATTCACAATCTGAGACTACCATCATTCTTCTTAACGATAACACTGGAGCACCCCACGGAGAAACACTAGGTCGGATGAAACCCTTCTCCAAAAGCTTATCTATCTACTTCTTCAGCTCAATCATCTCTTGGGAGCCATTCGATATGGGGCTTTGGATACTAGTCCAGCTCCAGGTATAATATCGATTGCAAACTCCACTTCTCATTCTGGAGACATTCCTTGAATCTCCTTTGGAAAGACTTCAGGAAATTCCTTGACTACTGGAATTGCTTCAATTCCTTCTTCTACGTCCGCTTGAACAGAGAAGAAAACCATATATCCTTGACATCCTTTTCGCAGACATTTATCTGCCTTAGCCTTCATTAGGAAATTCAGTTTCACTTCTAGATTCACCTTCGCACCTTGCAGATAAAGAACTAGAGTTTTGTTCTTACAATCCAATATTACATTATTGGTAGACAACTAATTCAATCCAATTATAACATAAATCTCATGAAACGGCATACATATTAGGTCTAGAGTGGTACAGCAACACTCATATCAAATAACACTGTTTAGGCAGACATCTGATATAACTACCTTATCATTTGTGGGAGTTGTCACACATATAGCATAATACAATTTGCTAATTGTAAGGCCTAACCACTTAGCGCATTCATAAGAAACAAAGGAATGACTTGCACCCAAATCAAACATAGCAATCACAGAATGATTATTGAGATAAATGATACCTTCAATCACCTCGGGTGATCTCTGTACATCTTCCCTTGTTAATGTGAAAACTCACCCTTGACTGCATGGCCTTTGCTCATTATTTTCCTGTGGACAATTCCTGGAAAAATATCCAGGTTTCCTGTATGTGTAACAGACATTCTGCCCCATTAAGCACGGTCTATCTCTATGGCTTTTCCCATATTTGTCACACACTCTAAACCTCTGGTCTCTATTATTAGTATTGCCCCTGTAGTTTCCTCTGTTAGACTTTCAGTTCTACTGCCACTGTCTTTTTCTCTTTTTGTTATAGCCATTTCCACTAGCCATATTTTTGTTCTGGTTAGCTCTTCTAGGAATAGTGGTTTCTCTGCTCATCGGTCTCATCAGCATCTGATGATTAAGGCTATTCTCAATGATTCTGCAGGCCTTTACTGCTTTATTGAACTGGTTCTACTGTTGGGGAGTCATCTTATCCTTGAGAGTAACATTTAATCCCCTGATCATTTTCTCTGTCTTCCAACATTAATCATCCACCCATCGCATATAAGTGGAATACTGAGAAAGATGGATGAACTTAGCTAAGTACTCATCAAAAGATTCTTTCTCCCCTTGTCTCAGTACTAGGAATTCTGCTTCTCTTTCATCTCATACAGACTGAGGGAAATACTTCTCATAAAACTGCTAAAGGAACACTTCCCATATGATAGGAATGTGTCTAGCTTGTAACATCAGCTTGGTATTCTTCCACTATCTATCAGCATCTCTTTCTAACTGGTAGATTGTCATCTATGCCTTTCTCTTAGATGGACAATCAAGTACCTTGAAAATCTTCTCTAGTTTGCTGATCTAGTCTTCTGCTTTTTGTACGTCAAACATCTCCTCGAATGTCAGAGGAGTATGCTTACAAAATTTAGCCATCCACTATTGAATGCCAGCAGGATCCACTATTTGTCCCATTTGTCTTGGTGGCTCTACTTTCTATTGAACCATTTCTGGTTCTGTATTTGTTATACCCGTAGATTCTGGTTGTCTAGGATTCTCTACCGCTTCAGCTACAGCTGCTGCTGTGGAAGTATCCCTTTCCTGCTCGCTCCTCGCCTGAGCAGCTCTTACTTCTTCAATCAATTTTTGTTGTTGTTCTAACCATTATAGAATTAGCTGGTTTATGTCTCCAGCATTTTAGGGTTCACCTGACTAACTAGCTCTCCTTGTTCTTACCATTTTGTCTTACTATTGTAATAGGAAAGGAATATTATAACTAACATAATTCATATTTCATTCAAAACATAGCATACAGCAAGTTCAACAGCATTACATAGATCTTTCATAACATACATACATGTACAATATCATCACTAGTCATAAGTACACAGATTATAGTAGCATCAATAGGTATAGGTGTTACATCATATTTTCTCATAATAGATTATAATGAACTCTCCTATCATATAGATCCAGTCATAAATATCCTCAAATGGTTCCTCTTCAAAGTACTGGTCTAACCCCACTCTCCATATCACTGTGAAAGGCGAGATATCATCCATGATATTAGTCTAAGCCTCAAGAGTAAGGGTATCTAGATCATAAGCTCGATAAGCTTCTCGTACTCTTGCTATGAAATCCATGTAAACTCTATAATCCTAATCTACTTCTCTCACCAGCATTCTTCTTATATCATACAACTGTCTCGCTAGTTCCATAGCTTTCTTGAAATATTCTTCGCTCATATCCTCCCCAGGGTTAGTTCTATAACCTGGTGGCTATCTAGACGTATCTATACCATTGGCTTCTTAGTTCCACTGGGACCTGGGACATCTATAGAGTCTGGTATATGACTAGGTCCAGGTATGTCAACTGTATAATTGGATCCAGGTACATCAACTGGGTTAGGCACCTAACTTGGACTAGGAACATTTACCTCAATAGCCTGCCTAGGTACAGGTTCTGTAGTCCCCACAACATAGGAGTAACCCTCATCAACCTATTCTTCCTTAGGGTCTCTCATCTCTATATCATCCATCTAATCTATATCTCCCTCTTCATTAGGGTTGGCTTCCTCAGGAGGTACCATATTAATAGGTGGGGCTTGAATAGGTTCCTCATCTGATGACTCATCTATACCATTTGATCCAACTGAAGAACTATCTAACCTTTCCAGTTCTGATTCACAGCTAGAATCATGGATGTGGATCACCGGAGGGAGTGCAAACTCTAGATCATATACCAAAGCCTCCACTATTTATGGGTTTAATCCTGATCTATCTGAACTAAATACCTCAGGTATCAGATCCCCTTGGTTTACTGTGGTCTCTAATGTCCTAGATCACCAATCTTTATCTTATAATAACTAAATGTCAATTATACAGATGTTTACTTATGTATCAGTCTATAAATAATTTATTCAGAGCATTTCCTAAGCCATAATCCTTTGCTCTAATACCAAAATGTCGCATCCTTACTTTCAACCTCAATTATGCTCCATTAGAAGTTATTAGAACTAATTACGTGATCATTTGCTTTAGAAACATTCATTTCCAAAAGAATTGCTCTTGGGGGTACTGTTCACTTTTACTGTTCATTTGGTAATTCCATAACATGTACCCAGCTTTGAAAATTCATAACTAAATGTAGAAAAATTGAAATAGGTTGGTTCCAATTTCTATTGAAAGCTCTTTCATTGAACTTTAAGGGAAAATATAAAACTGAGGTTCTATTGTCTCAATGAAATCAGTTTATTCATTGGAAATCACCATTCATTTGGTAAAATCTGGAAGTTATAGTTTCTTGGCTTTAACTTCAAAAGTGCATTTTTCTTTAGTTACTTATCCAAATGAACTGTTACCTACGGATTTGAAGAACTGGATGTGTTCTTTAAGCTCATAAAATCAAAACTATGTGTGACGTGTTAAACTGATTAGAATAATTTTCTCTATTTACTGGTAAATTTTGGGATTAAACTGATTTTAGGCATTTTTAGGCCTTTTCTGGCTTAACTTTCTCATAATTACAATTTTGCCCTAAAACTTTTGAAAATTATACTTTAGGCCCTCATCTTTTCATAATTACACCTAATGGCCCAAAGTTTGTCTACTTTACATTTTGCACCATAGAACTTTTAGACTTTTTAGTTTAATCCCTCTTCTCTATACCTTTGTCTAATCATCATTTATCTTCTCTATTTATCATCACAATCCTTTACAAACCTCTTTCCCCTATCAATCTTATATAGATAGGTAAAAATTTGGATATGACAAAGTCCAATTGTAAAATCTATAATTTCTAAGCTTCATGGGTACTGTTATATAGTAATTCTAGATTAAGTGATGAACTTCAAAAAATTATAATTAATTCTTCAAAAAATGAAATGAAGTGGTTCAAAAAGATACATGAAGCTAAGGTAATGAAATTTAAGTTTAAAATACTTCTTCAGACCAATTGACTTTTTAGCAAAGTCAACTATAACGTCAAATTTTACTGTTCATTTGGTCATATTTTCAAAAAATAGTTTCTGGTCCAAAACTTTGTTCCCTTTGTATAGATGAAGGAAGAAGGTATTCTTAGTGTTAGAATGAAGCTTGACATGTTAAATAGGTATCTGTAAATTTTTATATATTTATTCTATCGTTTACTATTTTTAATTACATATCATATATCACTACCTCCTCACGAGTTACTGTTTTCATATGGACAAATTTCATCAACTATCTTTACGTACATCATGCAACTAATTTCTGTCTCTTCATGCATCTTCATCTCTCTTTTCATGTGAAATCCCTACTATGCTGATGACATGCAGGGGAGAGATTTTAGAGAAAAACTTAGTAGCAAATGGAAAACATTCAATGTATGCAACTATATGCTTGATTTTACTATGTGTGCACTTAATGATCATGCTTGCATAATGATACTTATATGCTTCAATGTCCCTTATGTCATATCCTTACTTTCAACCTCAATTATGCTCTATTAGAAGTTATTGGAACCAATTACATGATCATTTGCTTTAGAAATATTCATTTGCTTTAGAAATGTCCCTTATCTCTTCTTCATGCATCTTCATCTTTCTTTTCATGTGAAATCCCTACTTTGCTTATGACATGGAGGGGAGAGATTTTAGAGAAAATCTTAGTAACAAATGGAAACATTCAATGTACACAACTATATGCTTGATTTTACTATGTGTGCACTTAATGATCATTCATTTCCAAAAGAATTGCTCTCAGGACTGTTCACTTTTACTGTTCATTTGGTAATTCCAGAACATGTACCCAGCTTTGAAAATTCATAACTAAATGTCAAAAAATTGAAATAGGTTGGTTCTAATTTCTAATGAAAGCTATTTCATTAAAATATGATGGAAAAATATAAAATTGAGGTTCCATTGTCTCAATGAAATCATTTTATTCGTTGGAAATCACTGTTCATTTGGTAAAATCAAGAAGTTCCAGTTTCTTGGCCTTAACTTCAAAAATTCATTTTTCGTTGGTTATTCATCCAAATGAACTGTGTTACCTATGTATTTGAATCTCTAGATGTTTTATTTAAACTCATAAAATTTCATAGAGAACCTCGTTCATTAGCTATATAAAATCGTCGTGTGAGCGTCACTGCCTCTAAACACTCACTTTATCTCAATTCCTGATTTTAACTACAAATTTAAGAAATCATAACAAATCAAATTCTTAACCAATTGAAGCATTCTTGGTGTCTATTTAAATCTCTGTATCTTATCTCTTACCATGCCAAATTTCAAGTTACAAATCATTGATTAAGGCATCCTAGTCATCATCACACCTCCATGGCCTCAGAACAAAATAACAGAATTGTACAACATTCATCCATACATGCTATCATATGCTTCCATAATGTCAAGTAAGTATTGTAACTCATTATACAAACTCATATATCTATGTTTACCCTTTTTTCTCTTAAAGTTCTAGCACCTATAACATGGTTATGCATATGGAAGTAATGAGATTTCATGTAAATGTCAATAGCAAGTTACACAAACCATAATATCATGCATGATTAATTGGATGCTTAACATGTTATCATGAGATGGGAGCTACTTCATAATGGTACATAAGCAAACTTTAACATGCATATTTTTATGACATAACTTGCAAGAAGTTGCAATCATTCATAACTCATCATCAACATGATGACACATTCTAATGCTCAACCAAACACCATAATCAACAAGCAAGCAAATAATCAAGCAAACATGAAACTGTAGTTAGGTATTCTTGCTACCTCTTAGCTATCCTTGTCAAGGTCTTCTTGGGATGCTTTCCTTCCTTCACAAATGTCAAAATCTAGCCATTACAAAGTAATATTAAGTTACAACTCAACTTGAAACCAAATTCAAGATTAGGTTGTCACTAACTTGCTTTTTTTCTCCCTTTCATGTTTCATACTTCCATCTTTTCAAAATAAATTCTCATAGTTAATTTCCATATAATTTTTCATGTAGAGTCCAAATATAAAATTATAATTTTCAAAATCAAATCATACCACATGCTACAGTCCAAACCGAAGCAACCCTGTTGTTTTTCAAAAATTCACATTTTAATTCCAATGATTCCAATACTTGTTCTCCTACTTTATCCCCACACAATTTTCCATTTTAAACTCATTGGAAGCATCAAAATTATGAAATTCCAACATATGAATAGTTTCACATACAGTACCAGCAATAACACAAAACCCTAATTCCAAACATACTTGAATTACCAAACTTATACCACTTGATTCTAGCTTATTTAAGCTTATCTAAGCTATCCATAACATAAAACTCATATTTTAACCATATTTGGACAGCATTTCCAACAGCAACCATAAGGGAAATATAGCATAAGAACCCCTTAAAACTATGAGCTAACTTGCTAGAATAAAGATCAAGATCAAGGGAGATGATTACCGTGATTGTTGCTTCACTTTGTGTGCTTCTTTCTTGGTTGAATGGAAATTTTGTAAGAGTTTCCCTATGGTTCACCATGCATGCCAAAACCATCTGAATAGGGGGTATTTATAGATGAGCTTGAGTTGAAATGGATGGCCAAGATTGATTTGGTTACTATTTGATCTAATGGTCCATATTCAATCTTGCATAATCTTTCCCTAGAAGCCTCCCCTTTTGATGCCAAGCATGACATCATTCAGGTTAATTTTTGGCTGAAAAAGGTGAAATATACTGATAGGAAAAATTATAGTCCAGATCGGTACCAATCAGAGCAGTTTCACCAAAATCAGACTATTTTCTATTCCTAATTTTTATAATATTCCAGGATATGTATTCTATCATGGAAACCAATGTCTAGCTTCCTTATACCATTGACATTGTTAGACTGAGTATTTATCTGCCATCGATCCCTTGGAAAATGACCAAAATACCCTTAGTGTCCTTTCTTGCACTATATTAATCCTAAGGGCATAATTGTCATTTAACCCCTCTTTGTATTGCCTCAGGGCCTATACTAGCTCCCACTAATCATATTTATACTATTTTCCACATTTTTAGCCTATCTATAATGACCAAAATGCCCTCCATCCATCACTGGTACAATATGGGCATCCAGGGGCATTTTCATAATTTCACACTTTTCCTGGACACTGGCCCCTTCTACTGATGAAATGGCATCATGGATTTTCGGCTCTCCTTGGCATCATCATGGGTCTATGTATGAGGTCATCTGAGATCATTATATCCAGGCTTACTTACTGTTAAGTTCCATGATCAGATCACTAGTATTCTCAAACTCCCGTAAAAAATCACTAATATGGGGATACGTTTTCTACAGAGCTCCTTCCGGAGTTATGTCAGATTCATGACATTTAATGTCATGGGACACACCTTACTGTAACTTTTCCACTTATACCTGAAGTCCATGAGATCTGATAAAATTTCAGATAACTTTCAGACTATCAGATAAATATCTACTATCTAGGACCCTAATAAAATTTATGTATTATGCTAGATTAACCAGCATCACCTCCTCCACTTACTGATGAAATATGAGACTGGAATACTTTTAGGCAGTTCCAAAACTTTTCTGACTAAATTTTTCCATAATTATATTTAGGTCCCTGCCATTTTGATTAATTACATTTAGGTCCCTAAACTTTTGAAAATTACCACTTTTGGCCTAACTTTTGTTTCTACTTTAACTTTTGAGCTTTAACCTTTTCTACTTTGTGTTTAGGTCCTTAGTCAATAATCCTTCTCTTTCCTTTCTCAATCTGATACAGTTTATTCCAATAATCTCATGTCTATTTCTTATAAACTTTATAGTTATATCAGGTAAGAAAATTGGGGATATGACACCTTAATTATAACATATGGCTATAGCATAAAAGAAAACAGAGCATTACTTAATCATACTTGCTTCACATCATCAAAGTTAGTAAACATCACATAAAACATCTAAGCAACATAATTATACAAGTAGGTAAGCTCACTACCTCATACTCCTTGCTTTCCTTGTCCTTTTCCTTTACCTATTGCTTCCTACTTCTTGATGTGTGACTGCCCTTTTTAATCACACAAACCAAATCCTAACATTGCATTACCATTAACTCATTACAATTCAACTTCCTTAAATATTAAACTTTATCTACTACAGTAACTTTCTTTAATATTTCTTAATTAGCTTGGTCTTTGAATCAATTGATGTCTTGACTTTACCATACACTATTTGGCATTCTGAATCCATTTATAAACTCTGAATTCCCAAATTCTAGCAACTACACACTATTCTGGATAGAATTACATAACTTCCAATTTCTTTGAAAAATTCTCATTTTAATTTCAATGCTTCCAATACTTGTTTCTCTACTTTATCCCACACAATTTTTTAATTTAAAACCATTGGAAGCATTAAAATAATTAAATTCCAATCATTGTTCATGTGTGTGAACAGTAATAGAGAATACTTCAAAAATTTATCTTTCAATTCTAATGTTTCCAAGGTCCAAACATATCCAATCCTACACAAAATCATCATATAAATTCAATAGAAGCATTAGATCATTGAAATTCCATCTCCCTCTATACATAAAAGTATAGACCGAAAGGTCTCTTTCATGGCAAAATCAAGAATATCAACTTGATTCAATAACCAATCAACCAAACTAACTTATCTAAAACTTAATCACATAGTTCTAACTTTCAATTCTTTTTTATGCTTTTCTCTAGTGTTTTGGATGGCATATATACCCTAGAGAAACCTCATATTTCTTCTATTAAAACCCTAAGTTTAAGCCCCCAAATTAAAGAAAAATAAGTTAGGATAGATTAGTTATCTTAACCCCTAGCTAGCTTGGACTTTGGTGCCTTGAATCTTTAGTGTCTTGGCTTGAGTTTTCATTTGACCATAGTTTCCCCAAGATACCATATGCCATGGTTTTGCAAGGAAAATATTCAGGTATTTATAGAAAAATTCATGGAAAATTAAAGGCCAAGATCATTTTGTGTACTATTTAATCCAATCGCTCATATTCATTCTTGCCTATAAAACCAAATTGAGATAAGATCACATGCTAAATATCTTCTCCCTCCTTGCCTAGGACGCTATGCGTGCTGCTCATGTAGGCCCACCATGCGTAATTCTTGGCTTCCCTTGAAGCTTCCTTAATTTCTTTTCTTTTCTTTTTCAAAAATTCTTAAATTATCCACAATTGACTTAAATTGGCATAATAGCTAATTGGCACAAATCCTAAGGCACTTTTCTTATATAGATATCCTTATATTACCCTGGTTTTTAGATAAATTCTATAGAACTTTTTTATTGGTTATGAAATTTTTTAAAAATTTATTATAATATAAAATGAATTTTCTACATAGTCTTATAATTTTTTAAAACCCAAAAGTTCTGATAAAATTTCCCTATATTTCCTTTAACACTTTATATGGTGTCTTATTTCACCATAAATTTTATAATTAATTCTACATGACTCTTTTTTTACTTTTATTAGTTTCATAGATTTTTATATTATTTATAAGAATTTACTATCAAGTTTCATATGATTCTAAGGTCCAAAAAATATTGTACTAATTTCCAGACTTTAGAAATTAATATCAATTTATCGGATCCTCAAATTAAAATTTCGTGCTGTGTAAACTGATCAAAATAACTTTCTCAATTTTATGGTAAAATCTGAGACTAAAATGCTTCTAGGCAATTTTTTGCCTTTTCTGACTCAACTTTCCACAATTACTATTTTACCCCTGAACTTTTTGAGATTGCACTTTAGGCCCTTAAATTTTTATAATTACACTTAATGGCTTAAAGCTTATGTCTACTTCCATTTTGCACCATGGAACTTTTAGAGTTTTCACTTCAGTCCCTCTCTCTTCCAAAATGACCATTATGTCCTTAAAACTTTTATTAATTGTAATTTAGTCCCTAGACTTTCACTAAATTGTAATTTAGCCCATTTTGCTTTACAACTTTATGACTTCTCTCTTTCTTTGGCTTAAAACTTATCTTAATCACTATCTTTTCTTCTGATTAACATCACAATCCCTTCATAATCTCTTTTCTCTATGTCTTATACAGATAGGAAAATTTTGGGATGTTACATTTTACCCCCTTAAAATAAATTTCGTCCTCAGAATTTAATTCATAACTTAGTCAGGAAATCTCATATATTTCTCCTCTGTATATCTACTTTATAACTAAGGATCATAGTATCTATTTCTTATCTTCAATCTTAGCATCTAGTGGAGTACTCTCAATATACGCGAAGCTTCATATGCATTACTTTATGGACTACTCACTGTACTGGACCTATGAGTATTGTCCATTTCTTTCATACATAATCTTCTAGAGATTTGATGTAATTCTGGGATCTCTATCCTGTATCATACTTCTCACTATGTATCTCTTATTATGCATCTTTTCATGCGTATTGTGTATTTCTCATTACACATTATAAATCTTTCATTACACTTTTCTTTCCGTATTCCATAATACTCTTTGATTTATAGCTTTGCTGGCTTCCAGGGAGAATCAGACTCTTAAACCTTTCTATCTTTCCCCTAAAACAATTATAGTCTGAATCTTTCCTTTTAGATCCTCTTCATATGGATTTGATATAAGGGTTCTAGTCTCTTATATTTTCCAGCTCTTTCTAACTTTTCTAAACTTTTCTGCCTATTTATCTGTCTCTTTCCTCTACACAATTCCTCTTCTTAGAACTAGTATAAGGAAATACTCATCATCTAACTATCTCTTCTTTCTTTATAGTTCCTTTACTTGGAACTGGTACAAGGTATACTGAAGTACCTTATTTTCTCTATTGAGCACTAAACAATTGGGGAAATCTCAATAGCAAATGGTACTAAACAATCATGTATTCATGTAAATACTTGTACTTGCTTGCGAAAGTGTTAATATTGTGTAATGTACATGCTTCCATATAACATATTAAATACAATTGGCCAAAGTAATCATAGAAATAGAGGTTCAAACATAAATATATATGCAACACAATTTAACAAAGCCATAGCACAACCAAGCATAACATTCAATATATATAAGTTTAGGATAAGTTTACTACTTCATATACTTGACTTTCTTCTTACTTTAACTTTGGTTTGCCTATTTCTTCTTACTTCTCTTTGATGTGTGGCTGCCTTTTTGGAGTCCACAATGAATCCTAATATTACATAATCATCCATCCATCACAATCTAACTTCCTTGATCATTAAACTTACTTTAACTAACATGACTTCCTTTGATCTTTACTAATTGACTTGGCCTTTGAATCAATTGATGTCTTGACTTTACCTACACAATTTCATCTTTTGAATCCATTTATAAGCTTAGAATCATGAACTTCTAGCTCCTATGCACTATTCTAGACAGATTTTTAACACATACACATTCTTCTAAAAATTCTTATTTTGATTCCAATGCTTCTATACTTGTTTCTCCACTTTATCCCACACAACTTTTCATTTTAAAACCATTGAAATCATCAAAATTATGAAATTCCAATCACTATTCATACGAGTGAACAGTAATAGGGAAGAATTCCAAACATTACAACTTCTAATTCTAATGCTTACAAGGTTCAAAACATATCCAATCCTATACAATATCATCATATAAATTTAATGGAAGCATTAGATCATTGAAATTCATTGGGATTTGTGCCATAAAGGCAATGAGCATATACCAAGGCACAAATGGCGCCACCATAAGCTGTAATATCCTAATTTTCTTAAGTCTTAGAGACCAAATGGTAGCATCTGGAACCACTTTTGAGATCATTCAAGTCAAATTACACAATCTAGAATTTTACTCTCCCGAGTACTGTTCACTACATAAATTCCAGAGAAGTGACCTGACTTCAAAAAATCATAACTAATTCTAGAAAAATTGAAATAAAGTGGTTCAAATTGCTACATGAAGCTAACTTAATGTTCTTTCAGGAAAAAATAACTTATTGACCACGCCTTGACCAAGTCAACATTCAAATTTTACTGTTCATCCAGCATCTTTTCCTTATTCTAGCATTTCTGGTCCCAACTTTGAAAACTCATATCTCTATGTGTAGATATCCAAATGTGACGTCCTATATATCAAATCGAAGCTTGGCATGTTTACTATTTACTGGAAAAATATCATACATTTATTTAATCATTTACTATTTTTAATTATAGATTAAAGGTCACAGCCTATCCACGAGCTACTGTTCATAGTGGCCAATTCCAGCAATCAACATTAAATACATACATTAATCACATATCAATCATGCTAAATAATTCTTAACTTCTCTTCTTCCTCCATCTTGAGAATACCTTCTATGATTGGATTGATATGAAAGGGGTGAGATTTTTGGGGAAATCTCAGTAGCAAACAGTAACCATACAATGTATGTAACTATATGCTTGATATTACTATGTGTGCACTTAATGATCATGCTTGCATAATGATAACAAATATGCTTCCACGTTCCTTAATTATAACATATGGCCATAGCATAAAAAGAAACAAAGCATTACTTAATCATACACGCTTCACATCATCAAAGTAAGTAAACATCACATAAAATATCCAAACAACATAAGCATACAAGTGGGTAAGTTTACTACCTGACGTGGAGACTTTTCTCTAGTCCTTAACCTTTGCTCTAAGGTTCCTTCTTTTCATAGGTCAGAGCCTTATTCCTAAGTTGGCTAAGTCCCTATGCTCCTGGGATTGCTCATAGCTTCGCCAGAACTCCTCCTTTCTTTCTTTCTCTCTTCTTTCTCTTATTTCCTTACTCTTGCCCGTGGCATATAATGGAAGGGGAGTGGGGCATTTATAGTTGAGTGGAGGTGGAATGAATGGTCCAGATTGAATCGCGATGAATGGCTCAGATCGCTTAGCTTCTTCAAGAAGCTTTGCCTGCATCATCACGATGACATCATCATCCTCAATGACTCATCAAAGTGACATCATCCATGGGACACCTCACATGCTTGGTGGCATAATAGTGGGGTCCTTGGGATACCTCACCAGCTGACTCAGCACTTCTAGAGAATTCCAGAGTCTTTTCCTGGAATGAACGACTGAGATTGTGACACGTGTCCTTAGCTTTTTCTCCTTTTTCTAGACTTATGACATGTGGCACCTTGTGGGTCGCATGAGGATACCTTTTATGCCACCTCATAGTTCCCAGTTTTATCTTTGATTGGGTAACTTTACTTTATTAAAAAAAGTACTAAAGTATTATTTTAATGCCACTTGGACCCACATAACTCTTGGGCCACATTTTTGGACATTTGGGAATGTTATCTTGGTTTTCTAATCAATCTCAAGCATTCTGGTGACTCGATTCCCAAGAAACATCTTTTAGCAAATTACCAAAATACTCCAAGGGACTTTCACTATTTACAATTGGGTCCCTGATCTTTCACTTTCTTATAGTTTAGTCCCTGAACATCATATGTATACTTTTGAGACTTCTGCTCAAAAGGGTCTGGTAGTATACCTTTGTCAAGCTACATACTAGGCTTCTAGGCCTAAAAATTGGGATATGACATAAGCCCAATAAGGTGACTAGATAGTTAAGTGGGCCAAAGTCTAGAGCAGTCTAGAAAAAGTGTGCAATTACAAAAATACCCCTGGATGACCAGATTGTACCAGTGATAGATGGAGGGTATTTTGGTCATTCTGGATAGGCTAGAAATATCCCATATAGTATAAGTGTGATTATTTAGAGCCAGTATATGCTATGAGATAGTATAAAGAGGTGTAAAATGACAATTATGCCCTTAGGCTTAATATAGTGCAAGAAAGGACACCAAGGATATTTTGGTTATTTCCCAAGGGATGGATGGTAGATAAATACTCAGTCTAATAATGTCAATGGTATGAGGAACCTAGACACTAGTTTCCATGACATAATACATATCCTAGAATATTATAAAAATTAGGAATAGAAAATAGTCTGGTTTTAGTGAAACTACTCCGATCAGTACCGGACTGAATTCAAATTTTTCCTATCAGTATATTTACCTTTTTCTAGCCAAACATGGCCTTGTGTGATGTCATGCATGGCATCAAAAGGCATGGCTTCTAGGGAAAGTTTGTTCAAGAATGAATATAGACCATTAGATCAAATAGTAACTAAATCAATTTTGGCCATCCATTTTCACCCAAATTTATCTATAAATACCCCCTCATTTCATACCTCATTAGGTATCCTTGATCACCATAGGGAAACTCTTGTAAAATTTCCATTCAACCAAGACAGAAGCACACAACTTGAAGAAACAAGTAAGATAATCATCTCCCTTGATCTTGAGCTTTATTCTAGCAAGCTAGCTCTTGATTTTAAGGGGGTTTTGTGCCATATTTCCCTTTTGGTTGCTACTAGAACTGCTGTCCATATGTGGTTAGACTATGAGTTTTATGTTATGGATAGTTTAGACAAGCTTAAATAAGCTAGAATCAAGTGGTATAAGTTTGGAAATTCAAGTATGCTTGGAATTAGCATTTTGTGTTCTTGGCTGTTACTGTGCATGACACTATTCATATGTTGGAATTTCATGATTTTGATGCTTCCAATGAGTTTAAAATGGAAAATTATGAGGGGATAAAGTAGGAGAACAAGTATTGGAAGCATTGGAATAAAAATGTGAATTTTGGAAAACACGAGTATTCACTTCGGTCAAGAACAGCAGCTTGTGACATGTTTTGATTTTGGAAATTCTAGTTTCATATTTGGATTCTACATGAAATACTATGTGGAAATGAACTATGAGAATTTATTTTAGAAATATGGAAGTATATAACATAAAATAGGAACAAAAAGGAAGTTAGTGAAAACCTAGTCTTGGAATTGGTTTCAAGTTGAGTTGTAACTTGATGTTGCTTTGTAATGGATAGGTTTTGACATTTGTAAAGGAAGGAAATCATTTCAATAAGACCTTGACAAGGATAGCTAAGAGGTAGCAAGAATACCTAACTATAGTCTCATGTTTGCTTGATACATGCTTGCTTGTAGATTATGATGTTTGGTTGAGCATGAGATTGTGTTATCATGTTGATGATGAAGTATGAATGATTGCAACTCCTTGCAAGTTATGTCATGACAATATGCATGTTAGAGTTTGCTTATGTACCATTATGAAGTAGCTCCCATCTCATGATAACATGTTAAGTATTCAATTAATCATGCATGATATTATAGTTTGTATGCCTTGCTATTGGGATTTCCATGAAATCTCATTCTTTCCATATGCATAACCATGTTATAGGTGCTGGAACCTCACAAGGCAAAAGGGTAAACATAGATGGATGAACTTGTATAACCAATTACATGAGTTACATGTCTCTTTGAAAGGATATGATGGATATATGATGTATGATTCTGTAACTGTGTCCTAAGGTTGTGATGGTGTGACCATGGTTATGATGCCTTCACCAATGAGTTTAATCTTGAAATTTGGCCTTATAATATCTAAGATATGGAGATTTAAATGAACACCAAGAACACCTCAATTGGTTAAGTATTCGATTTGTTATGATTTTTCTAATTTGAAGTTAAAATTTGGAATCAAGAGAAAGTAAGCACCTGGTAGCAGACACGTTCTGACGTTAATTTTGTATAGTAAATGAATGAATTTTTCCGTGAAATTTTGTCAGCTTAAATATCACGTCTGGATATTTAAATCCATAGGTAACATGGTTCATTTGGACAAGTAATTGAAGAGAAATGAATTTTTGAAGTTAAGGCAAAGAAACTGGAACTTTCAGATTTTACCAATTGAACAGTGCTTTTCAACGAATAAACTGATTTTATTGAGACAATGGAACCTCAGTTTTATATTTTTTTCCTCAAATTTGAATGAAATATATTTCATTAGAAATTGGAACCAACCTATTTCTATTTTTTTACATTTAATTATGAATTTTCAAAGTTAGGTACATGTTCTAGAATTACTAATTGAACAGTAACATGAATAGTATCCGAGAGCAATTCTTTTAAAAATGAATGTTTCTAAGGAAGAAGACTATATAATTGGTTCCAATGACTTTCAAGTGAGTATAATTGAGGTTGAAAATAAGGATATGATATCTACCATGCACATATCTATCATAATATGTTCATGCCATCTGATAGACATGGCTCTAACATGAGCTGCACTGTCCATTTTCTTGGTTCTATCTCTAGAGTAATCTAATTCTATCTCAAGAGCAATCTAGCTCTATTGTGAGAACATTCACTTGTATTATATAAACGTTACTTCTTTTTAGAGCTGCATCATCTTTCATAACTACATATCATTTCATTTCATGTTCATGGTATATCATTCATGTATTTTATTCTTACTAAAGGGATATGTCCTGAGTAGTATAATCATATGTCTATAGATTTGCTACTAACCTTCATCTCTAATCTCATTCTTTACCCAATTGAATATCGTTGTCTAATCATAAATTTTCATTCTATTCTTTGGGAATTAATTGGCTAACTATCTTATTTATCACTTTTCTATTGCTTTATCATTACCAAGTTAAATTATTTAATTGCATGTTTTATGGTATGGGAGCAACATAATTTTCTCGTCATATATACTCTACCCTTAATGAAATGCGAAAGGGGAGTATTCATTCATCATAGTATACTCTAACATGCATAAGATGCAAGGATATGCAATTATTTAAGAATTCTCTACGTGAGTGTCATCATATGACAATTGCAAGGAGATGCAACTGTTCATCATAACTTATGGCAATATAAGCCATATCACATAAATTGCTTAACCATCCCTCATACGCACATTGCAATTAAATAATTAACTAGGTAAACTTTAAAGCATTCTGTCCCTTTATCACCTTAACTGCCAGATCCCAATCATTCATTCAGGAACCTGAGTCATTTACTTATTTCACTTAGGCTGCCACATTACCCTCTTACTGGGTTATAGACTTAACCCTTCATTATTCTTTCCTACATAAGAAATAGGGGAGTCAATTTACCTTTGAGACTGTGGATACCTGTCTCTCTCTAGACATCAAAACTTCTGTTTCTAATATTGCATAATCTACTGCTCTGTTGAACTTCTACAACTACCTAAGAAAAACTTTTTTTGTAACACGGAATTTAATCCATGAACTAACTTCTCAGTCATTTAACTATCACTGTTAATGTGGATAAACTCGGCTAAGTATTCATCAAAGTGTTTCTCTTTCCCTACTTTAACCCTTAGCCTCACCCTCATCTCTATCTTACTGAGAGGAATACTTCTCATTAATCTACTAAAGAAAAGCTTCTCAGGTGAGCGGATCAATCTCCATCTCTATGAAGTAACTTCTATATCTCTTTACTATCTCTTAACTTTTTCTATCTGTACATTTGTCCTAGTCTGCTCTTGACCGGAATGTAGTTCCTTTCTGGTCTATCTCTTAACTCTGACTAATTTAAGTCACAAGGATCTCATTCATCATCTATTATTATTAATTCTACTCTCTAGGGTGCTCTACCCTAGGTCTACTAGGTTACTATTTCTTCACAATAGGTCCCTCTATTTCAGGAATATTAACTCTCTATTTATTAACCATCATGTCTCTAAACTTAAGCCATGTATTAGGCTTATTTCTAGACAAGTCTCATTCTAACTTTTGATTCTTTTGTTCAGGTAAGACTAACTGAACAAATTCTTTTGTAAGGTAGATCTACTGTTGATGGTCACACGGAGGATATAATTCTAAACATCTTCTTAAACTTATCTGTATCTATGTACCTTATACTGTTTAGCTTTGTTGTACCTTGTGCTAAACTTCTAACTGATAAACTTTAGTGAGGCTGGCATCTTCATTCTTGTAATTAGGTCTCTATGCATCCTAGTCACAACCTGAGTACTGGCTAGTCGCTACTCATACTCCCTGTAAACTTTAGTCACGACCATCTCAACTTACTCGTCATGATTTGACAGCTCTATGTTCTTCTATTACAAACATAGGCCTTCAACTGATCTGCTGTATACATTAGTCGTGTTCTATAACCTAACTCATTATGACTTGAAAGCTCTGTGACTTTCCATCCCGGCTAATAGTCTTGACTCGTCACGACCAAAATGCCTTTATTAATCTTTGTCGCGACTCAGTCTTAACTCATTGCGACTTAACTTCTCTATGACATCTGGTCGTGACCTAAAATACTTCACATCGCAACTTGGCATAGCTTTCTTTAAATATTATGTTCTAGTATTTTTGTCGAGTCTTTACTCTACAATGGGCAATTCTTGTTCTTGGCTTTGATAAACTTGAGTCACTTGTAACTCATTCATATATACCTACTATAATCATATTAAATAGGGAACATATTCACATAGATATTCAATCAACTGTTATTTTATTATATCACATCAAAACTCGCATTTCATATCACCATAACATATGTACATACATTACATACATGTCAACTACATATTCTGGGTACATCATAACTATCTACATATATATAATTACTTTATTTTACACTTTTTACAAATTTTATATTACCCCTCATCTCTTTTTACATTCTTTTCTAGGGGATAGTGAACTGCAAATACTTCTGCATACAGAAATGTTATCCCTATATATCAGTTGGCAGATCATTTGCTAAAAACTCACTTAGCTCTGCATGCCATGTAGGAGTATATGGAAGTATCTAACTCACTACTATCTCACGCCAATCTTCTTAAGTGTAAACCTAATTCATGTCAATTCCCTCTATTGTATATCTGTTTATAATCCCTACTATGGCATTAAGAAAATGCAGATAAACTAACTGCTCTTGATCTCTACTTCTATCTATCCCTTGACCTATACTGAGTAATTCACTCTCCACATTTTTGTTGAGACTAATATAGTCAATATTATCTATCTTTAACAAAGAAGGATGGGGTTGACCAGGACCAGGAGCATCACATTGATCTTTATCTGTAAAGTCATATATTCCTATACTGCGAGAATAGGAAAGGACTATCGTAGACTCTAACTGGATCTCTCGATTAAGGGACTACTATAGGTTACTCATATCAAATCTATCCTCAAACTCTAGTAAAAGAGGAATAATATATGGTCTACCTATAATCCAGTACCAATACTCAACTTCCTCAACTATAATTTGTCCTCTCATTGAAGGAATATGACTTAGATTAAGGTTAGAGGGCACTCCTATAAACTCATACTGTATAGAGTCACTAGACTCAGTATTATCTGGTATACAATCATTTGGTGCATGCACAACATCAGACTGAACCTCTACATAACCTCCAAAATGTGGGTTTGAGTATACAAAAATATCTATAGAATATTCTACTATAGACCTCCCTGATTGATCCCCTATACTACCATCTGAACTCTCTTCATTGTCAAAAGAAGGGTCAAAGTCTGGATGGACATTATCTTCATATATCATTATTGGTTGGGGGTCTCCCTTATTAACTGATGGCTCTGACTTAACTTTATGAAATCCCATATCTACTCCTATAAGAGTTACTTAATTAAATAATGCTAACTATCCCAACAATTATTCTAACTTAACAAAGTACTTACTACTTAGAGTTAGGGTCTAGGGACTGTCTTATATTATGTCAAAAACTTATGCTTTGATACCAAACTGAAATATCCTTACTTTCATACGTCTGAGGGACTATTCAATAGTATTTATAACCACTTACAAGACCTTGAAAGTCTATTAGTCAAATCTAGAATTTTTACTATTCCCAAATTACTGTTCATATGGTATTCCTAATTCAGTGATGAGGTTCAAACCGCTACTTGAAGATAACATCTTAAAATTTAATGGAAAAATAAATTCTAGACTAAATGCTTAGTCAATTAATGCATTTTATTCGTCAAAGATTACTGTTCATTTGGTCAAAAATTCTGAAAACAGATTCTGGTCCCTTACTTTAGAAAATTCATTCTCTTTGTACATACATCAAAATAAGGTGTTCTTGATGTCAAAATGAAGCTTGACATGTTAACAAAATGTCTGTAAAATTTCATACATTTATTCCATACATGTCAATGAAGCTTTACTATTTCATCATTCATAAGCCTGTTGGGATTGGATTTATATGAAAGGCATGAGATTTCTGGGAAATCTCAGTAACAAACAGTACTAAACAATGCTTGCATTAATATAAATACTTATGCTTGCTTATGAAAGTGTTAACATTGTATAATGTGCATGCTTCCATGCAATATATGAAATACAATTGGCCAAAGTAATTATAGAAATAGAGCTTGAATCATAAACACATATGCAACACAATTCAACAAAGCCATAGCACAACCAAGCATAATATTCAATACATATAAGTTTAGGATAAGTTTACTACCTCATATACTTGACTTTCTTCTTACTTTAACTTTGCTTTTCCTGTTTCTTCTTACTTCTTTTTGATGTGTGGCTGCCTCTTTGGAGTCCACAATCAATCCTAACATCACATAATCATCCATCCATCACAATCTAACCTCCTTGATCATTAAACTTACTTTAACTAAGATGACTTTGATCTTTACTAATTGACTTGACCTTTGAATCAATTGATGTATTGACTTTACCCTACACAATTTCATCTTTTGAATCCATTTATGAGCTTAGAATCATGAAATTCCAGCTCCTATGCACAGTTCTGGACATATTTGAAACACAAACACAATTCTTCCAAAAATTCTCATTTTGATTCCAATGCTTCCAATACGTGTTTCTCTACTTTATCCCACACAACTTTTCATTTTTAAACCATTAGAATCATCAAAATCATGAAATGCTAATCACTGTTCATATGAGTGAATAGTATAGAGAAGAATTTCAAGAATTATAACTTCCAATTCCAATGCTTCCAAGGTTCAAAACCTATCCAATCCTATACAAAATCATCATATAAATTAAATGAAAGCATTAGATTATTGAAATTCTATCTCCATCTATCATGAACAGTATAGACCTAAAGGTTTCAACTATGACAAAGTCAAGAATATCAACTTGATCAAACAACGAATCATCTAACTAGCTTGTTTAAGCTTCAATTGCATAACTCTAACTTTAATTTCTTATTTCTCTTTTCATCTAAAGTTTTGAACAGCACATACACCTTAAGGAAAACTCAAATTTATTCCGTGAAAACCTAAGCTCAAGCTCCTAAATTAGAGGAAAATAAGTTACGATATATTGCTTACCTTTAATCTCTAGCTATCTTGAACTTTGGTGCCTTGAATGTTCTTTGTCTTAGTTTGAGTTTCCATCTTGACATAGCTTCCCTAAGGGTTCTCATGCCACAGTTTTGTATCAGAAATATAGGCCTATTTATAGAGAAATCTAATCGAAAATGAATGATCAATATCACTTTGTGCACTATTTGATCTAATGGCTCATATTTAATCTTGGATTAGCTTGCCCTATAAGTCATTTACGACATGATCAAGGGACAACTCATAGGGATATGTGGTGAAATTCCAAGGGAGAGAAGCTTCTGGAAAAATTCTAGTCCAATCTGATACGGGTTTAGTCAGATTCCCCAAAAACCAGGCTATTTTATAAATCTAATTTTTCTGAGATTCTATAATATGCTTTCTAACCTTAAATCTAGTATCCAGATTCTTCCTACTATTGACATTCTTATACTGGGTATAAACTTAATTACAGATCCCTTGGCAGATTACCAAACACGCACTTGGTTCTTCTTTATTTACTTTAATACCTTAAGGGCATTTTTTTCTTTTCACACCTCATCAGAGTATTCCCTAACATTGGTTAACAATTCTAGAAACTCTCCTTGACTATCTAACCTTAGTCAAATGACCAAAATGTTTCATATCCTAAATTTTCCATATCTGTATAATACTGATAGTGGAAAGAGGTTTGGAAAGGATTATGAGAAGATCAGAAGAAATGATAAAGGTTAGATGAGTCTTGAAGAAAGAGAAGGACTAAAACATAAATTAGAAAAGGATGAAGGCAAAAAGTTAAAGTAGAAACAAAATTTAGGCCAAAAGTGGTAATTTCCAAAAGTTTAGGGGCTTAAATATAATTAAGTAAAAATTTTAGGGATAAAATTGTAATTATAGAAAGTTCAGTCGAAGAGGCTTAGAACTTCCTGAAAGTATTTCAGTCCCACATTCCATCAATAAATAGAGGAAGATATGCTGGTTAATCTAACATGACACAATAATTTTATTAGGGCTTCAAACAGTAGATATTTATCTGATAGTCTGAAAGTTATCTAAAATTTTATCAGATTTCATGGACTTCAGATATAAGTGGGAGAATTACAGGAAAGTGTACCCTATAGTGTTATATATCATGAATCTGACAGAACCCCGGAAGAAGTTCTATATAAAAAGTTATTCAAATATAAGTGAATTTTGACGGAAGTTTGAGAACACTCGTGATCCGATTACAGGATTTAGCAGTATGTAAGCCTGGATAGACTAAGATTAGATGAAATCATATATAGGCCCATGATGACACCAAGGAGGGCCCAAAACCCAGGGTACCAGTTCATCAGTAGAAAGGGTCAGTGTCCAAAAACAGTGCGAAATTACAAAAATGCTCATGGATGCCCAGATTGTACCAATGATGGATAGAGGGTATTTTGGTCATCTAGAACAAGCTAAAAATGTGGGATATAGTATAAATATGATTATTTAGAGCTAGTATATGCCCTGAGACATGGCAATAAGGGGTGAAATGACAATTATGCCCTTAGGGTCAATATAGTGCAAGAAAGGACACCAAGGGTATTTTGGTCATTTCTCAAGGGATGGATGGAAAATAAATATTTAGTATATCAATGTCAATGGTATGAAAAGTCTAGACATTATTTTCTAGGACAGAATACATATCTTGGTATATTATAAAAATCGGTTGTTGTGAAATTGCTCCGATCGGTACCGGATTGAACTAGAATTTTTCCAGAAGCTTCCTTACATGAGAATTTCACCACATACCCCCACCCTTAAGCTATCCCTTATGATGTCATAATAATTTTTTTTGAAAAAGTTAAATCCAAAATTAAATGTGAGCCTTTAGAGTAAATAGTGCACAAAGTAATATTGGCCATTGATTTTCCATAAAATTTTCTATAAATACCCCCTCAAATCTGGTTCAAAATTGTGGCCTCATGGACCCTTGGGAAACACTTGCAAAATGGAAACACAAGCCAAAACAAAGAAGATTCAAGGTACTAAAGTTCAAGCAAGCTAGAGATTGAAGGTAAGCAATATCTCCTAGCTTATTTTCCTTTGATTTGGGAGCTTGAACTTAGGGTTTTCATGGGAAAACAGTTGAATTTTCTCTAAGGTGTTCTGCTGCCCAAAAACCTTAGATGAAAGGGGAAAGAATAAATTAAAGTTAGAAGTATATGATTAAAGCTTAAACAAGCTAGTTAAGTGATTGGTTGTTGAATCAAATTGATATTCTTGACTTTACCATGGATGAACATGTTCAGTCTGCACTATTCATGATGGAAGGAAATGGAATTTCAATGATTTAATGCTTTCATTGAATTTATATAATGATTTTGTGTAGGATTGGAAAGGTTGTGAACCTTAGAAACATTGAAATTCCAAGATTGTAGTTTTTAGAATTCTCTATTACTGTTCACTCGCATGAACAGTGATTTTAATTTCATGATTTTGATGCTTCCAATGGTTTTAAAATGAAAATTTGTGTGGGATAAAGTGGAGAAACAAGTATAGGAAGCATTAGAATCAAAATGAGAATTTTTGAAAGAATTATGTGCATGTGTTCAGTTCTATACTGAAGGCCATGAAAGAGCTGGAGTTTCATGATTCTAAGCTCATAAATGGATTCAAAATATGAAATTATGTAGGGTAAAGTCAATACATCAATTGGTTCAAGAGCCAAGTGGATTAGTGAAGATTAGAGAAAGTTATGATAATAAAGAGTGTAACAAGGTTAATCTTGAACATGGTTGGAGTTCATGAGTGCTAATGAATTATGTGATAAATATGAATGTGTTTAGGACCTTAAAACATCCAATAAGATGTTGGAAAGTGATTGACATAAAGGCTTCATGGTTGGAAAGCTATGGAGCAAGTGCTAAAGATCAAGAGGAAAGCTCAAGTGCAAGGTAGTGAACTTACCTCTTTATGTGCTTGATGTGGTATGCTTATGTGTTGATATGTATATGATATTTGAATGATGTTGTGACATGATAAATAATGTTGAATGTGTTGTGAATAACATGTTTTCCATGGCCATGCACTTTATGTAAAAGTATATCGCATGATGGCATGTCACTAATCAAAGAAAGTTAATGAAATTACATATCATGCATTAGCATCCATCTTGCATATTTAAGTGGAAATGTTTGCTACTAAGATTCCCTAGAATCTCAATCTCCCATAACCAACCAATCTAAGTCAAGCATGATGGAAAAGGTATATATGGAGAAGAGCTAAAGAATGGAAGAAAGGAATGGAAGTAATTGAGATCTTAGTATATGCTATGAATTATCTGTGTATGTAAATGCCATGTAAGGTGTTCATTTATGTGATGAAACTATCTGTAATAATTATGGCATATGTACATGATGTATATGCATATTGAGAAGCTTACTTGATGTCTTATACATGTTGGAACAATTATTGAAAGTAAAAGAAAAGAAACTAAAATGGTAAAAATGTAGGTCCTAAAGCAGTTTTGTTGTGGCTTCAGTTTGACCTAGCAAATAAAGGAATTATTTCAAAAACTTTTATGAGTGTGTATCACACATCCAGATCTTTAAGTGCATAGGTATAATGTTTTATTTGGATGTGTATAACAAGAGAAATGAATTTTCAAAGTAAGGGACCAGAATCTATGTTCAGAATTTTTTACCAAATAAACAGTAAAATTTGATGAATAAACTGTACTAATTGGTTAATCATTTGGCCTGAAAATTATTTTTCCCTTAAGTTTCAAAATGTTAGCTTCATTTAGATTTTTGAACTACTTCATTTTGATTTTTCTATAATTAATTATGATTTTTTGAAGTTCATCGCTTAATCTGGAATACCATATGAACAGTAACCCGAGCAAGAGAAAAATTCTAGATTTAGCTAATGGACTTCCAAAGACTTGTAAGTGATGATAAATGCTACTGATTGGTCCCTAAGATATATAAAAGTAAGGATATTTCAAAATACCCTTCGTCTATCTCTGGCTCAATGGCACAACACAATGGCATACTTAGTGTCATTTTTGTAATTTTGTATTTTTTGAGTCTTTACTAACCCTTGCCCATATACTTATCTGAAAATATTAGTGGACCTATAAGATGTCATTTTAGGCTCTCTATATGATCCACTATCTTCATAGGCTCAACTCCCGAGAAATTCTCTCGAAACCTATTTATCTAGTGTTGTAATCCACTGTAAATTCCATAATAAATTATACAAAACTCCTTTTTGAGCTCTGTCAGTTTCATAAATTCTCATATTAATTATAAGAATTTAATAACTAATTTCATTTGATTCTAAGGTCTAGAGGATACTATATTAATTTTTCTTTCTTAAAAAATTCTTATCTATTTTTTGGAACTTCAAATCAAAATTCTGTGTTGCGTCAAACTGATCAGAATAATTTTCTCTTTTTACTGAAAAAATTTGAGACTAATCTAACTCTAGACATTTGTAGGCCTTTTCTGGCTTAAATTTTAATAATTACTATTTTGCCCCAGAACTTTTAAAAATTACACTTTAGTCCCTCAACTTTCCATAATTACGCTTAATGGCCCAAATCTTTTGTCTACTTTACCCTTTGCACCATATAACTTTTAGACTTTTCATTTTAATCCTTTATTTATATGCCTTTGTCTAAACATTATTTTTCCTTTTTATTCATCATCACAATCCTTCTCAAACATTTTTCCTCTATCAGTATTATATAGATAGGGACAAATTAGGATGTGACATTTCTACCCCCTTAAAATAAATTTCATCCTCAAAATTTAAATGGTACCTTAGTCAACTATCTTGGATATAGCCCTTCTTGCTTTATGACTAAGGATTGAGGTATCTATCTCTTATCTTCTAACTTGACATCTATCAGAGTTCTTTCAATATATTCCTGAATCTTCATATCTTTACTGTCATGGTCTTCTTTTATGAATCAATTCAATCAGAGTTGAACTTTACTTCTTTCTATTACTTGCTTACTTGCTATGAATTTATTGCGTATGGACTTCTCACACAACTAGACTTGTGAGTAGTATCCATTTCTTTCATATTAACCTCTCTTGAATATTACTATATTCTGGAGTTTTCGTCAACTACTCATCATACTTTCTAACGTATATCTCTTATTATTTATCAGGGTATCTAATAGAATTTCTTTACATCTAATTGTTCTTATCATCTTTAATAATTCATCATAATACAGAGAGGACTTATGTCGTTATTCTTTCTTTCTTTACTTTTCTGCTAGGTAGGAGCACATACTCAAACATGCAAAATGCCTGGCTAACATGTTGTAGGACTACATGCCTGCCCATGAATGCAAAGCTCTAAACTCAGAACTCAAGCATTTGTTTTCTTAATATCCATAGCTCTAACACTCGGAGCTTGCACAGCTCTATCATGTGGAGCTTGCAATGCTCTAACATTTAGAGCTTTAGCATATTCTACAAACATAACATAATGTCTTGTATTTCATGCAAGGAGTGAAAGCTCTTATTTGTTCTTTCATCTGTAGCATATGATGAAAACATCTTATCCCTTTCAAAAAGGGAGCCTCTTTATCTGTTTACAAAGCTAGCTACAAAGACACTTCGCATTGTACTTCTTGATACATATTTCTCATTATGTATCACATTACAAATTTCTTATAGCATATCTTATTACATATTTTTCATGTTGTATCATGGCATATCTGGCCAAATCCGGCTATATCATGGTCTATCTTGCCTTATCATGACGTATACTGAGATACCATAAGTCTAACATTCTCTTTAACTTATAACTTTGCTAGATTTTGAGAATACTCTTCTAAATATTTCCTTTCAAATCTATTTTATTTGGACTTGACATAAATCTAATCTCTTACCATTCATAACCCTTTCTAACTTTTCATAGCTCTTTCTATCATTTTACATAACTTTGTGCATATATGCCAAACTTCTATGGCATTTACACCCTTTTTATCACTTCTTAGGGGGTCAACCATCATTGGACTACTCTTGCCTGAGCACGTTTAACTGAAAAGTGTCAATAAAAATCTAAAGCACTGTGCTAACAGGCTCTAACCCTGGTACTTTACCATCTTATACCCTTCTCATACTGTCTCTTTGGGATCTATCTAGCCTTCTAATCTCTTTATCTTCATCTAGAAGATCTATTTGTCTCTCATTCTTATTCTCTATAATCTCATCTTAGGGATCTCTCTGTTCTTGCTTGGCCCATTCTCATATCTCATGAGATATTCTTTTCTTATGTTCTGTAGGCATATTATCTACAAACTCATAAATATCTGTTACTCAGGATTAAAAACTTTAATTATTTAATTATTTTTTTGTGTAAGAAGATTTTAAGTTTAGTCCATGACAATAATAAGGCTATCTGAAACTAAAATCAGGGGTACTCTATCTGTTATGAGTTAACTAACTTGTGAAGCTTCCCTACTTTAACCTTGTCCTTGGTAATTCGTCTTTCTAAAGATATATTGTACTTATGGCTCATTCATCTTCTTACTTTAGGCTAGGTCTACTGTGACCCTCAGGATCTACTACAATCAAAAGTAAGCCTCTTTAGGATCTAGCTGTGACCCTAGAATTCTATTCTCTTGAGCCATGCTAAGATCTAACTGCAATCTTCCATAATCTACTGCGATTCCATTATACTGTATTCTCATCTCTGGAAGACCTAAACAAATGGACTGAGTTACTAGGTTAGCCACTTCCAGTTAGTTGTTAATTCAACAGATAATTCCCTAAGAATGATCATAGAAGCCAATATTATCTGTTACGACTTTACTCATTTCCTCTATCACTTAGAAATTGCTCATATCACTCCCATCTTTCATACCTTTACTCTATCTAGTACTGCAGACTGCTACATAAGCTCTACCATGCACATATCTATCATAATATGTTCATCTCATCTGATAGACATGGCTCTAATATGATAGCTACGGGTGTTATGATAGTACTATCTCTTTCTTGTTCATGGAAAACTTAAGTTGCCAGAATCCCATATATCATCTATTATTGTTACTCCTGCTATCTGAAGTGTCCTATATTGGGTCTACTGGTCCCTTTATGATGGGTTTCTCTACATCAAGAATATTAGCTCTATATCTCAATCACAGTCTCGTACTTCTAAACCTTGTATTCAGGAAAGACTAACTTAATGAAGTCTTTCACAGAGTAGATCAACTCCTAACTATCTTACGAAGAATCTACTTCTGAACACCTTCTTGAGCTTGTCTTTCTGTCCTAGAACCTCGTACATTTAACTTGCTATCACCTTGTACTAAACCTCTAGCTAATAAACTTCAATGAGGTTGGCACCTTTCATCTCCCCATTCACGTAATGTCTAACCTATACTTTTAGGGATTTCAGGTTAACGGAATGATTTTATTTCATTCCCCTAACATTATCTTAAATAAACTCTTGTATCTTAGCTTTCTTGATCTGAGACTGGTCAACTTCATTGATTTTAGACTGTTTAATTTTTGTCTATGTCAGCAGAAGGAATTGCTCTGAATCGCTATTCCACTTAGTCCAGCTACATTATGTTAAGAAACATGAGACCCTAGAGGTATTAGCTGACTAAGACCAACCTACTGTTGCTTTATCCATCATACTGGCTTGTCAATTCCTGAACTCCTCTGTGTATCCCAGTCATGACCTGAGTATTTGCTAGTTGTGACTCACATTCTCAGTGAACTTCTATCGTAACACTGAATCAACTCATCACGACCAGACAACTCTATGTTCTTCCATCAGACATGAACATATCTTTCCCTAAACATTATCTTTCTAAAGTTCCTTATCTGAATGCTTCTTTAAGCTGTGAACCAATCATCTAGGGGGAATCTTCTTGGTTCACTTAAGGTTAAGGCTTTAAGTGATATTAACTTCTCACTAAGTACCTTAACCATAGCATAATACTAACTACTAAGTTTTAGGGTATGGGAATTGTCTCCTCTAATGTAAGAAACTTTTTTCTAATATAAAAAATATAACACCTTACTTTTTGTATGTCTGAAGAACCATTTAGTAACATTTATAACCACTTAAACATCCATTGAAGTTCAATTACAAAATCAAAAATTTCCAAGCGTCGCAGATATTGTTCATATGGTAATTCTAGATTAAATGATGAATTTCAAAAAATCATAATTAATTTTACAAAAATTGAAATAAAGTGGTTCAAAAAGCTACAAAGATCTAAATTAAGGAACTTTAAGCAAAAAATACTTCCTCAAACGAATTGACTATTTAACTAAGTCAACTCTGATATCAAAGTTTACTATTTATTTGGTCAAATTTATGGAAAATAGTTTATGGTCCCAATTTTTGAAAATTTCATTCTCTTTGTATAGATGTCAGAATAAGGTATTCTTGGTATCAAAATGAAGCTTGACATTTTAATCAAGTGTATGTAAAATTTCATATATTTATTTCATCATTTACTATTTTTAATTACATATTATATGTTACTGCCTCCTCAAGACTTACTATTCATAGTGACAAATTTCATCAACTATCTTTACATACATATACACGTATATCGTGCAACTAATTTCTATCTCTTTTTCATGCCACTTCATGTGAAATCCTTATTGTGGTGATGACATGGAGGGGTGATATTTCAGAGAAAATCTCAGTAGCAAACGAAAACCATACAATGTAAGCAACTATATGCTTGATATTACTATGTGTGTGATACTTACATGCTTCCATGTCCCTTAATTATAATATATGGCCATAGCATAAAAAGCAATAGAGTATAACTTAATCATACATGCTTCACATCATCAAAGTAAGTAAACATCACATAAAACATCCAAGCAACATAAGCATACAAGTAGGTAAAATCACTACCTCATACTCCTTGCTTTCCTTTTCCTTTACCTCTTGCTTCCTATTTCTTGATGTGTGACTCCTCTCTTTGAGCACATAAACCAAATCCTAACATTGCATTACCATTAACTCATTACAATTCAACTTCTTTGAACATTGAACTTTATGTACTAAAGTAACTTTCTTTAATCTTTGTTAATTAACTTGTTCTTTGAATCAATTTATGTCTTGACTTTACCCAACACAATTTGGCCTTTTGAATCCATTTGTAAATTCAAAATTCCTAAATTCTAGTAGCTGCACACTATTCTGTACATAATTACATAACTTCCAATTTTCTTTCAAAAATTCTCATTTTGATCCAAGGCTTCCAATACTTGTTTCTCTACTTTGCCTCACACAATTTTTTATTTTAAAACCATTGGAAAAATTATAATCATTAAATTCTAATCACTATCCATGATTGTGAACAATAACAGAGAAGACTTCAAAAATTTATCTTTCAATTCTAATGCTTCCAAGGTCCAAACATATCCAATGCTACACAAAATTATCATATAAATTCAATAGAAGCATTAGATCATTGAAATTCCATCTCCCTCTATACAAAATAGCGCTGACCAAAAGGTCTCTTTCATGGCAAAGTTAAGAATATCAACTTAATTTAATAACCAGTCATCTAAATTAATTTATCTAAACCTTAATCACATAGTTATAACTTTAAATTCTTCTTTCTCCTATCATCTAGGGTTTTGAAAAGCATATATACCCTAGAGAATCCTCATTCTTCTTCTATGAAAACCCTAAGTTCAAGCCCAAAATTAACTTAAAATAATTTAAGATAGATTACTTACTTTAATCCCTAGCTAACTTGAACTTTGGTGCCTTAAATATTTCTTGTATTGGCTTGAGTTTCCATTTGAACATAGTTTTGCCAAGGTACCATATGCCAAAGTTTTACCAGGAAAATGGTGGGTATTTATAGAAAAATGCCATGGAAATTGAAGGCTAATATCACTTTTTGTATTTAATCCAATGGCTCATATTCATTCTTAACCACCAAGCGAATTTAAGATAATATCACATGTTAAAAATCTTCTCCCCCCTTGCCTTGGACACCATGTGTGCTACTCAAGTGGGCCTACCATGTGCAATTCTTGGCTTTCCTTAAAGCTTCCTTAATTTCTTTGTTTTTCTTTTTCAAAAATTCATAAATTATCCAAAAATGACTTAAGCTCCAAGCCTTGCTCTTGGCCTTGTTGGGCTCTTAACGTGATGACATATTATGCCTCTTTTATGTCCAATAGCTAATTGACACAAATCCCAAGGCACTTTCTTTATACATATATCCTTAAATAACCTTGATTTTTAGATAAATTCTATAGAACTATTTTATTGGTTTTGTTATTTTTAGAAATTTATTCTAATATAAAATGAATTTCTTACAAAGTCTTATAATTTTCTAAGACCTGGAAGTCCTGATAAAAATTCTCTATATTTCCTTTAACTATTTATCGGTGTCTAATTTTACCATAAATTTTATAATTAATTCTGCAGGACTCCTTTTTTACTTTTTTAAGTTTCATAAATTCTTATATTATTTATAAGAATTTACTACCATGTTTTATTTGATTCTGAGATATAGAAGATGTTGTATTAATCTCCAGATTTTGGAAATTAATATCAGTTTATCAGATCCTCCAATCAAAATTGTGTTGTGTTAAACTAATTATAATAACTTTCTCTATTTTATGGTAAAATCTGAGACTAAAATGCTTCTAGTTAATTTTTGCCCTTTTCTGGCTCAACTTTTTATAATTACAATTTTGTGAACTTTTAGAAATTACACTTTATGCCCTTAAATTATCATAATTACACTTAATGGCAGAAAGATTATGTCTACTTCTATTTTGCACCATGAAACTTTTAGAGTTTTCACTTTAGTCCCTCTATTTTCCAAAATGACCATTATATCCTTAAAACTTTTATTAATTATAATTTAGTCCCTAGACTTTCAATTAATTGCAATTTAGCCCCTTTTGCTTTATAACTTTATATATTCTCTCTTTTTTTGGTTTAAAACTTATTTAATCATTATCTTTTCTTCTGATTAGTATCTCTATCCCTTCATAACCTCTTTCCTCTATCATTTTTATATATAATGGGAAAATTTGGAATGTTACACTTTTCTTAATGGATTTATAATGTAAGAGTTGTACATAGAGAAACCTCCTAGATTTAAATATCACTATTTTCTAAATCATGTATATAAACTTAAGAAAGCATTATATGGGTTAAAACAAGCTCATATAGCTTGGTATGATCGACTTAGCAAGTTCTTAATAGAAAAAGGCTTTAAAAGAGGAAAAATAGATAATACGTTGTTTATGGAAAGAAACAAATATGATCTTTTAGCAGTTTAAATTTATATTGATGATATGATCTTCAGGGATACTAATGAGAATCTTTGTCAAGAATTTGCCACGATAATAAAGGAAAATTTCAGATGTCCATGAGGGAATAACTGAATTAATTTCTCGAACTTCAAATTAAATAACAAACGAACGGCATCTTCATCCATAGACAAACTACTTGAAGGAGCTACTGAAGAAGTTTCAATTAGATCAAGCCAAAAGTGTATCAACCCCGATAAGCATAAATGTAATGCTGGAACAAAATACTTGGTAGTATAATCAGATTCTGACCATGGAAGATACAAAACAAATAGGAAAAGCACCAGTGGTCAATACGAATTCCTTAGTGATTGTCTAGTCTCATGGTTTAGTAAGAAGCAATACATAGTAGCTATCTCATCAATAGAAGCTGAGTGTGTAGCTGTCGGGACTATGGCTCAGATAACAACTTCAAGATCTGGGAATAAAATGGAACTTAAGCATCAAAGTGTATAGTTAAATTTTTGCAGGATGCTTTGTTACTAAATTGAAAAATAGAACTAAATAGAGAACAGATTAATCGAACATCTAATCGATGAACTCATCCTGAACTGTGATAAATGTTTTTTTACAATCAACCTCATTTTTTCAAAACTCAAGACAACCATACAATTAAGGGAAACTTTCAACACTATAATATATAGTAAATGGTTCAAAAGGAGAAAATATCAAGCAGCCATTCAAAATTGCAAAGGTTTGATGCCAGACCTACATGTTGGCTAAACAATATCTGATGTCTAAGAGCAATGGATTGAAACAAGAATCAAAGATGTACAGACTTGTCATTTAGAAGGAATAGATGAAGGAACATGATTTCAAAGATCAATACAAGATCCTGCCAACTTCAAATGAGCATCTCTAAACTTTCTCTATTAATTTGAAATTTTGCTAATGACAAATATTACTTTTTATTTGATATCCTTCCAACTTTTTGTTGATGACAAATAGGGGAAAAATATTACTTCTCTTTAATGATTTGCCATCATAAAAAATGGGGATATTGTACGAAAATATATTTTGATGATGCCAAATAGCAAAAAGTTTTCAGTGATGCTAAGAAAGGCTTAAAAAATACTAAAAATGTTTTCATTTGATACTGACAAGATTGTCTATACTAAAATTTGATTAATAATTTGTTTTTGACAAATGATGATTTTGAAAAACAGTTTGTTAGATTTCTTTTAGTGCTCAAACATTGCCAAAAAGTAAAGTAAGAATATTTCTATATTTAAAAAATGTTAAAAGAAGTTAGTCAAATTAATTGATTAGGTGATCGATTAATGATAATTAATTGATTGAATGATAGATTAATGCAAAGGCAACATTTTGTTTGTGTAACATCCTTACTTTTGTACATCTTAGGGACCATTTAGTAGCATTTAAAACCACTTACATGACCTTTGAAGTCCATTAACTAAATCTGAAATTTTTACTCTTCACAGTTACTGTTCATATGGTATTCCAAATTTAGTGACGAACTTCAAAAATCATAATTAATTCTAGAAAAATTGAAATGAAGAGGTTCAAAAAGCTACAGGAAGATACATCTTGAAATTTAAGGGAAAACAAGTTCTTAACCAAATGCTTAGTCAATGAAAACAGTTTAATCGTCAAAACTTATTGTTCATTTAGTCAAAAATTCTGAAAACAGATTATGGTCCTTGACTTTGGAAAATTTGTTCTCCTACAGACATTGAAATAAGGTGTTCTTAGTGTCAAAATAAAGCTTGACATGTTAACTAATTGTATGTAAAATTTCATGCATTTATTCCATCATTTACTATTTTTTTATTACATCATGAACATTGTTGCTTAAATTGGCCATAAAACATTATGACATACAACAACCCATCATATAACATTTACACTATCCAATGCCTAACTTTTCTTCATGCT
This sequence comes from Leucaena leucocephala, assembly GCA_037074615.1. Lineage (NCBI taxonomy): Eukaryota > Viridiplantae > Streptophyta > Magnoliopsida > Fabales > Fabaceae > Leucaena > Leucaena leucocephala. The sequence goes on along the minus strand of CM073516.1, from coordinate 13,556,779 downwards.
TCTTCATCCTCTTTTATCATTCATGAATCTATTGGGAATGGGATTACATTGATGGGGTGAGATATTTAGGGAAATCTCAGTAGCAAACAGTACTAAAAAAATACATACATTAATGTAAATACTTGTACTTGCTTATGAAAGTGTTACCATTATGTAATATACATGATTCCATGTAACATACGAAATACAATTGGCCAAAGTAATCATAGAAATAGAGCTTTAATCATTAACACATATGCAACACAATTCAACATAGTCATAGCACACCCAAAAATAACATCCAGTACATACAAGTTTATGGTAGTTTACAACCTCACATGCTTGACCTTCCTTTACTTTATCTTTGCTTCTTCCTTCTTACTTCTACTTGATGTGTGGATGCCCTATCTTGAGGATGCCAATCAATTTCTAACATAGCATTATCATCCATTCATTACAATCTATCTTTTTTGAACACTGAACTTACTTTAACTAATAATAACTTTCTCTAATCTTTACTAATTAACTTGGACTTTGAACCAATTGATGTCTTGACCTTAATCTACATAATTTGGCCTTCTTAATCCATTTATGAACTCAGAATTCCCAAATTACAGGAACTATACACTGTTCTAGATAGAATTGCATGACTCCCATTTTATTTTAAATATTCTCATTTTGATTCCAATGCTTGTTTCTCTGGACCTCCAAATTATAGAATTGCATAATACTTGTTTCTCTACTTTATCCCACACAAATTTTCATTTTAAAATCATTGGAATGATCAAAATCATGACATTATAATCACTATTTATTCATATGAATAGTAATAGAGAAGAATTTTAAAAATTATAACTTTCAATTCAAATGCTTCAAAGGTTCAAAAATTATCCAATCCTACACAACATCATCATATAAATTCAATGGAAACACTAGATCATTGAAATTACATCTCCCTCTATCATGAACAATGCATACTGAAAAGTCTCTTCCATGGCAAAGTCAAGAATATCAACTTGATTCAATAACCAATCATTTAACTAGTTTATTTAAGCATGAATCACATAGCTATAACTTTAATTTCTTCTTTCTCCTTTCATCTAGGGTTTTGGATAGCATATATACCCTACATAAAGTCAACTTTCTTCCATAAAAACCCTAAATTTAAGCCCCCAAATTAAAGAAAAATAAGCTAGGATATATTGCTTACCTTAATCCCTAGCTAGCTTGAACTTTGGACCTTGGATTCTTCTTTGTCTTGGCTTGGCTTTTCACTTGGCCAGCACCTCCCCAAGGGTTCCAAGAGTCATAGCTTTGGGTAGAAAAATGGGAGGTATTTATAGAAAAATCCCACAAAAAATGAAAGGCTAAGATTACTTTGTGCACTATTTAATCTAATGGCTCATATATGCTCTTGATTTTGGCTTGCCCTGGAAGCCAAAAGATAATATCATCCATGACATCATCAACAGACACCTCATAGCCACATGTGACAAAATTCCAAGGGGAAGAAGCATCTAGAAACATTCTAATTTAATCTAGTACCTGCTTAGTCCAATTTCCTAAATATTAGACTATTTTCTAAATCTAATTTTTCTGAGATTTTATAATATTCTTTCTAATCTTAAATCCAATATCCGGATTCTTCCTACTATTTATATTCTTGGACTAAGTCTAAATTTAATTACTGATCCTTTGGCAAACAACCAAAATACCCATCGGTTCTTCTTTATTTACTTTAACATCACTAGGCATTATTATCTGTTCACACATCATTAGAGTATTATTGACCTTGGTCAACTATTCTGGGAACTCTCCTTGACCGTCTAACCTTAGTCAAATGACCAAAATTCCCTTAATCTATCTCTTGCTCAATAGCACATAACAGTGGCATACTCAGTGCCATTTTTGCAAGTTCACATCTTTTATGGGTCTTTATTAGCACTGTCCCATGTACTTATCTAAAAATATTATTAGGCCTATAAGACACCATTTTCAGCCTTCTACATGGTCTCCTACCTTCATGGGCTTAACTCCTAAGAAAATTCTCCAAAAAGTATTTATTGGGTGTTTTAATCTACTATAAATTCTATTATAAATTTTACATAACTTATTTTTTAGTCTTTCAGTTTCATAAATTCACATATTAATTATAAGAATTTATTGCCAAATTTTATCTGATTTTGATGTCCAGAGGATACATTACTAATTTTTATTTCTTCAAAAATTCATATCAATTTGTCGAGATCTATTTACTGGTAAAATTCGGAACTAAAATGATTATGGGTAGTTTTAAGCCTTTTCCAGCTCAACATACTCATAATTACCATTTCGCCTCTAAACTTTTAAAAATTATACTTTAGGCCCTCAACTTTTTCATAATTATAGTTAATGGCTCAAAGCTTATGTCTACTTTCATTTTTCACCATGGAACTTTTAAACTTTCTTAGTTTAGTCCCTCTCTTTCTTCAAAATAAACATTATGCCTCCAGTGACTTTCATTATTTACAATTGAGTCCCTATACTTTTATTATTTGCAGGTTAGTCCATGAACATCATTTATAACTTATGGGACTTCTGCTCAACAAGACCTGGTAGCCAACCTATTTCAGGCTACATACTAGGCTTATAGCCTAAACCTTTGTCTAATCATTATCTTTTCTTGTCTAATCATCAACACAATCCTTTCTAAACATCTTTTCTCTATCAGCCTTATATAGATAGGGAAAAATTAGGATGTGATAGTTTGATAAAGGAAAATCAATTAATCGATTAATGAGAGATAACTAATCAATTAAGTGTTCAATTAATGTGGAGAGTATGGCTTCTACAATTGAATTCATAAGCCAATTAATTGATTGGTTAATCGATTAATTTTAATTAATGGATTAGTTTATCGATTAACCTAATGAGAAATATTTTCTATTAACAAAGATATTGCTATTAATCGATTGATTTATATTAATATGTTAACTGTTCAATTAATCAGTAAAGTATTAACTTTGAGAAATTCAAATATAAACCAATTAATCGATTAGTTAATAGATTAATTTATAGTAACAAATTAACTGTTTGATTAACATGTGTTAAAATATTCTCTATTTCAATTCTTCCAGACACATTAATCGACTAGGCATTCAATTAACTAATATTAATCAATTAGTCAATCAATTAACGTCAGAAATTTCAAATATTCTTCTGTGTTTTCACTAAAACAGATATTATCTCTCTTTGAACTACATATGATTCATACAAGTTTAGGTATGCCTATGTTGATCAAAATTCTTCTCAATAAATCTTCTAAGAAACTTTCCTTTCTGAAATAACATTATATATGCTTGATTAATCTAATTAGTGGGATGCTCTATTTCTATCACATACACTAACCAATTGGGTAATTGATTAATACAATGTTTCTTTTCTGAAACATAATTATAAACTTAATATTTGATAGCTTTTTGTTAATTAGCAGCTTCTATACTTGTCATATCCCCAATTTTCTTATCTGATATATATGTACAGTTTATATGTAATGGACATGAGATTCTTAGAATAAACTGTATCAGATTGAGAAAGGAAAGAGAGGGACTATTAACTAAAGAAAGTTCAGGGACCTAAATGAAAATTAGAAAAGGTTGGAGGCTAAAAGTGCAAGTAGAAATAAAAGAAGGGACCTAAATATAAATAACTAAAAGTTTAGGGACCTAAATATAATTAAGTAAAAGTTTAGGGACCCAAATATAATTATGAGAAAGTTTAACCGAAAAAGGCTCAAAAATACCTAGAATCATATTAGACCTAAATTTTACTAGTAGATAGAAAAAATTATTCTGGTCAGTTTAACGCAACACAGAATTTTGATTTGAGGTCCAGATTAATTGATATAAATTCTTGAAGTCAAGAAGAATTATTACAGTATTTTTCAGACCTCAGAATCATATAAAACTTTATAATAAATTTCTATATTTAATATAAGAATTTATAAAATTGAGAGAGACACAAAAGGATTCCTGTAGAATTCTTATGGGATTTTACAGTGGAATAAAATACCCGATAAATAGGGACAGAAAAGATTTCTTGGGATTTATGCCATAAAGGTAGTGGACCAATACTAAGGCCCAAATGGCGTCCCAATATGCCCAATAAGGTGGTGAGACAATTAAGTGGGCCAGAGTCTAGAGCAACCTAGGAAAAGTGTGAAATTATGAAAATGCCCTTGGGTGGCCAGATTGTACCATTGATAGATGGAGGGCATTTTGGTCATTATAGACAGGACAAAAATATGTAAGATAATATAAATATGATTAATTAGAGCTAGTATATGCCCTAGTGCAGTATAAAGAGGTATGAAATGACAATTATGCCCTTAGGGTTAATATAGTGCAAGAAAGTATAACAAGGGTATTTTGGTCATTTCACAAAGGATGGTTGTCAGATAAATACTCAGTCTAAAAATTTCAATAGTATGTGAAACCTAGACACTAGTTTCCAGGATAGAATACATATTCTAGAATATTATAAAAATTAGGAACATAAAACAGTCTGATTTTTGTGAAACTGCTTCGATCGGTACCAGAATGGACTGGAATTTTTCCTATAAGTATATTTACCTTTTTCTAGACAAACATGGCCCTAAATTATGTCATGCATGGCATCAAACTCAAGGCCTCTAGGGCAAGCTTGGTTCAAGAATGAATATAGACTATTAGATCAAATAGTAACCAAACTAATCTTAGCCATTAATTTCCACCAAAGATTTTCTATAGATTGGATTTGGTATGAATGCTACCTTAGGTAACCTCTGGCCAAATTTCATTTGAAGCAAGAAAGAAGAACACAACTTGGAGCAATAAGTAAGGTAACTATCTCCCTTGTTCTTGGATTTGAATCTAGCAAGCTAGCTCTTAGTTTTAAGAGATTTTTGTGGCCTATTTCCCTTGAGGTTGCTACTAGAAGTGCTATCCACATGTGATAAGAATATGAGTTTTATGTTATGGATAGTTTAGATAAGCTTAAACAAGCTAGAATCAAGTGGTATAAGCTTGGAAATTCAAGTATGCATGTAGTTAGAAGTTTGTGTTCATGGCTGTTATTGTATATGACACTGTTCATATGTTAGAATTTTATGATTTTGATGCTTCCGATGAGTTTAAAATGGAAAATTGTGTGGGGATAAAGTAGGAGAACAAGTATTGGAAGCATTGGAATCAAAATGTGAATTTTTAGAAAATCAAGGGTGCACTTCGGTTTGGTACAGCAACTTATGGGGTGTTTTGATTTTGGAAATTCTGGTTTCATATTTGGATGGTAAATGAAAAATTATGTGAAAATGAACCATGAGAATTTATTTTAGAAAGATGGAAGTATGGAACATAAAATGAAAAAAGAATAGAAGTTAGTGAAAACCTAGTTTTGGAATTGTTTTCAATTTGAGTTGTAACTTGATGTTACTTTGTAATGGCTAGGTTTTGACATTTGTGAAGGAAGAAAATCATCTCAAGAATACTTTGTCAAGGATAACTAAAGAGGTAGCAAGAATATCTAACTATAGTTTCATATCTACTTGATGGTATGCTTGCTTGTTAGTTATGATGTTTGGTTGAGCATGAGATTGTATCATCATGTTGATGATGAAGTATGAATGATTGCAACTCCTTGCAACTTATTCCATGATAATATGCATGTTAGAGTTTACTTATGTACCATTATGAAGTAGCTCCAATCTCATAATAACATGTTAAACATCCAATTAATCATGCATGATATTATAGTTTGTATGACTTGCTATTGGGATTTCCATGAAATCTCATTCCTCCCATATGCATAACCATGTCATAGGTGCTGAAACTTCTCAAGGAAAGAGGGTAAGTATAGATGGTTGAACTTGTATAATAAGTCATATGAGTTACTTGACACTATGAAAGTATATGATGGGATGTATGGTGTATGATCATGTACTTGTATTCTGAGGCCAACACTTTGTGACAATGTTTATGATTCCTTAAAGAACGAATTTGAACTTGAAATTTGGTAGGATAATAGCTAATATACATAGCTTTAAATTAACACCAAGAATACCTCAATTGGTTAAGTATTCAATTTGTTATGATTTTTCTAAGTTGGAGTTAAAATCTGGAACTAAGATAAAGTGACCAACTGGAGGTAGTAACGTTCTAACGTTAATTTTATATGGTAAATGAACGAGTTTTTCTATGAAATTTTATAATCTTAAAGAACACATCTGGATATTTAAATCCATAGGTAACACGGTTCATTTGGATAAGTAACGAAAGAGAAATGAATTTGTGAAGTTAAGGCAAAGAAACTGAAACTTCTAAATTTTACTAAATGAACAGTATTTTTCAACGAATAAATTGATTTCATTGGGGCAATGAAATATCATTTTTATATTTTTTCCTCAAATTTAAATGAAATATATTTCATTAGAAATTAGAACCACCATATTTTGGCTTTTGTACATTTAATTATGAATTTTCAAAGTTGGGTACTTGTTCTGGATTACCAAATGAACAGTAACTGTGAACAGTACCCGAGAAGCAAGCTTTTGAAAATGCATCTTTCTAAGGCAAAAGGCTATGTAATTGGTTCAAATGGCTTCCAAATAAGTATAATTGAGGGTAAAAATAAGGATACGACAATACAAAATTAATGTTTCAATGGCTAAATGATCATTATTGATAGAGTGTATTAAGAAAAGGCTACAAATTCAAAATGATGGAGGCTACACGCAACTAAAACTTTCTCCTTCCAACAATGTATTAAATACTTACCTACCCAATAGTGACCAACCATGCCTTCATTCCATACTTACAAATATGAGTCTAACGGCTACAATTAAAGTAAATGTTATTTAAGGACTCGACATTGAAAGAAGAAACTAACCAATTGACTAAAACAACTTATGAATTGATTACATTCTCAATTTTCTTCATTCTTTGTGTAACCTGACATTTGTTGAGCTTCAGTGTGTATCAACATATATACTCTAGTGAGAGATTGAGAATAGCTTTTATTTCATTCATTATGTTTGCTTAAGAGATTGATTCTCTTAAGCTAGGACTATAACCTTATGGGGAAGTAAGGTGGAGTAATTGAGAGTGAGTCAATTGTTATACTGAAGGCACCAAGAGCCCATTGAAATCTTAGAAATAGTAAAAATCTCATAAGGCCTCTGAGGACTAGACATAAGACAAGAGTTTGGTTTAAAATAGTATAAACTGATTTGTGTTTCCTCGGTGAAATCTCTCTCAACTTTATTATATTTTATCAATCATATTCTTTCTACTTGCTTGGTTTAAATTTATGCTAAAATTTTTAAACACCAAATTCACTCCCTCTTAGGTGATCCAGCTTATTTGCCTATAACTAACAATTTATAGATAAAATCAAATGAAAATGAAGGGCTAAGATTGATTTGGTTACTATTTGATCTAATGGTCTATATTTATTTGTGAAATTTTCTTGCCCACTAAGCCAATTTATGACTTCATCCATGACATCATTTAGGGCCTTGTTTGCCAAAATTTATGGCTAAGATTTGATTGGAAAATTTTCAATCCAATCCGATATTGCCCAGTTATATTTCACAAAAACCATGCTATTTAACAATTCTAATTTTTATAATATTCTAAAATATGTATTATGTACTTAAATTTAATGTCTAGATTTTTCCTACCATTGACATTGTTCAACTAGGTATAAATTTAATTATTGTCCCTTGTGAAATGACTAAATACCCTTGGTCACTATTTTATACTATATTAACCTTAAGGGTAAAATTGTCATTTTATACATCTTTACACTATATTAGAATATATTATGACTCTGGCTAATCATTCATGTATCCCTTTTGACCTTTTAACCATGTCGATATAACCAAAATAACCTCCATTTATCTCTTGTTGTTTAATATTATAACCCAAGGGCATTCTCGTCCTTTCATACTTTTTAGGGTTTTTCTTAACACTGACCCCCATAACCATTGGAGCACATTATTGGGCATTTAAGATGCCAACTTGGGCCTTTGATTAGATCCAACCCTTTTATTGGCTCAATTCTCAAGAAACTTCCATCAACAATATTTATTGGGTATCTTATTTCACCTTAAATTTTATTATAAATTCTATATAACTCCTTTTTGAGTTATGTCCTCTCATAAATTCTTATATAAATTATAAGAATTTCCTGTAAAATCACATCTGATTCTGAGAGATCCAGAAGTTCCTATAATAACCTCCAGACTTTAAAAATTAATATCAATTATTTGGGACTTCAAATCGAATTTCTGAAAAACATGCCTGGCCCAATTACCATTCTCTATATACTGATAAAATTTGAAACATAAATTTGTTTAGGCAATTTTGGGTCTCTTCTTGCTCAACTTCTTTATAATTACAATTTTGTCCCTGAATTTGGCAAAATACACTTTAGTCCCTGAATTTGTCAAATTCCACTTTAGTCCCTTACTATACTTTTTATAATTACACTTTATGACTCATAACTTATCTCTATATTTATTTTAGACCTTGAGACTTTTCTAATTTTTATTATTTTAAATTTAAGTCCTTGAACTTTCACTATTTGCAATTTAGTCCATGAACTTTCTTTATTTATAGTTTAGTCCTTGAACTTTTACTATTTATAGTTTAACCCCTGAACACCTTTTGTATAATTCTAGGACTTACGTTTAAAGGGGCCTGATAACTTATCTATTTTAGGCTACTTTTCTAGGATTTTGGGCCTAAAAAAATTAGGTTATGACATTTATTTTTTCCTTAAATAAATTTCGTCCTCAAAATTTAACTCGTACCTTAGTCAAATAACTTTGCGTATATCTTTTTTTTTGTTTCATGACTAATGTTCAATATCTTTACAAATTTATATTCTTCTATCTCAGAGTATAATGACTTTCTTTTAACATTAATGGAGTAGAGGAACTTCTTGTCTACTTTAAATGACTAGCCATATTTCCTTAGCAACTCAATCGGACTTGAGGTCTGGTTATGTAAACCAAACATCATCTTTCTTTTGCTTTACTCAATTTAGTCTCTATACTGAACTTAAGAGCAGTGTTTATTTCTTTCAAACATAACCTTTCAGAAATTTGATGTATTTCTGGAGTCCCTATTATTTATCATATTTCTTATCTCATTAAATGTTTTATTAAATGTTTCTCTTTATATATATATCGAGATACCATAAGTCTAACACTTTATTTGACATACAACTTTGATAATTTCTCAAGAGAATCTTGCTTTTATGCTTATCTAATTTTCTCATGAACCAAAGTTATAATCTAAATATTCCCTCTTAGATCCTTTGTTTTTGGATCTGCTGTACATGTTTTGATCCCTTGTCTTTATAAATTTTCCTGATTTTTCTTAACTTTTCTCGTCATCATACATACCTTTGTGCATTTTTACCAACTCTTTTTGGCATTTGCAACTTTTCTTATCACTTCTCAGGGTCATCCATCATTGACCTAATATGGCAAGAGCATGCTTAACTGAAAAGTGTAGATAAAAATCTAACGCACTATTCTAACAGGCTTCCACCCTAGTACTTTACTGTCTTATACTCTCTCTCTTGGGTCTATCTAGCTCTCATTCTATTTAGTCTCATCTTAGGAATCTATATGCATTTACTTGATTCCTTATTATTCCATAGGGGTGCTCTTCTTCTCTTTCTTAGGCACACTATCTCTAGATTTATGAATACATTGTACTCAAAACTGAACATTTTAAATCTATTAATTTTAATTCCTTCTTTGTGCAAGAGCATTATGAGTTTAATCCATATAATAAAATCATAGGGGAAAATGTTATGAGTACTCTCTCTATATGAGTTAACCAATTCGTGAGGCTTTCCTTCCTTAACCTTATCCTTAGTAATTATCTTTACAAAGAAATACTACACTATACTCACAAATTCATGGCTCATTCCTTTCCTTAGGTTAGGTCTACTGCGACCTTTGTAAGCTTCTTCAGATCTAATTATAACCCTAAAACTCTGTATAAGCCATGCTAGGATCTAACTGTAATCCTCCACAGTTTACTGTGATTCCATCTTTTATATAACTACATGTGATGATTTATGCATGTGTACATAGATGAGGAACTAAGATCACCAAGTCACGCAAGAAAAGATGAAGTTTGCTCATTGAAAAGGATAGACATGGAATGGAATGAGATGGTAGAGAATAAAATGAACAAATAGATTTTTGTAAGATAATGCTAATAAAATGATAAAAAGGTTGGAATAAGAATTGATATGTATGAGATAACGAATCTATATTCCCAGTTTCTAGGAAATGATTATTGCCATAGGTTTAGGGTTTAAATCAAATTCATTGTGAAATTGTTGAAAATGAACTGAAAAAAAATCTTTATCTCGCATATTAATATCAGAAGTTTGACACCTAGTTTTCATTCTCTGATGAGTTTTAAGGCAAATTATTATGTGCACGCAAACATCTAATCATGTCGATTGGAAATCATGAAGAGATTTGTTTGGAAGTATTGCCCATTCTCTCGCTGTTCTTCAGTGATATAATAACTTACATAAGATAATAATAATGAAATTGTTCTTTCTTTCTTTTTTTTATTTCTTCTGTTTTAACTTCTGTGAAGTTTCAGCGTGTGTTTTTTAAACTTAAAAATTACAAATCAAAAACAAATGAGAGATCTACTGAATGCGATCTTCTCTCATAACACAGCAATTAGGGTGTGGTTCATGCATAATTTCACAGGGTGCTTACATAACAGTAATTGCCCAATTTGAGTAGATCATATTCCTTATTTCATTAATCTCAACCCAAAGGGTGATTTAAACTTCCATCCGCCATTATCAATTGAATAGCTTCCAAAGAATCAGTATAAGAAGAACCTTGGTAAAACCTTTTTGCTTACAGCAGATTTGAATGCTAGTGAGCAGGCCAAGTAGCTCAACAGAAGTTGAAGGGATGAACCCCAGTTTCCTTTGAAATTCCAGAATCCAATCTCCGTTTGAATTTCTGATCATGTCTTAACATGCAACATGCCACTCTGTGTGTGTGTTTGATTCTCTGTTCGCACTCTTCAAATGCATGCAAAAGGAGAAGCATATATTGAGTTTTTATAGAATACATGTTTGAAGCTTTCCTAAAGTCAATACAAACACGGCCCTACTAACAGTCTTCCCAAAATTTCATGATAGATGTTCTGGGCACTTCGTAACTATAAACTGCAATACTCAAACACATCAAGTAGAGTTGTTAATCAAAACTATTCGGAGTTTGATGTTAAATTAGCAAGCTATCATTAAAATATTCTCTCAGAATTAGGGACTGACATTGAGCAACAGTCCACCCACACAATTGATGTCGGTTACCTTGCCAAAAGGCTACTACTATCAAATACTGAAAGCATTAAAAGCTATCTAGACTGATATAATATTTATTCTAAAACAAATTCTTGTTAATATTATAAACAATTTAAAATCCACTTGTCCTGATTTGATTGGATAAAAAGTAAATTAAACATATAAGGCTAAATACCTAAGCTTTCTCCTTATGGATATTAATCTTCCCATAATCCAATTCAGAGCAACATAAAATTGAATGATAACCAAATCCCAGTAGAAGAGGAAAATAGAGAAGCTATGCTTAAGCCTGAATCTGAAAGGCGAAATAGCCTGCCAATATGATCCCTTTCATCAGTTTAGACATGGAAAGCAACTGAAACAATAAAACCCAAGCCATAAAACTTAATAACTAAATCAGACAGAAAATTTCAGTGTGATAGTTACCACCATCAAGCCTCCAAGATTAGAGCATGAGAGAAGCAGTGAGAAAGATAGCCTTGAAAAAATTATGGCTGCAATTTCTTCCCTTATGTAAGAAATCTTCCTCTAAAGAGGAATATGTTAAATAGGGTTGACATAAGCCATGGAAGAGGAAAATCGTCAATATGGCCCATAATCCATGCTAATTTCACAGATAAGAAATATAATAATCATAAAACTCCTATCTAGCAACAAAGAGGTATATAATCTTAAGAAAAACTCACCGACAGAATCTTATGATTTATAGCACCAAGACACCTCTATGTGTAAATTCCATGTTATGTTGATGATAAATTATTTGAAAGATAGCAATTCAAATTAGTTTTTAACTTAGCATATTTTTCAATAATATTATTGATAAGAATGTTTATCAATAAGTCCTTTAATAAATAAGAAGAAAATTATATTATGGAAAACTATTTTACAAAAGAAATTTTTCAAAACTTTGTTAGAAAAGGGTATTTATCAAAAAGGATTTCGATAAAAGTATTTAAATTTAGTTTGTGAAACTTGCGAAAAAGTATTTATCAAATGATTAATCAATAAAAGCATTTATCGATAAAGACTACGGTAAATATAGTCAGTTAACTTACCTTCTGAACTCTAGTCTATTTTCAAAGGAATTTATTGAAGCTTTATCAATCAATAAGGCAATTTATCGATAAGATATTTAAAAAATTTAGACGAATTGTGATAAAGTCTTGTTCAAACTTTATTTATTGAAGTATTAACTGATAAGACAGTTTATCGATAAACACTTCGATAAAGAGAGAAAATTTTAGTTTAAATCAAAACTATGAAACTATTAAATCATTTTGACAACTTTTGAATTTTATGACTTGCTTTTGAAAATGATTTATGAAATCCTATTTGAATATATATTACATATGAGATAAGATTAAACATCATTTGAAAATTTATTCATTGTTTTTCAGGTATTTATTGATAAACTATTTGATAAGTCTATTTATCGAAGAATACTTCGATAAATTAGCTATACTAGTACGTTTTGAAACATTTTCGATAAGTCTAAAAGTTTATGTTATTAAAAGGTCATTTTTCAAAAGACATTTCAATAAAACTATTTATAGAAGTATTATTTGATAAGAACTAATATTTTCAATATGATATGTTTAATATTTATCAAAAAAAATTCGATAAACATTTCAATAAATTTAATTATTTTTCAAAAATATTTTCAAACCATACTTTAACATACTTGATCTTTCGATTTAAAACATTATTAATCAATTGATATATGCCTAAACTCTTTATATATCCTTTATAAAATATATTTCCAGATCATTTATAGGTAAAAATAAGATCAAACAAATAAATTCATCAAAAAGCAAAATATGTCGTAACGCATCATTTAGCAACCAACATCTCTATTCTTCAAGGACTACTTCAATGGCTATCGAACAGATATTCAAACAAGTCAACTAAAAGAAGCTGAAGAAAATACTGGAGTCAAGATGCATGATGATGCACAATAAACATGAACGAACAATATTACTAAAGCATTTATTATTATGTTTATTGTTACTCTATTTTACTATGTTTCACGTTCTCTAATAAAGCATATTAATCCTTTGAGAGAGAACCTTAAAGAGTTTAATATTTAGTATTTATCATCATTACTCTAGTAAAAAGAGAGTTAGAAATTTTTATTCTTTATCTCAGATACTCAAGAGTGAGACTCTTGAGTAGAATTATAATCTTACGGGAAATAAAGGAAGTGAGAGAAGCATTTTTTTGTTCTTGTATTGAGGCACCAAGAGCCAGTTAATCTTAAAAAATAGTGGAACCCTTACAAGGAGTTATGAGGATTGAATATAAGTCAAGTGGTTAGATCGGTGATATATTTTCTAACTCAATCTTTGTTTTTTTATTTAATTTTTAAAATTTCAATTTCACTCAATTCACTCTCTCTTACGTAAAACAACGGTTCTGACACCATGAGTCATACCATCTTTGTGTACCGTTTCAAAAATAGGCCAAGTTTGCTGAAACAAAAGTTTAATAACCAACTATTATATACCAAAAACAGTTTAACTAGGTCTCGAGTAGAGTAACATTCTCTTTTAGAATCCAACAGACAGGTTTCATTCATTTTTCATTCTCATTTCTGGCTACTTCACTTGGACGGAGGCACAGATGGATGTCACATGAAGGGCATGCTTCATAAAAGATGTATGGTGTCATCATTGGAATATATGAAGCTATATCCAACTCCGATTACAATATCATAACTACAAAATTATAATATTAAATTTAAATGTGTAGTAGAAATGACAATGTGCATATATAATAATAAACAGACACATTTGCCATTAACTTTGTTGCCTTTCTTCATAACAATGTCAAGAAATTCAAATATGAAAAATTGAGATGCACATTGAACCCACTAGCCTCCTCTCAAAAAAGAACCCAAAAAAACAACAAAAAGTAAATAAAAAACCATACAAGGGAAAGAAAAAGAGAACTTTGTAAATATAGTAAATTAACCTATGAAAGCCGTCAATGTTGCTTTTAACATTTTTGTCTGTCAGAGGTATTCCTGTCAGGCCAATCAAGGAACTTGTACCCATTTAGTGAAGGTGGTAAATAGTTCTGGGTCAAAGTGGGATTATCAGGAGTATATATGTATCCCTTCCCGTAGCCAATTTCCTTCATTAGTTTAGTTGGTGCATTTCTTAGATGAAGAGGCACTCCCTCATTCTGTCCAGCTGATTCCTTGACAACCTTCTGAGCAGCTTGTATTGCTCGATATACAGCAATCGACTTAGGAGCTAAGGCCAAATAAGCAACACACTGTGCAAGAATCACATTGCACTCAGGCATGCCCAAGAAGTGGCAGGCTTGGTAACAGCAAACAGCCTGATTCAGAGCAGATGGATCAGCCAACCCAATGTCTTCACTCGCAAACCTTATCAATCTCCGTGCAATGTATAGAGGCTCTTCACCTCCTTCCAACATTCTTGCCAGCCAATAAATTGCCGCATCAGCATCACTTCCCCTCATTGATTTGTGCAGCGCGCTAATTAGATTATAGTGCTGTTCCCCAGCTTTATCATAAGCAAGGTGCTTGCACTGAAGCGCCTCTTTTGCATCATCCAGGGTAATAATATTAAGAAACGGACCAGCTCTATTTTCTTGGTTTATCTCACCATCCATGCCTTCTATTTCTTTGACATCCTTGGATTTCTTATCATCTTGTGACCGAGCAGCTGCTGTCACAGCTGCAATCTCCAATGAATTCAATGCCACCCGAGAATCACCATCACAAGTGTTGGCTATCAAACTAATTACATCTTCAGCAACATCAACTTGAAAACCAATGCTTTGCACCAATCCTTTGTCCAGATTATTCACAGCCCTCTTTAGAATCATCTCAACATGGTGGGGTTTCAAGGGGTTTAGGGTGAGAACACGACAACGAGACAGCAATGGCGTAATCAAATGGAAAGAAGGGTTTTCAGTAGTGGCCCCAACGAAGACAATACTTCCATCTTCAATAACCGGCAAAAAAGAGTCCTGTTGAGACTTGTTAAACCTGTGAACCTCATCCACAAAAAGAACAGTTCTTTGATTACACTTAACTCTCAATTTCCTAGCCTCATCAACGGCATCTCTCACATCTTTAACACCACTAGTCACAGCAGATAACGAAACAAAGCGATAAGAGGGGCTTTGTTGTTTCTGAGAAGAACTTGCGGAATTAACAATGGCTTTAGCAATAGACGTCTTACCTGTACCAGGAGGACCCCAGAAGATGATGGAAGGAAGACGGCCATGTTTAATTGCGGAGCGAAGGAGGGAGTTAGAAGCAACCAAATGGTCCTGACCAATAACATCATCAATGGTTCTGGGACGCATTCGCTCATATAAGGGCTCATGGGGTTTGGCATTAGAAGCATTATCAGCACTCTTGCGACCACGAAAATGATTCAGAAAGACCGGAGAAGTGGGTTTGGAGTTAGATGGTGAAAATTTCAGACGTTTGGAAGACGGATTAACGTTTGGGGTTGATTCTTCTAAATCTAAATCTGCGTCTTCTTGTTCTTCTGGTTGAATTGCTTGTGGTGAGGATGTGACTGTAGAAACCGGTTTGGATTGAAACTGAAAAAAGCGATCAAGTTTGGGCTGAACTGGAGAAGGGTTTGAGTTAGAAGAAGTGGCTTCGTGGTTTAAGATCCATTCGGTGGCTTTAATGGTGGATTTGCCGCCAGTAGCAGCTAGGGCTTGGGCTGCTAACTCATCGGGAAAACCCATGCTCAAAAGCTGTTGCATCTCCATCGCTTGAAGGAGCTTCTTGCCTCGCCTCGCCTCTGTTCGTTGGTCAGACTCAATCCATCCGAGTCTTATATCTTTCTTTTGCTATTTTAGAAGGAGCAGTGTTTTAAATTCAATATTTGGGTTTTAAGCTTGAAACTTGAAAGCTGAAAATGGATCGGAATTTTATTTTCAGGTAAATGGTATTATTGGCTTCTCCATATCTTCAAGGGAAAGACAAAAAAAAAATTATTTAAATTTTAAAAAGATAAATTAGATTTCTAAATATTGAAAATAATAAATTGGGTTTCCAGGAAGTCCAATCTATCATTTGTAAATTTGTGTACAAAGACCAAATTACCCTTCACTTTCCTAATATTTTGACAATATAATTTATAAGTTTGCTAATGATATTTATAATTCTGACAATAATATTTACAACTCTTATAATAGTATTTATAACTTTGACAATAGTATTTGTAATTTTGACAATTGTGTTTGTAACTTTGATAATAGTATTTGTAGCTTTGACAATGGTGTTTGTAACTTTGCCAATGATATTTGTAACTCTTATAGTGGTATTTATAATTTTAATAATGATATTTACAACTCCCGCAATGGTATTTATAACTCCCATAATAGAGAAGAAGCAACTTTGACAATACGATTTATAACTTTACCAATGGTATTTATAACTCTGACAATAGTATTTGCAACTGGGAGAAATCTAATTTTAACAATTGGGAGAAATACTAGCTGACACTGTAGGTTCGACTAAGTGGAGTTGTAAATCCCATTATAAGAAGTTATAAATCTTGTAGGTGAAGTTACAAACCCATTTGGTAAAGTTGCAAATCCCCTAGGAAAAGTTGTAAATCCCATTGGGAGAGTTACAAATAATATTAGCTAAATTAAACACTAAAATACTGTTGTAAATATCATTCCTTAAGGGAACTTTACAAAAATTGAACATTGAAAAGTGATTAATTAAGTCAGAACATCAGTCGGTCAATGGTTTAAGTTATTACAAATACCATTGCTTCTTTTATGTTGTGAGAGTTATAAATATCATTGCAGGAGTTACAAATACCATTGGTAAAGTTGAAAATCCCATTATGGAAGTGGCAAATACTATGAGTTATAAATACGATTGATAAACTTGCTAATACTATTGGCAAAGCTATAAATACTATTGTGGGAGTTGCAAATAATATTGGCAAAGTTATTAATCCCATTGACAAAGTTACTTCTTCTCTATTGTGGGAGTTACAAATACCATTGCTAGAGTTGTAAATATCATTGTTAAAATTGCAAATACCACTATGGGAGTTATAAATACCATTGGTAAAGTTGCAAACAACATTATTAAAGCTACAAATACTATTGTCAAAGTTACAAACACCATTGTCAAAAATGCAAATACTATTATCAAAATTATAAATACTATTATAGGAGTTGCAAATATTATTGTCAGAGTTGTAAATATCATTAGCAAACTTGTAAATCGTATTGTCAAAACATTGGGAAAGTTAAGGGTAATTTAGTCTTTGCACACAAATTTGAAATGACAGATTGAGCCTCCTGCCCAATCTATCATTTTCAATATTTAGAAACCCAATTTATCCTTTTGAAATTTAAATAGACTTTTTTTTATCTTTTTTCCTATCTTCAATTTTTATTCCCTTATTCACAAGATATAAGTCCAGTTTTCAACTTTTTTTTTATTTCAAAATATATGGCCAAATTTTTTTTAAAAAAATGCAAGTGTTGTTTGATATTAAGGAAAATCCCACTAATAAAATACCTTTTGATTGACCACACACAAATATATATGTATAACAAACAAATACATTATTTAAATTAAATATGACTAAGTGTGTGTTTGGTTTATAAAAAAACGTGTTTATAATTTGGGTCAAAAAACATCCAAACACTCATGGAAGTTCTATAATTAATTATGGGACAAATCTATAGTTTTCTTTGTTCAAACTATAGTTTTCTAAAAGCTAATCTAATTATCCTTTTTTAGATTCTCAATGTAAAATGATATTTTGCCCTTATAAATTTTTGTCTTCTCTACCTTTTTATCTTATGTCTTTTTTTATAATTTACCTATAAAAAATTATTTTTATAACAACAATCTAAATATTTATTTATTTAAAATTATTTTTTATACAAAATATATTTTATAAAAAAATATTTTATAATCATTTTTTTCTAGAATCTAGAGAAGATAAACCAAATACACCCTAAGCATAGATTAGACTAATATAATTTCCCCTTATTGGCCATTGAAGTCAAGCCTTGCTTCCCATCACCAAAGGATCAAAAACTTAGCCACACATCACCTCAACCAAATTTCAATCTGTCTCTGAGGTTACAGCCATGATGGATGACCAAAATTGGTATGGAAAGGTGTATAATGAGGTTTAATCGGTTTAGAAATGGAAGAATGGTGTTAGAATGGGTGAAAGATGATGATTTTGGGGCTAGGGTTTCATGGAAAATGGAGAGAAAATGATGAACATGTTGAAGACTCAAATTCTAGAGGTTTAGGGTTTCAAAATAGCGATTGAAGAACTGATATGGAAGACAACAGAATCTCCTAGATCAAAACACACCATTTTGCTAATAGCAATCGTTCACTGCAGCGAAGGTGCACTTTTTAGATCTTACAATTTAGTGGATCTCTTGTTTTTGTTGCAATTTGGTCCCTCTAGTCCTTAAATGTTATTTTTTACTTATTTAGTCCTTTGTTGGTATTCATTTGGTCCTCAAATGTCCTTCTCCAAGTACATCCAAAAAAATTAAACTTTTGCAATATGATATATCTTAAAAATTTATGTACTTGGAATTAAATAACAAATGACCATTTTGCTCCTAATTAGCACAATTTAGTGTAAGGTATCATAATCATAATCTAATTACAATTGCATGCAATTGGAGCATAAACCATGACAAAACACCTCAAGATAGCATGAAAAACCATATAAAAGAATGGTTAAATCATGCCAATAAGCCCCTAGAGCTCTAGTGTCAGCCACTGGAATTTTTTAGGATAAGATGGGATTTGATCCCATAACCCCTTAGATCTAAAACAATTTGATGAACATTGAGCACCTAAATCACTTTAATGATCCTCTAGTGTTTAGTATAAGACATAGTTTATAGTGTAATCTTTACTATAAATTAAATCTTATATTAAGGATTGGATGGGTAATATTATACAAAATAATATTATGTAGCTATTAAGTTTGACCACTTGTGATACACTACTGTTGCAACGCAATTTATTACACTTTATTAAATAAATATCTAATGAAATGTAGTAAACTGTGTTACAAAAATAGTAAATGTCCAAAAGAATTTATTTATTTTAAAATGTTTGAGATTTTAAAAAAGTGGTTGTCAGTTATATTACTATTGTGATATATACCCAATAAAGTGTAGTAAATTACATTACAAATATAGTAAATCCATGTGGTGAAACTATTAACACACTTTTGGTAGCGGTTAGTTTCTAGCAGTTATTTTCAGGGGAATCGCTAGAAACTCAGAATTTCTAGCAGTTATTTTCATATTCCCAATTTTCTAATTTAGTGTACATAAAGTCTGTATTCAGTATACATGAATATTAATAAAGGAAAATGTTACAATACAATAGAAGAAAGTGAATAAATTGCCAAAGAAAGGAAGTTTTCATAGTTAAAGTAAAAGTACATAAAGGGCTAAAATGACATTTCAAAAAGTGTAGTAAGTGAATAAAATAAAATTTGATCAAATTTGAGGACTAAAATGTAATTATTGAATTTCAAGGGTAAAAATGTAAATAGTATGAAATACATAAAAGTTCAGGACCTAAATGTTATTTTTGGAAAAGATTAGGGCAGATTTTTAAATCCATGATTTGAAGGTAGGGTCAGATAGGGGAAAATTTCCTTGTTAATTTCAACAAATGTAGGATTTTTATTTGAGGTCATGATAAATTGATATAATTTTCTAAATAATTGAATATTTATAAATTATTTTAAAATAATAACTGGATTAGATATCTAGTAAAAATTAAATATTCATGAATAGAAAATTATGCAGAAAAAGATAGGGGAGTAGTACACAGAAGTATCCAAAAAAGTACAAAATAATGAAAATGTCCTTATGTTATAATAATGAACAAGAGATTAATGGAGCGCATTTTGGCCATTAGACCACTGTCAAAAGGTCAAAGAGGGACACAGGAGTACTTGACTAGAGTCATAAAATATTATGATGAAGTGTAAAATGACAATTATGCCCGTAGGGTTAATATAGTGTAAAGTAATGAACTAAGGGCATTTTAGTTATTTTTAAATGACAATAATTAAATTTATACCCAGTCTAACAATATCAATGGTAAGAAAAAAATCAGATACTATATTTAATGACAGAATACATATTTTAGAATATTACAAAATTATAATTATAAAAAAGTTTGGTTTTGTGAAATCAGACTGGACTGGTACTGGATTGGACTATAATTTGTCCAATCAGCTTTCTACCCTAAATTGCACCAAAAAAGACCCTAAATGATGTCATCAAGTGGCTTGGTAGGCAAGTCAAGATTAAGAGCAAATATTGGCCATTGGATCAAATAGTGCACAAAGTAATTTTAGCCATTGATTTATCAATGAATTTATCTATAAATACCCCCTCATTTCAGACCAATTTTTCAACACTGAGAACCATAGGAAACCTTTGCCAAAATTTATTTTGAGCAATTGAAAAGCATACAAACTTGGAGCAAAAAGCAAGATAATTACTTCCTTTAATCTTGGACTTTTTTATGGAAACATTGCTCTTAGATTTAAGTCATTTTATTGGAAATATTTCCCTCATAAGTTCTACTAGACGTGCTTCCCTAATATGGAAGAAGTATGAACTTTATGTTAAGTATACGTTAGAGAAGTTTAAATAAGCTAGAATCAAGTAGTATTAGTTTGGAAATTCAAGTATGCATGCAATTAGGGTTTTATGTTCTTGGCTGCCACTGTGTAGAATACTATTCATATGTGGGAATTTTATGATTTTAATTCTTCCAATGTATTTAAAATGAAAAATTGTGTGGGTAAATTAGAGAAACAAGTATTGGAAGGAGTTGAAATTTTGAAATTATAACCTCATATTTGGATTCTAAAAGAAAACTTATGTGGAAATGGACCTTGAGGATTTATTTTGAAAGAGTGGGAGTATAAGACATAAAATGGACAAAGAATTGAACCTAGTGAAAACCTAATCTTTGAATTATATTGGAATCAATTTATAACTTGTCATTGCTTTGTAATTCTGAGGTTTGGACATTTGTTTGGAAAGAATACCACCTTAAGAAGAGATTGACAAGGATAGTATAAGATGTTGCAATAATACCTAAATATAATGTTATTATTTTTTGATTTCATGCTTGCTTGTTAATTGTATTTTTGGTTGAGGAAAGGAATAATGTTATGATAATGATGACAATGATGATGACGGATGAATAGATGCAACTCCTTGCTATTTATGCCAATATGCATGTTAGAGATTGATTATATATGTGTTAGAAAACGTCCCTAGTGGCCAATCATTATCTTATGAACATTATTGATTTATAAATTTATTAATTGTGTTATCATATTATTTGCATGTTTATTGTGATGACCATCCTTGGATAATTCATGATCTTATCCTAAATGTCCCTGGTCGGTCATCTATGTGGGAGCAGAGATGAAATAAGGCTAGTATGACTTTGAAGATGTATAGAGATATAAATCAAAGTCATAGGCACATGTAAGAGTACAAGGTGTTGGACCGACCCACTATGAGAGAGCTGCATGGGTTATGTCATAAGCTTCTCTCATATACAAACCATATCACTATGCCCTTTGACCTGAGATCATCATGGATTCCTACATGACAAACGCTTAGCTTTGACCTAGTCAAAAGTCACTTTTGACCGAGTGATCATAAAGACTATGTTCGGGCTTAGTGATTTTTCATGCGGAGGAATGTGAATGGTCAAGATGGAATTTGTCCCTCACATTCGTAGAGAGATATTACTGGGCCCCTCGATGAGTGAGTTTGAGAAATATATGGCCATACTGTAATGGAAAGGTAGTTCCATTTCTATAGTCAAACTATTCAGGGATCGAGAAAGTAACGGTCAAGAATAGGAGGATGACATTATCCATGCCTCATCCATGACCAAAATATTGCGTGACAGAAGGGACATGTTATGGTTGTATAAAAGGTTACATCGTTTATCGATCCTCATATAATTTGGGTAGTCGTTATATCTTGCTAGAGACCGCTTGCGACTTGTGGGCCAGTATAGCAAATGGCCTACTGCCAACTTCATATGGGCCTACAGGGTCACACACAAAATAGCCCAACATGAGCTATGATGTCCAGATTCATTGAATCTACGACGTGTCCAGATTCAATGAATGATCCAAGGTTGATGTATATATTTATTTATATTTATATTCGTATATATATATAAATTCGTATATATACATTATATATAAGGGATTTATAGGATTTAATTTATAAGGATAAATTAAATCTCTATCATGTTTGAATTTGAAATTCAAATTGATAGGATATCTCATATAAGAGATATTTACAAGATTTAATTTATAAGGATAAATTAAATCTCTATCACGTTTGAATTTGAAATTCAAATTGATAGGATATCTCATATAAGAGATATTTACGAGATTTAATTTATATCTATCACGTTTGAATTTGAAATTCAAATTGACATGATATCTCAAATTTGATTTATAAGAGTAAATCAAATATAGTCCCGCCTTATCTTTATTTTAAATTAAATAAATAGGTGAATTAAATCTATGGGACGGATTTAATATAAATATTATTTATTTAATTAGTTTCTTATCAAATTATACAATATATGATATTGTATTAATTTCGGAATTAATATAGATTAATTCCAAAATCCAATTCGGTTGAAAAAAATGTAGAGCATCCTATATATCTGATTTTAGGAGGTACGTTTTTTGAACAACACATAACACAAAAGGGCGAAGGGAATCTGAAAAAGGTTTGCAGATAAGAAATTGCTGAAGTAGAGACGAAGAGGACGAATTGTTGAGAAGGCCTTGGAGGGATAGGAGACGCTAGCACGTCATTCATGGTTGGAATGCTGTTTGTGTGGATACTAGTAGAGGGAGCTGACCTGAGGCGTCGACTTCTTGCGATCAGAAAGAGAGCACGAGCTGCGGAGAGAAGCTGTGGAGGTCGCTGAGGAACACTCCGTCGACTTCTTGCAATCGAAAGGAGATCACCAGCCGCAGAGAGGAGCTGTGGAAGTCATAGAGGAACATTGAGGGTAATGCTTCTTCCCACCTGACTTAAACACATACGGTAGATCCTGGCAAGGAATGGAAAAATTTTTAAGTTAATTTCCGCTGCGTGTCTTCCAATTCCTTTCAATATGATCATGAAGTAGCTCTTGTATCATGATAACATGTTAGGCATTTAATCAAGCATGCATAATATTATAGTTTGTAAGTTTGCTATTGAGATTTCAATGAAATCTCATTATTTCCATATGAAATAACCATGTTATAGGTGCTAAAACCTTAAATGGAAAATGATTAAATGTGAATGATCGAACTTGTATTATGGTATAATTTGGTTACAAGATTTTTTTAATGCAATATTACACAATGGCATGTATGTAAAGTAAGGCAGTGACTTTATGACATGAAATTTGACATAAATATGGTTAAGATATAGAGTTTTTACATGGACACCAAGAATACCTCAATTTGTTAAGTTTTCAATTTATTATGATTTTTTAAAGTTAGGGATAAAATCTGGAAAGTGGTAATTCTACATGTTTTGAGATAGTAAAGATCAAATGATGTTTTGAAATAGAAAAATAAAAGAATTTGTCCCCAAAATTTTATGAGCTTAAAGAAAATATCTTGAGCTCTAAATCCATATGTAAACATGCCTCATTCTGCAAGCCCATGAGACTTTGGTTACTTGGGAAATATGTCTGGAGTAGTTCTATGAAAAGTATTTTTCTCTTTCTATTCAAGATGAAGAAGAAGTTGAGTTCTTACTTTACTCTAGGGTGAGAAGGGACCCTTTGATGAGTATCTAACGAAGTTTATCTATCTTTCCTATTATTCCACTTACTTGAAGCAAGTCAACAATGAAAGGTGTGCATCAGGAAAGTTAATAAGGGGATTGAACTCAACCCTAAAAGAAATGATTGGTCCTAGATAATTACAAACATTTAATAAAGCAGTAGAGGCTTACCGTATCACTGAGAATAGTCTAAACCACATAATAACAACCCTGGTAACCCCGAACAATGAAAGCCCAGTAGCTAAGTTCAATCCAACAGGGACCTCGAGTCTAGGGAACAATTTTAACAAGAAAAGGAAGAGGCCAAAGTATAGAGAAGGGCTTATGAAAGGAGCAAGCCAAGGAGATACAGACTGCTAGTCTCAGCCAAAGGAATATGAAAAGTGTGGCAATAATCATAAGAAAATGCCATGCTTAGAGGGTCAGAATATGTGCTATATCTATGGCAGACTAGAACATTTTGCCAAGGAGTATTCGTAGAATATTGAGGGGTTGAGACCACAAACATAGGGAAGAGTATTTGCTCTCACTTGAGAGGAGGTACACCAGTCACCTAATATGATACAAGGTATGATTAGAGTAAATGATTTCCTTGTTAATGCTATGTTTGATTCAGATGCCATTCATTCATTCATATCATATAATTGTACTGGCCAATTAGGACTCCCTATTAGTACTCTGACATATAATATATGTGTTTCTACTATTACTGGCTCTAGAGTAATTACTACACTTGCATGTTTGAACTAATTTGTCCAGAATGAGTATTGTTGCACTACATTATACCTGATATGTCATATCCTCAATTTTCTTATCTGATGTATATGTACAGTTTATCTATAATGGATATGAGATTCTTGGAATAACTGTATCAGATTGAGGTAGGAAAGAAAGGGATTAATAACTAAGGAAAGTTCAGGGACCTAAACGCAAATTAGAAATGGTTGGAGGAAAAAAGTTAAAGTAGAAACAAAAGTTGGGTCAAAAGTAGTAATTATCAAAAGTTTAGGGACCTAAATGTAATTAAGCAAAAAGTCAGGGACCTAAATGTAATTATGCGAAAGTTAAACTGAAAAAGGCTAAAAAATGACCGAAATCAGATTAGACCCAAATTTTACCAGTAGATAGACAAAATTATTCCGATCAGTTTAACGTAACACAAAATTTTGATTTGAGGTCCCGATTAATTGATATAAATTCCTGAAATCATAAAAAATTATTACAGTATTTTTTAGACCTCAAAATCAGATGAAACCTTATAGTAAATTCCTATATTTAATATAAGAATTTATAAAATTGACAGAGTCAGAAAAGGAATCTTGTAGAATTTCTACGGGATTTTACTGTTGAATAAAGTACTTGATAAATGTGGTCGGGAGAGGTTCATGGGGAGTTTTGCCAAGAAGATAATGAGCCCATACAAAGGCCCAAATGGTGCCACCATAGGCCCAATAAGGTGATTGGACGTTAAGTAGGCCAGGATCAAGAACAACCCTAGAAAAGTGCAAAATTAAGAAAATGCCCCTATGTAGTCAGATTGTACCAGTGATAGATAGAGGACATTTTGATCATTATGGATAGGCTAAAAATGTCCCATATAGTATAAATATGATTAGTTAGAGCCATTATATGCCCTGAGGAAGTATAAAAAGGGGTAAAATGACAATTATGCCCTTAGGGTTAATATAATGTAAGAGAGGACATCAAGGGTATTTTGATCATTTTCTAAGGGATGGATGACAGATAAATACTCAATCTAACAATGTCAATAGTATGAGAAACCTAGACACTTATTTCTAGGACAGAATATATATTTTGGAATATTATAAAAATTAGGAATAGAAAATAATTTAGTTTTTGTGAAACTGCTCCGATCAGTACCAAACTGGACTGGAATTTTTTCTATTGGTATATTTACCTTTTTTCTAGCCAAACATGGCCTTGTATGATGTCATGCATGGCGTCAAGTTTGTGGCTTCTAGGGCAAGCTTGTTTCAAGACTTAATATGGACCATTAGATTAAATAGTAACTAAATCAATCTTAACCATCCATTTCCACCCAAATTTATCTATAACTACCTCCTCATTTCAGATTCGATTTGGCAACTTTGGGAAACTTAGGGAAACTCTTGCAAAATTTTTATTGAAGCAAGAAAGAAGCACTTAACTTGGAGCAACAAGCAAGGTAACTATCTCCCTTGTTCTTGAGCTTTATTCTAGCAAGCTAGCTCTTGGTTTTAAGAGATTTTTTTGGCCTATTTCCCTTGAGGTTGCTACTAGAAGTGCTATCCACATGTGATAAGAATATGAGTTTTATGTTATGGATAGTTTAGATAAGCTTAAACAAGCTAGAATCAAGTGGTATAAGCTTGGAAATTCAAGTATGCATGTAGTTAGAAGTTTGTGTTCATGGCTGTTATTGTATATGACACTGTTCATATATTGGAATTTTATGATTTTGATGCTTCCGATGAGTTTAAAATGGAAAATTGTGTGGGGATAAAGTAGGAGAACAAGTATTGGAAGCATTGGAATCAAAATGTGAATTTTGGAAAATCAAGGGTTTCACTTCGGTCAAGAACTGCAGCTTGTGATGTGTTTTGATTTTGGAAATTATAGTTTCATATTTTGATTCTACATGGAAAATTATATGAAAATGAACTATGAGAATTTATTTTGGAAAGATGGAAGTATGAAACATAAAATAGAGAAAGAATGGAAGTTAGTGAAAACCTAGTCTTGGAATTGTTTTCAAGTTGAGTTGTAACTTGATATTACTTTGTAATGGCTAGGTTTTGACATTTGTGAAGGAAGAAAATCATCTCAAGAAGAGTTTGACAAGGATAGCTAAGAGGTAGCAAGAATACCTAACTATAGTTTCATGTTTGCTTGTTTGTATGCTTGCTTGTTAGTTATGATGTTTGGTTGAGCATGAGATTGTGTCATCACGTTGGAGATATAAATGATTGTAACTCCTTGCAACTTATGTCATGACAATATGCATGTTAGAGTTTGCTTATGTATTATTATGAAGTATCTCTCATCTCATGATAACATGTTAAGCATCCAATTAATTATGCATGATATTATAGTTTGTATGACTTGCTATTGGGATTTCCATAAAATCTCATTCTTTCCATATGCATAATCATGTCATAGGTGTCATATCCTTAATTTCAACCTCAATTATACTCAATTGGAACCCATTTGGACCAATCATATAACTTTTAACATTAAAAAGATATATTTTCAAAAGTTGGTCTCTCGGGTACTATTCATGCTACTGTTCATTTGGTAATTCCAGAACATGTACCCATCTTTAAAAAATCATAATTAAATGTAGAAAAATCAAAACAAGGTGGTTACAATTTCTAATGAAATATATTTCATTTAAATTTGAAGGAAAATATAAAATTAAGGTTTCCTTGGCCAAATGAAATCAGTTTATTCGTTGAAAATCACTGTTCATTTGGTAAAAACTAAAAGTTCTAGTTTCTTGGCATAACTTCAAAAATTCATTTCTCTTTGGTTACTTGTCCAAATGAGACTTGTTAGCTATGGATTTATAGCTTCAGATGTCCTCTTTAAGCCCACAAAATTTCTTGGAAAAACTCATTCATTTGCCATATGAAATTTGCATCGAAACCTCACTACCTCTAATTACTTTGCATCCATTTGTATATAGACTCCTCACTATACTGAACTTGTGAGTAGTGTCCATTTCTTTCATGTCAAATTCTCTCGAATACTGCAATATTCAGGAGTTTGTGTTAACTACTCATCATACTTCTTAGTATAATCATTTATGACTTATATGAGTATATAACAGAATTCTCTGAACATCGGCAAAACTTTATCTCTCATTTTCATATCATCATACTTCTCATCATCTTTAATAACTCATCATAATACAGAAAGAGGATTTATGTTAGATCTAACATGCATATAGGAGCATATAGGAGCACATAGGACTTATGTCAGAGAGAGGACTCATTTTCGTTGCTTTACTACTAAATAGGAGCACATATTCTAACATGCATAATGCCTGACTAACATATTGTAGGACTACATTCCTGCCCATGAATGCAAAGCTCTAATATTGGAGCTTAAGTATTCCTTCTCTAAATATGCACAACTCTAACACTCAGAGCTTGCACAGCTTTAATACTCAGAGTTTGCACTACTTTAACATTCGGAGCTTTAACATAGTCTATAAACATAACATAATGCCTGGCATTTCATGCAAGGAGTGAAAGCTCTCACTTGCTATTTTATATGCAACTTATCATTCAAACATCTTATCCCTTTTAAAAATAGAGCCTCTCAATCTGTTTACAATGCTAGCTATAAAGCCACTTTATATCGTACTTCTCAATACATATTTCTTATAACATATCTTATTACGTACTCTTCATAGTATTTCTCATTTTGTATCTTTCATGCCATAACATGGCATATCTGGCTATATCATAGTCTATCTTTTAAATCCATTTTATTTGGACTTTACATAAGGGTTCTAGTCTCTTGTTGCTCATAACCCTTTCTAACTTTTCATAGCTCTCTCTTTCATTTTATAAAACTCTGTGCATATATGCTAATTTCTATGGTATTTATACCTTTTTCTATCACTTCCCAGGGGTCACCCATCATTGGACTACTCTTGCCTGAGCACGCTTAACTGAAAAGTGCAGATAAAAATTTGAAGCACTGGTGCTAATAGGCTCCAACCCTAGTACTTTACTATCTTAGACCCATCTTATACTATCTCTCTTGGGACTATCTAGTCTTCTAATCTCTTTATCCTCATCTGGAGGATCTATTTACTTTTCATTCTTATTCTTTGTAATCTTATTGTAAGGATATCTTTATTCTTTTTTCTACCTTAGGAACATCATTATCTATATATTCATAAACATATGTTATTCAAGACTAAAAACTCTAACTCTAATTATTTAGGTCCTGTTGTATGTATGAAGATTTTGAGTTCAGTCCCTAATAGTAATAAGGCTATATGAAATTAGCATCATGGGTACTCTCTCTGTTATGAGTTAACCAACTTGTGAAGCTTCTATACCTTAACTTTTCCTTGGTATTCGTCCTTCCAAAGAAATATTGTACTTATGGCTCATTACTTTCTTGCTATAGGCTTGGTCTACTGTGACCCTCGGGATCTACTGCGATCAACCGTAAGCCATTTTAGGATCTAACTGTGACTATATGAGCCATGCTAGGATCCATTGTAATCCTCCATAATCTATTGTGATTCTATTGTATTGTATTCTCATCTCTAGAAGATCTAAACCAACAGACAAAGTTACAAGGTTAGTCACTTCCATATAGTTGTTAACTCCACAAATAATTCCCCAAAAATGATCACAGAAGCCAATATTATCTATTAGGACTTTACTCATTTCCTCTATCACTCAGGAACTTCATATATCATTCTCATTTTTTATAACTTTACTATATCCAATATTGCAGAGAGTTACAGAGGCTTTATCATGCACACATCTATCATCATCTATTCATCTCATATGAAGGATATTACTCTCTCTTGGTTTCATTTCAAAAGTAATCTTACTCTATTTCAAGAGCAATCTAGCTCTATTGCAAAAACATTAACTTATATTACTCAGAATCTGCACCTTCTTAGGGCCGTATAATCTTTCATAAATGATTCTCATTCCCTTTTCATATTCATAACATATCATTCATATATCTTACCCTTACTAAAGGGATATATCCTGAGTATCGTAATCATTATTTGCATATTCATTATTAATCCTCATCGTTAATCTCATTCTCTATCTCATTGACTATCATTGCTTGATCATAAATTCTTATTCTATTCTTTGAAAATTATCACTTTTGGCCCAACTTTTGTTTCTACGTTAACTTTTTGCCTTCAATATTTTCTAATTTACGTTTTAGTCATTCTCTTTCTTCAAGACTCATGTAACCTTTATCATTTCTTCTAATCTTCGTCATAATCCTTTCCAAACCTCTTTTCACTATCAGTATTATACAGATAGGGAAAAATTAGGATATAACATTTCTACCCCCTTAAAATAAATTTCGTCCTCAAAATTTACTTGGCACCTTAGTCATAAAGAAGAAAAGAGATCTACCTAAGATTGTTGACTAAGGTGCCAAGTAAATTTTGAGGATGAAATTTATTTTAAGGGGGTAGAAATATCATATCCTAATTTTTTTTCTATTTGTATAATACTGATAGTGGAAAAAGGTTTGAAAAGGATTATGATGAAGATCATAAAAAATGATAAAGGTTAGATGAGTCTTGAAGAAAAAGAAGGACTAAAACGTAAATTAGAAAATGTTGAAGGCAAAAAGTTAAAGTAGAAATAAAAGTTGGGCCAAAAGTAGTAATTTCCAAAAGTTAAAGGACTTAAATGTAATTAAGTAAAAAGTTCAAGAGCAAAATTGTAATTATGGAAAGGTTAGCCCGAAAAGGGCTAGAACTGCCCGAAAGTATTTCAGTCCTATATTCCATCAGTAAATAGAGGAAGATACACTGGTTAATCTAGCATGATACATAAATTTTATTAGGGCTCCAGACAGCAAATATTTATTTGATAGTCTGAAAGTTATTTAAAATTTTATCAAATTTCATGGACTTCAGATATAAGTGAGGGAATTACAGGAAAGTGTGCCCTACAGTGTCAAATATCATGGATCTAACAAAACCTCAGAAGTTCTGTATAAAAAGTTATTCCCATATTAGTGAATTTTGACGGGAGTTTGAAAACACCTATGATCCGATAATGGAACTTATTGGTATGTAAGCCTGGATAGAATGAGATCAGATGACCTCATATATAGGCCCATGATGATGCCAAGGAGGGCCCAAAACCTAGGGTACCAGTTTATCAATAGAAGGGGCCAGTGTTTAGAAAAAGTGTAAAATTACGAGAATGCCCTTGGATGCCCAGATTATACCGTGATGAATGGAGGGCATTTTGGTTATCTGGGACAGGCTAAAAATGTGTCACATGGTATAAATATGATTAGTTGAGCCAGGATATGCCCTAAGGCAGTACAAAGAGGGGTAAAATGATAATTATGCCCTTAGGGTTAATGTAGTACAAGAAAGGACACCAAAAGTATTTTGGTCATTTTCCAAGGGATGGATAACATATAAATATTCAGTATAACCATGGCAATGGTATGAGAAGCCTATACATAGATTTCTAGGACAAAATACATATCCTGGAACATTATAAAATTAGGAACAGAAAACAGTCCGGTTGTTGTGAAACGGCTCCGATCGGTACCGGATTGGACTAGAATTTTTCCAGAGGCTTCCTTACATGAGAATTTTGCCACATACCCCCATAAGGTGTCCCATGAGTTGTCCCTTATGATGTCATAATTATTCTTTTTAGAAAAAGTTAAATCCAAGATTAAGTGTGGGCCTTTAGATCAAATAGTGCACAAAGTAATCTTGGCCATTGATTTTCCATGATTTTTTCTATAAATACCTCCTCAAATCTGGTCCAAACTGTGAGCTTGTGATATCTTGGGGAAACTCATGCAAAATGGAAATTCAAGCCAAGACAAAGAAGATTCAAGGTTCCAAAGTTCAAGCAAGCTAGAGATTAAGGGTAAGCAATCTATCCTAGCTTATTTTCTTTTGATTTGGGAGCTTGAACTTAGGGTTTTCATGAGAGAAAAGTTGAGTTTTCTCTAAGGTGTTGTGCTGCCCAAAAACCTTGGATGAAAGGGAAAAGAAGAAATTAAAGTTAGAGACATATGATTGAAGCTTAAACAAGCTAGTTAAGTGATTGGTTGTTGAATCAAGTTGATATTCTTGACTTTGCCATGAGTGAACCTATTTTGTATGCACTGTTCATGATGGAAGGAAATGGAATTTCAATGATTTAATGCTTCCATTAAATTTATATGATGATTTTGTATAGGATTGGAAAGGTTTTGAACCTTGGAAGCATTGAAATTTTAAGATTGTAGTTTTTAAATCCTTCTCTCTCACTGTTCACATGCATGAACAGTGATTGAATTTTATGATTTTGATGCTTCCAATGGTTTTAAAATGAAAAATTTCATGGGATAAAGTAGAGAAACTAGTATGGGAAGCATAGAATCAAAATGAGAATTTTTGAAAGAATTGTATGCATATGTTCAGTTCTGTGCAGCAGGCCATGCAGGAGTTGGAATTTCATTATTCTAAGCTCATAGATGGATTCAAAAGATGAAATTGTGTAGGGTAAAGTTAAGACATCAATTTATTCAAAGGCCAAGTCCAGTAGTTAAGATTAAGGAAAATAAGTGAGCTTAATGTTCAAGAGGAAGTTATGTTAGTTAAAGTGAGTTTAATGCTCAAGGAAATTAGATGATGATGGATGAATGGTTATGTGATGTTAGGGATTGATTGATATGCTCCAAAAGAGGCAGCCACATATCCAAGAGAAGTGAGAAGAAAGAAGCAAACTAAAGTGAAAGAAATCAAGTATATGAGGTAGTAAACTTATCCTAAACTTGTATGCATTGAATGTTTTGCTTGAATGTGCTATGGCTTTATTGAATTGTGTTGAATATGTGCTTATGTATGAAGCTCTATTTCTATGATTACTTTGGCCAATTGTATTTCATATGTTACATGGAAGCATGCACATTATACAATGTTAACACTTTCACAAGCAAGCACAAGTATCTATATTAATGTATGCATTGTTTAGTAATGTTTGCTACTGAGATTTCCCCAGAAATCTCATTCCTTTTCATGTAAACCCAATCCCATAGGTTTGTGAATAATGAAAGAGGATGATGAAGTATGAAGAAAAGCTAGGGATTGGATGGTATATATGTTATGTAAATGTGTAATGTTGCTGTATGACCAATATAAGTAGTGATGGTCATGGTGTAAAGAAAAATAGTAAATGATGGTATAAATGTATGAAACTTTACAGACATTTAGATGACATGCCAAGATTCGTTTTGACATAAAGAATGTCTTATTTTGACCTCTTTACAAAGAGAACTAATTTTCCAAAGTAAGGGACTAGAATCTGTTTCTAGAATTTTTGACCAAATGAACAGTAAATTTTTGTGAATAAACTGTATTAATTGGCGAGTCATTTGGTCTAGAAATTATTTTGTCCTTAAATTTCAAGATGTTATCTTCACGTAGCTTTCTGAACCACTTTATTTTGATTTTTTTAGAATTAATTATGATTTTTTGAAGTTCATTGCGTAATCTGCAATACCATATGAACAGTAACCTGAGAAAGAGTAAAATTTTAGATTTGGCTAATAGACTTCCAAGGTATTGTAAGTGGTTCTAAATACTACTGATTGGTCCCTAAGACGTATGAAAGTAAGGATGCTACAATTTTAATGGCAATATTTCACTCATAAGTGCTGCTAGACGTGCTTCCGTAGTATAGAAGAATTATGAATTTTATGTTATGTATAAGTTAGATAAGATTAAACAAGATATAATCAAGTAGTATTAGCTAGAAAATTCAAGTATGCATGCAATTAGGGTTTTATGTTCTTGGATGCCACTATACATAACACTATTCATATATGGAAATTTCATGATTTTGATACTTCCAATGTGTTTAAAATGAAATATTATGTGGGGTAAAGTAGAGAAACAAGTATTATAAACATTGAAATCAAAATGAAAACTTTTAGAAAATAAAGAGGGTATATTATGTTATATACATAAAGTGGGGAAGGAGTTGAATTTTGAAATTCTAACCTCATATTTGGATTCAATATAAAAACTTATGTGGAAATGGACCTTGAGGATTTATTTTGAAAGAGCACAAGTATAAAACATAAAATGGACAAAGAATAGAACCTAGTGAAAACCTAGTCTTTGAATTGTATTGTTAACAAGTTATAAATTTCTTTCTAATTCCTAGGTTTGGATATTTGTTTGGAAAGAAGACCACCTCAAGAAGAGCTTCACAAGGATAGCATAAGAGGTACCAAGAATATCTAACTATAGTATTATTATTTGTTTGATTTCATGCTTGCTTGTTAATTGTGATATTTGGTTGAGGAAAGGAATGATGTTATGATGATGATGAAGATGGATGAATGGATAAAACACCTTGTTATATATGTCATGCCAATATGCATGTTAGATATTGCTTATATATGATCATGAAGTAGCTCCTATATATGATAACATGTTATGACTTTAATCAAGCATGTATGATATTATAGTTTTGTATGCCTTGCTATTGAGATTTCAATGAAATCTCATTCTTTTCATATGAATAACCATGTTATAGGTGCTAGAACTTCAAGGGGAAAATGATTAAATGTGAAGGAATGAACTGGTATTATGTTATAATTTGGTTACAATACATGTATGTAATGTAAAGTAGTAACCTTATGAGTAGTTTTCAATGCCTTAAAGTATGAGTTATTACTTGAAATTTACCATGAATATGGTTAAGATATATAGATTCTATATGGATGCCAAGAACACCTAAATTTGTTGAGTTTTAACTTTATTATGATCTTTTAAAAATTTTGAGATAAACTCTAGAAAGTGGTAATTCTACTTGTTTTGAGGCAGTGAGGATAAAGAGATGTTTTGAAATAGCAAACAAAAGATTTTGTCCATGAAATTTTATGAGATTAAAGAACACATATTGAGCTTTAAATCCATATAGAACACGCCTCATTTAGATAAGTGAACGAGGATAAATGAATTTTTGAATTTAAGGTAAGAAAAATAGAATTTTCAGATTTACCAAATGAATAGTGGTTTTTCAACGAACAAAATATATTTGTTTGGACAATGAAACCTCAGTTGTATAATTTTTTCCTCAAAGTTTAATGAAATAGCTTTCAACAGAAGTTTAAACTACTTCATTTTGACTTTTCTAGGTTTGATTATGAATTTTCAAATTTGGGACTATAATCTGGATATACCAAATGAACAGTCCCCACAAATTTAATTATTTGAAAATTTACCTTTTTAAAATGAAAGAGATTTATAAGTTGTTTAAACTATTTCCAATTGAGCGTAATTGAGGGTTAAAATAAGGACATGACAATTATAAGACAATTCGCTATAAATTCCAACCTTTTGACCATATTTTAGCAGTTTAGCATATACAGTTCGAAACTCAGCTTGAGAAAGCTTAAGGTTGATATCATTTCTAGCAATTTTGCAAATCACTAGAAAATTCATGGACATTTCTAGCAGTTTTGACACTTGGCAGGGTTATTAATTGACAATTATTGTTGTTCAGGGTACAATTGCTACAAATGTCTTAAAAACTGTCTAGTTGTTATCCTTATAACCTTTTAGAAATATCCACGATTATCGAGGGGTATAACACATGGTAGGTGGTAGTTCACTTAGGGTTTTCCTTTTTTAGCGATTTTGGGGTCAACCTCTGGAAAATACAAACTTATATATAAATAGTGTTGCCCCCATTTTTACACTTTTAGATAGTTTTGCGGCAGAGCTCTACCGAATTCTTTGTATAAAACATATCTAGATCCAGATCTATAGAGATCTATATATCATATCCAGATCCAGATTAGCGAGCCCATAATGAACCGCGCCATACCCTAAGGCACCAGACTAGCTTTGATATAGAGTTCGAAGGTAACTATTTTATTTATATAAAATTTTTTATATTTAATTCATATATAATTAATTTCTAAATTATACGTTATAGACTTTTAGGGCAATAGATCCATCAGGAGGCTCAATGTTAAAAAACTCTTCATGATTACCAACAGATGTGTGCTTCTACCGCTGAACGATTTGGGCTAACTAACTAGTCGGTAAGCAGTAGACCCTACTACCTATTCATAGATAGGATATGATAAAATAGTAAGTGGATATGATAAAATAGTAAGTGCATTAAAATAATTTATACATTACATTTTCTATTTAATCTACAGAGGGTAAAGATGTGACAAAAGTAAGGGTCACTCCTATATATGATAAGATGTGCCCTTACCTATACATGTTGCATGACATGACTCCTTTGTCATCTAGTGTTGAAGAGATGACGGTATATAATTAATTATATTGATTAATTAAATTATGATAGTTAAGTTTAAATATTCAATATCAATTCGCTTATATGAATTTTGATAGGTCTACATGATTTAGGTGGATACCATGCTTTGGGAGTCATAGGGGTTGGACCCCACTATGTCACTATTGGAGAGCCATAGTTGATCACAGAACCTTGGTTGAGTTAGCTAGATTGGCCTTAGGCCCATACCGAGTATGCTTGCCATATCCCCAAATTTCCTTATCAGGTATATATGTAAAGTTTATATTTAATATATATGAAATTCTATAAGGAAAATGGTGCAAATTAAATTGCAAATAATCAAAATTTCAAGGACTTATGTGTAATTTAGAAAAGTTATAAGGCTAAAATAAAATGTAGAGAAAACTTTTGGGCCATGAAGTGTAACAATAAAAAGTTTAAGGGACCAAAATATAATTTGTTAAAGTTCAGGGGCAAAATTATAATTATGAGGAAGTTGTGCTATAAAAGGCCAGAATTGCCCAGAAATATTATAATCCCAAATTTTACTAGTAAATAGAGAATATAAATTGGGCTAGACATATTTTTTAGAATTTTGATTTGAGGCCCCAGATAATTGATATTAATTTCAAAAGTCTAAAGATTATTACAAGACCTTATGAATTCTTAATTAAATGAAACTTGCTAGGAAATTCCCATAATTAATATAGGAATTGATAGGACACAAAATGTGTGTGGTTTCTATAACATTTTGAGGGTTTTGTGAAAACTTTACTATTTATTTTATACCTGCAATTGTGTTTTTGTGAGAATACATGGTTGTGCTTGGCA
This sequence comes from Leucaena leucocephala, assembly GCA_037074615.1. Classification (NCBI taxonomy): domain Eukaryota; kingdom Viridiplantae; phylum Streptophyta; class Magnoliopsida; order Fabales; family Fabaceae; genus Leucaena; species Leucaena leucocephala. The sequence goes on along the minus strand of CM073516.1, from coordinate 13,519,700 downwards.
ATATGCTAATTTAAGGGTAAAATTGTGAATTAACTCCTTCAAACTGCATATATGTTATTCTTTAGTAACTAGTTGGATTTTTATAGTGAGCTTTGATGTTGAATTATAGGTATTTTAGAGGAGAACCAAGGATTAACGTGAGTAGAAAATAGATCACAAGATAAAAAGAACCAAATCAAGGGTCACAGCCTTTGTGCACTTCAGTCACGACCAAAGTGCCCACAGGTCATGACCTCACTTCTTCTGGGAAGTTCTCCTACATTCACAGGTCATGACCAAAAATAGGATATGATCAAGGCAAAAGAAGAAAAAAAAGTGATGCTACATATTTTTTATTAGGTTATCCTGTCTTTAAAAGGAGAAGGAAGCAGCAGGAGTCGAGAATGCTGGTTTTTTACTTGATACGACAAAGAAGCAGTACTCAAAACATTCTCTCCACACTCTCTCCATAACCTACCCTCATATCTTCTATCATTCATCCTTCCATAATCATTTTACTACTTTCTTCATGTCATCACATCTGAGCAACGATTGCAGCACAGCGGAGTCATGAGAGGCTAAAACTTTAATCTCTTGGTGATGGATCGCACTGGGGAGTTTTCTATTTTAATCTCACCTTTCTTATGATTTGAAATTCCTAGATCTGGGGTTTTTATTTTATGAGTAAGGATTGGATACTAATCGATTATTCTAAAATTAGGTTTTGTAATTGAATTTGGATGATTTGTATGTTGGTTTAATATGAATATTTCAGTTTTAATTTTTGGATAATTGGGCTTTTATCAATGATCATTGCTAACTGATTCGATTGCTTGAAATCTATGGTCATCGATCAATGATCATTCTAGGGCATCTTCATCATCTGATTTAATTACACGCTAAGTGGTTTTTAAACAGTGCATTAGTGGTTTTTGAACTACCTTTGATCAAAGGAGTTTAAGGAATATTAATGTTGTAGACTTAATTAGTCAATTGAGGTTTTATTTAAGACTTAGTGATTTTAAAATTTTCATATCATTCAAAGCAAGGATAGATAGATTTCCATCATCAAGAGTCTTTGATAAACTCATATTTGTAGTGATTTTTATCCCCATTTATCAACATATTGAGTAATTATTAAATAAAATAATATTCAGCGTAGTTGATAATTAATTGATATAAATTTAGTGCTTAAAGTGAACAAATAATCTGTTTATTCTAATTTTCTATCACAGACCAATGCATTAACAAAATGGATTAAGGGAGAATGATAGCTAGACTAAAGGAGTTGATAACATATGATAGCACATGGGCTAGATCTAGGAATTAAGGAACAAATTGCAAGTGGGAGATCATGCATGTGCTAGCACATGGAGGAGTACTGTTCACGCGCACAACACTTATTACACTGTTCATGCACACACACCTCATATGAACTGAATCACATATTTCTGCAGTAGCTCATGCACTCCACATATCATGCATACTATTTTAGCTAACAGTCACACCGTTCACATTTCTTCTATATAACACACACATTAGCATATTCAGGGGATGCATATCACACTGATTTTCACACACTCTAGCTTCTACTCATTCTGATCATTCATCACTTTACATCTATTCTATTCCATTCACGACATCCTTCCATCCTTCTTCTTCTCTATTTCTATTCTACAACTTTCCTTTGTTCTAGTTAATAGAACCAGAGGAAAGTTCTGCAGTTCATCTTGATCTTCTTCTATCATTTTAACCATGACTGTTGCTATGTTTTCTGTTGCTACTGAAGTTTAGATGGCTATACAAGGCTAAGCTGTTGTGCTCTCTTGGAGATGATGCTGAACTAGAATCCTTGAGCTGAAGAGGGGGTTCATTGTGTTTTTAATTTAGGGTTAAATGTATCGAGTTGATATAGTTAATTTTATAATTACTAATGCAATTAGAGTAGTAGATGAGAAAGAAGTAGGGAACCAAGTTGGATTTCTTATTTATGCATAACTGACCTTTGATTGATTCTCATATGTGATCGAGTTAAACATAGTTGTGATTAATTGAAGTGATTCTATAACAGAGTACAATTGTATCTGCTTAATTTATATTCTGCTATCTCTAAGTTGAATGATTCATAATCTCATTTAATGTCTGCAAGTTATAGCTTTGATTGAGATTTAGCAAGCGAGTTATTAGCTAACATATTCTTATTCAGCTGATTTACTGCTTATATTCCGTGGATAACGAAGGTAAGGTAATCTCCAAGGGAAAACACTTGTCATTCATTCATCTAATCATAATAATACTTAAAAGCATAAAAAATTACCTAGGTTTTACTTTCAGTAGTTAGATTAAAACTCATCAAACACAATCTTTTTAACTTGTTAATTTGTGGCTCATTAGATTAATTAGGAACTTCTATATTCATTTGGCTCATTGTGAATCGACCTAGATTAGCCTCCATTTTACTATTGGTTATCTTAGTTTTGTTTGATAATTAAACGGCAATTATCAAAATGGCACCGTTGCCAGGGAGCCTTACTTGTTAAGGTTTCCTAAGTAATCTCCTGGGCCTAAAAATCATAAAAAGCATATAGGTGTTTCAGTTTTTTTGTGTATTTAGTGTTTTGTCTTGTTAAGCCTCGACTAAGTGCCTCTTTAGTCGTGACAAAAGTGCTTAAATTTGATTTCTGAGCATCTCTGTGAACTTTAGTCACGACCAGAAACACATTTAGTCACAACCAAAAATTTATTTTTAACTTATTTCGCTCTCTGTTACTGTTAGTGGCGACCTTACTACTTTGTGGTTGCAACCAACAATATTTTTTCATCCAGTTTTCTTCTCTGTGATTTCTAGTCTTAACCAATTTGACACTTAGTTCTGACTAAAAATTAGTATTTCAATCATATTTACTCTCTATGATTATTAGTTGTGACCTGAGTGACAATTGGTCGCAACCAAAAACTTCAAATTTCAGGCATTTACTCTATGACTGACACTAGCAACTAAAGTTCATTTTGTCATAATCTCTATTCTCTGTGCTTACTAGTCATGACCTGGTGACCTTTAAGTCACGTCCCGACTATTTTAAACTGTGATTACTTTATCTGAATTCCTGGAATAGCTGCATCTATGACATATTTCATATTATGTATCATTGTTGAGCTTGATTTGCATGACCAGAAGATCTGAATTCTTTCCTTTGGATAGAGAAATCAATAGAACACTTAGGCAAATTAAGAAGGCTAAGATATTAAATCAAACTAGTGTTGTATCTTTTGTTGAGCCTAGTTCTTCTAGTAAATCTATTGTAGCTGAGACTGATTTTGCATCTAGTGCTATATTAGATAATCATTTTGTCATGGAGCATGTTAATGAAGCTAAAACTCATACTCATAATCAGAATATTCAAAATGAGCAACAAGAAGAGAATAACATGAACCATAGAAGAGCACGTAGGGGCATAAAAGAATTGACTTCTTCTAATACAAATTTTGATCCTTTTCGCATTTGTCCTGCTTTGGATGTTAATTTTAAGTTGAAAGGTCCTTTGTTAAGTAACTTACCAAAATTTTATGGATTGGCAAGTGAAGATCCTTTCAAGCACTTAAAGACTATGCAGTGGGTTTACTTATCCATGAAACCTATAGGTGCTAACATGGATGCTATGCAAAGACAAGTATTACACTTTACACTTGAAGGAAAGGCAAATGAATGGTTTATATGCTACCACATCATACACCTCAAGCATTGGATTCCTAGAATGACTTGAGGACTACTTTCCTAGAGAGATACTTCCCTACTTCAAAGACAACTACATTAAGGAAGGAGATTTTTGCTGTAAAATAGTATGATCAAGAATCTTTCCATGAGTTTTGGGGAAGATTTCAAGAGTTGCTAGCTAGATGTCCATACCACCAGATTCCAAGTGAGCATTTGGTACAGTATTTCCATTTAGGATAGCACTATGCATGCAGAAAGAATTTAGATGTAGCTGCTGAAGGCTCTATTGATGATTTAACTCCAGATAAAGCATGGAACTTGATTGAGAAAATAACAAGCATTGACCAACAATATAGGGACTATGATGCTAGGCAAGTCTATAAGGTTTCTGTAAGGCCTACTCAAGATTATAATAGTTTATCCTCCCAAGTTGCTTCCATGAATGCTCATATCAATAACCGATCTGCTCAATTAGGCAATTCATATATTCAAATGCCATACTTTCAAGCTCTTATTGCTCATAGTTGTCAACTTTGTTATTCTCCTATGCACACCACTGTCAATTATCCTACACACTGTAAAGATGTATCATCTATCTATTAAGGCAAACAGAATCAGTATTTACAAAGGAATCCATACTCCAACACATATAATGAAGGATAGAGAGATCATCCTAATTTCAGATGGAGGGATGGAGGTGGAGACAGGAATTTAGGCAGAAAAGATTCAACAATGATAAGCAAGAGGCTGAATCTTCTAGAGCTATAAAAATACCTTCACCTGTAAAGGATGATGAAATATCTAAGAAAATGAAGAGCATTAATATGATGAATTCAAATATAAACTCCATCAACATAACTTTTGCTCTAAGTTCAATGACTTGAGATCTACTGTGGAGAACAACCAAGCAATGATAGAGTCCAAGTTTGCTGCCTTAGAGAATAGAATAGAGCAGTGGGAAACTAAAACTTCTAACATGAATGGTTATGTTTCACATCTAGCCAATTCAATTAACGATGTTCAGGTAAGAATTAGTGGAGATATACCTTCAAATATAGTTGTTAACCCCAAATCTATGAATGTTAAAAGTGTGATAAGTGAAGAACAAGTTGGAGAATAAGTGATAGAAGCTAAAAGTGAAGAGGAATGTGAGGTAGACACTGATTCTAGCATACTAATGATAATTAGCATTGAGAAGTCTAAAGGTAAGAAAGAAGCACAACTACTTGGGGAGGAAAAGGGTACAAAAAGTCATATTGATTTTGTACAAGATTCTAAGTTAAGAAATCCTAGAGTGGACACAACTGTAGAGACACAATCAATAGTGAATTCAGAGCTCAAACAAAAATAAACAACTTCTGGTGTAGCTGAGAAAGAAGTGACTATGAAGGATTTGCCTGTCCCAAGGGAATTCATGAGCAATGAGAAGAAAGACTTAGAGGAGCAAAACAGGGAAGTGCTTAATTCTTTTAACAAGATTGAAGTGAATGTGCCTATGCTGGAGAGAATTTAAAGAATGTTAGAATATGCAAAATGTTTGCAGGATAGTTGCACACAAAATAAAAGATATAAACCTAATGAATTGGTAAAAGGGGGACCTAAAGCTTCTGCACTCTTCAACTCTCAACTTCCAGATAAGTGTAAAGATCCAGGTGCATTTTCTATTCCTTGTGCAATTGGCAAGATAACTATTCCTAAAGCATTGCTAGATTTAGGTGCTGCTATTAATGTGATGCCAAGTTACATTTATCATGCCTTAGGAGTAAATCTGATCAAACCAACTAGTGTGTTAGCTCAATTGGCTGATAAGAGAATTATAAATCCTAAGGGAATTTTAGAAGACATTTTAATTCAAGTTAAGGAACTTGTTTTTCCTGTGGACTTTTATGTTTTGGACATGTCAAATAAATATCTTGGTGATAGTATTCTTATTCTAGGAAGGTCATTCTTGAAGACAACTAATACCATGATTTGCATGAAAAATGGAATTATTAAAATGGAATTTGGTGGGCACATAATTCAGTTTAATATGTATAGACACTCACATCAGGATCATTCTCTCCTAGACTTAACATGATTGGTGCATCACTTGGAAATGAGTGTGATAATATTCATGAGCTTGAAAATGATGATGAAGTTGAAGAATAATCCATTTCTAACTCCTCCACTAATTTGTCTGCTTTTTCTTCATCCAATGGTGATGGTTTTTTGCATTAATTCTAAAGTTGATGGCTGGCTTACCACTATGGTGATTTTTCTTCATCTTTATCTAATAATTTTTCTATTGGAACTAACCTCACTGTTTCAAGTGATGAACAATATCCAGGAAGGTTTGTAGTAGATTTAATAGAGTTACAGGACAAGGATTATGCATCATACTTTGAGAGACAAGGAATTGGAACCTTTAAACTAGGGAGTTTTCAATTCAATAATTCTATACTGCATTCTAACCCTGTTTATGAGAGCTTCAAATTGGAATTTTTAGACATTTCACGACTGCAATAATTGAAGGATATGGTCCAACATCAACAGAATTGCATAGCAAGGACAAAAGTGAATAATGCAGCAGTTATATCAACAAGACCATTCCCACTATCTTTTGGATATGCATATATTCTGCAAGCTATAGATTTTCTCTTAAGATGGCTGAAGGCTATATCAAAAAGAAAGGATGAAGTAGATGGTACAGTATTCCAGGTTAATGGCCAATTATTTAAACTGTACAAGGAGAAATTCAAACCCCCATGATACTCAGGTTGTCTCCTTCGTTGTTTCCTCACTTACAGTAGTCTACTTTATATTTTTTTATTTATATACTTGAGCTGATATTTGTGATTAAGTACGGGGGAAGAGACAAAGTCAGTAGGGGTAGAGAGAAATTAATAAGTTCATCTTAGATTATGGTTTTACTTTGTCTTCATTACTTCAGCCTTTGCAAGTGTTTCACTACTTCTTCACATTGAGGACAATATAGAAATTAATTGTGGGGAAGTAGTTTATGAATTTGGTAAGTAAAATCCGATAATTGCTATGATTCTATATTCTGGTCGCGATCTTGTGATGTTCTTGTCGCGACTAATATGTGCGCATATGTCAAATTTATTATCTGTGATAATTAGTTGCTACTAATTAACATGTTTGTTGCTATTAGTAATTCTTACTTTCTGATGAATACCTCTCTGAGATGTGTAGTCGTGATCTGTACTTATCTTTGACACGATTGTTACTCTCTATGAATGTTGGTTGTGACTGGATTGACACATGGGTCACGACCTGAGCCTATATGTTTGGTGGGATTATTCTCTGTGATCATGTTTCGCGACCCATAACCATTTATGTCGTGATCAATATTCCATCTTTTTTGAAAATTTCTTCTCTGTATAAAATAGTCGTGACCTAAAGACCCTTTTGTGATGACTGGAATTGATCTTGTACTGAAAAATTCTTCTATTTCATCTTATTGTTGCTTGGTCTAGTGGAACTTATTGTCATGGATTTAAAATTGAATTTTGAACACATACTTTTGAACATTGGCAATCTTGATGAAGTATGAGTTGCTTGTTCCATTGATTTACTACTGGAAATTGTGCATCTTGAATGATTGATCTCATGTATTTTGTTTAATATTCATGCAATCTTGTCATAGTGAGTTGATTAGGGTGAGTAAGCCAAATGGAAGGAATTTGAGCCTCCAACAGATACTCGTTTACATTGTGTGACACCATTTAGTTTAGTGACTTTGCAGAACTTGTCTCAATCCTTGATTCAAAACCACATTAGCTTCTTGGAATCGTGAATATGATAAGGGCATTTCTTTCAAAACCCTTTTGCCCAAATAGTAGTCACATAAAAATTAAATCCTTTGCTTAACCCCTTTGAGACCTTCACTTTTTTTTAAAGTTTCATCCTTGATTAATGAATGTTGTACAAGATATTTGCTGCTATCTTAAAATTGTGAAATAACTGATAAATTGTACCACTTGTTGGATATTTGAAATTCAATTTATTTACTATCTATTTCAATAGTGAAAGAAAAGAAAAGCAAAAAGAAAAAAGTATAGAAAAGAGAAAAAGAAAGAAAGAAAGAAAAGATAGACTAGAAAAAAAGTGATATTCAACTTGAATGAAAGGAAAATATTTGGTGATTTGTGATACTTTCTATAGTTGCAAGTTTAGATGATGAAAAAAATGTTGAATTAGATTGAAGAATTAAGATTATGTGCAGTATTTCATTAGTCATTGATTTCCATTTCATCACTCATTGATATGTATTTCCATTTCATCACTTAGCCTTTCCAACATTACAACCTAATAAAGACCTTTTGATTCACAAGCATTGTAGCATTTAGTGGTGGAGATGTAGGATGGTTACAAGCCTATGGGAAGCCTATGCTAGATGGTTGAGTGAAATTACCTTGAAAAGAGAATGAGTGAAACATTACACCTTGTGAGGAAATCTCTACCTAGTTGCTTACTATGATTTCATTGCATGATTTGGATTCTTTGATTGATATGAGATTAGTTTGGACTGCTGCCAATCGAAAGGAAAAGATTGATGATTGCAAGTCCTCATGCTAAATCTGTTTTGCCAAATATACTGAACATGTGTGTTTGAATTTCAATTTTGATCCATAATTTTGCTCAGAGTGCAAAAGCTAAGTGTGGGGGAGTTGATAAACTCATACTTGTAGTCATTTTTAGTGTGCTTAAAGTGAGTTTATTATTGATTTTTATCCCCATTTATCAACATATTGAACTATTATTAAATAAAATAATATTCAGGATAGTTGAGAATTAATTGATATAAATTTAGTGCTTAAAGTGAACAAATAATCTGTTTATTCTAATTTTCTATCATAGACCAATGCATTCACATAATGGATTAAGGGAGAATGACAGCTGGATTAAAGGAGTTCATGACATGTGATAGCACGTGGGCTAGATCCAGGAGTTAAGGAACATATTGCAAGTGGGAGATCATGCATGTGCTGGCACATGGAGGAGCATTGTTCACGCACACAACACTTATTGTACAGTTCACGCACACACACCTAATCTGAACTGAATCACACATTTCAGCAGTAGCTCATGCACTCCACACATCATTCACACCATTTTAGATGACAGTCACACCATTCACATTTATACTATATAACACACACATAAGCACATTCAAGGGACGCAAATCACACTCAGATTTTCACATACTTCAGTTTCTACTCATTATGATCATTCATCACTCCATATCTATTCCATTCCATTCACGACATCCTTTCATTATTCTTCTTCTCTATTGCTATTCAGCAACTTTCCTCTATTCTAGTCAATAGAACCTAAGAAAAATTCTGCAGTTCATCTTTATCTTCTTCTATCATTTTCACCATGACTTCTGATGTGTTTTCTGTTGCTGCTGAACCTCAAATGGCAATGCAAGGCTAAGCTGTTGTGCTCTCTTAGAGATGATGCTGAACCAGAATCCTTGAGCTGAATAGGGAGTTCATTGTATTTTTAATTCAGAGTTAAATGTATCCAATTGATATAGTTAATTCTATAATTACTAATGCAATTAGAGTAGTAGATGAGAAAGAAGTAGGGAACCAAGTTAGATTTCTTATTTATGCATAACTGACCTTTGATTGACTCTCATCTGTGATCGAGTTGAACATAGTTATGATTAATTGAAGTGATCCTATAACAGAGTACAATTGTATATGTTTAACTCATATTCTACTATCTCTAAGTTGAATGATTCATAATCTCTTTTAATGTCTGTGAGTTATATCTTTGATTGAGATTTAGCTAGTGAGTTATTAGCTAACATATTCTAATTTAGCTGATTTACTTCTCATATTTTGTGGATAATGAAGGTAAGGTAATCTTTAAGGGAACACACTTGTCATTCATTCATCTCATCATCATAAATACTTAAAAGCATAAACAATAGCCTAGGTTTTACTTTCAGTAGTTCGATTAAAACTCATCAAACACAATCTCTTTAACTTGTTAATTTATGACTCATTAGATTAATTAGGAAGTTCTACATCCATTTAGGCTCATTATGAATCAACCTAGTTTAGCCTCCATTTTACTATTGGTTAGTTTAGGTTTGTTTGATAATTAAATGACAGTTATCAGTCTTTCTCAACAAATTCTTTAACAATCCATCCATTTTCCATCTTAATAAAAAGAGTACAAAAATATTTACTTTACTGCACCCTTATTTTATTGCATAAAAATCAACTAAACCTAAAACCCATTTTTACTTTCACTTAGGTTTTCAATGATTTTGTCACCAATCTACTAGGGTTCCAATAAAAAGGGCTCCTTGATAAGAATGTTGTTCCTTATACTACATTAATAGGGTGAAATTACTTTTATTTTGATGAGTCAGATGATGACAATCCGGACAAATCAATGGTAGCGTTACCGGGGAGCCAAGTGATTGGTTCATTAGCAATTGGTTGTCAATTTCATTATTTACCTGAGTCATTTTTGTTTGAATTTTAGTTTTTGTTGTTTTCATTGCTTAGCATTATGCATTTTTCTTTTCTTCCAAGTTTCTATGAATTTACTTTCTATGAAAGTAGTCCCGACCAAGCCATGTTTTAGTCACGACTTGAAATCCATTTTTAAGAACTTATACTCTCTGTGTAATTAGGTCGCGACCTGAACACTGTTGTGTCACGACCAATTGAACTTTTCCACTGTCAAACTTCTGTGCCTAATTCTAATTGCTTGTGTAACATCCTTACTTTCATACGTCTTAGGCACCATTCAGTAGCATTTAGAACCACTTATAAGACCTTGGAAGTCCATTAGTCAAATCTAGAATTTTACTCTTTCTCAGGTTACTGTTCATATGGCATTCCAGATTACACAATGAACTTTGAAAAATCATAATTAATTCTAAAAATATTGAAATGAAGTAGTTCAAAAAGCTACATGAATATAACATCTTTAAATTTAAGGAAAAAATAATTTTCAGACCAAATGATTAGCCGATTAATACAGTTATTCGTTAAAATTTACTATTCATTTGGTCAAAAACCCTATAAACAGATTCTGGTCCCTTACTTTGGAAATTAATTTCTCTTGATATACACATCCAAATGACAAGTTATACCTATGAATATAAAGCTCTGGATGTGTGATACATGCTCATAAAATTTTGTCAACTAATTCCTTCATTTGCTAGGTCAAACTGAAGCCACAACAAAACTGCTTCAGGACCTACGTTTTTACCATTTCAGTTTCTTTTCTTTCATTTCCAATAATTGTTTCAGCATGCACAAGCCATCAAATAAGCTTCTCAACATTCATATACATCATGTACATATGCCATTAGTATTTCAAATAATTTTATCACATAAATAGGCACCTTACATGGCACTTACATACATGAGCAATCTATAGTATATGCTAAAATCTCAATACTTCATTTCCTTTCTTCTGTTCTTTAGCTCTTCTCCATCCATACCTTTTCCATCATGCTTGACCTAAATTGGTTAGTTATGGGAGAGTGAGATTCTAGGAAATCTCAGTAGCAAACATTACCACTTAAATATGCAAGATGGATGCTAATGCATGATATGTAATTTCATTAAACTTTCTTTGATTAGTGACATGCCATCATGCTATATACTTTCACATAAAGTGCATGGCCATGGAAAACATGTTATTCACAATACATTCAACATCATTTATCATGTCGCAACATCATTTATCATGTCGCAACATCATTCAAATATCATATACATGTCAACACATAAGCATACCATATTAAGCACATAAAGAGGTAAGTTCACTACCTTATAGACTTGACTTTCTTTCACTTTATCTTGCTTCTTTCTTCTCACATCTCTTGGACATGTGGCTGCCTCTTTTGGAGCATACCAACCAATCTCTAACATCACATAACCATTCAACCATTACCATCTAATTTCCTTGAGCATTAAACTTACTTTAACTAACATAACTCTCTCTTGAACATTAACCTCATTTACTTTCCCTAATCTTAACTAATGGACTTGATCTTTGAACCAACTGATGTCTTAACTTTACCCTACACAATTTCATCTTTTGAATTCATTTGAGCTTAGAATCATGAAATTCTAGCTCCTTTATGGCCTGCTGTACAGAACTGAACATAGGCATACAATTCTTTCAAAAATTCTCATTTTAATTCTAATGCTTGCCATACTTGTTTCTCCACTTTACCCCACACAAATTTTCATTTTAAAACCATTGGAACCATCAAAATCATGAAATTCCAATCACTGTTCATGCGAGTGAACAGTAACCGTGAAGGATTTCAAAAACTACAACCTTGAGATTTTAATGTTTCCAAGGTTCAAAACCTTTCCAATCCTACACAAAATCATCATATAAACTCAATGGAAGCATTAAATCATTGAAATTTCATTTCCTTCCCTCATGAACAGTACATACTGAACAGGGCAAACCATGGTAAAGTCAAGAATATCAACTTGATTAAAAAACCAATCTCTTAATTAGCTTGTTGAAGCTTCAATCATATGTTTCTAACTTTAATTTCTTCTTTCCCCTTTCATCTAAGGTCTTTGGGCAGCACCTCCCCTTAGAGGAAACTCAACTTTTCTCCCATGAAAACCCTAAGTTCCAGCTCCCAAATCAAAGGAAAATAAGCTAGGAGAGATTGCTTACCTTTAATCTTTAGCTTGCTTGAACTTTGGTACCTTGAATCTTTTTTATCTTGGCTTGATTTTTCATTTTGCAAGAGTTTCCCCAAGGGTCCATGAAGCCACTGTTTTGATGCAGAATGAGGGGGTATTTATAGCCAAAATCCATGAAAAATGAATGGCCAATATTGATTTAGTTACTATTTGATCTAAAGACCCACATTTAACCTTGGATTTAACTTTTTCTAAAAAGAATAATTATGACATCATGTGGGACAGCTCAAGGGAACCTCATGGGGGTATGTGGCGTGCTTTCCATGCCAGGAAGCTTCTGGAAAAATTCCAGTCCAATCCGGTACTGATCGAAGCAGTTTCACAGCAACCGGACTGTTTTTTGTTTCTAATTTTTTATAATATACCAGGATATGTATTTTGTCCTGGAAATCAATGTCTAGGCTTATCATATCATTGAACTTGATATACTGAATATTTATCTGCCATCCATCCCTTAGAAAATGACCAAAATACCCTTGGTGTCCTTTCTTACGCTGTACTAACCCTAAGGGCATAATTGTCATTTCACCCCTCTTTACACTGCCTCAGGGCATATATTAGCTCTAACTAATCATACTTATACTATGTTCCACATTTTTTGCCTATCCAAAATGACCAAAATGACCTCCATCTAAAACTAGTCCAGTATGGGCATCTAGGGGCATTTTCATAATTTCGCACTTTTCCTGGACTGCTCTGTACTCTGGCCCACATAACTGTTTCACTACTTTATTGGGCTCATTATGGTGCCATTTGGGCATTGGTATGGGTTCATTGGCCTCATTACATTTATGGCACAAATCCCAATAAATCTCACTTGATCCTATTTATCGGTTATTTTATTTCACCGTAAAATCCCGTAAGGCTTCTATAGGATTCCTTTTCTGACTATCAATTTTATAAATGCTTACATTAAATATAGGAATTTTCTATAAAGTTTCATCTGATTATGTTGTCTGAAAAATACTGTAATAACTCTTTTGACTTCATAAATTTATATCAATTAATCGGGACCTCAAATCAAAATTCTGTGTTGCGTGAAACTGACCGGAATAATTTTGTCTATCTACTGGTAAAACTTGGGTCTTATCTGATTCCTGGTATTTCTGGCCTGTTTTGGCTCAACTTTTTCATAATTATATTTAGGTCCTTAAACTTTTGAATAATTACACTTTGGCCCCTAAACTTTTAGCTATTTGCATTTTAGCCCCTTAACTTTTGAAAATTATACTTAAGAGCCCAACTTTTATTTCTACCTTCACTTTTTGCCTTCAACATTTTCTAATTTTCGTTTTAGTCATTCTCTTTCTTTAGGACTCATTTAACCTTTATCATTTCTTCTGATCTTTGTCATAATCCTTTCCAAACCTCTTTCCACTATCAGTACTATACAGATAGGGAAAAATTAGGATATGACAACTTGCCTAATTATTCTTGATTGTTCTTGTGTTGCATGGTAGAAGAACTAAACCATTAATGCCTTTTGAACATGAAATTGAGAGATAACTTAGGAAACTAAGGAGAGAATTTAGAGAAGAGGCAAGATCAACAGAATCTAGTTCATCCTCTAGTGCTCCTGTGTATGAAATTGGACTTAATTTAGAGATTCCATTCAAAAGTTCTAATATGGCTGAGATTAAACCTAATGGGCATGATGGGCATAATAGACAAGGAGAAAATGAAATACCAATGAATGTAAAAGATAATAGAAGTGTGAGGGAAATAAATCATTCGCATGTGAATTATAATCCTTATGTTTTTTATATTCTAGAGGCTAATTTTGAAATTAAAGGAGCTTTGATTGCAGCCTTACCTAAATTTTATGGTTTTGTAGGAGAATGTCCACATCAGCACTTACAAACCATGCATATGATCTGCTCCTCGATGAAGCCCCTAATGATTGTATTGGATGATGTCTTAAGGAGGTGTTTCCATTTCACTTTGGAAGGGAAGGCTAAGGAGTTGTTATACAATCTACTAACTCATTTCTCAACTCTTACATGGGATCAGTTGAAGTCAACATATTTATAACAGTTCTTCCTAATCTCTAAGACAACTCAGATAAAGAAGGAAATTACAAACATTATGCAACAAGATAAAGAGTCATTACATGAATATTGGACAAGATTTATTAACTTGTTATCTCGATGTCCACACCATAATATGACAAAGGCTGATCTAGTAGACAATTTCTTTAATGGTCTACTTCTTCACAATCAAGTATCCTTAAATGCAGTAGCAAATAGATCTTTGCGAGATAAGACTCCACAAGCAAGTTAGGAATTATTCCAAAAAATGGCTAATGAAGAATATCAAACTGAGGATCCAAGGAGAATGACCTCATCATCTTTGGGTAATTCAAAAGAGATTTTGGAAAATAGCAGCTTTAGGAAACTAAATAGAAAAGATGATGAATTTAATTGAAATAGAACTGCATTGTACAAGGAAAGTTCATGCAGTGGGAACCTCACAAGTACTAATTACAAGATGTGAGTTATGTGGTTCAATGATGCATGCTATAAGTACATGTGATAGACAATATTAAAAAGTAGTAGCAATGTATCAAGGGAGAGAAAATCAATACCAGAAGAGTGACCCATACTCTAACTTATACAGCTCTAGTTGGAGAGACCACCTAAATTTCAGGTGTGGGAGTAGGAAAAATAGGCTAAACCAATTAAAGGAGGTGGTGCATCCTTAAGTAACTCCTAAAATAATGCAAGGTCTATGGTTCTAACTCACCCTAATACTTTAGTCACATTAAGACCATATGAGACTTCTCAGTTGTTAAAAAGTATGGCTGTATAGATGAACAACATGGATGATAGAATGACCGATATAGACCACAAGCTCAAAGAGAATAATGGTCGGTTCACCTCCATAGCTTCAATCCTTCAAAAAATGCAGAAGGATAATGCTGATGTGCACAGGAAATTTGAGGAGTTAAGTTTCAAGAATACATATATTACAAGTCATTTGACTCAAGTTACCAATACAGTGAGTGACATCCAAACAAAAAGTAGTGGCAGCATACCTTAGAATACTATCATTAATCTAAAGGGTCTGAATGCCATATCACTCAAAAGTGGGAGAAAAGTCTAATTTAAGAAAGATGAAATAGCAAGGGAGGATATGGAAGATTCTAAAGTTGAAAATTTAATAACACAAATGAAGATTGGAAAATCAGAGAGTATTAGAGAACAGCTTATGATCAAGAAGGCAACCCAAGAGGAGAACTCACAAAAGGGAATATAGGAATAGAAAGAAGAGGAAGTGATAATTCCAAGTCCATCATACAAAGGAAAGCAAACTAAGGAGAAGGCAGAGTTGTGCAAGCAAGGAGCCTCTACGCATACAGGTAAGGAGGTAAGTATAAAGGATCTCCCTTTTCCAAAAGCTTATTTTGTTGGAAAGAAAAAGATAGATTTTGTATTTGCAAAAGATGCTTTCAATCTCTTCAATAAGTTAAAAATAAACATCCCTACGGTTGAATTCCTCAAACGAAATCCTAAATATTCTAAATTTTTAAAAGAGTTGTGTGCTTATAAGAAAAAGTTTAGGCCTCTTAATAGAATTCAGGTGAGTGCTAATGTGTCATCACTTTTTAAGGCTGAATTACCAGTTAAGTGCCAAGACCCAAGATTTTACACAATCCCATGCAATAGAGGAATTGTTCATATTAAGGTTATTAGATCTAGGGGCTGCCATTAATGTAATACCTTGGTCGATATACTTAGCCTTAGGTATTAACAATCTTAGAGACACAAGTGTAGTGCTCTAATTAGCTGATAGATCAATTAGGTATCCTAAGGGAATTCTTGAGGATATTCTAGTGCAGGTTAAGGATTTCGTGTTTCCAGTTGATATTTATGTTCTGGACATGTCCAGTGAACTAGTGAATGAGAGCACTTTGATCCTAGGCAGACCTTCCCTTCAAACTTTCAAGACAATCATTAGTATGAAGTATAGTTCCATTAGTATGAAGTATAGTTTCAAGGCAATCATTAGTATAAAGTATGAAGTATGAATGAAGCAATAAAGTATCCTTTTGATAATTTTGCTTTTGTTAAGTTGAATGCCACCGATTATGCTGTTAAAGAAATAAGGGATGAGCATGCATGATGAGTATGATCCTATGAAGCATTTCATGAGCATGAGGATTCAAATCCTTCTTTGAGTGTTTATGATAACTATTTTGAATCTCTTTCCTCTATATATTATTTTTCTTGCTCTTGTGAAGGCAATGCATCTTGTTTTAATTATTTTGACGTGAATAGCATGCAGTCAGTTTCCAAAGATTTCTCATTCCCATCTAACTTTGATATAATATCATCATTGTTTAGTGATAATGTTTTTGGAAAGGAAGTTGTGAATATTTTACAGGAAAACAAGACACCATGGGAACTGGAAGGAGAACAAACAAAGAGAGGTCGAGCTTATGTGACCACAAGTCACGACGTTAAGACCTGAACATCGTGACTAAATATGAACTTGCTGAGGGAGAGACTCTCTATGTAATGGAGTAATGACAAGATGATTGTTTGGTCATGACCAAAAACTCCTGAGATGTCTAGTCAAGACGTGAAGATGATAAAGTCATGACAGCATACCAGGGTGCTAAGGTATAATCTTTTTGTGATCCCAAGTTGCGACTAAATGACTATCACGTCATGACCAAATGTTATAGAGACACTCATAGTCAGTTTAAGTAATGACGAGAAGTTAAAGATAACCCTGAGAGGTTGCAACCAGAAATAGGAGACACAAATAGTGAATTTCAATTTCTTTCAGCTCCACAGTCTGCTATTTTGGTTAAAGGGCCAATATGTTCTAACTCTACTTATCCTTACTCACATTCACTAATTACCTCTCATACTTTAAGATTCTTAAATGATTTGACCTCAAATAATGATGCAAGAATGCAAGAGACTGATCTCAACTATGTTACAACTGTAAACCAACATAAGCTTGGTGCAACTCCTGAAGAAATCACAAGAAAGATGGAATATCCTAATAAGCTCAATATAAGCAACCTCCAAGGATCCACAAAAGAGAGTATATCTAATTTAAATGATTTACCCCTTTTGATCCCTTCTATTCTCCAACCCCCATAATTAGAGTTAAAAGATTTACCCTCTAACCTAAAGTATGCTTACCTTGAGCCATACTTGAAAATGCTAGTAATAATTTCTAGTTCTTTAACTGTTAATGAATAGTCTAGGTTATTAAGTACGCTTAGAAAGAATATAGAGGCCTTTGGTTGGTAATTAAATTATATAAAAGGGATAGACCCCACTGTTTGCACTCATAGGATTTTGCTAAATAAAGATTCCAAGCCAATTAAACAACCCCAAAGAAGATTAAATCCATTGATCTTTGATGTGGTTAGTGTCATATTCCCAATTTTTTTAGGGTTACAATACTCAAGGCCATTTCTTATGTTAGGGTTACAGCAAGTACCAAGAAGGTGGTAGTGTTATAACTCTATCAAAAGAAATGGTATACAAAAAGAACAAAAGATAACAATAAAGAGATTGTTTTCATATTATTCTTCAGATAAGAGTTAGATTTGAAACAGATGGCTCTCAGATAAAGCTAGCTTCATATGAGTTTAGATCACTCATCAGATAAGAGTTAGATCTAATACAGATTGCTCGCAGTTAGAGCATAGTTTAAATGGCTTGCAGTTAGAGCACATATTTAAATGAGAAGTTATGATGAAGCCATAGCAACTGAATGCAATGGCAGGTGGTTAGACCATAATTGGTAAGCCACAATAGAGTAAGAAAGATGAGAAGGAACTCCTAAGTAAGAGAGAAAATAAGTAGTCTTGGTAAATAATGTGGGCTACTTAATGTAATTCCTTAAAAAAAATTATTGACTTATTAACAAGTAGAAGCAGTTAACCTTATAACTTAGTCTATTGATTTGAGATCTTTCAGAGATGATGATACAGTACAACAGAATCACAGAGGATTCTGGAGGGTCACAGATCCTAGCATGGCTCAAGGGTCACAATTAGATCCTAACAGCTTCAGAGTCATAGTTAGATTCTTAATAGGCTTACTGTTAATCGCAATTAGATCCTGAGGTCACAATTAGACCTAGCTTAAGGAAAGTGATGAGCCATGAAGAAATAGAATAGTACATTATCTCTCTAAAAAGATTATTACCAAAGATGAAGTTAAGGTAAGGAAGTTTCATGACTTGATTAACTCATCTAGAAAACTTATTTATAATGATTTAACTTAAATAGCCTATATTATATATAGACTGAACTTAGTTTTTCCTTACAAAGATAGAGTCCAAGTTCAAGTCTGAGTGCTGATATTCAACAACTTTTGTAGAAGTATGCCTGAGGAATAGAGAAGAGAACCCCATATGTTTTGAGAATAGAAAAGTATGAGTAGATAAATCCTTCAGATAAGGATAAAGAGATCTGAAGAAGAGGGTATAAGATAGAGTAAAAATAGAACATAGTTGTATGAGAAAGTATACTAGGGCATAAAGATATAAGAAAAGTAACCTAGCCCTAACCCAGTAGAACGGTTAGATGAAAGGTGCTCAGGTAAGAGTAGCCCAATGATGGGTAGACCCTTGGGAATTAATGAGAAAGGATGTAAATGCCACAAAAGATTGGCATAGATGCACAAAGTTAAGAAGAGCTGAAAATATTATGAAATGAAAGGGACATTCTCCTCAAAGAAACTCTTCATCAAAGAATGAATAGAGCTTTAACCCTAAAATTTTGAGGACGAAATTTATTTTAAGGGAAGGAGAAATGTCATATCCTAATTTTTAGGACTAGAAGCCCAATATGTAGCCTGAAAGAGGTAGGCTACCAGGCCCTGTGGAGCAGAAGTCCTATAAGTATACAGATGATATTCAGGGACTAAACTGTAAGTAAGTGAAAGTGCAGGGACTAAATTATAAATAGTGAAATCCCTGGGGGCATAATGGTAATTATGAAAAGTTTCAAAAGTTTTCAAGGGCAAAATTATAAATATAGAAAGTTCAGCTTGAAAAGGCTTAGAACTACCTGGAAGCATTTTAGTCCCAAAACTCATCAGTAGATAGAGAAAGTTATGCTAGTTAATCTAGCATGATACATAAATTTTATTGAAGTTTCAGATAGCTAAGATTTATCTGATAGTATGAAAGTTATATGAAATATTTATGAGATCCTATAGACCTCAGATATAAGTGAAAAGTTATAGGAAGGTATGCCCTATGACGCCAGATGTCATGGATATGACGGAACCCTGAAAAGAGTTTTATAGGAAAAGTTATTCACGTTTTAGTGAATTTTGACGGGAGGTTGTGAACGCCCATGATCTGATTATGAAACTTAGCAGTAAGCAAGTTATGACTAAATAAAACTCAGATGAGGTCACAGAGAGGCCTATGATATGCCAAGTAAGGCCCATGCCTATGATATTAGTTTATCAGTTAAAGAGGTCAGTGCCTAGAAATATGCATAAAAGTGAGAAATGACAAAAATGCCCTTATGTTATAAAATAATTAAATAATGAGTGAATGGTAGTTTGGTCATTTGACTAAGGATAGACAGTCAAGGAAGGTTATCTGGATAATTGACCAGGTCAGGAAATACTCTGGTAAAGTATGAAAAGACAATAATGTCCTAAAATTATTCAAGGAAATAAAGAGTAACCAAGGCATTTTGGTAATTTGCTAAGGGATATTTCTTGGGAATTGAGCCACCAGAGTGCTTAAGCTTGATTAGAGGCCAAGATATCATTCCAAGGGTCCAAAAATGTGGCCCAATGATTATGGTGGTTTAAGTGATATTAAAATAATATTTTAGTACTTTTCCACAAAGTAAAGTTACTAAGTTAAAGATACAATTAGGGAAAGTAATCAGATAGAGTTTTAGACTCATCTAGAACCATGAGGTGGCATGAAATGTGTCCTCACGGGACCCACAAGGTGCCACATGGCATGAGTATAGGGAAAGAAGAAAAAGCTAAGGGCACGTGGCACGATCTCAGCTGTTCATTCTAGGAAAAGACTGAAATTCTCTGGAAAAGCTGAGTCAGCTGGTGAGATGTCCCGAGGGCCCTACCATTATGCCACCTAAGCATATGAGGTGTCCCATGGATGATGTCATTTTGATGTGTCATCTAAGAGGATGATATCATCATGATGATGTAGGCAAGGCTTCTTGAGAAAGCAAAGCGATCTGAGCCGTTCATCGCGATTCGATCTGAGCTATCTATTCCACCTCCCTCCACCTATAAATAGACCCCAACCCCATTATATTCAAGGAATCCACAGCAAGGAGTAAGAAATGGAGAGAAAGAAGAGAGAAAAAGAGAAAGAAAGGAAGAGAAAGGAAAGAAAAATGAGTAGTTCTGGCAGAGCGAGGAGCAATCTAAGGAGTTTAGGGACTTGGAAAGCTTATGAATAAGGTAAGTAAGTTATTCTAGTCCCTGCTCTAACAAATTATAGGATTGTTCTTATAGTTAGAGTAGAGAAATATTTCTCTCTTGATAAGATTAGCCGTGGATAGAAAGAAAGTTAGGGGTGTATCAGATTAAGGGTATTACCTCAAGATAAACTTGAGATAAGTAGAGCTATACTGGGTAGAGTAATAATGAAGATATTTTTATGCTATGTATATGCTCTAACCTATGTAAAGAAGGAACCTCAGAGCAAAGGTTAAGGACTAAGGAAAAGGCTACACGCTAGGTAGTAAACTTATCCTAAACTTTTATTCATTAAATGTTATGCTTGGTTGTGCTATGACTTTGTTGAATTGTGTTACATATGTACTTATGTTTGAAGCTCTGTTTTTATGATTACTTTGTCCAATTGTATTTCATATGCAACATAGAAGCATGGACATTACACAATGTTAACACTTTCACAAGCAAGCACCAGTATTTACATTAATGCATGCATTGTTTAGTACCGTTTGCTATTGAGATTTCCCCAAAAATCTCATCCCCTTCCATGTAATCCCAATCTTACAGGTTTGTTAAAAGTGAATTGAAGAAGCATGAATAGAATCTAGGGATTGGATAGTATAAATGTTATGTAAAGTTGGGACCAACATGCTAGAATCAGGGAAGGACGTTGTATGAATAGTAAAATTAGAGCATTGACCGATGTTTACTGGGTCAAGTCACGGTAAATGAGTTATTTTTATATGAAAGAGCATTAAGTTATCTTTCTGTAGCAATTTGAACCACTTTATTTCAATTTTTTTTAGATTTAATTATGATTTTTTGAAGTCAGGTTACTCCTCTGGAATTTACATAGTGAACAGTACTTAGTAGAGTAAAATCCCATATTGTATAATTTGACTTCAATGACCTTAAAAGTAGTTCTAGATGCTACCATTTGGTCCCTAAGACTTAAAAAAATTAGGATGTTACAAAAATCATGAAATTTCAATCACTGTTCTTGCTTATAAATAGTAATAGAGAAGGCTTAAAAATACAACTTTCAATTCCAATGCTTCTAAGGTTCCAGATCTATCCAATCCTACACAAAATCATCATATAAATTCAATGGAAGTATTAGATCATTGAAATTCATTCTTCTTGGTCTAGACCAGACCTAGGCTAAATGCCTCCATCAATAACAAAGTCAAGAGCACAACTTAATTCAATAACCAATCATCAAAACCAACTTATCTAAACCTTAATCACCTAGTTCTACCTTTATTTTCTTCTTCCTCCTTCAACTTAAAATTTGGACAGCAAGCATACTCTAGGTTAATGGAATTTCCAACCACTAAAATCTAGGTTTTACCCTTCCAAAACACATCTAAATAAACTAGAAAGGATCACATACCTTATGCCTTTCCTACCTTGATCTCTATGTGCCTTGAATTGTCTTTATCTTGGTTGAGTTTTAAAATGACAAGAGTTTCTCCAAGGGAACCAAGGGTGCATAGTTTTTTGAAGAATGAGTGGGGTATTGATAGCCAATATTTTGGCACCTTAGGTCCATCATGTCCTCACTTTTCCTAATTATTACAATGGCTTAATCTTGAATTTGATTGGTTAGTTTTTGGATTATTTAACCTTAATCATCATTGGGTTAATTCTTATATTATTTTATTACATTTTAACACATGATATAATCTTCCTTTCCTCTTCTTGGTGCCATGTGTAAAGCTTGTGGGTCCCACAAGGACACCTCACATACTTCTTAGATTTATTAAGTTCTTATCTTTTAAAAATACATAAAAATTCCTTAGGATTATTGGAATTGCATAAGACATCATATTAGGCCTCTTTTAGGTCTAATAGCTAATTGGCACAAATCCCAAGGCAGTTTCCTTATACTGATATTCTTAAATCACCTTATTTTTTAGATAAATGCTAGACAACTCTTTTAATAGTTATAAAATTTTTAGAAATTCACTCTAATATAAAATGAATTTCCTACAAAGTCTCATAATTTTTTGAGACCCAGAAGTCCTAATAAAAATTTTCTACATTTCCTTTAACCCTTTATCGGTGTTTGATTTCACCTTAAATTTCAAAATTAATTCTACAGTACTCCTTTTTTACTTCTGTTAGTTTCATAAATTCTTATATTAATTATAATAATTTAATACTAAGTTTTATCTAATTATGAGGTATAGAGGATACTGTAATAATCTCCCGACTTCAGAAATTTATATCAATTTTTCGGGACCTCAAATCAAAATTCTGTGTTGCGTTAAATTTATCAGAATAACTTTCTCTATTTTATGGTAAACTTTAGGACTAAAATGCTTCCAGGCAATTTTTGGCCTTTTGTAGCTCAAATTTTTATATTTATCATTTTGCTCCTGAACTTTTGAAAATTACACTTTAGGCCCTCAACTTTTCATAATTACATTTAATAGCCCCAAGCTTATGTCTACTTCCATTTCGCACTATGGAACTTTTAAAGTTTTCACTTTAGTCCCTTTCTTTTCCAAAATGACAATTTGAAACTTTCACTAATTGCAATTTAGTCCCTAGACTTTTTCTAAATTACAATTTAGCCCATTTTACTTTACAACTTTATACATTCTCTCTTTCTTTGGCTTAACACTTATCTTAATCATTATCTTTTCTTCTGATTACCATCCCAATCTCTTTATAATCTCTTCCCCTATTAGTCATATACAAATAGGGAAAATTTGGTATGTTACAAATCTACTCTGTCGCCTTAAGGCGGGTTATCCCTTTCCTGTCTCTTACCTTTTACAAATTTGGCTAATGTGATATATGCTTGACATGTTGGTTTGATGATTGGAATGGGATGGACTAGTAGAAGTAGTGGTGAATTTTTCTGCTTGATTATTCGATAGAATAATGTTTAATTTTGTATGGTTCTATTTTGAATAATACCCCTGTATTGCCCATGTTCTATTTTTTTTAGTGATGGTTATCTGAGGCTTGACACACTCAATTACATGCTATAGTTTACCCATCTTGTCATTTTTGCTTTCTTTGTATTACGACATATGATTTGAATGTGACTGCGAGCTTCACTATGAATTTGCATTGAGTGATGTGTTTAACTGTTGTACTAAAGCTAGATTTAAATTGACCTTATATAGTAGTGTGATGTCTATAATTCTGCTAAGAGTGAGGACACTGTCAAGTTTAAGTGTAGGGGAGATGTTATTGTTTCTGTACTAATTAATACAAAATTCTTTGATTAATCCAATCTTTCATCATAAATTTTTTTGTTTTTGATTTTAATGTGTGATGAATTGCTAAAAATTGGATCCCCACTTTAAATTATTTTTGCAGTTAGCCAAAAAAGGTTTCAGTGTAAAAGATGTTTTAGGCTTTAAAAAGCATCAAATAATAGTCTCTATGGTATTTTGTCGCAGCATATGTGTTGCATGGTCGCGACTTGACATGGACCATTGGACTTGATATGCTCTATATGAAACTCAGTTGTGACTTAATCATTCCTGGTCGCGACTATCTATTGTAAGTTCAAGGCAAGCACTCACTATGAAATTTGGTCGCCACCTTCACTTCTTTTAGTCATGACTTGAGTGTGGAAATGTCTAATTACCTTCTCTTTGCTTTGTGCACTACTACATAGAAGGATTCCTTTTAAGCTAATAAAGTTTTATAAATGATTAATTACCCTCTTATTTTTAACCTTTTGCATGAAATAGTTTATAGAAACCATTGTAACACTTGAATTTTTTAAAATGGAAATATAATTGGAGACACTCAAGTTTTTACTATTAGATTTGGAATTATTACATGATTCTAAGTAATCACTTTAGAACTTTTAATCCATTATTCAAGAGAGTTTTCAATTGTGATAAGTGTTTTAATGCCTAGTAAATGATGAACATTGTTTGAGATCTTAGTTTATGAGCAATTTAGATTAAAACCATAGTTAGAAGGATTCTCAGCCTAAATTTCTATATTGAGTGGTTATTCAATTGGTTTATATCCTCTAAAACTTGTCTTAGCTCTGAGTTGAAAATTACTTACGCATCTATGTTGTTGAATATGATAGAGGCATCTATTTCCAAACCCTTTTATCCCAAACACAAGCCAACACGTTATATCCATTGTCACCCACTTTGAGCCTATCATTTTTTCCCCATCATAGAAAGTCATATATGCATGAGCATCTCTTTGAAATAAACTTCTTATTCATGTCAAAAAATCATTGAGATTTGGAAATTGTGCTACATCTTTTATATACAATGTGCCAACTAAAGGAGAGAAAAAACATATTGTACAAATAAAAAAAATGGTGCAAGAAAAATTGAAGAAAGAAAAGAGCATTGACTCCTATTAGCACAATCACCACCTCTACACATGGGAAGACATGAATTCACTCTATATATTCAATATCACATGCATATGGAACTTTCTACCCTTTATATCCCATTCCATGTGGCCTATCTCCATCATTACACCCCTAAAAGACTTCTTGATTCTTTACATAAGTGTTGTATAGTTGATGAGATTTAGAGCCATTGCAAGCATATGGTAGGTTGTTTACTAATTTGAATATAGTGAAATAACCCTAACAATGAGAGGATATGGAGAGCTAAACACTTATATACATAGAGAGAATCTAGTGCGTTCATATAGTTGAGGTTGATTTCATTTAATAGTTGATTACTTGGCATTTCTCATATTATCACTTTTGCATTCCCAATAGTTGGTGCATTAATTGCTTTAAGGTATCACTGTGGATTATGTTATTACCTCACATTTAATAGCTTTGGCTTAGGTGTATTTCATGTCTTTGTCTAGGAGTACAAAGGTTTAAGTGTGGGGGAATTGATAGGACAAAAATTGTGTGAAGTTTCTATAACATTTTGAGGGTTTTGTGACAATTTTACCATTCATTTTATGCCTACATGGTTGTTCTTGGCAATATGCTAATTTAAGGATAAAATGGTGAATTAACTCCTTCAAATTACATATATGTTGTTCTTTAGTAACTGGTTGGACTTTTACAGTGAGCTTTGATATTGAATTGCAGGTATTTTAGAGGAGCACTAAGGATTGACGTGAGCAGAAAAGAGATCATAAAGAGAACCAAATCAAGGATGGCAACCTCTGTGTACTTCAGTCGTGACCAAAGTATCAACAGGTCGAGACCTCACTTCTTCTGGGATATTTTCCTGGTTCATATGTCACGACCAAAAATAGGAGATAGTCATAACAAAAGAAGAAAATTAGTGAAGTTGTGCATTTTTTATTAGGTTACCTTGGCTTTAAAAGAAATGGGAAGCAGCAGGAGTCGAGGAGGCTAGTTTTTTTACCTAATACGGCAAAGAAGCAGTACTCAAAACATTCTCTCCACACTCTCTCCATAACTTACCCTCATATCTTCTATAATTCATTCTTCCATCATCATTTTTTTGCTTTCTTCATGGCATCATATCTGAGCAGCGATTGTAGCACAGCAAGAGTCATGAAAGGCTAAACCTTTAGTTTCTTGGTGATGGATCGCATATCTTGAGCTCATAAACTGTATTGTACTGGGGAGTTTTTTTATTTTAATCTCACCTTTCTTATGTTTTGGAATTCCTAGATCTAGGGTTTTGATTTTATGAGTAAGGATTGGATATCGATAAATTATTCTAAGATTATGTTTTGTAATTGAATTTAGAGGATTTATATGTTGGTTTAATATGAATATTTTAGTTTTAATTTCTAGATAATTGGGCTTTTATTAATGATCATTGCTAACTGATTCGATTGCTTGAAATCTATAGCCATCAATCGATGATCATTCGAGAGCATCTTCATCATCTGATTTAATTACACGCTAAGTGGTTTTTAAACAGCACATTAGTAGTTTTTGAACTAGCTTTGATCAAAGGAGTTTAAGGAATATTAATGTTTTAGACTCAATCGATCGATTGAGATTTTATTTAAAATTTAGTGATTTTAAAATTCCCATATCATATTTGGAGCAAGAATAGATAGGTTTCCATCATCGAGAGTCTTTCTCAACATATTTCTTTAACAATCCACTTATTCTCTATCTTGATCAAAAATACAAAAATATTTATTTTACTGCACCCTTATTCTATTGCTTCAAAAAATAACCAAACTTAAAACCCATTTTTACTTTCACTCAGGTTTTCAAAGATTTTGTCAACAATCTGCTAGGGTTCTAATAAAAAGGGCCCATTAAGAAGAACGATGGGGTTGTGCCTTATACTACATTAATAGGGTGTAATGACCTTTATTTTGATGAGTCAGATGATGACAATCCGCACAAATCAAAAATTTATAAAACTAACAGAACTAAAAAAGGAGTTATGTAGAATTTATAATGAAATTTAAAGTAGAATAATACATCCGATAAATACTTTTGGATGAGTTTTCTTGGGAATTAAGCAATAAAGGCATTGGACTCATTTAAATGCCTAAGTTGGCATCCCATCATCCAATAAAGTACCTGAACAATCATGTGGACCAGTGTCAAGAGAAAACCTTAAAAGTGTAAAATTATAAAAATGCCCATGTGTTCTAATACTGAGCAAGGAATGAATGGATGGCATTTTAGTCATTTGGACATGGTCAAAACTCAAGGGGATACAAGAATGATTATTTAGAGTCAGTATATACCTTCATAAGGTGTAAAGATGTGTGAAATGACAATTATACCCTTAGGGCTAATATAGTGTAAAATATTAAACTAAGGGCATTTTAGTGGTAGGAAAAATCTAAACACTAGTTTTTATGATAGAATACATATTCTGAAATATTATAAAAATTAGAAAAATAAAATAGCCTAATTTTTGTGAAACTAACTATATCAGTAATAGATTGGACTAGAATTTTTCCTATAAGTGTTTTTCTATGTCTTGCACCAAACAAAGCCTTATTTGATTTTATGGATGATGTCACTTTTTGGCTTGGTCTTGGTAGAAGATGCAATATGGACTCTGTCACATCCTTATTTTTAATCTCAATTATACTCCATTAGAAGTGATTGGAACCAATTACATGGTCATTTGCTTTCAAAACCTTCATTTTCAAAGAATTGCTCTTGGGATACTGTTCACGTTACTGTTTATTTGGTAATTCCAGAACATCTACCCAACTTTAAAAATTCATAATTAATTGTAGAAAAATAGAAATAAAGTGTTTTTAATTTATAATGAAATCTCTTTCATATATCTTTGAAGGAAAATATGAAACTGAGGTTTTATTGTTCAAATAAAATCAGTTTATTCGTTAAAAATCACTCTTCATTTGGTAAAATTTGGAAGTTCCAGTTTCTTTGCCTTAACTTAAAAAATTTATTTCTCTTTGGTTACTTGTCCAAATGAACCGTGTTACCTATGGATTTGAAGCTCTAGATGTGTTCTTTAAGATCATAAAATTTAATAGAAAAAATCGTTGATTTGTTATATGAAATCTTCATGGGAACGTCGCTGCCTCTGAACACTCACTATTTCTCAATTCCAGATTTTAACTTCAACTTAGAAAAATCATAGCAAATTGAATTCTTAACTAATTGAGGTGTTCTTGGTGTTAATTTAAATATCTGTATCTTATCTATAATCATGCCAAATTTCATATTAAAACTCATTGATTAAGGCGTCCTAACTATCATCACACCATCACGGCCTCATAACAGAATTTCAAAATCATACAGCATACATCCATACATTCTATCATATGCTTCCATAATGCCAAGTAACTCATGTAACTTATTATACAAACTCATCCATCTATGCTTACCCTCTTTCCTTGTAAATTTCTAACACCTATGACATGGTTATGCATATGGAAGGAATGAGATTTTATGGAAATCCCAATAGCAAGTTACACAAACCATAATATCATGCATGATTAATTGGATGCTTAACATGTTATCATGAGATGGGATCTAATTCATAATGATACATAAGCAAACTCTAACATCCATATTGTCATGGCATAACTTGCAAGGAGTTGCAATCATTCATAACTCATTATCAACATGATGACACATTCTTATGCTCAACCAAACACCACAATCAACAAGCAAGCAAATAGTTAAACAAACATGTAATATAGTTAGGTATCCTTACTACCTCCTAGCTCTCATTGTCAAGGTCTTCTTGAGGTGCTTTCCTTCCCTCACAAATGTCAAAACTTAGTCATTACAAAATAATATCAAGTTACAATTCAACTTGAAACCAAATCCAAGACTAGGTTTTTACTAACTTGCTTTCTCTCTCCCTTTTATGTTTCATACTTCCATCTTTCCAAAATAAATTCTCATAGTTCATTTCCATATATTTTTTTTATTTAGAATCCAAATATGAAACTAAAATTTCCAAAATCAAAACATCTCAAAAGGTGCTGTGCCAAACCGAAGTGAATGCCCCTTTTTCCAAAAAATCACATTTTGATTCCAATGCTTCCAATACTTGTTCTCCTACTTTATCCCCAAACAATTTTCCATTTTCACCTCATTGGAAGCATCAAAACCATGAAATTCCATCATATGAATAGTGTCACATACAGTACCAACAAGAACACAAAACCCTAAATCCAAACATACTTGTATTCCCAAGCTTATACCACTTGATTCTAGCTTGTTTAAACTTATTTAAACTATCCATAACATAAAACTCATATTTTAACCACATATGACAAGCACTTCCAGCAGAAACTATCAGGGAAATATAGCATAAAAACCCCTTAAAACTATGAGCTAACTTGCTAGAAAAAAGCTCAAAATCAAGGGAAACGATTACCTTCATTGTTGCTTCACTTTGTGTGCTTCTTTATTGGTTGAATGGAAATTTTGTAAGATTTTCCCTATGGTTCACCATGCATGATGAAGGCATCTGAATAGGGGGTATTTATAGATGAATTTTGGTTGAAATGGATGGCCAAGATTGATTTGTGCACTATTTAATCTATGGGCTCACATTTAATGTTGAATTTAACTTTTTTCAAAAAGAATAATTATGACATCATAAGGGACAACTCATGGGACACCTCATAGGGGTTTGTGGAACAATTTCCATGAAAGGAAGCCTTTGGAAAAATTCTAGTCCAATCAAGTACCGATCGGAGCAGTTTCACAAAAACCTGACTGTTTTCTGTTCCTAATTTTTATAATATACCAGGATATGTATTCTGCCCTAGAAATCAATGTCTAGGCTTCTCATACTTTTGATATTGTTATACTGAGTATTTATCTACCATCCATCCCATGGCAAATGACCAAAATACCCTTGTTGTCCTTTCTTGCACTATATTAACCCTAAGGGCATAATTGTCATTTCACCCCTCTTTGTACTACCTCAAGGCATATACTATCTAAAAATAATCATATTTATAATATATTCAACATTTCTAGCCTATCCTAGATGACCAAAATACCCTCCATCTATCACTGGTACAATATGGGCATCTAGGGGTATTTTCATAATTTTACACTTTTTCTTGACACTGGCCCCTAATACTGATGAACTGGTACCCTGGGTTTTGGGCCCTCCTTGGTGTCATCCTAGGACCATATATGAGACCATCTGAGTTCATTCTATCCAGTCTTACATACTAATAAATTCTATTATCGGATCACGGGTGTTTTCAAACTCCCGTCAAAATTCACTATGGGGATAACTATTTATACATAACTTCTTCTAAGGTTCTGATAGATCCATGGAATTTGACACTATAGGGCACACTTTCCTATGATTCCCCCACTTACATCAAAAGTCCATAAAATCTGATAAAATTTTAGATAACTTTCAGACTATCAGATAAATATCTGCTGTCTGGAGCCCTACTAAAATTTCTGTATCATGCTAGATTAACCAGTGTAACTTCCTCTATTTGCTGATGGAATATGAGACTAAAATCCTTTCGAACAGTTCTAACCCTTTGCGACTGATCTTTCTATAATTACAATTTTACCCTCAAACTTTTTACTTAATTACATATAAGTCCCTTAACTTTTAAAAATTACCACTTTTGACTCAACTTTTATTTCTACTTTAACTTTTTGCCTCCACCCTTTTCTAATTTGCATTTTGGTCCCTAAAACATCCTTAGTTCATAATCCTTTCCTTTCCTTTCTTAATTTGACATAGTTTATGCCAAGAATCTCAAATCTATTACAGATAAACTGCACAGTTACATCAGGTAAGAAAATTGGAGATATGACAGACTCTTGGATCGAATAGTGTTTAATTAATCTTGGCCTTTCATTTCCACCCAAATTTTTCTATATATACCCTACTTCATAGCTCATTTTGGTAGCCTCAAGAACTACAGGGGAAACTCTACAAAATTAATTTTGAGCTAGGAGAAAGCATATAACTTAGAGCAAAAAGAAAGGTAATTAGTTCCCTTGATTTTGAACTTTATTCTAGGAAGCTTGCTCTTGGTTTTAAGTGATTTTTATGGCATCTTCACTTTAGTGTTACTACTGGGTGTGCTACTCATATGTGGTGGAAATATGAAGTGTATGTTATAGATAATTTAGACAAGCTTAAACGAGCTAGATAAAGTAGTATTGGCTTGTAAATATAAATGTTCATGTAATTAGGGTTTTGTGTTCTTCACTGCCACTATATGAATCACTATTCATATGTCAAAATTTCATGATTTTCATGCTTCTGATGGGTTTAAAATGGAAAATTGTGTGGGGTAAAGTAGAAAAACAAGTAGTAGAAGCATTGGAATCAAAATAAGAATTTTTAGAAAATAAAAGGAGGTGTTTTAGTTTTGTACAGTAGCTAAGGAAGAAGTTTGATTTTAAAAATTTTGATTTTATATTTGAATTCTACATAAAAAATTATGTGGTGATGAACTGTGAGGATTTATTTTGGAAAGAGGAAAGTATAAGACATAACATGGACAAAGAATGAAACTTAGTGAAAACCTAGTCTTGAAATTGTTTTGGAATTGAGTTGTAACTTGCTATTGCATTATAATTGCTAGGTTTTGACAAGAATAGCATAAGAGGTAGAAAGAATACTTAACTATAATCTTATGGTTGTTTGACTTTATGCTTACTTGTTAGTTGTAAAGCTTAAGATGATGCTATGATGATGATGTATGAATAGATGCAAACTTGCAACTAATGTCATGACAATATGAATGTTAGAGTTTGCTTATGTATGATCATGAATTAGCTCCCATATCATGATAACATGTTTGGCATTTAATCAAGCATGCATGATATTATAGTTTATATGACTTTCTATTGAGATTTCCATAAAATCTCACTCTTTCCATATTAATAACCATGTTATAAATGCTGGAACCTCGAAAGGCAAAAGGATAAATTTGGATGAATGAACTTGTATTATAAGTTAAGTTTACTACTTGACATTATGGTTTGTATTATAAGGCAATAAACTTATGATGGTATTTTCCATCACTTAACAATGAGTTATGACATGAAATTTGGCATGAACATAGCTAAGATACAGAGATTTAAATGGACACCAAGAACACTTCATTTGGTTAAGTTTTCAATTTAATATGATTTTTCTAAGTTGGAGATAAAATCTGAAATAAGATAATAAGTTTCCAGAGTTAGTTAGGTTCAGAGCCCAATTTAAAATAGTAAATGAATGCATTTTTCTATGAAATGTCATGGGCTAAAAGAAAACATCTTGAGCTTTACATTCATATGTAACATGCCTCATTTGAATAAGTGAACAAAGAGAAATGAATTTTGAAGTTAAGACAAGAAAACTGGAATCTCCATATTTACCAAATGAACAATGTTTATTCAACAAAAAACTGTATTCATTTAGCCAGTGAAACCTCAGTATATTTTTCTTTCATATTGTAATGAAAGAGCTTTCATTAAAAATTTAAACCACTTTATTTATATTTTTTAGTTTTAATTATGAATTTTCAAATTTGGGTCTATAATCTGGAATACCAAATGAACAATACCAAAATTTATTTTTAAAAATTTCATTTTCCAAGTTAAAGAGGTTTTAATTTGGATCAATCTGCTTCTAATTGAGCATAACTGAGGGTGAAAATAAGGACACAACATTTTGGTTTTAGAACAAAGGATTATAGTTTAGAAAATACTTTGAATAGATTATTTATAGACAGATAAATTATCATAAATTGTCATAATTAACCCTAAGTTAGTGGGTGTAGGATAAATATGACTATACCTATATCTAGATTAGAGACAATAGTTGATCAAGGGGATCATATACTTAAGGTCCTATATTAAGATAAATCTGGATTAAATTCTGAAGAGGAGTTTATATTGGATAATGAGGATTTTTAGCTTCCAATAATGCATTATTGGGATTTTGAGGACACTAATTTAGATAGGTCTGGTAGTTGATCCATAGGGTCTAATGATATGGATAGGATATCAAAGGACCAATTCACCCTCTCCTTTACAGGCTATACCCCCAGATATGCTAGAACCAGACTCTAATCTAAAAATTAACACAATTTATCTGGATGAGAAAGGTATATTATTCCCTTAGTCATTACAAACTAATGAGTTTTATTTGCAGGTCTTGGGTACAATAGACCCTATACCTAGGGAGTTTGCTAATCCAGATGTTCCCAGACCTAGTCAGTTGCATAATCAGTCAATATTCCAAGTCCTAGTCAACCTATGCTAGTGATACACTTGGAGTCCAAAGACAAAGACATAGTGCTTGTAGAGCCAATTACTAGAGATCAGTTTCAGAAGGTTGTGGAATTGGCTAGACAATTATATAATTTAGGATGCCCTTAGGTTAGAGAAATAGACTAGGCCAACAGAATCTATTAAGATTTCATAGCTAGAGTCTGGGATGCTTATTGTCATATCCTAATTTTTCTCTATCTGTATAATACTGATAGTAGAAAGAGGTTTGGAAAAGATTGTGACAGTGATCAAAAGAAATAATAAAGGCTAGATGAGTATTGAAGAAAGAAAGGGACTAAAATGAAAATTTCAAAAGTTCAAGGACCTAAATAAAAATTAGAAAAGGTTAAAGGTCAAAAGTGAAAGTTGTCATATCCTAAATTTTTCTTATCTGTATAATACTGATAGTGGAAAGAGATTTGGAAAGGATTATGATGAAGATAAGAAGAAATGATAAATTTTAAATAAGTCTTGAAGAAATAAAGGGACCTAAATAAAAATTAGAAAAGGTTAAAGGTCAAAAGTGAAAGTTGTCATATCCTAAATTTTTCATATCTGTATAATATTGATAGTGGAAAGAGATTTGGAAAGGATTATGATGAAGATCAGAAGAAATGATAAAGTTTAAATAAGTCTTGAAGAAATAAAGGGATCTAAACAAAAATTAGAAAAGGTTGAAGACAAAAAGTTAAAGTAAAAACAAGATTTGGGCCAAAAGTGGTAATTTCCAAAAGTTAAGGGACTTAAATGTAATTAAGTAAAAAGTTCAAGGGCAAAATTATAATTATAGAAAGATCAGCCCGAAAAGGGTTAGAACTGTCCAAAAGTATTTCAGTCCCATATTCTATCAGTAAATAGAGGAAGTTACACTGGTTAATCTAGCATGATACAGAAATTTTATTAGGGCTCCAGACGACAGATATTTATTTGATAGTCTGAAAGTTATCTAAACTTTTATCAGATTTCATCGACTTCATATATAAGTGGGGGAATTATAGAAAAATGTGCCCTATAGTGTCAGATGTCATGGATCTGACAGAACCCTGGAAGGAGTTTTGCATAAAAAGTTATTCCCATATAAGTGAATTTTGACGGGAGTTTAAGAACCTGTGATCCGATTATGGGATTTAGCAATATGTAAGCTTGGATAGACTGAGATCAGATAACCTCATATATAGGCCCATGATGACGCCAAGGAGGGCCCAAAGCTCAGGGTACCAGTTCATCAGTAGAAGGGGCCAGTGTCCAGAAAAAGTGCAAAATTATAAAAATGCCCCTATATAGCTAGAGTGTACTAGAGATGGATGGAGAGCATTTTGGTCATCTGGGATAGGCTAAAAATGTGGCATATAGTATAAATATGATTATTTAGAGCCAATATATGCCCTGAGGTAGTACAATAAGGGGTGAAATGACAATTATGCCCTTAGGGTTAATATAGTGCAAGAAAGGACACCAATGGTATTTTGGTCATTTTCCAAGGGATGGATGGTAGATAAATATTTATTATATCAATGTCAATTGTATGAGAAGCCTAAGAATTGATTTCTAGGATAGAATCCATATCCTGGTATATTATAAAAAAATTAGGAACAGAAAATAGTCTGGTTATTGTGAAACTGCTCTGATCGGTACCGGATTGGACTAGAATTTTTCTCCACATACCCCCATTAAGTTTCCCTTGAGGTGTCCCTTATGATGTCATAATTATTCTTTTTTGAAAAAGTTAAATCCAAGATTAAATGTGAGCCTTTAGATGAAATAGTTCACAAAGTAATTTTGGCCATTGATTTTTCATGAATTTTTTTATAAATACCCCCTCAAATCTGGTTCAAAAATGTGGCCTCATGAACCTTGGGGAAACTCTTGCAAAATGGAAACTCAAGCCAAGATAAAGAAGATTCAAGGTACCAAAGTTCAAGCAAACTAGAGATTAAAGGTAAGCAATCTATCCTAGCTTATTTTCCTTTGATTTGGGAGCTTGAACTTAGGGTTTTCATGAGATAAAGTTGAGTTTTTCATAATGTGTTGTGCTGCCCAAAAACATTAGATGAAAGGAAAAAGAAGAAATTAAGGTTAGAAGTATATGATTGAAGCTTAAATAAGGTAGTTAAGTGATTGGTTGTTGAATCAAGTTGATATTCTTGACTTTGCCATGGTTGAACCTATTCAGTCTGTACTGTTCATGATTGAAGGAAATAGAATTTCAATGATTTAATGCTTCCATTGAATTTATATGATGATTTTGTGTAGGATTGGAAAGGTTTTGAACCTTGGAAACATTAAAATCTCAAGATTGTAGTTTTTGAAATTCTTTTCTATTACTGTTCACTTGCATGAACAGTTATTGGAATTTCATAATTTTGATGCTTCCAAAGGTTTTAAAATAAAAAATTGTGTGGGACAAAGTGGAGAAACAAGTATGGGAAGCATTAGAATCATAATGAGAATTTTTGAAAGAATTGTTTGCATGTGTTCGGTTCTGTATAGTAGGCCGTGAAGGAGCTGGAATTTCATGATTCTAAGCTCATAAATGGATTTAAAAGATAAAATTGTGTAGGATAAATTCACTACATCAATTGGTTCAAGAGCCAAGTTGATTAGGAAAGATTAGAAAAAGTATGATAATAGAGAGTGTAACAAGGTTAGTCTTGAATATGGTTAGAGTTCAAGAATCCTAATAAATTATGTGATGAATATGAATGTGTTTAGGACCTTGAAATATCCAAGAAGATGTTGGGAAGTGATTGACATAAAGGCTTCATGGTTGGAAAACTAGGGAGCAAGTGCTAAATATCAAGAGGAAAGCTTAAGTTCAAGGTAGTGAACTTACCTCTTTATGTGATTGATATGGTATGCTTATGTGTTGACATGTATATGATATTTGAATGATGTTGTGACATGATAAATGATGTTAAATGTATTGTGAATAACAAGTTTTCCATGGCCATGCACTTTTATGTAAATGCATATAGCATGATGGCATATCACTAATCAAAGAAAGTTTAATGAAATTACATATCATGCATTAGCATCCATCTTGCATATTTAAGTAGTAATGTTTGCTACTAAGATTCCCTAGAATCTCACTCTCCAATAACCAACAAATCTAGGTTAAGCATGATGGAAAAGGGATACATGGAGAAGAGCTAAAGAATGGAAGAAAGGAAGTGAAGTAATTGAAATCCTATCATATGCTATGAGTTATACATGTATGTAAATGCCATGTAAACTGTCTATTTATCTGATGAAGCTATTTGAAATAATTATGGCATATGTACATGATGTATATGAATATTGAGAAACTTATTTGATGGCTTATGCATCCTGGAACAATTATTGGAAGTGAAAGAAAGGAAACTGAAATGGTAAAAACGTAGGTCCTAAAGCAGTTTTGTTGTGGCTTCAGTTTAACCTAGCAAATGAAGGAATTAGTTCACGAAATTTTATAAGCGTGTAGCGAACATCTAGATCTTTAAGTGTGTAGGTAGAACATTTCATTTGGATGTGTATATTAAGAGAAATGAATTTCCAAATTAAGGGACCAGAATCTGTTTTCAGAATTTTTGACCAAATAAACAGTAAATTTTGGCGAATAAATTGTATTAATTGACAAATCATTTGGTCTAGAAATTATTTTTTCCTTAAAGTTCAGGATGTTATCTTCATGTAGCTTTCTGAACCACTTAATTTAGAGTTTTCTAGAATTAATTATGATTTTTCAAAGTTTGTCACGTAATCTGGAATACCATATGAACAGTAACCCAAGAAAGAGAAAAACTCCAGATTTAGCTAATAGACTTCTAAATACTTGTAAGTGGCTCTAAATGCTACTGAATAGTCCCTAAGACATATGAAAGTGAGGATGTTTTAAAAGTAGAAATAAAAGTTGGGCTAAAAGGTATAATTACCAAAAGTTTAGGGACCTAAATGCAATTATGATAAAGTTGAACCGAAAAATGCCCGAAAATGCCCAGAATTAGGGTAGTCCCAAATTTTATCAACAGATAGATAAAATTATTTTGATCAGTTTAACGCAACATAGAATTTTGATTTGAGGTCATGATTAATTTATATAAATTTCTGAAGTCAGAAAAACTTATTGTAATATATTTTGGACCTCATAATCAGATAAAATTTGGCAGTAAATTCCTATAATTAATATAAGAATTTTTAAAACTGACAGAGCTTAAAAAGAAGTTCTGTAGAATTTATAATAGAATTTACAGTGGATTAAAACACCCGATAAATATGTTTTGGGGGAATTTCTCGGGAATTGAGCCCATGAAGGCAGTGGATGATACAGAGGGCCCAAAATGATGCCTTATAGGCCCAATGATATTTTCATAAGTATGTGGGCCAAGGCTAATAAGACCAGGAAAATACAAAATTACGAAAATGCCACTGAAGGTATGCCACTGTGTTGTGTCATTGAGGCAGAGTTGGACGAAGGGCATTTTGGTCATTTAGACAAGCCAAAAACATCCAGGAAAGTACAGGAGTGATTAGTCAGTGTCAGTGTATGCTCTTATAAGAAGTAAAGAGGTGTAAAATGACAATTATGCCCTTAGGGTTAATATAGGGCAAGACAGTAAACCAAGGGCATTTCCGTCATTTGCCAAGGGATATGTAACTAAGTACTGACCCAGTACAAAAATGTCAATGATAGGAAGAATCTGGATATTAGATTTAAGGTCATAAAGCATATTATGAAATCTCATAAAAATTATATTTATAAAATAGTCTGGTTTTTGGGGAATTGGACTGAGCTGGTACTGACTTGGACTAGAATTTTTCTAGAAGCTTCCCCCATTGGAATTTTACCACCTAGCCCTATGAAGTGTTCCTTGATGATGTCATGGATGATGTTATAATTCTCCTTTTTGAAAAAGTTAATTCCAAGATTAAATGTGAGCCATTAGATCAAATAGTGCACAAAATAATCTTGGCCATTGTTTCTTTAAGAGATTTTTTTATAAATACCCCCTCAAACCTGAAGCCAAACCGTAAGCTCAAGCACCCTTGGGGAAACTCTTGCAAAATGAAAACTCAAACCAAGACAAAGAAGATTCAAGGTACCAAAATTCAAGCAAGCTAGAGATTAAAGGTAAGCAATCTATCCTAACTTATTTTCCTTTGATTTGGGAGCTTGAACTTAGGGTTTTCATAGGGGAAAGTTGAGTTTTCTCTAAGGTGTGGTGCTGTCCAAAAATGTTAAGATGAAAGGAGAAAGAAGAAATTAAAGTTAGAGTTATATGATTGAAGCTTCAACAAGCTAGTTAAGTGATTGGTTGTTAAATCAAGTTGATATTCTTGACTTTGTCATGGTTGAATCATTTTGGTTTGCACTGTTCATGATGGAAGGAAATGGAATTTCAATGATTTAAGGTTTCCATTGAATTTATATGGTGATTTTGTGTAGGATTTGATAGGTTTTGAACCTTGGAAGCATTGGAATTCCAAGTTGTATTTTTTCAGATTCTTCTCTGTTACTATCCACTTGCATGAACAATGATTAAAATTTTATAATTTTGATACTTTCAATGATTTTAAAATGAAAAGTTGTGTGGGATAAAGTGGAAAAACAATTATGGGAAGCATTAGAATCAAAATGAGAAATTTTGAAAGAAAATATGGTGTTATGTAATTATGTACAGAACAATACATAGGAGCTAGAATTTTATGATTCTAAGCTCATAAATGGATTCAAAAGATGAAATTTTGTAGGGTAAAGTCAAGACATCAATTGGTTCAAAGGCCAAATTGATTAGTGAAGGTTAGAGAAAGTTATGTTAGTAAAGAGTTAAGAATTTATCAAGGATAGTCTTGAACATTGTTAGAGTTACTGGTCCTATTGAATTATGTGATAAATGTTAATATGTTTAGGACCTTGAAACATCCAAGAAGATATTGAGAAGTGATTGACCGAAAGACTTTATGGTTGGAAAGCTAGGGAGCAAGTGCAAAAGATCAAGAGAAAAGCTTATGTGCAAGGTAGTGCACTTACCTCTTTATGTGCTTGATGCGGTATGCTTATGTGTTGACATGTATATGTTATTTGAATGATGTTGTGAAATGATAAATGATATTGAATGTATTGTGAATAACATGTTTTCCATGGCCATGCACTTTTATGCAAAAGTATATAGCATGATGGTATGTCACTAATCAAAGAAAGTTTAATGAAATTGCATATCATGCATTAGCATCCATCTTGCATGTTTAAGTGGTAATATTTTCTACTGAGATTCCCTAGAATCTCACCCTCCCATAACCAACTAATTTAAGTCAAGCATGAAGGAAAATATATGCATGGAGAAGAGCTAAAGAATGGAAGAAAGGAAGTGAAGTAATTGGGATCCTAGCATAGGCTATGAATTATCCATGTATGTAAATGCCATGTAAGATATCTATTTATGGGATGAAATTGTATGAAATAATTATGGTATATGCACATGATGTATATGAATGCTTGAAAGGCAAAAGAGATGATTTATGCATGCTGGAACAATTATTGAAAGTGAAAGAAAGAAAACTAAAATGGTAAAAACGTATGTCCTGGAGCAGTTTTGTGTTGGCTTCAGTTTGACCTAGCAAATGAAGGAATTAATCCATGAAATTTTATGAACAAGTAGTATACATCCATATCTGTAAATGCATAGGTAATATGCTTCGTTTGGATGTGTATATCAAGAGAAATGGATTTCCAAATTTAAGAGACAGAATCTGGAATTTCTAGAATTTGCCATATGAACAGTAAAAAATAACGTTTTAACTGTATCAATTGGCAAGGTAAATGTCCAGATTTATATTTTTTCCTTAAAAAGATATGAAAGAGTTTCAATTAGAAATTTGGATCACCTCCATACGATTTTTTCTATATTTAGTTATGAATTTTTAAAGTTAGACTGTAAATCTAAAAATTACCAAGTGAACAGTACCCGAGAAGTAAGTTTTAAAAATTTAATTGTTGGGCTAATGTAATGCTTCCGCTAATCAAATATGCTTCCAAATACGTACTCTGAGGTGGTAAAAGTAGGATGTTTCATTTATCTAGCTTTTGATCAAAATAGTCCTACATTAGAAGACTGGCTTAATATCATGGAGAATATTTTACCCACAACAAAGACTTTGAGAACAGGATTAGATCTAAATGTTTTAGTGAAGAACCATTTGAAAGTATACCAGACTGGATCTTCTTGGTATAAGAGTGTATTAGAAGAACTTTTAAGAAAGTATAATGTGATGTGATATCTATAGATGACAATATTGTGTATTTACATAAGTCATGTATAATAGATATGTGTGACAGTATAAAGGTTTTGTATAAAAGATATGTACCTGAGAAATGATACATGATAGGATGTGTGTATGATGTTTTCAAAAATTATTTGTATACAATGTTATAAATGAAGTATAATACAATGTTATTTATTTCATTCCCTCTAATATTTAGATAGTAAAACAAAATAGTTCAAACAAGATGAACTATTCAACTAAAGGAACCTCAAAATCCTATAGACATTATTAACTAGTAAATCTTGCAACACTTAGAGCAACAACAAAAGATCATAGTAGACATAAGGCAGACTCAAGATCACTATGAACAAGATATGGATGCTGCTATAGTAGCAGCAGTAGTAGAAGCTATAGGTAATATAAGATACCCAAAGCCTACAAAAGCAGTTAGCATATAACCAGAAGTTAGGAAGCAACCAGTAAACCCACCTAGGCAAGCTGAGCCTGTGGTTGACCCTATTACTACCCAGCAATAGATGATGAAATTTTGCAAGCACAATCCTCCAATATTTAAAGGGACATTTGATGCTCAGGTGGTAGAGAACTAAATCAGTCAGCTAACAAATATTTTAAGATGCTTGATTACCCTTATGAAAGAAAGGCATAAATGGCCATTTATCAGCTGGAAAGAGACATAGACCGGTAGTTGAAGAACACTGAGCTATTGCTATAGGCAAGGAATATTCCTATTACATAGGAATTGTTTCTTGAGTAATTCTATGAAAAATATTTTCCCTAGTCAGTATATGATGAATAGGAGGCTAAATTCCTTATGTTAAGGCAAGGAGAGAATGAGCTATTTGATGAATATTTGGCTAAGTTTATTCACCTTTCTCAGTATTCCACGTACCTCCGATAAGTGGATGATGAGTGATGGATGATGATTAACTCATATTTGTAGTGATTTTTAGTGCGTTTTAAGTGAGTTTTATAGTTGATTGTATCCCTATTTACTAATATGATGAGCAATTAATTAATAAAATTAAAATGGAACAAGTGGCAATTAATTGATTTGATTTTAGTGATTAATTAGATAAATAATCTATTAAATTTCTATTTTGCAGTAACCAATTAGCATATTAGATCAATTGACAGCTGGACATTAAACATGTGCTAGATTGAAGAAGTTGATAATAGATTTAAGCAAATTGTCAATAGGAGCAAGTGGCTGCAATTTGAATGAACATGCTAACAGAATCACATGCTAGAATGTGCTATAACAAAAACAAGTGGGCTAACAGACTGTGTACTTATGAGCTAGCACTAAAAGGGAAATCAATCACATTTTCTGTTAGCTCACACACGCACACTATGAACTCTTTCATTCATGCCATATGCATATGCTAATTTCTGCTGACTCTCACACTCATTCCATACTTATATATCAGATTATTCACACCTTTGTGGATCCATCTCTCATCTTACCATTCCAAATCAGAGATTTCACGCACAATACTCCATTCTCACTTTTCCATTTCATCCATCTCACATCCTCACACCATTCTTCCATTTCTTCTTATCTCTATTTCTATTCTATAACTTTCCTTAATTCTAGATAATAGAACAAGAGGAAAGTGCAACTATCATCTTCATCTTCTTCTTTCGCCTTCACCATGACTGCTGCTGTGTTTTTTGTTGCTGCTAAAGTTCATATGGTAATGCAAGATAACTGTCGTTTTAATTATCAAACAAAACTTAGCTAACTAATAGTAAAGTGGAGGCTAACCTAGGTTGATTCACAAGGAGCCTAGATGGATGTTAAGATACCTAATTAATCTAACGAGCCACAAATTAACAAATTAAAGAAATGGTGTGTGACAAGATTTTATCTAACTTCTAAAAGTAAATCCTATGCTATTATTTATGCTTTTAAGTGTTTATGATGATGAGATTAATGAATGACAAGTGTGTTCCCTTAGAGATTACCTTACCTTCATTATCCATAGAATATAAGAAGTTACTCAATTGAATTAGAATATGTTAGCTAACAACTCGCTAGCTAAATCTCAATTAAAGCTACAACTCGCAGACATTAAAAGAGATTATGAATCATTCAACTTAGAGATAGAAGAAGATGAATTAACATATACAACTATATTCTGTTTTATGATTACTCTAATCAACTACAACCATGACCAACTCAGTCCAAGAATGAAAATTAATCAAAGCATCATTAAGGTAGAAATAAGAAATCCAACTTGATACTAACTCTAATTGAATCAATAAACCAAAAGTAACTATATCAACTTGATACAATTAAATATAACTTAAGACACAATGGAACTCACTGTTCAGCTCAAGGATTATGGTTCAACATCATTTCTAAGAGAGCATAACAACTTAGCCTCTCATTGCCATATGAACTTTAGTAGTAACAGAAAATAGAACAACAATCATTGTGAATATGGAGGAAGAAGATGAAGATGATAGCTACATTTTTCTCTGGTTCTATTGTCTAGAATAGAGGAAAGTTACATAATAGAAATAGAGATGGAGAAGAAGAGTGAGAATGGTGTCTGGTTCTGTGGAGTGGATATGAGATGGAATGGAATGGAAAGTGAAAATGAAGTACAAAATGATGTGATGTACAGTGTATGTCCAGTCCCAGGCATCAAGTGGAATGTGCTGCTATGTATGTTATATAAAATCATTTGGAATGAATGGATTCAATCGTAGCTGCATGAAGCTATTATAGAGCATGTGT
The DNA here is from genome assembly GCA_037074615.1 of Leucaena leucocephala. Taxonomy (NCBI): domain Eukaryota; kingdom Viridiplantae; phylum Streptophyta; class Magnoliopsida; order Fabales; family Fabaceae; genus Leucaena; species Leucaena leucocephala. Next base: position 13,476,208 of record CM073516.1, on the reverse strand, counting down.
GAATCAACAACTTGCATTCTGTTGTGTTGCACATGTGCTGTAATCCCTACTTGCTTCCTTAATCTAGCATGTGATTCTGTTAGCATGTGCATTCAAACTGCAGCCCTCTTGCTCCTATTAGCCATGTGCTTAAATATGTTATCAGCTTCTTCAATCCAGCACATGTCTAATGTCCAGCTATCAATTGATCTAATATGTTGATTGGTCAATCTAAAATAGAAATTTAATAGATTATTTATCCAATTAATCACTAAAATCAAATCAATTAATTTCCACTTGTTCCATTTTAATTTTTTTAATTAATTTCTCATCATATTGATAAATGGGGATAAAATCAATAACAAAACTATCTTTAAACATGCTAAAAATCACTACAAATATAAGTTTATCAACTCCCCCACACTTAGATTTTGTACTACGAGCAAAATTATAGATCTAGATTGAAATTCAAACACTCATGTTTAGCAAATTTGGTAAAACAGATTTAGTATAAGCACTTGTAGTCATCAATATTTTCCCTTTAATTAGCAACAGTCCAAACTAATCTCATATCAATCAAAGAATATCACTCATGCAATTAGACTATAGTAATAAGCAAGGTGAGATTTCCTCACAATGTGTAGTGTTTCACTCATTCTTTTATCAAGGAGATTTCATTCAACCATCTAGCTTAGGCTTCCCATAGGCTTGTAACCATCCTACATCTTTATCACTGCATGCCACAAGGGTTGTGAATCAAAGGGTCTTTATTAGGTTGTAATAGTGGAAAGGCTACGTGATGAAATGGAAATGCATGTTAATGATTAATGAAATACTGCACATATATGACTTCTTCAAGCTATTTCAATACTTTTTCATAATTTGAACTTGGAACTGTAGAAAGTATCACAAGTCACCAAATAATTCTCTTTCATACAAGTTGAATATCACATTTTTTCCATCTGGTCTATCTCTTCTTTCTTTCTTTCTTTTTCTCTATTTTCTATAATTTTTTTCTTTTTGCTTTTCTTTTCTTTCAACTACTGAACTTAATAGCAAATACATTGAAATTTAGATATCCAACAAGTGGTGAAATTAATCAGTTATTTCACAGTTAAGACTAACTACAACAGCAAAAATCCTGTACAATATTCATTAACTAATGATGGAATTTTACAAGAGAGTGAAGGTCTCAAAGGGGGTAAGCAAAGGATTTAATTTTTATATGGTTACTGTTTAGTAAAGAGGGTTTGGAAAGAAATGCCCTTATCATTTCCATAATTCCAAGAAGCTAATGTGCTTTTGAATCAAGAATTGAGACAATTTCTACAAAGTTACCAAACACGATATGTCACACAATGTAAATGAGTAAATGTTGAAGGCTCAAAGATCCTTCCATATGGCTTACTCACCCTAATCAACTCACAATGACAAGATTGCATGAATATTAAACTAAATATATGAGATCAATCATTCATGCTGCACAATTTTTAGAAATCAATCAATGAAACAAGTAACTCATACTACATCAAGTTTGACAATGTTCAAAAATATGTGTTCAAAATTCAATTTTAAATCCATGACAGTAAATTCAACTAGACCAAGCAACAATAAGATGGAATAGAAAAAAAATTTAGCTGAGGATCAATGTTAATCATGACAAACAAGACTTTAGGTCGTGACTGTTTTACACAGAGAGGACATATTTAGAAAATAAGGAATATTGATCGCAACGTATATGGACAGTGGTTGCGACTCATGATCACAAAGAGTAATCCTGCTAAACATACAAGCTCAGGTCGTGACCAAGTGTCTATCCAGTCATGACTAAAAATCACAGAGTTATAGTCACGACAAAGATAAACACAGATCACGACTAAATATCATAGATATGTAAATATCAGAAAATAAGAATTACTGGTCGTTACAAACATATGTATAGGTCGCGACTAATTTTCACAGAGAAGAAACTTGACATTTTCTCACATATTAGTAGTGACGATAACATCACAAGTTCACGACCAGAATACAAAATCATAGTAATTATATGATTTTATTTACCTATTTCACAAATTACTTCCCCACACTTAATTTCTACATTGTCCTCGATGTGAAAAAGTAATTAGGCACATGCAAAGGTAGGAATAATCAATATGATAAAGCTAAATTAGAATCCAAGATGAACTTATTAATTTTTATCTACCCCTACTGTCTTGGTTTCCTCCCCCATACTTAATCAACAATTAACAACTTAAGTATATAAGTAAACTGATTAAAGCATACTATTGTAAGTGCAAAAACAAGGAAGGAGACAACCTGAGTATCATGGGGGTTCAAAGTTCTCCTTGTATAGCTTGAATAAGTGGCCATTGACCTAAAATGATATACCATCTGCTTCATTCTTTCTTATTGATATAGCCTTCACCCATCTTAAGAGAAAATCCATAGCTTGCAGAATATATGCATGTGCAAAAGATAGTGGGAATGGTCTTGTTGAACTAAAATGTCTTATAAAATTCCCTTAGGATTTATAATTCTATTATCAGCCAATTAAGCTAACACACTATTTGGTTTGATCAGATTTACTCCTAAGGCATGATAATGGAACTTGGCATAACATTGATAGCAACACCTAAATCTAGCAATCCTTTAGGAATAGTTATCTTGCTAATTGTACAAGGAATAGAAAATGCAACTGGATCTTTATACTTCACTGGAAGTTGAGAGTTAAAGAGTGCAAAAGCTTTAGGTCCCACTTGCACCAGTTCATTAGGTTTATGTCTTTCCTTTTGTGTGCAACTGTCCTTCAAACATTTTGCAAATTCTTACACTCTTTGAATTCTGTCCAGCATAGGCACATTCACTTCAATCTTGCTGACAGAATTAATCACTTCCTTGTTCTACGCCTCTAAGTATTTTTCTTGTTGCTCATGAATTCCCTTAGGATAGGTAGTTCTTTCATATGTACCTTTTTCTCAGTTAAATCAGAGATTGTTTCTTGCTGCTTGAGCTCTAAATTTACTACTGGTTGTGTTTCTTTAGTTATGTCCACTCTAGGATTCCTTAAATCAGAATTCATAGCTTCAAGTAGCTCAGTTTTCTTACTGCTCAGCTATCCATAACCTTTTGAATTTGGTGCATAATTAATTTGACTTTTTATAACCTGCTCCTTCCTAAGTAGTTGTGCTTCTTTCTTACTTTCATACTTCTTAATGCTACCACTAGAATAAGTATATACCTCACATTCCTCTTCACTTCTATCAACTGTAACTTTTTCCCCAACTTATTCTTCACTTATCAACTTATAACATTCACAAATTTAGGGTTAATAACTATATTTGAAGGTAGATTTTCACTAATCATTGCATGAATATCACTTATTGAATTGGCTAGCTCTGATACATAGCCATTCATATTTATAGCTCTGTCATTGCTTGATTGTTCTCCACAGTAGATCTCAAGTCCTTGAAGTTAGAGCAGAAGTTTGTGTTGATAGAGTTTATATTTTAATTCATCACATGAATGCTCTTGATTATCTCAGATATTCCATCATCTTTTGCAACAATAGGAAATTCTATAACTCTAGAAGATTAAGCTATTTGTCTATCATTGTTAAATATATTCTGACCAAAATTCCTATCTTCACCTCTATCCCCCCATCTGAGATTAGGATGATCTCTCCATCCTTCATTGTATGTATTGGAGTATGGATTCCTTGGTGGATAATGGTTTGGTTTGCCTTGATAAATGGCTAATATTTTTGCATAATGTGTTGGACAATTAACAGTGGTGTGTGAAATATCCTACTTTTATCACATCAGAGTATGTATTCGAAAGCATATTTGATTAGTAGAAGCATTACATTGGCCTAAAAATTAAAATTTTAAAACTTACTTCTCGGGTACTGTTTACTTGGTAATTTCCAGATTTACATTCCAAATTTAAAAATTTATAACTAATTGTAGAAAAATCATATGGAGGTGATCCAAATTTCTAATTATAGCTATTTCATATATCTTTAAGGAAAAAATATAAAACTAAACATTTACCTTGCCAATTGATACAGTTAAATTGTTAATTTTTACTATTCATATGGCAAAATGAGTTGTATTGATATACACATCAAAATGAGTCGTATTACCTACGAATTTAAAGATCTAGATGTGTAATATATGCTCATAAAATTTCATGGATTAATTCATTCATTTGTTAGGCCAAACTGAATCCATTTATGAGCTTAGAATCATGAAATTCTAGCTCCTATGCACTGTTCTGCATAGAATTACATAACACCCTCTTTTCTTTCAAAAAATTCCCATTTCGATTCTAATGCTTCCCATACTTCTTTATAAAATTTATCCCACACAAATTTTCATTTTAAAACCATTGGAATCATCAAAATCATGAAATTCCAATCACTGTTCATGCGAGTGAACAATAATAGAGAAGAATCTCAAAAGTTATAACTTAAAATTCCAATGCTTCCAAGGTTCAAAACCTATCCAATCCTACACAAAATCATTATATAAATTCAATGGAAGCATTAGATCATTGAAATTCCATTTCCTTCCATTATGAACAGTGCAAACCGAAACGGTTCAACCATGGCAAAGTCAAGAATATCAATTTTATTCAACAACCAATCACTTAACTAGCTTGTTTAAGCTTCAATCACCTATCTCTAACTTTAATTTCTTCTTTTTCCTTTCATCTAAGATTTTTGGATAGAGCAACATCTTATAGAAAACTCAACTTTCCTCCATGAAATCCCTAAGTTCAAGTTCCCAAATCAAAGGAAAATAAGTTAGGATATATTGCTTACCTTTAATCTCTAGCTTGCTTGAACTTTGGTACCTTGAATCTTCTTTGTCTTGGCTTGAGCTTTTATTTTGCAATAATTTCCCCAAGGTTGACATGCCATGATTTTGCTTAAGATTTGAGGGGTTATTTATAGAAAAATCTCATGAAAAATCACTGGCCAATATTACTTTGTGCACTATTTGATCTAATAGCTCACATTTAATCTTGGATTTATTTTTTTCAAAAAGAGGATTATGACATCATCCATGACATCATAAAGGGACAACTCATAGGTCTAGGTGGCAAAATTCCAATGGGGGAAGCTTCTAGAAAAATTATAGTCCAATTCGGTACCGACTTAGTCTGATTCCTCAATAACTAGACTGTTTTCTGAATCTAATTTTTCTAAGACTCCATATTATGCTTTTTGACCATAAATCCAGTATCTGGATTCTTCCTACCATTAACACTCTTGTACTGGGTCAAAACTTAATTACAGATCTCTTGACAAATGACTGAAATGCCCTTGGTTCACTATCTAGCACTATAATGACCCAGGGGCATAATTGTCATTTCACACCTCTTTATACTGTGTCAAGGTATATACTGGCTTTAAATAATCATCTTTATACTAGCTCGCACGTTTTTGGCTTGTCCAGAATGACCAATATGCCTCCATCCATCACTGGTAAAATCTTGCCATATAGGGGCATTTTTATAATTTCACACTTTTCCAGGATTACTCTGGACTCTGCCCACTTAACTATCTAACCACCTTATTGGGCCTCTTCGGATGCTATTTGGGCCTTACTATTGGTCCATTACTTTTATGACACAAATCCTAAGGAATCTCTCCCGACCGTATTTATCAGGTATTTTATTTTACTGTAAAATCTCGTAAGAATTCTACAGGATGCCTTTTCTAACTGTATCAATTTTATAAATTCTTATATTAAATATATGAATTTAATGTAAAGTTTTATCTGATTCTAAGGTCTAAAAAATACTTTAATAATTCTTCCTAACTTCAAGAATTCATATCAATTAATTGAGACCACAAATCAAAATTATATATTGCATTAAACTGATCAGAATAATTGTGTCTATCTACTAGTAAAATTTAGGACTAAATTGCTTCTTGGCAATTTTTAGCCTTTGTCAGTTTAAGTTTCTCATAATTGCATTTAGGTCCCTAAACTTTTGGTTAATTACAGTTAGGTCCCTAAACTTTTAAATATTACCACTTTTTGCCCAACTTTTATTTCTACTTTCATTTTTGGCATTCAACATTTTCTAATTTTCATTTTAGTCCCTCTCTTCCTTCAAGACTCCTCTAACCTTTATTATTTCTTCTGATAATCATCATAATCCTTTCTAAACCTCTTTCCACTATCAGTGTTATGTATATAGGAAAAAATTAGGATATGACATTTTTGTAAGGAATTGGAAGACACGCAGCGGAAATTAACTTAAAAACATTTCTATTCCTTGCCAGGATCTACCGTATGTGTTTAAGTCAAGTGGGAAGAAGCATTACCCTCAGTGTTCCTCAACGACTTCCACAGCTTCTGGTCACGACGTTCACAGCTTCTCTCCGCGGCTCGTGCTCCCTTTCCGATCGCAAGAAGTCGACGACTCAGGTCGGCTTCCTCTACTGGTATCCACACGAACAACGTTCTAACCACGAACGACGTGCTAGCGTCTCTTGTCCCTCAAGGTCTTTCTCAAGAATTAGTCCTCTCCGTCTCTATTTCAGTAGTTTCTTATCTGCAAACCTTTTGCAGATTCCCCTTCGGCCTTTCTGTGTTCTCTGTGTGTATTCCTGAAAATGCAGCTCCTAAAATTAGATATATAGGATGCTGTATGCGTTTTTTTCTCTCTACCAAATTGGATTTTAGAGTTAATCTTATATTAATTCTGAAATTAATACAATATCATATATTGTATAATTTTATAAGAAACTAATTAAATCAATAATATTAAATCCGTCCCACAGATTTAATTACCTATTTATTTAACTTTAAATAAAGATGAGACTGAATTATATTTGATTTATTCTCATAAATCAAATTTGAGATATCCTATCAATTTGAATTTCAAATTCAAACGTGATAGGGATTTAATTTATCCCTATAAATTAAATCTTATAAATATCTCTTATATGAGATATCCTATCAATTTGAATTTTAAATTCAAACGTGATAGCAATTTAATTTATCCTTATAAATTAAATCTTATAAATATCTCTTATATGAGATATCCTATTAATTTGAATTTCAAATTCAAACGTGATAGAGATTTAATTTATCCTTATAAATTAAATCTTATATATCTCTTATATAATATATATATGAATTTATATATATATACGAATATAAATATAAATAAATATATACATCCACCCTGGATCTTTCATTGAATCTGGACATATCTTAGATTTAATGAATCTGGACATCATAGCTCATGTTGGGCTATTTTGTGTGCGACCCTGTAGGCCCATATGAAGTTGGCAGTGGGCCATTTGCTATACTGGCCCACAAGTCGCAAGCGGTCTCTAGCAAGACATAACGACTACCCAAATCATATGAGGATCGTTAAACGATATAACCTTTTATACAACCATATCATGTCCCTTTTGTCAAGCGATATTTTGGTCATGGTTGAGGCATGGATAATGTCATCCTCCTATTCCTGACCGTTACTTTCTCGATCCCTGAGTAGTCTGACTGTAGAAATGGAACTACCTTTCTATTATAGTATGGTCGTACATTTCTCATACTCACTCATCGAGGGGCCCAGTAATATCTCTCTACGAATGTGAGGGACAAATTCCATCTTGATCATTCACATTCCTCCGCATGAAAAACCACTAAACCCGAACATAGTCTTTATGATCACTCGGTCAAAAGTGACTTTTGACTAGGTCAAAGCTGAGTGTTTGTCATGTAGGAATCTATGATAATCTCAGGTCAAAGGGCATATTGACATGGTTTGTATATGAGAGAAGCTTATGACGTTACCCATGCAGTTCTCTCATAGCGGGTTGGTCCAACACCTTGTACTATTACATGTGCCTATAACTTTGATTTATATCTCTATATATCATCAAAGTCATACTGGTCTTATTTTATTTGTGCTCCCGCATAGATGACCGACCAGGGACATTTAGGATAAGATCATGTATTATCCAAGGATGGTCATCATAGTAAACATGCAAATAATATGATAACACAATTAATAAATTCATAAATCAATAATGTTCATAAGACAATGATTGGCCCTTAGGGCACGATTTCCAACAATTTTTACCCCCTTAAAATAAATTTTATCCTCGAAATTTACTTGGTACATTAGTCAATAATCTTGGATAGATATTCTTTTCTCACTTTATGACTAAGGATTAGGGTATTTATCTCTTATCTTCTATCTTGACATCTTAGCGGAGTACCTTTCATGTCCATAGATCTTCATACCTTTATTGTTATTACTTTTCTCCTGTTCTGAATCAACTCAATCAGAGTTGAACGGTACTTCATTCTATTACTTGCTTATTGGCTTTGCATCTATTTGCATATAGACTTTCCACTACACTAGACTTGTGAGTAGTGTCCATTTCTTTCATATCAAATTCTCTCGAATACTACTATATTTTGGAGTTTATGTCAATTACTAGTCATACCTTTAACACGTTTTGCGTATTATTTCTCTAAGTATCTACCAGAATTTTCTTAACATCCGCAAAATTTCATTTCTCATTTTTGTACCATCGCACTTCTTTTCTTTTTATCATGCTTAATAACTCATCATAATACAGAGAGAGCATTTATGTCACTATTCTTTCTTTCTTTACTTTACTGCTAGATAGGAGCATATATATGTTGGAAATCGTGCCCTAGGGGCCAATCATTGTCTTATGAACATTATTGATTTATGAATTTATTAATTGAATTATCATATTATTTGCATGTTTACTATGATGACCATCCTTGAATAATTCATGATATTATCCTAAATGTCCCTGGTCGATCATCTATGTGGGAGCACAGATGAAATAAGACCAGTATGACTTTGAAGATGTATATAGATATAAATCAAAGTCATAAGCACATGTAAGAGTACAGGGTGTTGGACCGACCCGCTATGAGAGAACTGCATGGGTAACATCATAAGCTTCTCTCATATACAAACCATGTCAATATGCCCTTTGAATCTGTGAAGGTCGCTGAGGAATACTCCGTCGATTTCTTGCGATCAGAAAGAGATCACCACCCACGTAGAGAAGCTGTGAAATTCGCTGAGCAACACTAAGGGTAATGATTCTTTCCACTTGACTTAAACACATACGGCAGATCCTGGCAAGGAATGGAAAATTTTAAAGTTTATTTCCGCTGCGTGTCTTCTAATTCCTTACAATATAAGCACATACTCTAACATGCATAATGCCTGGCCAATATATTGTAGGACTACATACTTGCCCATGAATGCAAAGCTCTAACATCGGAGCTCAAGCATTCCTTTCTTTAATATGCACAGCTCTAACACTTAGAGCTTGCACTGCTATAACATTTGGAACTTTAGCATATTTTATAAACATAACATAATGACTGGCAATTTATGCAAGGAGTGAAAACTCTCACTTGCTACTTCATTTGTAACATAACCTTTAAACATCTTATCCCTTTCAAAAAGAAGCCTCTCTATCTATTTATAAAGCTAGCTATAAAGCCACTTTATATTGTACTTCTTGATACATATTGCTTATTATATATCATGTAACATCCTCTTTTTTTATGTCTTAGGGACCGAATGGTAGCATCTGGAACCACTTTTAAGGCTATTGAAGTCAAATTACTTAATCTAGAATTTTACTCTTAGCGAGTACTGTTCACTGTGTAAATTTTAGAGGAATGACCTGACTTCAAAAAATCATAACTAATTCTAGAAGAATTAAAATGAAGTGGTTCAAATTGCTACACGAAGCTAAATTAATGCTCTTTTAGGGAAAAATAACTTGTTGACCACGCCTTGACTAGGTAAATGTTAGTAAACATCCAAAGTTTACTTTTTATCCTACATTTTTCTCTGATTCCAACATTTTAGTCCCAACATCTACACTATCCAATCCCCCGCTTCTCTTCATGCTTCTTCAGTCCTTTCTCATCATAAACCTGTGGGATTGGGATTACATAGAAGGGGGTGAGATTTCTGTGGAAATCCAAATAGTAAACGGAAACCATACAATATATGCAACTATATGCTTGATGTTACTATGTGTGTACTTAATGATCATGCTTGTATAATGATAACTTACATGCTTCCATGTCCCTTAATTATAACATATGGCCATAGAATAAAAAGAAATAGAATATTACTTAATCATACATGCCTCAAATCATCAAGGTAAGAAAACATCACATAAAACATCCAAGTAGTATAAGCATACAAGTAGGTAAGTTTACTACCTGGCGTGTAGCCTTTCCTTCCAGCTCTTAGCCTTACCTCTAAGGTCCCTTCTTCTCATAAGTCAGAGCCTATACATAGCATAATAATATCTTTATTATTATCCAGTATAGCTCTACTTAACTCATGCTTAACTTTGGGGTAATATCCTTAATCCGACATTCCCCTTTCTTTATATCCATAGCTAACTTTATTGATAGAGATATTTCTCTATTCTGACTACTAAGAACAAGCCTCTACTTTATTAGAGCAGGGACTAGATAACTTACTTGCCTCATTCTTAAGCTTTGCCCAGTCTCTAAGCTCCTTAGACTGCTCCTAACTCCGCCAGAACCTTCTCCTTTCTTTCTCTTCCTTCCTTTCTTTCTCTCTTTCTCTCTTCTTTCTCTTCTTTCTTAGATCTTGGCTGTGGCTTTCCTTGAAAGGGTAAGGGCCTATTTATAGATGAGTGGAGGTGGGATGAATGGCTCAGATCGAATCATGATGAATGGCTCAGATCGCTTAGCTTCCTAAAGAAACTTCGCCTGCATCATCACTATGACATCACCCTCCTTGATGACTCACCAATATGACATCATCTAAGGACACCTCAGGGGGTATGTGGTACAAATGGTGGGGCCCTTGGGATACCTCACTAGCTGACTCAGCCTCTCTAGAGAATTCCAGAGTCTTTTCCTGGAATGAACAGCCGAGATTGTGCCACGTGTCCTCGTACTTTTTCTCCTTTTTCTAATCTCATGACATGTGTCCTTAACTTTTCTTCTTTTCCTATAATAATGCCATGTGACACCTTGTGGGTCCCTTTTATGTCACCTCATGATTCCAGATCACTTTCCCCAGTTCTATTTTTGACCGGGTCACTTTACTTTATTGAAAAAGTACTAAAATAATATTTTAATGCCTCTTGGGCCCACATCCCTCTTAGGCTACATTTTTTAACATTTGGGATGCTATCTTGGCCTCTGATCAAGCTCAAGCACTCTGGTGGCTCAATTCCCAAGAAACATCCATTTCTTTTCTAAAATGACCATTATGGCCCCAGGGACTTTCACTATTTACAATTTAGTCCCTGAACTTTCACTTTCTTGCAATTTAGTCCCTGAATATCATTTGTATACTTCTGGGACTTCTGCATAATAGGGCCTAGTAGCCTTCCTTTTTTAGGCTACTTGGCTTGTATGCTCTTTCTATCATTTTACATAACTCTATGCATATATGCAAACTTCTGTGGCATTTACATCTTTTTTATCACTTCCCAGGGGGTCACCCATCATTGGCCTACTCTTGCTTGAGCACGCTTAACTGAAAAGTGCAGATAAAAATCTGAAGCACTGGTGCTAATAGGCTCTAATCTTAGTACTTTACTATCTTATACCATTTTTATACTATCTCTTTTGGGGCTATCTACCCTTCTAATCTCTTTATCTTCATATGGAAGATATGTTTATCTCTTATTCTTATTTTCTGTAATCTCATCTTAGGAATTTTTCTGTCCTTACTTGACCATTTCTCATATCTTATGAAATATTCTCATAAATCCTCGGTACTCAGGTTTAATAACTTTAACTTTGATCACTTAGTTCCTGTTGTGTATACAAAGATTATGAGTTATGTCCCCAGTAGTAATAAGGCTATATGAAATTAACATCATGGGTACTCTCTCTGTTATGAGTTAACCAACTTGTGAAGCTTCTATACCTTAACCTTTTCCTTGGTATTCATCCTTCCAAAGAAATACTATACTTATGGCTCATTACTTTCTTTCTCTAGGCTTGATGTACTGCGACCCTCAGGATCTACTCAAAAGTAAGCCTTTTCAGGAACTAACTGTGACCCTGGAGTTTTATTCACTGTGAACCATGCTAGGATCTACTACAATCCTCCAGTATCTACTGCGATTCTATTGTACTATATTCTCATCTCTGGAAGACCAAAACCAACAGACAAAGTTACAAGGTTAGTCACCTCTACATAGTTGTTAACTCAATATATAATTCCTCAAAAATGATCACAGAAGCCAATATTATCTATTAGGACTTTACTCTTTTCTTCTATCACTCAGAAATTTCTCATATTATTCCCATCTTTCATAATTTGACTATGTCTATTACTACAGAGAGTTACATAGGCTCTACTACGCACATATCATAATCTGTTCATTTCCTTTGCTCTATCTTTAAGAGCAATATGACTCTATTGCAAGAGCAATATAACTCTATTGTAAAAATGTTAACTTCTATTGCATAGATGCTGCTCCTTCTCTGAGTTACATCATCTTTCATAACTGTATCTCATTTTATTTAATATTTATAGCACATCATTCATGTATCTTATACCTACTGAAAGGGTATATCCTGAGTACTATGATCATTTGTCTATAGATTCACTATTAACCTTCATCTCTAATCTCATTTATTGCCTTATCATTACCAAATTGAATTGCCTAATTACATATTTTATGACATGGGAACAATAACTTTTTTTCATCATATATACTCTATCCTTAATAAAATACAGAAGGGGTATCCATTCATCATAGCATACTCCAACATGCATAATATGCAAAGAGATGCAATCATTTAAGCATTCTCAAATATGCGTGTCATCATATGACAACTGCAAGGAGATGCAACTTCTCATCAAACTCATAGCGATATAAGATATATCATCATTACACAATTTGCTTAGCTATTTCTTATATGCATACTACAATTAAATTATCTATCACATTATCTTATTAGATCATTGTCAGATCCTCAAGTACATATTCATCTAACTTAAACTGCCATATTACCCTCTTACTAGGGTATAGACTCAACCCTTTATTACTCTTTCTTACATAGGGAATAGGGAAGTCACTTTATCTTTTTAACTGTGGCTACCTTTCTTTCTCTAAACATCATAAACTTTTTCTTATTTTACATACATCTACCGCTCTATTTAACTTCTACAACTACCTGAGAAAAACTTTCTTTATAACACGAAATTCAATCCGTAAACTAACTTCTTAGTCATTCAACTCTCAATGTTCATGTGGATGAACTTGGCTAAGTATTCATCAAAGGGTTTCTCTTTCTTTGCTTTAACCCATAGCCTCACGCTCATCATTCTCTAACTGAGAGGAATGCTTCTCGTAAACTCTTCCAGAAAAACATCTCAGGTAAGTGGATCAATCTTCATCTTATATAGGTAACTTCTGATTCTCTCTACTATCTCTAAACTCTTTTTGTCTGTCTGTCTCAGTCTGCTATGGACTAGACTACGGTTCTTTTCTAGTCTATCTGTAGATCTTGACTAACTTAAGTTACATGGATCTCATTCATCATCTAGTACTATTACTTTGGTTCTCTAGGGTGCTCTACCCTAGGTATGCCAGGTTACTGTCTCTTTATGATGAGATCTATTTTGGGAACATGAACTTTCTATCTATTAGCCATCATATCTTTAAGCTTAAGCCATGTATTAGGTTCATTCTTAGGCAAGTCTTATTCCAACTTCTTATTATTATGTTTAGTAAAGACTAGCTAAATGAATCTTTCATATCTAGATCAACTCCTCGGGATCATATGGATGATATACTTTTAAACATTTTCTTAAACTGATCTTCTGTATCTTAGTGCCTCATACTGTTTGGCTTTCCTGCACCATGTGCTACCTTTAACTGATAAACTTAAGTGAGGTCATCATGTCATTCTTGTCATTAGGTCTTTGTGCAATCTAGTCACAACCTGAGTGCTAGCTAGTTGTGACTCCTTCTCTATAAACTTTAGTTGCAGTCATCTCCACTTGCTCATCATAACTTGACAGCTATATGTCTTTTACTCACGGCCATAGGTAATCTTCTGTCATGACCAATGGTCTTTACTGGTCATGACCAAAAGCTTCTACAAATATTTGTCACGATCTGTGGCTTTACTCATAGCGACTTATCTTCTCTGAAACTTTTAGTCGTGACCTAAATTGATTCACATTGCGACCTGGCCATAACTTTTTCTAAATATTCACTTCTAATGTTCTTGACTCTGATAGATTTGAGTCAATTGAAACTTATTTATATCTATATATCATAATCACATTAAATTGGGAACATATTCACATAGATGTTCAACCAATTATCATTTTATTGTATCACATAAGAACTCATATTTCATATCACCTTAAAATTTGCACATACTTCTGCATACATAAGTGCCTCCCATATATATCAATTGGCAGATCATTTGCCAAAACTTACTTATCTCTATGTTCCATATAGGGGTATATGGCAGTATCTAACTTACTACCATCTCATGCAAGCCGGATAGGGTGTAAACCTAATTCAAGTCAATGCCCTCTATTGTATATCTGTCTATCATCCTTACTATGACATTAAGGAACTACAGATAAATGGACTGCTCTTGATCTCTACTTTTGTCCATCCCTTGACCTGGACTGAGTAATTCACTCTCCACAGCTTTCTTGAGACTGATATGGTTAATATTATCTATCTTCAGCAAAGAAGGTTGGGGTTGACTAGAACCAGTAATATCACACTGATCTTTCTCTATAAAGTCACATATTCCTGGATTTTGAGAATAGATAGGGACTATCATAAACTCTAACTAGATCTCTAGATTAAGGGACTCTTGTATATTACTTATCTCAAATCTATCCTCAAACTCTGGCAGAGAAGGAATAATATCTGGTCTACCTATAATCCAGTATCAGTACTCAGCTTCCTCAGCCGTAATATGTCCTCTTATCGGAGGAATATAACTTACATCATGGTTAGATGGCACTCCAAAAACTCATATTATATCTTTTATCATCTTTTTCTAATAATCCTTAAGAAATTTCTAAGGCTATTGATCTTTAGCATACATCTCCAAGATCCTATTTATTGATTTTTGGAATTTGAGATAGCTATCATGTTAGGCCATTGCACCCTAACTATGTTATATTCATTCTACCATGACATCTCTCATCGCCTGTAAGACTTTTGTGTCCCTAGCCTAAAGGACTTATGTGTCCTTGGCTTCACTATAATCCATAACTAAGTCAGCTGCTTTCTTTTAGCTAATTGAAGGAAGGTCTGGCTCACATCTCTATATCATTCATACTTTTAAGTTTTCCTTAATCCTCCTGGGTTACTAACAGGTGAGAATGTATCACTTATTAAGCCTCAATGTTTATTTCCCTAGAGCATAAATCACCAATCCATAATCTTAGTTGGACTGTGAAAAGGTAACCCATTACTAATCTTAACCTCAACCTCAATTAGGCCTTAGGTAATCGCTACATACTCTGTTTCCCAATCAAAGCAAGTTTATCTTGCACCAAAACCTCTGTTCTATGCTAAAACTTTATTCTGTACCAATGTCAAAACCTTTTGCTCTGATACCAAAATGAAATATCCTACTTTTATCACCTCATAGTACATATTTAGAAGCATATTTAATTAGCAGAAGCATTATATTAGCCCAAAAATTAAAATTTTAAAACTTACTTCTTAGGTACTATTCACTTGGTAGTTTACAAATTTATAGTCCAACTTTAAAAATTCATAACTAATTGTAGAAAAGTCGTATGAAGGTGATCCAAATTTCTAACTGTATCTCTTTTATATATATTTAAGAGAAAAATATAAAACTGGACATTTACCTTGCCAATTGATAAAGTTAAATTGTTAATTTTTACTATTCATATGGCAAATTCTAGAACTTCCAGATTCTGTCTATTAAATTTGGAAATTCATTTATCTTGATATACCCATCAAAATGAGTCATATTACCTATGAATTTAAATATTTGGATGTGTAATATATGCTCATAAAATTCCATGGATTAATTCATTCATTTGCTAGGTCAAATTGAATCAATTTATGAGTTTAGAATCATGAAATTCCAGCTCCTATGCATTGTTCTGCATAGAATTACATAACACCCTATTTTCTTTCAAAAATTCCTATTTCGATTCTAATACTTCCCATACTTGTTTATACACTTTATCCCACACAACTTTTTATTTTAAAACCATTGGAATCATCAAAATCATGAAATTCCAATCATTGTTCATGTGAGTGAACAATAATAGAGAAGAATCTCAAAAGTTACAACTTGGAATTCCAATGCTTCCAAGGTTCAAAACCTATCCAATCCTACACAAAATCATCATATAAATTCAATGGAAGCATTAGATCATTGAAATTCTATTTCCTTCCATCATGAATAGTGCAAACTGAAACAGTTCAACCATGGCAAAGTCAAGAATATCAACTTTATTCAACAACCAACCACTTAACTAGCTTGTTTAAGCTTGAATCACCTATCTCTAACTTTAATTTCTTCTTTTTTCTTTCATCTAAGATTTTTGGATAGAGCAACATCTTAGAGAAAACTCAACTTTCCTCCATGAAAACCCTAAGTTCAAGCTCCCAAATCAAAGGAAAATAAGTTAGGATATATTGCTTACATTTAATCTCTAACATGCTTGAACTTTGGTACCTTGAATCTTCTTTATCTTGGCTTGAGTTTTTATTTTGCAAGAGTTTCCCCAAGGTTTACATGCCACAGTTTTGCTTAAGATTTGAGGGGTTATTTATAGAAAAATCTCATGAAAAATCAATGGCCAATATTACTTTGTGCACTATTTGATCTAATGGCTCACATTTAATCTTGGATTTAGCTTTTTCAAAAAGAGAATTATGAAATCATCTATGACATCATCAAGGGACAACTCATAGGGCTAGGTGGCAAAATTCCAATAGGAGAAGCTTCTGGAAAAATTCCAGTCCAATCCGGTACCCGATCAGTCCGATTCCTCAACAACTAAACTATTTTCTGAATCTAATTTTTTTGAGATTCCATATTATTTTCTATGACCTTAAATCCAATATACAAATTCTTTCTACCATTGAAACTCTTATACTGGGTCAAAACTTAATTACAGATCCCTTGACAAATGACTGAAATGCCCTTGGTTCACTATCTAGCATTATAATGACCTTAGGGGCATAATTGTCATTTCACACCTCTTTATACTGTGTCAGGGTATATACTGACTCTAACTAATTAGCTTTATAGTAGCTTGCACATTTTTGGCCTACCTAGAATGACCAAAATGCGTTCCATCTATCACTAGTAAAATCTGGCCACACAGGGGCATTCTCGTAATTTCATACTTTTTCGGGGTTACTCCGGACTCTAGCCCACTTAACTATCCAACCACCTTATTGGGCCTCTTGGGATACCATTTGGGCCTTATTATTGGTCCATTACCTTTATAGCACAAATCCCAAGGAATCTCACCTGACCGTATTTATCAAATATTTTATTTTACTGTAAAATCCTGTAAGAATTCTACAGGATTCCTTTTTTGATTCTGTCAATTTTATAAATTCTTATATTAAATATAGGAATTTACTATAAGTTTCATCTGATTCTGAGGTCTGAAAAATACTGTAATAATTCTTCCTGACTTCAGGAATTCATATCAATTAATCGGGACCTCAAATCCAAATTCTATATTGCGTTAAATTAATCAGAATAATTTTGTCTATCTACTGGTAAATTTTGGGACTAAATTGCTTCTTGGCAGCTTTTGGCCTTTTTTGGGTCAACTTTCTCATAATTGCATTTAGATCCCTAAACTTTTGGTTAATTGTATTTAGGTCCATAAACTTTTAATAATTACCACTTTTTGCCCAACTTTTGTTTCTACTTTCATTTTTCTTCAACCTTTTCTAATTTTTATTTTAGTCCCGCTCTTCCTTCAAGACTCATCTAACCTTTATTATTTCTTCTGAGAATCGTCATAATCCTTTCCAAACCTCTTTCCACTATCAGTATTATACAGATAGGGAAAATTAGGACATGACAATGTGCATAGGAGAATAACACAGCTGACAATTAGGAGCAACAAGAGCTTGAGAGTATGAGCTTTGAACATGTGAATTGCTCAACTGAGCAGGTAGATTGTTGATATGAGCATTCATGGCAATAACTTGAGAAGACAAGTTATTATAATCTTTAGAAGGCCTTGTAGAAACTTCATGAACTTGTTTAGTGTCATATCCCCAATTTTCTGACCTGATATACCTGTACAGTTTATCAGCAACGGATATAAGATTCTTGGAATAAATTGTATCAGATTGTGAAAGGAAAGGGAAGGATTAATAACTAAGGAAAGAATAGGGACCAAAATGAAAATTTAAAAGTTTGAAGGTGAAAAGTGAAAGTAGAAGAAAAAGGAGGGACCTAAATGCAATTAATGAAAAGTTCAGGAACTAAAGTGCAATTATTCAAAAGTTAAGGTACCTAAATGTAAATATGGAAAACTTGAGTCAAAACAGGCCAAAAATGCCCGGAATCAGATCAGACCCAAATTTTACCAGTAGATAGACAAAAATATTCCTGTCAGTTTAACGCAACACAGAATTTTGATTTGAGGTCCCAATTAATTGATATAAATTCTTGAAGTCAGAAGGAATTATTACAGTATTTTTCAGATCTAAAAATCATATGAAACTTTACAGGAAATTCATATATTCAATATATGAATTTATAAAATTGACAGAATCGGAAAAGGAATCCTGTAGAAGCCAAACCGGATTTTTCAGTGAAATAAAATACCCGATAAATAGGATCGGGAGAGTTGTAACGTGAATTGGGCCATAAAGGCAATACAGGCAATAAGCCCATAATAAGGCCCAAATGGCGCCATCATAAGCCCATTAAGGTGATTGGACAGTTATGTGGGCCAGAGACCAGAGCAGTCCAGGAAAAATATGAAATTACGAAAATGCCCCTCGATGCCCATACTGTACCAGTGATGGATGGAGGTCATTTTGGTCATTATGGACAGGCCAAAAACGTGGGACATAGTATAAATATGATTATATAGAGTCAATATATGCCCTGAGGCAGTGTAAAGAGGTGTCAAAATGACGATTTTGCCCTTAGGGTTAGTACAATGTAGGAAAGGACACCAAGGGTATTTTGGTCATTTTCCAAGGGATGGATGATAGATAAATATTTAGTATATCATTTTCAATGGTATGAGAAGCCTAGATATTGATTTCCAGGACATAATACATATCCTAGTATATTATAAAAAAATTCAGAACAGAAAACAGTCTGGTTGTTGTGAAACTGCTCTGATTGGTACCGGATTGGACTGGAATTTTTCCAGAACCTTCTTTACATGGGCAGCACGCCACCTAAACCTCTTAGGTGTCCCATGAGCTGTCCCACATGATGTAATAATTATTCTTTTTAGAAAAAGTAAAATCCAAGATTAAATGTGAGCCTTTAGATCAAATAGTAACCAAATCAATCTTGGTCATCCATTTCAACCCAAATTTCTCTATAAATACCCCCCCTATTCAGAAAACTTCGGCATGCATGGTGAACCATAGGGAAACTCTTGCAAAATTTCCATTAAACCAAGAAAGAAGCAACCAAAGTGAAGTAACAAGCAAGGTAATCATCTCCCTTGATCTTGAGCTTTGTTCTAGCAAGTTAGCTCATGGTTTTAAGGGGTTTTCATGCTATATTTCCCTTATGGATGCTGCTGGAAGTGCTGCTCATATGTGGTTAAAATATGAGTTTTATGTTATGGATAGTTTAGACAAGCTTAAACAAGCTAGAATCAAGTGGTATAAGCTTGTGAATTCAAGTATGTTTGGATTTAGGGTTTTGTGTTCTTGCTGGTACTGTACATGGTACTGTTCATATGATGGAATTTCATGATTTTGATGCTTCCAATGAGTTTAAAATGGAAAGTTGTGAGGGGATAAAGTAGGAGAACAAGTATTGGAAGCATTGGAATCAAAATGAGAATTTTTGGAAAACAAGAGCATGCATTTCGGTTTGGCACTGTAGCAATTGGTATGTTTTGATTTTGGAAATTCTGATTTCATATTTGGATTCTACATGAAAAATTATGTGGAAATGAACCACGAGAATTTATTTTGGAAAGGTGGAAGCAGGAAACATAAATTAGAGAAAGAAAGGGAGCTAGTGAAAATCTAGTCTTGGATTTGGTTTCCAAGTTGAGTTATAACTTGATATTATGTTGTAATGGCTAGGTTTTGACATTTGTGAAGGAAGGAAAGCACTTCAATAAGGTCTTGACCAAGATAGCTAAGAGGTAGCAAGGATACCTAACTATAACTCATGTTTGTTTAATTGTTTTGCTTGCTTGTTGATTATGATGTTTGGTTGAGCTTGAGCTTATGTCATCATGTTATGATTAAGTATGAATGATTGCAACTCCTTGAAAGTTATGTCATGACAATATGCATGTTAGAGTTTTCTTATGTACCATTATGAAGTAGCTCCCATCACATGATAACATGTTAAGCATACAATTATTCATGCATGATATTATAGTTTGTGTAACTTGCTATTGGGATTTCCATGAAATCTCATTACTTCCACATGCACAATTATGTTTTAGGTGCTGGATCCTCTCAAGGGAAGAGATTAAATATTGATGATTAAGTTTGTATAATATTTTATATGACTCACATGACACTATAGGATGATATGCTAGCATGCATGGTGTATGTTTCTGTAACTCTGTTGTGAGGCCGTGGTGATGTGATGATGATTTTGATATGTAAACGAACGAGTTTTAGTATGAAATTTGGTGTGAAGTTATATAAGATAGAGACATTTAAATGGACACCAAGAACTCGTTAATTGGATAAGTATCCAAATTGTTATGATTTTCCAAAATTGGAAGTAAGATCTGGAATTTAGATAAAATGAGTGCTAAGAGGCAGTGATGTTCACGCAATGATTTCATATATCAAATGAACGAGTTTTTCTATGAAATTTTGAGAGCTTAAATAGGACGTCTAGAACTTCAAATCTATATGTAACACAGTTCATTTAGATAAGTAACTAAAGAGAAATGAATTTTTAAAGTTAAGGCAAAGAAACTGGAACTTTCAGATTTTACCAAATGAACACTAATTTTTAACCAATAAACTGATTTCATGTGAACAAGATAACCTCAATTTCATATTTTTATCTCAAATATTTATGAAAGAGATTTCATTATAAATTGGAACCACATTATTTTGATTTTTCTACAATTAATTATAAATTTTGAAAGTGGGGTACATATTCTGGAATTACCAAATAAACAGTAACAGTGAACAGTACCTGAGAGCAAATCTTTTGGAAATGGATGTTTTCAAAGCAAATGATCATGTAATTGGTTCCAATCACTTCTAATGGAGTATAATTGAGGTTAAAAGTAAGGATGTGACATTTAGCATTATAGCCACTGTACTGTTGGGCATTGCTTACTATCTTCCCAATCAAGTTCTATGCTTCATGTGGAGTTAAATCATCAATGGAACCTCTAGCAGCTACATCTAAATTCTTTCTGCATGCATAGACATCTAGATAGCAGCTCTTAAAATCTTCCCAATGAAAAGACTCTTGACCATACTATTTGGCAACAAAAATCTCCTTTCTCAATGTAGCAGTCTTTGAAGTAGGGAAATATCTCTCTAAGAAAGCAGTACTCAAGTTACTCCAAGAATCCAAGGCTTGAAGTGTATGTTGTGGCAGGATATAAAACCATTCCTTTGTCTTCCCTTCAAGTGTAAAATGAAATACTTGTCTCTGTATAGCATCTATGTCAGCACCTATATGTTTCATGGATGAGCAAACTCACTGCATGGTCTTCAAATGCTTGAAAGGATCCTCAGTGAGTAATCCATAAAACTTTAGTAAGTTGCTTAATAAAGGACCTTTCAGCTCAAAGTTAACATCGAAAGCAAGACAAGTATGAAAATGATCAAAGTGTGCATTAGATGAAGTGAGTTCTTTTATCCTCCTATGGGATCTTCTACTATTCATGTTATTATCTCCATATTGCTCATTTTGAAGATTCTGATTATGAGTATGAGCTTTTCCTTCATTAACATGCTCTATGACAAAATGATTATCTAAGATAGCATTAGATGCACAGTCAGTTTTAGCTATAATAGATTCACTAGAAGAACTAGGCTCAACAAAAGAGCTGCTCCTTCACTAGCTTAATTTATGATCTTAGCCTTCTTAATTTGCCTAAGTATTCTATTGATTTCTATGTCCAACAAAAAGAATTCAGAGCTTCTGTTCATGCAAATCACGCTGAACAATGATGCAAGATATCAAATATATCACAGATATAGCAATTCCAAAAATTCATATAAAATAATCACAGTTCAAAACAGTTGGACCGTGACTGAAAGGTCACCAGGTCATGACGACTAATCACAAAGAACAAATATCACGACAAAAATGAATTTTAGGTCATGGTTGTCAATCACATAAAGGAAAAGTTCTAAATTAGAATTTTTGGTCACGACCAAATGTCACTTTGGTTACGACTAAAAATTACAGAGAGCAAATACTAGAAATTTTTAGCTTCTAGTTGCGACTAATTGTCACTAAGTTTGTACCTAAAAATCATAGAGAGTAAATATGATTAAAACACTAATTTTTGGTCTTGACTAAGTGTCAACTAGTTGTGACTAGAAATCACAGAGAAGAAAACTGGATAAAAATATTTTTGGTTGCGACCAAAAAATAGTCCCGTTGCGACTAGAGTTCACATAAATCAATTTGAAAAACTTTGGTCGCAATGAGAAGAGCAATTGGTCATGACTACACAAGACAAAACACTAAATTCGTAGAAAAATTGAAACACCTACTTTATATGATTTTTAGACCCAGGAGATTGCTTAGGAAACCTTAACAAGTAAGGCTCCCCAACAATGGCCCTATTTTGATAACTGTCATTTTAATTATCAAACAAAAATAAGCTAACCGATAGTAAAGTGGAGGTTAACCTAGGTCAATTCACAAGGAGCCTATATGGATGCTAAGATACTTAATTAATCTAATGAGCCATAAATTAACAAGTTAAAGAGATAGTGTGTGATGAGATTTTATCTAACATCTAAAAGTAAATCCTATGCTATTGTTTATTCTTTTGAGTATTGATGATGATGAGATGAATAAATGACAAGTGTGTGCAATTGGATAAGGTTATATTGATGATTTAACTCTAGATGAAGCATGGAACTTGATTGAGAAGATAGTATGCAATGACCAGCAGTATGGGGGCTACGATTCTAGGCAAGTCCATAAAGTTTCTACAAGGCCTTCTCAAGATCACAATAGCGTGTCTTCTCAAATTGCTGCCATGAATGCTCAGATTAACAATCTAGCTACTCAACTAAGTAATTCACATGTTCAAAGCTCATACTCTCAAGCTCTTATTGCTCCTAGTTGTCAGCTTTGTTGTTCTCCTATGCATACTACTGTCAATTGTCCTACATACTATGTAGATGTATCAACCATCTATCAAGGCAAACATAACTAGTATCCATAAAGAAATCCATACTCTAACATATAAAATGAAAGATGGAGAAATCATCCTAATCTCATATGGAGGGATGGAGGTGGAGACAAGAATTTTGGGAGAACATATTCAACAATGATAGACAAATAGATGAATCTTCTAGAGTTATAGAATTGTCTATTGCTATAAAAGATGATGGAATATGTGAGATAATTAAGAGCATTAATGTCATGAATTCAAATATAAACTCCATCAACATAAACTTTTGCTCTAACTTCAAGGACTTGAGATCTACTGTGGAGAACAATCAAGCAATGATAGAGTCCAAGTTTGTTGCCTTGGATAATAAAATAGAATAATGGGAAACAAAAGATGCAAATATGAATGGCTATGTGTCACAGTTAGCTAATTCAATAAGTGATGTTTAGAAAGGATTAGTGAAAATATACCTTTAAATATAGTTTTAACCCTAAATCTGTGAATGCTATAAGTTTTATAAGTGAAGAACAAGTAGGGGAACAAGTTACAGTTGTTAAAAGTGAAGACGCATGTGAGGTAAACACTTATTCCAGCGGTAGCATTGAAAAGTCTGAAAGAAAGAAAGAAGCACAACTACTTGGGTAGGAAAATGTTATAGAAAGTCAAATCAATTATGCACCAAATTTAGAAGGTTATGGATAGCTAAACAGCAAGGAAACTGAGCTACTTGAAGCTATAGATTTTGATTTAAGAAATCTTAGAGTGGACATAATTGAAGAAACATAACCAGTAGTAAATTCAGAGCTCAAGTGGTAAGAAATAATCTCTGATTTAGCTAAGGAAAAGGTGCATATGAAGGAACTACCTATCACAAGGAAATTCATGAGAAACAAGAAGAAAGACTTAGAGGAGCAGAACAAGGAAGTGATTAATTCTTTCAATAAGATTGAAGTGAATGTGCTTATACTTGAGAGAATTTAAAGAGTGTCATAATATGTAAAATGTTTGAAGGATAGTTGTGTCATATCCTTATTTTTAACCTCAATTATACTTAGTTGAAAGTCATTCGAACTAATTACATAGCCTTTTGCCTTAGAAACATTCATTTTCAAAAGAATTGCTCTCGGGGGTACTGTTCATGCTACTGTTCATTTGGTAATTCTAGAACATGTACCCAACTTTGAAAATTCATAACTAAATGTAGAAAAATTGAAATAGGGTGGTTCCAATTTCTAATAAAATTTCTTTCACTGAACTTTGAGGAAAAAAATATAAAACTGAGGTTCCATTGTCTCAATGAAATCAGTTTATTCGTTGAAAAGCACTGTTTATTTGGTAAAATCTGGAAGTTCTAGTTTCTTTGCTTTAATTTCAAAAATTCATTTATCTTTCATTACTTGTCCAAATGAATCGTGCTACCTATGGATTTAAATATCTAGACATTCTCTTTAATCTCACAAAATTTCATGGAAAAAATCGTTCATTTACCCTAAAAATTAACGTTGGGACGTTACTGACTCCAGTTACTTTATCTCTATTCCAGATTTTAACTTCAAATTAGAAAAATCATAACAATTTGAATACTTAACCAATTAAGGCATTATTGGTGTTTATTTAAATCTCTCTATCTTAGCTATTACCATACCAAATTTCAAATTCAAAATCACGGGTTAAGGCATCATAATAATCACCACAAGGTCATTGCCTCAGAATAACACTACTTGAACATACACCATGCATACTATCACATCCTTCCATAATGTCATGTAAGTAATGTAACTTATTATACAAACTCATCCATCTATGTTTTTTTTCCTTGTGATGTTCCAGCACCTATGACATGGTTATGCATATGGAAAGAATGAGATTTTATGGAAATCCCAATAGTAAGGCATACAAACTATAATATCATGCATGATTAATTGGATGCTTAACATGTTATCATGATATGGGAGCTAATTCATAATGGTACATAAGCAAGCTCTAACATGCATATTGTCATGAAATAACTTGCAAGGAGTTGCAATCATTCATACTTCATCATCAACATGATGACACAATCTCATGCTCAACCAAACATCATAATCAACAAGCAAGCATACAATCAAGCAAACATGAAACTATAGTTAGGTATTCTTGCTACCTCTTAGCTATCCTTGTCAGGTCTTCTTGAGATGACTTCCTTCCTTCACAAATGTCAAAACCTAGCCATTACAAAGTAATATCAAGTTACAACTCAACTTGAAAACAAATCCAAGACTAGGTTTTCATTAACTTCCATTGTTTCTCTATTTTAGGTTTCATACTTCCATCTTTCGAAAATAAATTCTCATAGTTCATTTCCACATAATTTTTCACGTGGAATCCAAATAAGAAACCAGAATTTCCAAAATCAAAACATCCCATGAGCTGCTTCCCTTGACCGAAGCAAACCCTTGTTTTCTAAAAATTCACATTTTGATTCCAATGCTTCCAATACTTGTTCTCCTACTTTATCCCCACACAATTTTCCATTTTAAACTCATTGGAAGCATTAAAATCATGAAATTTCAACATATGAGCATTGTCATGTATAGTAACAATGATGAACACAAACTTCTAACTACAAGTATACTTGAATTTCTAAGCTTATACCACTTGATTATAGCTTGTTTAAGCTTGTCTAAACTATCCATAACATAAAATTCATATTCTAACCACATATGGACAGCACTTCTAACAGCAACCCCAAGGGAAATATGGCACAAAAACCCCTTAAAATCAAGAGCTAGCTTGCTAGAATAAAGCTCAAGATCGAGGGACATGATTACCTTGCTTATTGCTTCAAGTTGTGTGCTCCTTTCTTGGTTGAATGGGGTATGAAATGAGGGGGTATTTATAGATAAATTTGAGTGGAAATGGATGGGCAAGATTGATTTGGTTACTATTTGATCTAATGGTCCATATTCATTCTTGAACAAACTTGCCCTAGAAGCCATGCTTTTTGTCATATCCCCAATTTTCTGACCTGATGTAGTTGTACAGTTTATCAGCAATGGATATAAGATTCTTGAAATAAACTATATCAGATTGAGAAAGGAAATAACTAAGGAAGAATAGGGACCAAAATGCAAATTGAAAAGTTTGAAGACAAAAAGTTGAAGTAGAAATAAAAGGAGGGACCTACATGTAATTAATGAAAAGTTCAGGGACTAAAGTGCAATTATTCAAAAGTTAAGGGACCTAAACATAAATATGGAAAAGTTGAGCCAAAACAGGCCAAAAATGCCTGGAATCATATCAAACCCAAATTTTACCAATAGATAGACAAAAATATTATGGTCAGTTTAGCGCAACATAGAATTTTGATTTGAGGTCCCGATTAATTGATATAAATTTTTGAAATCGGAAGGAATTATTACAGTATTTTTCATATATCAGAATCAGATGAGACCTTATAGAAAATTCATATACTTAATATATGAATTTAAAAAATTGAGGGAATCAGAAAAGGAATCCTGTAGAAACCATACAGGATTTTACAGAGAAATAAAATGCCCGATAAATAGGATCGGGAGAGTTGTATTGTAAATTGGGCCATAAAGGCAATACAGACAATAAGCCCATAATAAGGCCCAAATGGCGCCATCATGAGCCCATTAAGGTGACTGGGCAGTTATGTGGGCCAGAGACCAGAGCAGTCCAGGAAAAGTTCGAAATTACAAAAATACCACTAGTGCCCATACTGTACCAGTGATGGATGGAGGTCATTTTGGTCATTATGGACAGGACAAAAACGTAGAACATAGTATAAATATGATTATATAGAGTCAATATATGCCCTGAGGCAGTGTAAAGAGGTGTCAAAATGACGATTTTGCCCTTAGGGTTAGTACAATGTAGGAAAGGACACCAAGGGCATTTTGGTCATTTTCCAAGGGATGGATGATAGATAAATATTTAGTATATCATTTTCAATGGTATGAGAAGCCTAGATATTGATTTCCAGGACATAATACATATCCTAGTATATTATAAAAAAATTCAGAACAGAAAACAGTCTGGTTGTTGTGAAACTGCTCTGATTGGTACCGGATTGGACTGGAATTTTTCCAGAACCTTCTTTACATGGGCAGCACGCCACCTAAACCTCTTAGGTGTCCCATGAGCTGTCCCACATGATGTAATAATTATTCTTTTTAGAAAAAGTAAAATCCAAGATTAAATGTGAGCCTTTAGATCAAATAGTAACCAAATCAATCTTGGCCATCCATTTCAACCCAAATTTCTCTATAAATACCCCCCTATTCAGAAAACTTCGGCATGCATGGTGAACCATAGGGAAACTCTTGCAAAATTTCCATTAAACCAAGAAAGAAGCAACCAAAGTGAAGTAACAAGCAAGGTAATCATCTCCCTTGATCTTGAGCTTTGTTCTAGCAAGTTAGCTCATGGTTTTAAGGGGTTTTCATGCTATATTTCCCTTATGGATGCTGCTGGAAGTGCTGCTCATATGTGGTTAAAATATGAGTTTTATGTTATGGATAGTTTAGACAAGCTTAAACAAGCTAGAATCAAGTGGTATAAGCTTGTGAATTCAAGTATGTTTGGATTTAGGGTTTTGTATTCTTGCTGGTACTGTACATGGTACTGTTCATATGATGGAATTTCATGATTTTGATGCTTCCAATGAGTTTAAAATGGAAAGTTGTGAGGGGATAAAGTAGGAGAACAAGTATTGGAAGCATTGGAATCAAAATGAGAATTTTTGGAAAACAAGAGCATGCATTTCGGTTTGGCACTGTAGCAATTGGTATGTTTTGATTTTGGAAATTCTGATTTCATATTTGGATTCTACATGAAAAATTATGTGGAAATGAACCATGAGAATTTATTTTGGAAAGGTGGAAGCAGGAAACATAAATTAGAGAAAGAAAGGGAGCTAGTGAAAATCTAGTCTTGGATTTGGTTTCAAGTTGAGTTATAACTTGATATTATGTTGTAATGGCTAGGTTTTGACATTTGTGAAGGAAGGAAAGCACTTCAATAAGGTCTTGACCAAGATAGCTAAGAGGTAGCAAGGATACCTAACTATAACTCATGTTTGTTTAATTGTTTTGCTTGCTTGTTGATTATGATGTTTGGTTGAGCTTGAGCTTATGTCATCATGTTATGATTAAGTATGAATGATTGCAACTCCTTGAAAGTTATGTCATGACAATATGCATGTTAGAGTTTTCTTATGTACCATTATGAAGTAGCTCCCATCACATGATAACATGTTAAGCATACAATTATTCATGCATGATATTATAGTTTGTGTAACTTGCTATTGGGATTTCCATGAAATCTCATTACTTCCACATGCACAATTATGTTTTAGGTGCTGGATCCTCTCAAGGGAAGAGATTAAATATTGATGATTAAGTTTGTATAATATTTTATATGACTCACATGACACTATAGGATGATATGCTAGCATGCATGGTGTATGTTTCTGTAACTCTGTTGTGAGGCCGTGGTGATGTGATGATGATTTTGATATGTAAACGAACGAGTTTTAGTATGAAATTTGGTGTGAAGTTATATAAGATAGAGACATTTAAATGGACACCAAGAACTCGTTAATTGGATAAGTATCCAAATTGTTATGATTTTCCAAAATTGGAAGTAAGATCTGGAATTTAGATAAAATGAGTGCTAAGAGGCAGTGATGTTCACGCAATGATTTCATATATCAAATGAACGAGTTTTTCTATGAAATTTTGAGAGCTTAAATAGGACGTCTAGAACTTCAAATCTATATGTAACACAGTTCATTTAGATAAGTAACTAAAGAGAAATGAATTTTTAAAGTTAAGGCAAAGAAACTGGAACTTTCAGATTTTACCAAATGAACACTAATTTTTAACCAATAAACTGATTTCATGTGAACAAGATAACCTCAATTTCATATTTTTATCTCAAATATTTATGAAAGAGATTTCATTATAAATTGGAACCACATTATTTTGATTTTTCTACAATTAATTATAAATTTTGAAAGTGGGGTACATATTCTGGAATTACCAAATAAACAGTAACAGTGAACAGTACCTGAGAGCAAATCTTTTGGAAATGGATGTTTTCAAAGCAAATGATCATGTAATTGGTTCCAATCACTTCTAATGGAGTATAATTGAGGTTAAAAGTAAGGATGTGACATTTTTGGTATCAGAGTATAGGATTCTGGCTTAAGAAATTATCTGAATAGATTATTTTAGACTGATACATAAGTGAACCTAAGAATGTACTTATGACAGTGAGGCTATTGTATGGATGTATGTTATGAAAAGTGTATGTAATGTTGTTGAACTTGCTGTATGCTATGTTGTGAATGAAATATGAATTATGTTAATTATGGTATTCCTTTCCTATTTCCTATTACGATAGTAAAATAGAATGGTAAGAACAAGAAGAGCTAGTTCTTCGGGTGAACCCCAAAATGCCAGAGACATTAACCAGTTGATTCTAGAATGACTAGAACAGCAGTAGAAGCTGATAGAGGAAGTAAGAGCTACTCAAGCAAGGAGTGAACAGGAAAGGGATGCTACCATAGCAGCGACTGTAGCTGAAGCAGTGGAGAACCTCAGACACCCAGAGTCTGCAGGTACAACTAATACAGAACCAGAGATGGTTTAACAGACAACAGAACTGCCAAGACAGACAGTAGATCCTGCTGGTATTCAACAGTGGATGGCTAAGTTCCGTAAGCATAGTCCTCTGACATTCAAGGGAACATTCGATATATAGAAAGAGGAGGATTAGATCAGTAGACTGGAGAAGATCTTCAAGGTACTAGGTTGTCCATTTGAGAGTAAAGCACATATGGCAATCTACCAGCTAGAAAGGGATGCTGACAGATGGTGGAAGAACACAGAGCTAGTATTGTAGGCCAGACACATTCCTATCATATGGGAAGTATTCCTTGAACAGTTTTATGAGAAGTATTTTCCCCAGTCAGTGCGGGATGAATGAGAAGCAGAATTCCTTATGCTGAGACAAGGAGAAAAAGAATCCTTTGACGAATACTTGGCAAAGTTCATCCGTCTTTCCCAGTATTCCACTTACCTGCGATAGGTAGATGATAAACGATGGATGATGGAGAGGATGATCAGGGGATTAAATACTACTCTGAAGGATAAGATGACCCCCCAATGTATCATCAGTTCAATAAAGCAGTAGAGGCCTACAAAATTATTAAGAATAGCTTGAATCACCGGATGTTGATGAGACTGGTAAGTAGAGAGATTGTTGCTCCTGAGAGAACTAACCAGGATAGAAATACAGCCAGTGGCGGTGTCTATAACAAGAAAAGGAAAAGGCAGTGGCAGCAGAACCGAAAGCCTAGCAGAGGGAATTATAGGGTCAACACAAATAATAGAGATCAGAGGTCTAGAGTATGTGACAAATGCGGGAAGAACCATGGAGATAGACCATGCTTAATGGGGCAGAATGTCTGTTACACATGTGGGAAGCCTGAACATTTCTCTAGGAATTATCCTCAAGCAGCTGATGATCAAAGGCCACGCACTCAAGGACGAGTGTTTGCAATGACAAGGGAAGAAGCGCAAAGGTCACCTGAGATGATCCAAGGTATCATCTATCTTAATAATCATGCTGTGATTGCTATGTTTGATTCAAGTGCAAGTCATTCTTTTGTTTCTTATGAATGTGCTAAATGTTTGGGCCTTACAATTAGCAAGCTGTATTATGCCATATGTGTCACAACCCCTATAAATGCTAAAGTAGTTGTATCAGATGTCTGCCTAAATAGTGTCATTCGATATGAATGTTGTTGCACTACTCTCAACCTAATATGCATGCCATTCCATGAGATTGATGTCATAATTGGATTAAATTGGTTGTCTGCCAATAATGTAATGCTAGATTGTAAGAACAAAACTCTAGTTCTTTGTCCACAAGCCCCAAATGTGAATCCAGAAGTAAAATTGAATTTCCTGACAGAGGCTCAAACAGATAGATGTTTACGAAAAGGATGTCACGGATATATGGTCTTCTTTTCTGTTCAAGCAGAAGTGGAAGAAGGAATTGAAGCAATTCCCATGGTCAAAGAATTTCCTAAAGTATTTTCGAAAGAGATTCAGGGATTGCCTCCAGAATGAGAAGTGGAGTTTGCAATTGACATCGTACCTGAAGCTGGACCAGTATCTAAAGCCCCATATCGTATGGCTCCCAATGAGATGATTGAACTTAAGAAGCAGATAGAGGAGCTATTAGAGAAGGGTTTCATCTGACCCAGTGTTTCTCCATGGGGTGCTCCAGTATTATTCGTCAAGAAGAAGGATGACAGTCTTAGATTGTGCATTGACTATCGGGAGTTGAATAAGATTACTGTTAAGAATAAGTACCCTCTTCCCCAAATTGATGATTTGCTAGACCAGTTGGTTGGAGCAAGCTTATTCTCTAAGATTGATCTGAGATCAGGTTATCGCCAACTCAGAATCAAAGCAGATGATATTTCAAAGACTGCGTTCAGGACTCAATATGGTCATTTTGAATTTCTGGTAATGCCCTTTGGTCTGACTAATGCGCCTGCAATTTTTATGGATTACATGAATAGAATCTTCAGGCCTTATCTAGATCAGTTTGTTGTAGTTTTCATTGATGATATCCTAGTGTACTCCAAATCTGCTATAGAGCATGAAGAGCATTTGAGGATTGTTCTTAGTACTCTTAAAGAGAAACGACTCTATGCTAAGCTTAGTAAATGTGAGTTTTGGCTTCAAGAAGTCAAATTTCTCGGTCATGTCATATCCCACGAAGGGGTAGCTATAGATCCTAGCAAAGTTGAAGCAGTGCTAAGCTGGGAATAGCTAAGGACAGTGACAGAGATAAGAAGTTTTTTGGGCTTATTAGGGTATTATAGAAGATTTATTAAAGACTTTTCTTGAATTGCTCTACCATTAACCAAGCTGACCAAAAAGAATCAGCAGTTCAAGTGGGATGAGAAGTGTGAGGCTAGTTTTCATGAACTAAAGCAGAAATTAACCACGACTCATGTGCTGATTATTCCAGACCTGACTCAGACTTATATAGTCTATACAGATACTAGCAAGCTAGAATTGGGATGTACGCTGATGCAGCAGGGACGAGTGGTAGCCTATGCTTCTCAACAATTAAAGCCACATGAAGAGAATTATCCCATTCACGATCTGGAGCTTGCAGCGGTAGTTTATGCTCTCAAGATATGGAGGCACTACTAGTATGGAGCTACCATAGAACTGTACTGTGATCATAAAAGCCTGAAATACCTAGAAGATCAGAAAGAATTAAACATGAGGCAATGGAGATGGATGGAATTTCTGAAGGATTATGATTTTTAGATCAAATACCATCCAGGAAAAGCTAATGTAGTGGCCGATGCCTTGAGTAGAAATGTGGTGCAGGTTGCTAATCTTATGATCAAAGAGCTAGAACTGATAGAAGATGTACAAGATTGGAGTCCTCTGTTTCAAATGCAGACATCAAAAAGTTCTTATGGAGGAACGTAGATTAAAGCTTTTATTGAGGATAAGATAAAAGAGGCTTAGGAGCAGGATAGGCTCACTGAGATTTTCAAAAGTAAGCTGGAAAGAGGGGAAACTAAAAACTTTGATGTGTCCCAAGATAGATTACTACGATTTAGGGGACGACCATATATTCCCAATGCAATGGGATTGAGAGAGAAGATCCTAGAGGAGGCACATAAAAGCAAGTATACAGTACATCCAGGTATGACCAAGATATATCATGATGTGAAGAGTTTATTTTGGTGGCCTGGATTGAAGAAAGATGTTGTAAATTATGTGTCCAAATATTTGACATGTCAAAAGGTGAAAGTTGAGCATCAAAAGCCAGCAGGGAAATTACAACCACTAGAAATACCCGAGTGGAAATGGGACAGCATTGCCATGGATTTTGTTGAAGGACTACCTATGACTCCTACTAAGCATGATGCTATATGGGTGGTAATTGACCGATTAACTAAGTCAGCTCATTTCCTAGCGATCAATAAAAAGGATTCTCTAGAGAAGCTGGCAAAACTCTAAGTAAAAGAGGTTATTAGACTACCTGGTATTCCTAGTAGTATCGTTTCTGACAGAGATCCTCGATTTACATCAAACTTTTGGCATACTCTACATAAAGAAATGGACACTACTCTCAGATTTAGTACAGCCTACTATCCTCAGATAGATGGTCAATATGAGAGAATAATCCAGACGCTCGAGGATATGTTAAGAGCTTGTGTCTTAGATTTCAAATGGAGTTGAGATATCCATCTGCCGTTGATAGAATTTGCCTATAACAATAGTTATCAGGATAGCATTCAGATGGCTCCATTTGAAGCGCTATATGGATAGAAGTGTAGATCTCCCTTATGCTGGGTGGAGTTGAGCGAAAGGAGGATGTGTGGTCCTAATATAGTAGACCAGACAGCAGCACAGATTGATAAGATCAGAAAAAGGCTATTAACAGCTCAAAGCAGACAAAAAAGTTATGCTGATGTTAGAAGGAAGTTGTTGGAGTTTGAAGAATGAGAGCATGTATTCCTTAAGTTGACTCCGATGACAGGAGCCGGACGATCGATAAAAGTGAAGAAGCTGCACCCTAGATACATTGGGCCATTTTAGATCCTCTCAAGAGTAAGATCAGTGGCTTACAAATTAGTTCTTCCTCCACATCTCAGCAAGATTCATGATGTGTTCCATGTTTCCCAGTTAAAGAAGTATGTTCTAGATCCATCACATGTGATTGAGCAAGATGATATTGCACTGCGAGATGACCTAACTTATGAAGTTGGACCAATACAGATTGTAGATAGAAAGGTCAAGCTGTTGTGAAATAAGCAGATCCCTCTAGTTAAGGTGGTCTGGAAGGGATTAACAGAGAGTGAAGCTACCTGGGAAGCAGAGGAAAGGATGAGAGAAATATACCCTGAACTATTTCCTTAATGTATATGTAATGTAAATTTTGAGGACGAAATTTATTTTAAGGGGGAGAGAAATGTCATATCCCCAATTTTTTGACCCGATGTAGTTGTACAGTTTATCTGCAATGGATATAAGATTCTTGGAATAAACTGTATCAGATTGAGAAATGACAGGGAAGGATTAATAACTAAGGAAGAATAGGGACCAAAATGCAAATTGAAAAGTTTGAAGACAAAAAGTTGAAGTTGAAATAAAAGGAGGGACCTAAATGTAATTAATAAAAAGTTCAAGGACTAAAGTGCAATTATTCAAAAGTTAAGGGACCTAAATATAAATATAGAAAAGTTGAGCCAAAACAGGCCAAAAATGCCCAGAATCAGATCAAGGCCAAATTTTACCAGTAAATAGACAAAAATATTCCAGTCAGTGTAACGCAACACAGAATTTTGATTTAAGATCCCGATTAATTGATATAAATTTTTGAAATCAGAAGGAATTATTACAGTAGTTTTCATATATAAGAATCAGATGAGACAACAAAATTCATATATTTAATATATGAATTTAAAAAATTGAGGGAATCAGAAAAGGAATCCTGTAGAAACCATACAGGATTTTATAGTGAAACAAAATACCCGATAAACAGGATCGGGAGAGTTGTATTGTAAATTGGGCCATAAAGGCAATACAGGCAATAAGCCCATAATAAGGCCCAAATGGCGCCATCATGAGCCAATTAAGGTGACTGGGCAGTTATGTGGGCCAGAGACCAGAGCAGTCCAGGAAAAGTGCGAAATTACGAAAATACCCCTAGATGCCCATACTGTACCAGTGATGGATGGAGGTTATTTTGGTCATTATGGATAGGCCAAAAATGTGGGATGTAGTATAAATATGATTATATAGAGTCAATATATGCCCTGAGGCAGTGTAAAGAGGTGTGAAATATAATTTTGCCCTTAGGGTTAGTATAGTGCAGGAAAGGACACCAAGGGTATTTTGGTCATTTTCCAAGGGATTGATGGCAGATAAATATTCAGTATATCATTTTCAAAGGTATGAGAAGCCTAGATATTGATTTCTAGGACATAATACATATCCTGGTATATTATAAAAAAATTCAGAACAGAAAACAGTCCGGTTGTTGTGAAACTGCTCCAATCGATACCGGATTGGACTGGAATTTTTCTAGAACCTTCTTTACATGGGTAGCACGCCACCTAAACCTCTTAGGTGTCTGATGAGCTGTCCCACATGATGTCATAATTTTTCTTTTTAGAAAAAGTAAAATCCAAGAATAAATGTGAGCCTTTAGATCAAATAGTAACCAAATCAATCTTGGCCATCCATTTCAACCCAAATTTCTCTATAAATACCCCCCCTATTCAGAAAACTTCGGCATGCATGGTGAACCATAGGGAAACTCTTGCAAAATTTCCATTAAACCAAGAAAGAAGCAACCAAAGTGAAGTAACAAGCAAGGTAATCATCTCCCTTGATCTTGAGCTTTGTTCTAGCAAGTTAGCTCATGGTTTTAAGGGGTTTTCATGCTATATTTCCCTTATGGATGCTGCTGGAAGTGCTGCTCATATGTGGTTAAAATATGAGTTTTATGTTATGGATAGTTTAGACAAGCTTAAACAAGCTAGAATCAAGTGGTATAAGCTTGTGAATTCAAGTATGTTTGGATTTAGGGTTTTGTGTTCTTGCTGGTACTGTACATGGTACTGTTCATATGATGGAATTTCATGATTTTGATGCTTCCAATGAGTTTAAAATGGAAAGTTGTGAGGGGATAAAGTAGGAGAACAAGTATTGGAAGCATTGGAATCAAAATGAGAATTTTTGGAAAACAAGAGCATGCATTTCGGTTTGGCACTGTAGCAATTGGTATGTTTTGATTTTGGAAATTACGATTTCATATTTGGATTCTACATGAAAAATTATGTGGAAATGAACCATGAGAATTTATTTTGGAAAGGTGGAAGTAGGAAACATAAATTGGGTAAAGAAAGGGAGCTAGTGAAAACCTAGTCTTGGATTTGGTTTCAAGTTGAGTTGTAACTTGATATTATGTTGTAATGGCTAGGTTTTGACATTTGTGAAGGAAGGAAAGCACTTCAAGAAGGTCTTGAACAAGATAGCTAAGAGGTAGCAAGGATACCTAACTATAACTCATGTTTGTTTAATTGTTTTGCTTGCTTGTTGATTATGATGTTTGGTTGAGCTTGAGCTTATGTCATCATGTTATGATGAAGTATGAATGATTGCAACTCCTTGCAAGTTGTGTCATGACAATATGCATGTTAGAGTTTGCTTATGTACCATTATGAAGTAGCTCCCATCACATGATAACATGTTAAGCATACAATTATTCATGCATGATATTATAGTTTGTGTAACTTGCTATTGGGATTTCCATGAAATCTCATTACTTCCACATGCACAATTATGTTTTAGGTGCTGGATCCTCTCAAGGGAAGAGAGTAAATATTGATGATTAAGTTTGTATAATAATTTATATGACTCACATGACACTATAGGATGATATGCTAGCATGCATGGTGTATGTTTCTGTAACTCTGTTGTGAGGCCGTGGTGATGTGACGATGATTTTGATGTGTAGCTCAACAAGTTTTAGTTTGAAATTTGGTGTGAGGGTAGATAAGATACAGATATTTAAATGGACACCAAGAACTACTTAATTGGATAAGTATCCAAATTGTTATGATTTTCCAAATTTGGAAGTAAGATCTGGAATTGAGATAAAACGAGTGCTAAGAGGCAGTGACATTCACGCAATGATTTCGTATATCAAATGAACGAGTTTTTCTATGAAATTTTAAGAGCTTAAAGAGGACGTCTAGACCTTCAACTCCATAGGTAACACAGTTCATTTGGATAAGTAACCAAAGGGAAATGAATTTTTAAAGTTGAGGCAAAGAAACTGGAACTTCCAGATTTTACCAAATGAACAGTAATTGTTAACTAATAAACTGATTTCATGTGAACAAGATAACCTCAATTTCATATTTTCCCCTCAAATATTTATGAAAGAGCTTTCATTAGAAATTGGAACCACATTATTTCAATTTTTTCTACAATTAATTATGAATTTTCAAAGTAGGGTACATGTTCTTGAATGACCAAATGAACAGTAACAGTGAACAGTACCTGAGAGCAAATCTTTTGGAAATGGATGTTTTCAAAGCAAATGATCATGTAATTGGGTCCAATAACTTCTAATGGAGTATAATTGAGGTTAAAAGTAATGATGTGACACATTTTGATGCCATTCATGACATCACTCAAGGCCATGTTTGGATATTAAAAGGTAAATATACTGATAGGAAAAATTTTAGTCCAGTCCGGTACTGAACGGAGCAGTTTCACAAAAACCAGACTGTTTTCTGTTTCTAATTTCCATAGTATTCCAGGATATGTATTCTGTCCTAGAAACTAGTGTCTAGGTTCCTCATACCATTGAAATTGTTAGACTAAGTATTTATCTACCATCCATCCCTTGGAAAATGACCAAAATACCCTTGGTATCCTTTCTTACACTAGATTAATCCTAAGGGCATAATTATCATTTTATCCCTCTTTGTACTACCTCAGGGCATATACTAGCTCTAAATAATCATATTTATACTATATTATACATTTTTTTCCTGTCCAGAATGACCAAAATGCCCTCCATCTATCACTGGTATAATATGGTCATAAGGGGCATTTTTGTAATTTTACACTTTTCCTAGGTTGTTCTGGTCTCTGGCCCACTTAACTGTCCAGTCACCTTATTGGGCTTATGGTGGCACCATTTGGGCTTTCATATGGGCTCATTTCGTTTATGGCATAAATCCCAATGAATCTCTTCCGACCATATTTATCGGGTATTTTATTCCATCGTAAAATCTTGTAAGAATTCTACAGGAATCATTTTCTAACTCTGTCAATTTTATAAATTCTTATATTAAATATAGAAATTTACTGTAAGGTTTCATCTGACTCTGAGGTCTGTAAAATACTGTAATAATTCCTTTTGACTTCAGGAATTTATATCAATTAATCAGGACCTCAAATCAAAATTATGTGTTACGTTAAACTGACCAGAATATTTTTGTCTATCTACTAGTAAAATTTGGATTTAATCTAATTCTGGGTATTTTTTGGCCTTTTTCAGTTCAACTTTCTCATAACTACATTTAGGTCCCTGACTTTTTGCTTATTTACATTTATATCCCTAAACTTTTGATAATTACCACTTTTAGCCTGACTTTTGTTTCTACTTTAAGTTTTTGCCTCCAACCTTTTCTAATTTGCATTTAGGTCCCTGAACTTTCCTTAGTTAATAATCCCTTTCTTTCGTATATCAATATGATATAGTTTATTCTAAGAATCTCATGTCAATTTCATATAAGCTGTATAATTACATCAGGTAAGAAAATTGAGGATATGACAAGTTGCACACAAAGGAAAAGACATAAACCTAATGAACTGGTGTAAGTAGGACCTAAAACTTCTACATTCTCCAACTCAACTTCTAGTGAAGTGTAAAGATCCAAGTGCATTTTCTATTCCTTATACAATTGGCAAGATAACTATTCCTAGAGCATTGCTAGATTTAGGTGCTACTATTAATGTGATGCCAAGTTCCATTTATCATGCCTTAGGAGTAAATATGATTAAACCAATTAGTGTGTTAGCTCAATTGGCTAATAAGAGAATTATAAATCCTAAGAGAATTTTAGAAGATATTTTAGTTGAAGTTAAGGAACTTGTTTTCCTGTGGACTTTTATGTTTTGGATATGTCAAATAAGTCTCTTGATAATAGTATTCTTATTCTAGGAAGTCCATTCTTGAAGACAGGTAACACCATGATTTGTGTGAAAGATGTAATTATTAAAATGGAATTTGGTAGGCACATAATTCATTTTAACATGTATAGACACCCACATCAGGATCATTCTCTCCTAGGACTTAACATGATTGGTGCATTACTTAGAAATGAGTGTGATAATATTCATGAGCTTGAAAATGATGATGAAGTTGAAGAACAATCCATTTCTAACTCCTCCACTAATTTCTCTGCTTTTTCTTCATCCAATGGTGATGTGTTATGCATTAATTCGAAAATTGATGGCTGGCTTACCACTATGAGTGATTTTTCTTCATCTTCATCTAATATGTTTTCTATTGGAACTAAGCTCACTATTTCAAGTGATGAACAATATCCAGGAAGGTTTCTAGTAGATTTAACATAATTATAGGACAATGATATACAACATACTTTGAGAGACAAGGAGTTGGATTCTATGAGCTAAGGAGTTTTCAATTTCATAATTATATCTTGCATTCTCACTGTGTTCATAAGAGATTTAACTTGGAATTTTTAGACATTTTAGGACTACAAAAATTGAAGGATATTATCGAACATCAACAGAATTTTATGGCAAGGACAAAGATAGATAATACAACTGTTATATTAACAAGACATTCCCACTATCTGTTGGATATGCCTATATTCTACTAGCTATGGATTATCTCTTAAGATGGGTAAAGGCTATACCAACAAGAAAGGATGAAACAAATAGTACAGCATTTCAGGTTAATGGCTAATTATTCAAGCTGTACAAGGAGAACTTCAAACCCCTATGATACTCAGGTTGTCTCTTTCCTTATTTTCCCACTTATAATAAGTCTGCTTTAATCAGTTTACTTATATATTTGAGCTTTTAATTGTTGATTAAGTGTGGTGGAGAAGACAAAGTCAGTAGGGGTAGATAAAAAATAATAAGTTCATATTGGATTATGATTCAACTTTATCCTCTTTATCACTTTAGCCTTTGTATGTGCCTAATTACTTCTTCACATCAAGGACAATGTAGAAATTAAGTGTGGGGGAGTAGTTTGTGAAATTGGGTAAATAAAATTAGATAATTGCTATGATTTTATATTCTGTCGTGACCTTGTGATGTTCTTGTTGCGACTAATATGTTCGAATATGTCAAGTTTCTTCTATGTGAAAATTAGTCACGACCAATGCATATGATTGTCATGACCAATAATTCTTATTTTATGATGTTTTTCCATCTGTGATATTTAGTCATGATCTATGTTTATCTTTATTGTGAATGTAACTCTATGAATTTTAGTCGTGACTAGATTGACACTTGGTTGTGACCTGAGCTTGTATGTTTGGCAGGATTTCTCTCTATGATTATGAGTCACGACCAATGTCCATGTACATCGTAACCAATATTCCCTATTTTTTTAAAACTTCCTCTCTGTGTAAAGCAGTCGCAACCTAAAGTACTATTTGTCATGACTAAAATTGATCCTTAGCTAAAAAATTCTTTTGTTTTGTCTTATTATTGTTTGGTATAATTGAATTTACTGTCATGGATTTAAAATTAAATTTTGAACACATACTTTTAAACATTGGCAAGCTTGATGAAGTGTGAGTTACTTGTTGAATTGAGTGATTACTAGAAATTAAGCAACATGAATAATTGATCTCATGTATTTAGTCAATATTCATGTAATCTTATCATTGTGAGTTGATTAGGGTGAGTAAGCCAGATGGAAGGAATTTAAGCCTCCAACAGATACTCATTACATTGTGTGACACCATCTAATTTGGTAACTTTGCAGAACTTGTCTCAATCCATGATTCAAAACCACATTAGATTCCTGGAATTATGGAAATGATAAGGGCATTCTTTCTAAACCCTCTCTACCAAATAGTAGCCACATAAAAATTAAATCTTTTGCTTACCCCTTTGAGACCTTCACCTTCTTTTAAAATTTTATCCTTGATTAATGAATATTGTACAGGATATTTGCTGTTATAGTTACTCTTAAACTGTGAAATAACTGATAAAGTATACCACTTGTTAGATATCTGAATGTCAATGTATTTGCTATCTGGGACAATAGTTGAAAGAAAAGAAAAGCAAAAAGAAAAATAAAGAAAGAAAGAAGAGATAGACCAGAAGAAAAAATGTGATATTCAACGTGTATGAAAGGAAAATATTTGGTGACTTGTGATACTTTTCTGCAGTTGCAAGTTTAAATTATGAAAAAGTGTTGAAATAGCTTGAAGAAGTCAGATCATGGGCAGTATTTCATTAATCATTGATATGTGTTTCCATTTCATCACTTAGCCTTTCCAACATTACAACCTAATAAAGATCCTTTGATTCACAACCCTTGTGGCATGCTGTGGTAGAGATACAGGATGGTTACAAGCTTATGGTTAGTCTAAGCTAGATAGTTGAGTGAAATTACCTTGATAAGATAATGAGTTTAACACTACACATTGTGAGAAAATCTCACCTACCTGCTTACTATGATTTAATTGCATGAGTTAGATTCTTTGATTGATATGAGATTAGTTTGGATTGTTGCCAACTAAAGGGAAAGGATTGATGACACTACAAGTGCTTATGCTGAATCTGTTTTGCCAAATTTGCTAGAGTTTTGAATTTCAATTTTGATCTATAATTTTGCTCAGAGTGTAAAGCTAAGTGTGCGGGAGTTGATAAACTCATATTTGTAGTGATTTTTAGTGTGCTTTAAGTGAGTTTTATAATTGATTTTATCCACATTTACTAATATGATGAGGA
Source organism: Leucaena leucocephala (assembly GCA_037074615.1). NCBI lineage: Eukaryota > Viridiplantae > Streptophyta > Magnoliopsida > Fabales > Fabaceae > Leucaena > Leucaena leucocephala. The sequence goes on along the minus strand of CM073516.1, from coordinate 13,434,062 downwards.
ATTAATTAATAAAGTTAAAATGGAACAAATTTGATTTTAGTGATTAATTGGATAAATAATCTATTAAATTTCTATTTTGCAGTGATCAATTAGCATATTAGATCAATTGACAGCCGGATATTAGATATGTGCTAGATTGAAGAAACTGATAATAGATTTAAGCACATGGTTAATAGGAGCAAGTAGGCTATGCACATGCTAACAAAATCACATGCTGGAATGTGCTGCAATAGTAGCAAGTGGGCTAACAGACTGTGGACTGATGAGATGGCACTGAAAAGGAAATCAATCATATTTTCTATTAGCTCACACACATACACACCATGCACTCTTTCATTCATGCCATTTGCACATGCTGATTTCAGCTAAATCTCACACTCATTTCACACTTTTATATCAGATCATTCACACCTCTGTGGATCCATCTCTTATCTTAATATTCCAAATTAGAGACTTCACGTACAACACCCCTTCTCACTTTTCCATTCCATCCATCTCACATCCTAATGCTATTCTTCATTTATTCTTTATCTCTATTTCTATTCTGCAACTTTTCTTTGTTATAGACAATAGAACCATAGGAAAGTACAGTTATCTTCTTCATCTTCTTCCTCCATATTCACTATGACTACTAATGTGTTTTCTATTACTATTGAAGTTCAGATAGTAATGAGAGGCTAAGTTGTTGTGCTCTCTTGGAAATGATGCTGAACTAGAATCTTTAGCTGAATAGGGAGTTTCATTATGTCCTAAGTCAGATTTAATTGTATTGTGTTGATGTAGTTAGTTATGGTTTATTGATTCAATTAGAGCTAGTAGAGGACAAAGAAGTAGGGAATTGAGTTGGATTTCATATTTCGACATTAATGATGCTTTGATTGATTTTCATCGTTGGACCAAGTTTAACATGGCTGTAGTTGATTAGAGTAATCATAAAATAGAGTACAGTTGTATCTGCTAATTCATCTTCTTCTATCTCTGAGTTGAATGATTCATAATCACTTTTAATGTCTACGAGTTGTAAATTTGCTTAAGATTTAGCTAGCAAGTTGTTAGCTAACATATTCTAATTTAACTGAGTAACTTCTCATATTCTGTGGATATAAGGCAATCTCTAAGGGAACACACTTGTCATTCATTCATCTCATCATCATAAACACTTAAAAGCATAAACAATAGCATAGGATTTACTTTCAGAACTTAGATAAATCTCATCATGCACCATCTCTTTAATTTGGTAATTTGTGGCTCATTAGATTAATTAGGTATCTTAACATCCATCTAGACTCCTTGTGAATCGACCTAGGTTAGCCTCCACTTTACTATTGGTTAGCTTAGTTTTGTTTGATAATTAAAATGACAGTTATCAGATGACAGAGAATAATTATAGGACTAAATACTACTTTAAATAAAAGATGACTCCCAGTAGTATAGTCAATTTAACAAAGTAGTGGATGTAAGGAATTGGAAGACACGCAGCGGAAATTAACTTAAATTTTTTTCCATTCCTTGCCAGGATCTACCGTATGTGTTTAAGTCAAGTGGGAAGAAGCATTACCCTCAGTGTTCCTCAGCGACTTCCACAGCTTCTGGTCACGATGTTCACAGCTTCTGTCTGCGGCTCGTGCTCCCTTTTCGATCGCAAGAAGTTGATGACTCAGGTCGGCTTCCTCTACTGGTATCCACATAAATAGTGTTCCAACCACGAACGACGTGCTAGCGTCTCCTGTCCCTCCAGGGCTTTCTCAAGAATTCGTCCTCTCCGTCTCTATTTCGACAGTTTCTTATCTGTAAACCTTTTGCATATTCCCCTTTGGCCTTTCTGTGCTCTATTTCTTTTCAAACGTAGCTCCTAAAATCAGATATATAGGATGTTACGCGTTTTCCTCTACCGAATTGGATTTTGGAGTTAATCTTATATTAATTCCAAAATTAATACAATATCATATATTGTATAATTTGATAAGAAACTAATTAAATAAATAATATTTATATTAAATCTGTCCCACAGATTTAATTAACCTATTTATTTAACATAAAATAAAGATAAGACTGAACTATATTTGATTTATTCTCATAAATCAAATTTGACATATCTTATCAATTTGAATTTCAAATTCAAACGTGATAGAGATTTAATTTATCCTTATAAATTAAATCTCATATATCTCTTATATATAATGTATATATACAAATTTATATATATACGAATATAAATATAAATAAATATATACATCTACCCTGGATCATTCATTGAATTTGGACATATCTTAGATTCAATGAATATGGACATCATAGCTCGTATTGGGCTATTTTGTGTGCGACTCTGTAGGCCCATATGAAGTTGGCAGTGGGCCATTTGCTATACTGGCCCACAAGTCGCAAGCGATCTCTAGTAAGACATAATGACTACCCAAATCATATGAGGATCGTTAAACGATGTAACCTTTTATACAACCATATCATGTCCCTTCTGTCACTCAATATTTTGGTCATGGATGAGGTATGGATAATGTCATCCTCCTATTCCTGACCGTTACTTTCTCGATCCTTGAGTAGTCTGACTATAGAAATGGAACTACCTTTCCATTACAGTATGGCCATACATTTCTCAGACTCACTCATCGAGGGGCCCAGTAATATCTCTCTACCAATGTGAGGGACAAATTCCATCTTGACCATTCATATTCCTCCACATGAAAAACCACTAAGCCCAAACATAGTCTTTATGATCACTCAGTCAAAAGTGACTTTTGACTAGGTCAAAGCTGAGCGTTTGTCATGTAGGAATCCATGATGATCTCAGGTCAAAGGGCATAGTGACATGGTTTGTATATGAGAGAAGCTTATGACGTAACCCATACAACTCTCTTATAGCGGGTCGATTAATTTGTTCATTAACTCACTTCCAGAGGACTAACTCTTAACACTAATTGATTAATTTTCACTCATTAATCTATTAATTGAATTTTCTTTGTAAAATAGATTGATGTCTTTTCATTAATCTAACATCTAATCAATTAATTGATATTAATCGATTAACTATCAATAATCAAACAATTAATCGATTAACTCCACTAACTTTATTTCATTACAAATTTATTTTTGTTCCTTTAAAAAAACTTTTCACATCATTAATCAGCTTAATTCTTTTTATTCTCTTTTGATATCATCAAAACATATATACTCTAACATTATCCCCCTTTTTGATGATGACAAAACTTAAGTTAATGTGAAGTTAAGTTGTAGTTAAATTCAATTCAAAATATAACAAGACAAGAGACAATAAATAATATCATGAATATTCCATTAAAGCATAAAAAGTTTTACAATGAATTAAAACACAGACTAACATACAATCAAATCATAAGTAAAATTAAAATACAATCAATCATTCAACATACTCCATAGAGGATTCCTTTGCCTCTTTACTTCTCTCCCCTTTTTTGACATCATCTAAAAAGGTTGGGGCTAATGAGGCATGGATAACTAAGGGAAGCTAGGGTAAAGGTAGGTCTAAAGCTGAGTCAATGCATAGTAGAGGTACAAGCAAAACTAAGGTATATGAAGGAGAAGATGAAGACTCTGAGACTATGGAAGTGAAAGGTATTGAGGTAGGCTGGTCAGGCTGAAAAGGTGAAGGATCCTGAAGCTTTTCTTTAGTGAAGGAGGGTCCCAAGCTATGGATGTATACTAGTATAAGGTTCTTGATATTAAACACTTCTTCAAGAATACGAGCTTGTCATGTAGATAATACCTCTTGTTGCTCTCTGAACTCTTCCTTAAAAGCTTGGAAATCCATGTATGTAAGCTTCAAGTATAGTGTGGATTCCATAAATATGCCTCTCATAAGCCAAGTCTGCTTCTTTCCTGGTAGCAGTGAATTTACTCTCCAACTTTATAAACTATGTATGAAGGTACTTATAGGATACAAATTGTGTATGGTTTCTATGACATTTTCAGGGTCTTATTACAACTTTACCATTCATTTTATGCCTGTATTTGTGCTTTTGTGGTAATACATGATTGTGCTTGTCAATGTGTTAATTAAAGGGTAAAATGGTAAATTAAGTCTTCCAAACTATATAAATATTGTTCTCCACTAATGTGGACTTTTACAATGAGCTTTGGTTTTGAATTACAGGTATTTTGGAGGAGAACCAAGGACTAATGTGAGCAGAAAAGAAATCACAAGACAAAGAAAATTAGATCACGCTTCTATGCTTTTTAGTTGAGACCAAAGTGTCCAAAGGTCGCAACCTAATTTATTCTGGGAAGTTTCTGTGTTTGCAGGTCATGACTAAAACATGGATCTAGTCGCGACTAAAAGAGACAATCGTTGAAGCTGCGCGTTTTGGATTAGGTCATTCCAGAATAAAAGGAAGAGGAAGCTGCAAACGTAGGAGGGGCTGGTTTTTGGACCTGATTAGGCTAAGAAGCAGTACTCAAATCCTTTTTATACCTTATCCATAACCTACACACTCATCTTTCATCTTTCTACACCTTTCCACATAATCTAACATCTCTACATCATTAATCCATCACCTCTTTTTGCTTTCTTCATGGCATCATATATGGACAGCGATTGTGGCACAGTCGGAGTCATGATAGGCTAAATCTTTAGTCTCATGGTGATATATTGTAACATCCCAAATTTTCCCTATCTGTATAAGATTGATAGAGGAAAGAGGTAATAAAGAGTTTGGGATGCTAATAAGAAGAAAAGATAATGAGTAAGATAAGTGTTAAGCCAAAGAAAGAGAGAAGGTATAAACTTGTAAAGCAAAAAGGACTAAATTGCAATTAGTAAAAGTTTCAAATGGTAATTTTGAAAATTTGAGCCAGAAGAGGCTAAAAAAATGCCCAGAAGCATTTTAGTCCTAAATTTTACCATAAAATAGAGAAAGTTATTCTGATTAGTTTAACGCAATACAGAAGTTTGATTTGAGGCCCTGAAAAATTGATATAAATTTATGAAGTTGGGAGATTATTGTAGTATCTTTTGGACCTCATAATCAGATAAAATTTGATAGTAAATTCTTATAATTAATATAAAAATTTATAAAATTAACAGAAGTCAAAAAGGAGTCCTGTAGAATTAATTATAAAATTTCGGTGAAATCGGACACCGATAAAGGGTTAAAGGAAATGTAGAAAATTTTTATCAGGACTTTTGGATCTCAGAAAATTATGAAACTTTGTACGAAATTCATTTTATATTAGAATAAATTTATGGAAATGTTAGAACCATTAAAAGAGGTGTCTAGCATTTATCCTAAAAATTAGGGTGATTTAAGAATATCGGTATAAGGAAGTGCCTTGGGATTTGTGCAAGTAGCTATTGGACTTAGAAGAGACCCAATATCACGTGCTATGTCAGCCTAATAAGCCCATGGAATTGTTATGTGGTCAAATAAATTTTTAGAATATTTTATGTATTTTTAAAAGATAAAGAATTTAAGAAATCTAAGAAGCATGTGAGGTGTCCTTGTGGGACCCACAAGCTTTACACATGGCACCAAGAAGAGGAAAGGAAGATTATAACATGTGTTAAAATATAATAAAATAATATAAGAATTAACCTAATGATGATTAAGGTTAATTAATCCAAAAATTAACCAATCAAATTCAAGATTAAGCCATTGTAATAATTAGGAAAAGCGAGGACATTATGGACCCAAGATGTCAACATTTTGGCTATAAATACCCCTCCCATCTTTCACAAAACCATGCACCCTTGATTACCTTGGAGAAACTCTTGACATTTGAAAACTCAACTAAGATAAAGGCAATTCAAGGCACTTAGAGATCAAGGTAGTCAAGGCATAAGGTATGTGATCCTTCCTAGTTTATTTAGATGTGTTTTGGAAGGGTAAAACCTAGGTTTTAGTGGTTGGAAATTCCATTAAACCTAGAGTATGCTTGCTGTCCAAATTTTAAGTTCAAGGAGGAAGAAGAAAATAAAGGTAGAATTAGGTGATTAAGGTTTAGATAAGTTGGTTTTGATGATTGGTTATTGAATTAAGTTGTGCTCTTGACTTTTTCATTGACAGAGGCAATCAACCTAGGTCTTTTCTGGACCAAGAGGAATGAATTTCAATGATATAATACTTCCATTGAATTTATATGATGATTTTGTGTAGGATTGAATAAGATTGGAACCTTGGAAACATTGCAATTGAGAAAGGGAGAATTTGAAACCTTCTCTGTTACTGTTTATGCGTATGAACATTGATTGGAATTTCATGATTTTGATGTTTCCAATGGGCAAAATTATGTAGGATTAAGTAAGATCAAAGTCTTGGAAGCATTGGAATTAAAAAGAGGAATTTTTGGAAAACTGCATGTGCTGTTTCTGTTTCTGTCCAGACCTGAAGGAAACATTAGAATTTTGAAATTCTGAATCCATATTTGGATTCCTTGGGCAAAATTTTGTGGGATATAGTCAAGGAACCAATTAATTCAAGGGACAAGACAATTAACCACAAATAAAGAAAGCTGAATTGGTATGTGTGTGCTGAATTGGTATACGAAAATGGAAGTAAATTATTAAGCTAGGTACAAAGCTGAATTGGTATGGATTGTAATAAGTGTGTTACTCTACCATGATTAGGCTTTGCATTTGTGAAAGAGGAGATGAAAATACCAAGAAAGAAAAGGTTAACGGAGAGCTATTCCAAGGTAATAAACTTACATACTTGTATGCTTATACTGCTTGGATGTTTTATGTGATATTTTCTTACCTTGATGATGTGAGGCATGTATGATTAAGTAATGCTCTATTACTTTTTATGCTACGGTCATATGTTATAATTTAAGGAACATGGAAGCATGTAAAGATATCATTATGCAAGCATGATCATTAAGCACACACATATTAACATCAAGCATTGAGTTGCATACACTGCTTGGTTTATGTTTGCTACTGAGATTTTTCCCGAAATCTCACCCCTTCCATGATACAAATATCATAGAAGGACCATCTTATGGAATCAAGGAAGGAGAATGAAGAAGTTATGATGCATAGATACTTTATTGTATAGGAGACTTTTATGAAAACATGTAATGTGTGCTCATTTTAGTTCTAGTTATGTTTTGTTGAGACTTGGGAAAAATAGTTAACCTTTGGATAAATGTATGAGATTTTATAGTATGATAATAGACATGTTGAACTTCATTTTGTTACCAAGTATGCCTTATTCTGATATTTGTACAAAGATAACAAATTTTCCAAAGTTAGGGAACCAAATCTGGAAACTGTGAAACTGACCAAATGAACAGTAACATTTCACGCCAATACTGTATTAATTGCTATGGAGTTTGGTCAGATTCATATTTTTCCATTAAAGAGACTTATGTTATCTTCATATAGAAACTTGAACCACTTCATTTCAATTTTTCTAGAATTAGTTATGAATTTTTGAAGTTGCATTACTTATCTGGAGTTTTGCCAAATGAACAGTAACTTTTGGTCAAAAATTCCAGATTATGTAATTTGACTTCATTGATCATATAAGTGGTTCCAGATGCTACTGTTTGGTCCCTAAGACATCAAAAAGTAAGGTGTTACATATATCGCATATCTTGAGCTCATGGACTCCAGTGCACATGGGGAGTTTTATGTTTTAATCTCACATTTCTTATGTTTCTGGAATTCCTAGATCTAGGGTTTTGATTTTATGAGTAAGCATTGGATATCGATCGACTATTCTGAGATTAAGTTTTGTAATTGAATTTGGATGTTGTTTAATATGAATATTTTAGTTTCAATTTCTAGATAATTTGGTTTTTATCCACGATCGTTGCTAACTAATTTGATTGCTTGAAATCTATAGTCATCGATTGATGATCATTTGAGAGCATCTACAACCTCTGATTTAAATTGCACACTAAGTGACTTTTAATAGTTCATTAAGAGTTTTTAAACTATCTTTGATCAAAGGAGTTTAAGGAATGTTAATGTTCTAGACTCAATCGATCGATTGAGGTTTCTTTTAAGACTTAGTGATTTTAAAACCCCATATCATATTCAAAGCAAGGATATATAGTGTTCCATCATCAAGAGTCTATCTCAACACATTCCTTTCAAAATCCACTCATTTTCCAACTTAATCAAAAATACAAAAATATTTACTTTATTGTACCTTTATTTTATTACCTCAAAAATCAATCAAACCCAAAAAATAAATTTTACTTTCACTCAGGTTTTTAATGGTTTTGTCACCAGTTTGCTAGGTTTCTAATAGAAAGGTTCCTGGAGAAGAACGATAGGGTTATGCCTTATACTACTTTAATAGGGTGCAATTAATTTTATTTTTATGTATAGGATGATGATAGTTCGTGCGAAGTTTAAAATGGGGATCCAATTTTTAGCAATTCATCATACACTAAGATCAAAAACAAAAATTTTGTGATGAATGATTAGACTACTCGAAGAATGTCACATTGAGTAGCACAAAAGTAAAGACATCTCCCCCACACTTTAAACTTGACAGTGTCCTTACTGTCAACAGAACCAAAGCAGAAAATATCACAATCACTTTGCAAAGCCAATCAAATGTAGTTAAAAAAGTAGGTAGCCTAAGCACTTAATGCAAATTAACAATTCAGCATATAGTCATATTCAGGTCATGCAAAGCAATATTAGTAAGGCAGAGATGACTAGATGGGTATGCTAAGATCATGCATGCGAATGTGGAGACTCCAGAGGAACAATCAATGAGTAAGGAAAATATAGACAGGAATGAGGGTGTTTAAAACAGAAAGAACCCTAGAATAAACAAAAATAAACAGAAAATGAAAACTACCATACTGAAGAATCAAGTAGACAAATTAACTACTACTTCTACTGGTTCATCCCTTTCCAATCACTCAACCAATATGTCAAGTATATATACATTTATAATAGGTAAAAGAAAGGAAAGGGACAACCTGGCCTTAAGGTGGCGGTGGAAAATCGTAAAACCTTGAGAGATGGCTGTTTGATTGGAAGGTTTTCCTACTTGCCCTCTTTCCACCAACATTTCACAATCATGCATCTTATACTGAGATTTGTCCAGGCATATCTTCAATTCTTCCTATTTTAACTTGAACTTACCTAATTGTGGTTGGCAAGTCGCAGCAACAGCTTGGGAAATATTTCCTTTGGCTCCTTCGTATATCCCCTGCAGTTGCCCTTCTCTAGCTTGTGTAACTCTTCCAATGTATTATCTGCTTCCCCAAGTGTCACACCAAGTTAATGTTGGTTTACGACTGTAATATAATTGGGATCATTCTTTTCCAAACCTGTATTATTATTAGAGATTAAATTTTTCAAAAACCTTAAGGTATAAGATGTAATTTTGGAATGAGAATGAGGTTAAGAAGAGTTAGAAAGTATTGGCCTTTTAACCAAAGCAGTAGAATGAGGAGCTAAAAGAGTGTGGGGTTCCTTTGTTGTGTATGGCATGTTGGGTAGTGACCTTTTAGTTTCTCGTCATGACTCCAGTAGATAGGGTGTGTCTTTAGAACTTGTCTTCATGACCTTATTATCTCTTAGTCGTGACCTGGTGTCACAAAAAGGCTTTCCCTCAGTAGAGTGGCGTTTAGTCATCACAACTATGTCTCCGTGTCATGACTGATGGTCTCTGGAGTTTTGTGTCATGACCTTATAGCCATTTGGTCATAACTCAGATTCACAGTGGATCTCAGGTTGATGTTTAGTCGTGATGAGGAGACCATTTGTTCCTAGAAATTCCACCGTTCTTCAATCATTGCACATCGAGCTTCTAGAACATCTTAGGACCCAGAAAGACCACTCAACAAACTTTTTGCAAGTGCATTATCTCTATCATTATCATATAAACTTAGTTTATGTTCATCCTTAGTATCTTTGTAATATCCTTACTTTTATACGTCTTAGGGACCATTCAGTAGCATTTAGAACCACTTACAAGACCTTGGAAGTTCATTAGCTAAATCTGGAATTTTACTCTTTCTCGGATTACTGCTCATATGGTATTCCAGATTACGCAATGAATTTCAAAAAATCATAAATAATTCTAGAAAACTCAAAATGAAGTGGTTCAAAAAGATACGTGAAGATAACATCTTGGAATTTAAGGAAAAAATAATTTCCAGATCAAATGATTATCCAATTAATACAGTTTATTCGCCAAAGTTTACTATTCATTTGGTTAAAAATCCTAGAAACAGATTCTGGTCCCTTACTTTGGAAAATCAGTTCTCTTTGTACAGACATCCAAATAAAGCATTCTTGGTGTCAAAACGAAGCTTGGTATGTCATATAAATTTCTGTAAAATTTCATACATTTATTCCATCATTTACTATTTTTCATTACATCATGACTATCACTGCTTACATTGGTCATACAGCAACATTACACATCCACATAACATATATACTATCCAATCCCTAGCTTTTCTTCATGCTTTATCATCCTCTTTCATCATTCATAAACCTGTGGGATTGGTATTACATGAAAAGGGATGAGATTTCAGGGGAAATCTTAGTAGCAAACGGTACTAAACAATGCATGCATTAATGTAAATACTTGTGCTTGCTTGTGAAAGTGTTACTATTGTGTCATGTGCATGCTTCCATGTTACATATAAAATACAATTGGCCAAAGTAAACATATAAATAGAGCTTCATACATAAGCACATAGGCAACACAATTCAATCAAGCTATAGCACAATCAAGAATAACATTCAATGCATACAAGTTTCGGATAAGTTTACTACCTTGAACACTTAACCTTCTTTTACCTTAACTTGCTTCTTTCTTCTCACTTTCCTTGAACATGTTGCTGCCTCTCTTGGAGCATACCAATCAATTCCTAACATCACATAATTATTCATCCATTACAATCTAACTTCCTTGAGCATTAAACTCACTTTAACTAACATAACTTCTTCTTGAACATTAATCTCATTAACTTTCCTTAATCTTAACCAATGGACTTGGTCTTTGAATCAATTGATGCCTTAAATTTACCCTACACAATTTCATCTTTTGAATCCATTTATGAGCTTAGAATCATGAAATTCCAGCTCCTTCATCACATGCTGTACAGAAACGAAACTGCACTTAAATTCTTTCAAAAATTCTCATTTTGATTCCAATGCTTTCCATACTTGTTTCTCTACTTTATCCCACACAACTTTTAATTTTAAAACCATGGGAAGCATCAAAATCATGAAATTCCAATCACTGTTTATGCGAGTGAACAGTAACAGAGAAGGATTTCAAAAACTACAATATTGGAATTTCAATGCTTTCAAGGTTCAAAACATTTCCAATCCTACACAAAATCATCATCTAAATTCAATGGAATCATTAAATCATTGAAATTCCATTTTCTTCACTCATGAACAGTGTAGAATGAACAGGTTCCATTAAGGCAAAGTCAATAATAGCAACTTGATTCAACAACCAATCTCTTAATTAGCTTGTTTAAGCTTCAATCATAGGTTTCTAACTTTAATTTCTTCTTTCCCCTTTCAACTAAGGCTGTTGGGCAGCACAACCCCTTAGATAAAAATCAACTTTTCTCCCATGAAACCCCTAAGTTCAAGCTCCCAAATCAAAGGAAAATAAGCTAGGATAGATTGCTTACCTTTAATCTCTAGCTTGTTTGAACTTTGGAACCTTGAATCTTCTTTGCCTTGGCTTGAGTTTTCATTTTGCAAGAGTTTCCCCAAGGTATCACAAGGCCACAGTTTTGGGTAGAATGAGGGGATATTTATCACCAAAATCCAAGAAAAATGAATGGCCAAGATTGATTTGGTTACTATTTGATCTAAAGGCCCACATTTAATCTTGGATTAACTTTTTCATAAAAGAATAATTATGACATCATGTGAGACAGCTCAAGGGACACCTCAAGGGGTTAGGTGGCATGCTCATAGTGTAAGTAAGCTTCTGGAAAAATTCCAGTCCAATTCAGTACCGATCGGAGCAGTTTCACAACAACCGGACTGTTTTCTGTTCTAAATTTTTCTATAATATACCAGGATATGTATTTTGTCCTAGAAATCAATTTCTAGGCTTATCATACCCTTGAAATAGTTATACTGAGTATTTATCTGCATCCATTCTTTGGAAAATGACCAAAATACCCTTAGTGTCCTTTCTTACACTATATTGACCCTAAGGGCATAATTGTCATTTTACCCCTCTTTATACTGCCTCAGGGTGTATCTGGGCTCAAATAATCATATTTATACCATGTACCACATTTTTAGCCTGTCCCAGGTGACCAAAATGCCTTTCATCCATCTCTGGTACAATCTGGGCATCCAGGGGCATTTTCATAATTTCGCACTTTTTCTGGACACTAGCCCCTTCTACTGATGGACTGGTACCCTAGGTTTTGGGCCTTTCTTGGCATCATCATGGGCCTATATATGAGGTCATTAGATCTCATTCTATCCAAGCTCACATATCGATAAGTTCTATTATCGAATCACGCGTGTTATTAAACTCCTGTCAAAATTCACAATTATGGGAATAACTTTTTATACAGGACTTCTTCCGGGGTTCTGTCCAATTCATAGCATCTGACACTATAGGGCACACTTTCTTGTAATTCCCCCACTTATATCTGATGTCCATGGAATCTGATAAAAATTCAGATAACTTTTAGACTATCAGATAATTTTCTGCTGTTTAGAGCCCTAATAAAATTTCTGTATCATGCCAAATTAATCAGCGTAACTTCCTCTATTTACTAATGGAATATGGGACTGAAAAACTTCTGGGCAGTTATAACCTTTTCCGGGCTGATCTTTCTATAATTACAATTTTGCCTTTGAACTTTTTACTTAATTACATTTAAGTCCCTTAACTTTTAGAAATTATCACTTTTGGCCCAAATCTTATTTCTACTTTCACTTTTTGCCTTTAACCTTTTTGCCTTTTCATTTTAGTCCTTCTTATCCTTAAAGAATCATCTAACCTTTATTATTTCTTCTAATGTTCGCCATAATCCTTTCCAAACCTCTTTCCACTATCAGTACTATACGGATAGGAAAAAATTAGGATATGACACTCTTCAATAGCATAATCAATTGCATTCAAAGCAATCAAAGCAAAATTATTGGGAGGAAATTTTATTGTTTCTTTCATGTTGAAGGTTACCACATGTTCTCCAACTTCTATTGTGATAGAACTATTCTTCATACTAATGATGGTCTAGGAAGTTTGGAAGAAAGGTGGGCCTAGGATCAGAGTGTTGTCATTTACTAACTCATTGAACATGTCCAAAATATAAAGATTAGCTGGGAACACTAGGTCCTTGACTTGTACTAGAATATCCTCAAGGATTCCCTTAGGATACCTAATTGACCTATCAGTTAACTGGAGCACTACGTTTGTGTCTCTAATGTTGTTGATACCTAAGGCTTGATATACTGACCAAAGTATTTCACTAATGGCCACCTCTAGATCTAGTAATGCTCCCTTAATAGGAACATTTCCTATAGTGCATGGGATTGTGTAGGATCCTGGGTTTTAGCACTTAACAGGTAGTTTAGCCTTAAATAGTGATAACACATTAGCAATCACTGGATTCTCTCAAGGGCCAAAACTTCTTTTTATCAGCACACAGTTCTTTCCAAAAAATTTCATATTTAGGGTTTTTCTTGAGGAACTCAACCAAATGGATGTATATTTCTAACTGATTGAATAGAGTATACGCATTTTTTGCAAAATCATGGTCAATTTTTTTCTTTCTAGTAAAGTAAGTGTTAGGGAAAGGGAGATCTTTTATACTTACATCCTTACCTTTGTGCATATAAGCTCCTTGCTTGCTTGACTTTGGCTTATCCTAAGGTTACTTTCCTTTGCAGGCAGGACTTGGTACTGTTGTTGCTTCTTCTTACAGCTCTTACATCTCCACTTGGGTTTACGAGTCCTCCTCTTGGGTTGGCTTCTTCATTATAAGCTGCTGTTCTTTAGCACTTTTAGATTTCCCAATTTACACTTATGGCAGAGATAATTCTCAAATTCAGCATCTTCTACATCCTGCTCTGGTGTATCATTCTCCTTAAAATGTACCTTTCTACCATTTCTAAGGTATATAGCATTCAGACCCTTGGATTGATGATAGTATTCGACGGTATGCTGCTACTGCTCTTTCCTTGAATATTACTCATTGTATTTGAGACTTGAGTTAAGTGACTTGTGATATTTGCATTCTTATAACTTAACTTCTCAAGTTTCTTATGCACATCAGCATTATCCTTCTACATATTTTAAAGGATTGAAGCTATGGAAGTGAATTGACCGTCATTCTCTTTGAGCTTGTTGTCTATATTAGTCATTCTACTGTCCATATTGTTTATCTATGCAGCCATACTTTTTAACAATTGAGAGGTCTCATATGGCCTTGATATTAATAAGGTCATAGGGTGAGTTAGAACTATGAACCTTGCATTATTTTGGTAGTTGCTTGACAAAGCATCACCTCATTGGAATTGATTTAGCCTATCATCCCCATCTAAATTTTAGGTGGTCTCTCCAACCAGGGTTGTATGTGTTAGAGTTGGGTCTATCTTTTGGTATTGATTGTCTCTCCTTTGATACATTGTTACCACTTCTCTGACACATGTACTTGTAGCATGCATCATAGAACTGCATGATTCATATCCTGTAACTAAGGCTTGTGAGGTATCTAATGCATGAACTTCTTTTGTGGAATACAGCTCTCTTTCAATCAAATTTATCCTCTTCTCTATTCTGTTTCCCAAGGCTACTATTTTTGCTAAGATCTCTTTTGAATTACCCAAAGAAGATACGTTCCTGCATATTTTTGCTAAGGCACAACCCTATCGATCTTCTCGAGTAGCCTTTTATGTGGAAATCTAGTAAATTAGATGTCAAAATCAATGAAAAACCTGAGTAGGGATAAAATGGTTTTAGGGTTTTTAGAGATTGATGCAATAAAAGTAGTGTGCAGAAAGATAAATATTTTTGAATTTTTGTATATGATGAAAACAAGTTAGTTTAGTAGAGAAATATGTTATGAAAGACTCTTGATGATGAAAACATATGTATCCTTGCTCTCATTAAAATTTGAGTTTTGAAGTCACTGAGTCTTAAAGAAAACCTCAATTGATCGATTAAGTCCAAAACCCTAATTTTCCTTAAACCCCTTTGATCAAAGATAGTTTAAGAACTATTAGTGAATTGTCATAAACCACTTAGGATGTAAATCAAATTTAGATGATGAAAACACCCTTGAATGGTCATCGATCGAAAACCCTATATTTCAAGCAATGAATTAGTTAACAACGATCACTGATAATAACCCACTCTCTTAAAATTAAAACTAAAATGTTCTATCAAAAGCAAATGTTCAAGTCATCTGAATTCAATTAGAAAGTCTAATCTGAGAATGATCAATCGATATTCAAAATTTGCTCATAAGATGAAAACCCTAGATATAGCAGTAATCATAAGATGAGAAGATGGAAATTACAATAGAAGAAACTTTCCATTTGAGTCCATAAGCTCAAGATATCTGATTCATCACCAAAAGGATAAAGGTCTAACCTCTCATGACTCTTTCTATACTGCAATCGCTGTTTAGTTGAGATACCATGGAGAAACAATGAGAAGATGGTAGGTTAATGGTATAGAGATGTGGAGAAATCTGTGGAGAGGAGTAGAATGATAGCAGAGGTGGTGAAGGTGATCAGAGAGCGTGAGAGTACTGTTTCTTAGCCTAATCAGGTCCAAAACCAACCTCGTCTGACAGCAACCTTTATTCTCCTTTTATTTTTGCATAACCTAATTCAAAACATGCAGTTTCAGCGTATTTTAGTTGTGACCATATCCATGTTTTGGTTATGACCTATAAAGACAGAGAGAATTCCAAAAAAACTAAGGTCATGACCAGTAGACTCTTTGGTTGCAACTAAAACATGCAGGAGCATGATTTCACTTTCATTGACTTGTGATTTCCTTCTTGGTCCTTGATTTCTACCAAAATACCTACAATCCA
Organism: Leucaena leucocephala; assembly: GCA_037074615.1. Lineage (NCBI taxonomy): Eukaryota > Viridiplantae > Streptophyta > Magnoliopsida > Fabales > Fabaceae > Leucaena > Leucaena leucocephala. Next base: position 13,418,054 of record CM073516.1, on the reverse strand, counting down.
GAATAAAAGCTCAATGTAAAAGTCCAAATAAGTAAATAACATAATATATACAATTTGGAAGAGTTAATTTACTATTTTATCCTTTAATTAGCACATTGCCACGCATAATCATGTATTACCACAAAAGTACAATTTAAGGCATAAAATGATGATAAAGTTGTTATAAAGCTCTAAAAAATATTATAGAAACCATATACAAAATATGTTTTATCACTAATTTTGAATTTAAAGGAGCTTTGATTGCAGCCTTACCTAAATTTCAGGGTTTTGTAGGAGAGCATCTACATCGACACTTACAAACCATGCATATGATATGCTCTTCAATGAATCCTCTAATGACTGCATTATATGGTATTTGAAGGAGGTGTTTCCATTTCACTTTGGAAGGTAGGGCTAAGGAGTAGTTCTAGAATCTGCCAACTTATTTCTCAACTCTTACATGGGATTAGTTGAAGTAAACATATCTAGAACAGTTCTTCCTAGCCTCAAAGACAACTTAGATGAAGAAGGAGAATGTAAACATTTTGCAATAGGATGGAGAGTCATTACATGAATATTGGACAAGATTTATCAATTTATTGGCTCGTTGTCCGTATCACAATATGACAAAGGCTTATCTAATAGACATTTCTTTGATTGTCTACTCCCTCACAATCATGTGTCCTTGAATGTAGTAGCAAATAGCTCTTTGAAAGATAAGACTCCACAAGTAAGTTGAGATTTATTCCAATAAGTTAGAAACAAATATTCCTATGGTTGAATTCCTCAAGAGAAACCCTAAATATGCTAAATTTTTAAAAGAATTGTGTGCTCATAAGAAGAAGTTTAGTCCTGTTGAGAGAATTCAAGTAAGTGCTAATATGTCATCACTTTTTAAGATTGAATTGCTATTTAAGTGCTAAGACCCAAGATCCTACACAATCCCATGCACTATAGGACAGGTTCATGTCAAGGGAGTGTTGTTAGATCTAAGGGCTGCCATTAATGTAATGCCATTGTTGGTATAATTAGCTTTAGGTATTGACAAACTTAGAGACATAAGTGTAATGCTCCAATTAGTTGATAGATCAATTAGGTACCCAAAGGGAGTTCTAGAGGATATTCTAGTGCAAGTGAAGGACTTAGTGTTCCTAGCTAATTTTTATGTTCTGGACATGTTTAGTGAGCTAGTGAATGAGAGCACTTTGATCTTAGTCACACCTTTTCTCCAAACTTCTAAGACAATCATTAGTATAAAGCATAGTTCCATTAAAATGGAAGTTGGAGGACATGTGGTGACTTTCAATATGAATGAAGCAATAAAATATCCCTTTGATAATTCTGCTTGTGTTGGTTTGAATGCTATTGATTATGCTGTTGAAGAGACTAGGGATAAACATGAAATGAGTTTGCATGATAGGTATGATTTTACGTTTCATAATTCCAATAAGTCCCATGAAGCATCTCAGAAGCATGTAGATTTAGAATCATCTTTGTATGCTTATGATGATTATTTTGAACCTCTTTCTTTTGTTTATTCTTTTCCCTATTCTTGTGAAAGAAATGCATCATGTGTTAATTGTTTTGATGATTATAGCATGCTTTCACCTTCTGTAAATTTCTCATTATCACTAAATCTCGATTGGATTTCATCTATTACTAGTGATAATACTTTTGGAAAGGAGTTTATGAGTGACTTTATAAGGTCACAAGATAATTTGGGAGCCACAAGTGGAACAAATGAAGCAGGGTCAAGCATATGTTATCCCAAGTCGTAACTCGAAGACCTCTAAGTCACAACTAAACATCAATTTGCTGAGGTAGAGACTCTCTCTGAAAATGCGTCGTGACCTAAGAACGGTAATGTCGCGACTAAAAACTCGCGTGAAGTAGAGCCGTGACAAGATATTAGTATGGTCACAATACAAAACTACCAAGACTTTTAGTGGCGACTGAAAGACCATAACGTCACGACTAGTAGAATAGCAGACACAACCACTAAATCCCATACCCCTTTAGTTCCATACTCTACTATTTTGGTTAAAGGGTCAATATGTTCTAACTCTACTCCTCCTTACTCACATTCCAAAATTACCTCTCATACCTTATGATTCTTAAATAATTTAATCTCTACTAATGATACAGGTATGAAAGAGAGTGATCTCAACTATGTTACAATTACATACCAATATCATCTTGGTGCAACATGTGAGAAAGTAGGCAACAGGATAGAGAATCTAAACAAGCTCGATAAGGGCAGTTTCAAGAAATATACAAAGGATGTGAAGGGAACACCACACAAGTTTGCTGCTTCTACATACCAACCACATTTAAGAAAGTTCAAGTTTAAACGGGAAAATTCAAGACAAGCTTGGATAGACTTCATGATGTAGTTAGAGTGCATAATCTTGGGATGTTAAAATGGAGAGAGAAGGAAATAGGGGAGCTTTCTGATCACATAGCCATCTCTTGAAGTCTTATGAGTTCCCACCCCTCCTTGAGGCCAGGTTGTCCCTTTCCTCTTACCTTTTACAAATTTACCTAATGTGGTGTATGCTTGACATGTTGGTTTGATGATTGGAAAGGGATGAACCAGTAGAAGTAGTAGTTTATTTTTCTGCTTGATGATTCAGTAGGATAGTATTTATCTTCAGTTTTTTTTGGTTTATTTCTATTTTGCATAACACTATGTTATTGTCCATGTCGCATGAACTCATTGATAGTTATTTGAGATGCTTACACACTCACATGCATGATTTTTTCTTACCCATCATGTCATCTTTGCTTTACTTGTATTACCATGTATGATTTGAATGTGACTGTGAGCTTCATTGTCAAAATTGCATTGAGTAATGTCTTTGACTATTGTGTTGGGGCTAGATTGAATTGATCGTATATAGTGCTATGATTTTTATATTTCGCTAATAGTGAGGATACTGTCAAGTTTAAATGTGGGGGAGATGTTATTATTTCTGTACTAATTAATGCAAAATTCTTTGATTAATCCAATCTTTCATCACAGAATTTTTGTTTTTGATCTTAATGTATAATGAATTTCTAAAAATTAGATCCCAACTTTAAACTAATTTGTAGTTAGCTAAAAAGGTTTTAGGGTAAAAGATGTTTTGGGCTTTGAAAAGCATAAAGTGGTAGTCTCTATTGTGTTTAGTCACGACCTATGTGTTTTATGGTTGTGAATGGACATAGAATTTTGAATTAATATGCTCTTTGTGAAACTTAGTCGCGACACGAGTGCATTAGGTCACTATAAAACCTCTCTGTGTATTTGTGTCTTGACCAAAACTCTTTCCTAATCGCGACTAGTTTCTATAAGTTTAGAGCAAGCACTCACTGTGAAATGGGGACTCAACCTTCACCGCTTTCAGTCGCAACCTAACACAAAAATGTCCATTTACCTTCTCTTTACTTTGTGTAATACTGTATAGAATGACTCCTTTTGAGCTACTAAGGTTTTTATAAATGATTCATTGCCCTCCTATTTTTAACCTTTTGCATAAAAAGTTTATAGAATTGGAACTTGAATTGGAAACACTTAAGTTTTTACTGTTAGATTTAGGATTATTATATGATTATGGGTGATTACTTTGGAACTTTTAATCCGTCATTCAAGAGGATTTTCAATTGTGATAAGTGTTTTAATGCCTAGTGAATGATGAACATTATTTGAGACTTTGGCTTATGAGGAATTTAGATGAAAACCTTAGTTGGAAGGATTCTCAGCCTAAATTTCTATATTGAGTGGTTATTCAATTGGTTTATATCCTCTAGAACTTGTCTTAGCTCTGAGTTGAAAATTACTTGTGCATTTATGTTATTGAATATGATAAAGGCATTCATTTCTAAACCCTTTTAACAAAACACAAACCCATCACATATTTTATCCATAGTCACCCCCTTTGAGGCCATCACTTTTCTTCCTTCCATCATAGAAAGTTACATATGCATGAGTACCTCTTTAAAATAAACTTCTTATTCATGTCATAAAATCAAATCATTGTGAAATTGTGCTATATCTTTTATATACAAAGTGCTAAATAAAAAGAAGGGGAAAGCATATTGCACTAAAAAGAAATGAAAAATAATGAAAAAAGAAGAGAGATAGTGCAATAAAAATTGAAGAGGAAAGAAAAGAGAAATGAATTAGGCACTATTATCAACTCTTATTAGCACAATTACCACCTCTACATCTCGGAAGACATTAATTTATGCTATATATTCATCATCACATGCATATGCTACTTTCCACCCTTCATATTCCATTCCACGTGGACTATCTCTATCATCTCACCCTTAAAAGACCTCTTGATTCTTTGCATAAGTGTTGTATAGTTGATGAGATTTAGAGCAATTACAAGCATATGGTAGGATGTTTTCCACTTTAAATCTAAGTGAACGAACCCTAACAATAAGAGGACATGAGAGCTAAATACTTACACCCTTAGAGAGAATCTATTGTGCTCAAATAGTTGAGGTTGATTTCAGTTAGTAGTTGATTACTTGGCATTGCTCATATTATCACTTTGTATTCCCAAAAGTTGGTGCATTAATTATCTTAAGGTTTCATTGTGGGTTATGTTATTATCTAGAATTTAATAGCTTTAGTTTAGGTGTACTTCATGTCTTTATCCAGGAGTATAAAGGTTCAAGTGTGGGGGAATTGATAAGATACAAATTGTGTATGGTTTCTATGACATTTTCAGGGTCTTATTACAACTTTACCATTCATTTTATACTTGTATTTATGCTTTTGTGGTAATACATGATTGTGCTTTGTAATGTGTGAATTAAAGGGTAAAATGGTAAATTAACTATTCCAAACTACATAAATATTGTTCTCTACTTATTTGAACTTTTACAATGGGCTTTGGTTTTGAATCGTAGGTATTTTGGAGGAGAACCAAGGACTAATATGAGCAGAAAAGAAATCACAAGACATAAAATCATATCATACTTTTATGCTTTTTAGTCGCAACCAAAGTGTCCAAATGTCATGACCTAATTTCTTCTAGGAAGTTTCTCTGTGTTTACAGGTCACGACTAAAACATGGATCTGGTTGTGACTAAAAGAGACAATCGTTGAAATTGTGTGTTTTGGATCAGGTCATGTGGGAATAAAAGGAAGAGGAAGATACAGATGTAGGAAGGGATGGTTTTTTTACCTGATTAGGCTAAGAAGCAGTATTCAAATCCTCTCTACACCTTCTCCATAACCTACACACTCATCTTCCATCTTTCTACACCTTTCCATAGAATCTCACATCTCTATATCATTAATCCATCACCTCTTTATGTTTTCTTCATGGCATCATATATGGACAGTGATTGACGGCACAGTAGGAGTCATGAGAGGCTAAATCTTTAGTCTCTTAGGGATGGACTACATATCTTGAGCTCATGGACTACAGAGTATATGGGGAGTTTTTTGTTTTAATCTCGCCATTTTTATATTTTCAGAATTCCTAGATCTAGGGTTTTGATTTATGAGTAAGGATTGGACATCAATCGATTATTCTGAGATTAAGTTTTGTAATTGAATTTGGATGATTTAGATGTTAGTTTAATATGAATATTTTAGTTTCAATTTCTAGATAATTGGGTTTTTATCAATGATCGTTGCTAACTAATTCGATTGCTTGAAATCTATGGTCATCGATCAATGATCATTTGAGGGCATCTATATCATCTAATTTAAATTGCATGCTAAGCGGCTTTTAACATTTCATTAAGAGTTTTTAAACTAGCTTTGATCAAAGGAGTTTAAGGAATATTAATGTTTTGGACTCAATCGATCGATTGAGGTTTCTTTTAAGACTTAGTGATTTTAAAACCCCATATCATATTAAAGCAAGGATAGATAGTTTTCTATCATCAAGAGTTTGTCTCAGCACATTCCTTTCAAAATCCACTCATTTTCGAACTTAATCAAAAATACTAAAATATTTACTTTACTGTACCCTTATTTTATTGCCTAAAACATAATCAAACCCAAAAACCAAATTTTACTTTCACTTAGGTTTTCAATGGTTTTGTCACTAGTTTGCTAGGTTTCCAATATAAAGGTTTCTCGAGAAGAATGATAGGGTTTTGCCTTATACTATATTAATAGGGTACAATTAATTTTATTTTGATGCATAGGATGACGATAGTTAGTACAAATTAAGTACCTCTGATCTGCTCCTACAAAAGATGGAGTTATAGATACTTGTGGTCTGGCAAAGGAATGCCCAAATCTTATGGAAGAGAGGCACTGACAAAAGTTTACTTGGCCTAAGGATATATGGGAATGTTGCCCTTCTTGGCATTATAAGGCAACTTAATCTTCATCTTGTCCTCTCATGAATGTTATGATGCTTGAGGATGAAGGAGACAAGTTGTGGGTAGGGTATCGAAGTAGTCCTTATCCTCTTCAGATAGAAATCCCTCATCTAGCTATAGATGAAAGCTCCCAAGTTGAGCTTTTCCCTGCTGATAATCCTTGCCAAAGTAATATAGTCCTGTTGGTTTATGTAACTAAATCTCGAGGACTTGAGAATCATGAACAGGAGTAGATGTAATGAATGATACAGTAATTATCTCACATCTGACTCAGGGTAAAGGTCAGGGATCCTGAATAAGGCTTGTTGGTATGAAGTAGGATGTGATATGCCTTGGCTTGACTAAAGCCTTCATGTCTATAGATAGAAGGGCTCTAATCAAATGATTTGTCATAATGAAATCTTCCTTGATTTCGCTTCCCTTGAGCCTGTAGTTAGATAACTATTTATGATATTCTCCTCTTCGTCCAAAGTGTCAAATATCTCCATATTCCAATAGAATCTCCTAACTACCTCTAAGCTATATGGCTTATTAATCCTTAGCCAGCTCTCATAGTGGTAGAGGGGTCAATGAAATCCAAGTTAACCTTGTGATTTGTCTTAAGTATATATATATCCACTGAAATTATTGGACAATACTTTCTATCCCTAAACTCAAAGTTGAATAAAGCCATATCTATATCCAAGTTGATGTTACCTTGAAGAAATACTAAACTAGGCTCTAAGGGGATTAATGTGGCAGGCTTCCTAGAGGTCATTTGTCTCTTCCCTATAGACTCAGTAGCAGTCTCTACGGTCCTCTTGAGTATGTCTATAAACTTCATATCAGAGTCGGTGTCAGAGTTTGCCCGTAGTGTTTTAGCCTTCCTCTTGGACTAAAGAGATGGATTGGAGGCTTGTCCTTTGCCCTTCACCACCAGTGACTTGCTTGTTGGTACCTTCCATTTCCTCTTTAGAACTTTTGGCCCTTCCTTAGCCACCTTTCGCTGAAATTTCTTCTTCTTCTTCTCCTTTGTTTTAGATGCTTAAGGCATATTTGAAATAGATTTGGATGTTACTGCTCATATCCATCCATATTTATGGTTTTTGTTCATGATAACTTCTAGGTTTTTGACAAATTTGATCAATGAAATTAAGGAATTTGGAAGTGTTTTTAGGTTAGTTTTAATCAGAAATAGGTGCGCAAGCTTTCCCCTAACAAAATTTAGGGTATTTTGAAGAATGAAATTGACAGAACTTAGGATTTAGTAGATTAGGGTTAGGTTGAATAGTGAAGAGTTGTGACTGATAACTGTTAAAACTCAATATTAATCGATTAATGCCTATTAATTGATTAAGTAATCATTAATTACATGAATTAATCGATTAGTGATGAGGGCAGATTGTCAGGGTCTGATCCAATGTAATATAGTATAGGGTACAACCCTATCGTTCTTCTCAAGAAGCCTTTTATGTGGAAACCTAGTAGATTGGACGTCAAAATAAATGAAAAACCTAAGTAAGGATAAAATGGTTTTGGGGTTTTAGATATTGATGCAATAAAAGTAGGGTGCATAAAGGTAAATGTTTTTTCTTGGATTTTTGATTAAGATGAAAACAAGTTAATTTGTTTCAAAATATGTTATGAAAGACTCTTGATGATGAAAATGTATCTATCATTGCTCTCACATTAAAATTTGAGTTTTGAAGTTACTAAGTCTCAAAGAAAACCTCAATCGATCGATTGAGTCCAGAACCCTAATTTTCCTTAAACCCCTTTGATCAAAGTTGGTTTAAGAACTAATGTGAACTGTCATAAACCACTTAGCATGTGAATCGAATTTAGATGATAAAAACGCCCTTGATTGGTCATCCATCGAAAACCCTATATTTCAAGTAATGAATTAGTTAACAACGATCGCTGATAATAATCCAACTCTCTTAAAATCAAAACTGGAATATTCTATTAAAAGCAAACGTTCAAATCATCCGAATTCAATTATAAAGTCTAATATGAGCATGATCAATAGATATTTTAAACTTGCTTATAAAATGAAAACCCTAGATCTAGTAGCAATCAAAACATAAAAAGATGCAAATTAGAATAGTAGAAACTCCCCATTTGAGTCAATGAGCTCAAGATATCTGATTCATCACCAAGAGGCTAAAGGTTTAACCTCTCATGACTCCTGATGTACTGCAATCGCTGTACAGTTGAGATACGATAAAGAAACAATCGAAAGATTGTAGATTGGTGGTTTGGAGATGTGGAGAAATCTATGGAAAGATGTAGAATGATGGAAGAGGTCGAGAAGGTGATCATAGAGCACTAGAGTACTGCTTCTTAGCCTAATTAGGTCAAAAACCAGCCTCCCTATTCACGACAACCTTCCTTCCCTTTTATTTTCGTACAACCTAGTTCAAAACACACAGTTTCAACAATTTCGTATTTCAGTCATAACCATATCCATATTTTGGTCGTGACCTATAAACACAGAGAGACTTCCAAAAAAATTAAGGTCGCGATCAGCAAACTCTTTGGTCGCGACTAAAAGATGTAGGAGCGTGATTTTACTTTCATTGACTCGTCCCTGGTCCTTGCTCTCTTCCAAAATACTTACAATCTAACATCAAAGCTCACTATAAAAGTCCAAATCAATAAATAGTATAATATACGCAATTTAGAAGAGTTAATTTACCATTTTATCCTTTAATTAGCATATCGCCATGTCATATCCTAATTTTTCCCTATCCGTATAGTACTGATAGTGGAAAGAGGTTTGGAAAGGATTATGACGAAGATCATAAGAAATGATAAAGGATAAATGAGTCCTGAAGAAAGAGAATGACTAAAACGAAAATTAGAAAAGGTTGAAGGCAAAAAGTGAACGTAAAAATAAAAGTTGGGCCCTTAAGTGTAATTTTCACAAGTTCAGGGGCTAAAATACAAATAGCTAAAAGTTTAGGGGCCAAAGTGCAATTATTCAAAAGTTCAAGGACCTAAATATAATTATGAAAAAGTTGAACCAAAACAGGCCAAAAATGCCAGGAATCAGATAAGACCCAAATTTTACCAATAGATAGACAAAATTATTCCGATCAGTTTAACGCAACACAGAATTTTGATTTGAGGTCCCGATTAATTGATATAAATTTATGAAGTTAGAAGAGTTATTACAGTATTTTTCAGACAGCAGAATCAGATGAAATTTTATAGGAAATTCCTATATTTAATGTAAGAATTTATAAAATTGACAAAGTCAAAAAATGAATCCTATAGAAGTTTTTCGGGATTTTACGATGAAATAAAATACACGATAAATAAGATCAGGTGAGATTTATTGGGATTTGTGCCATAAAGGTAATGAGGCCAATGAACCCATACCAAGGCCCAAATGGCGCCATAATGAGCCCAATAAAGTAGTAAAACAGTTATGTGGGCCAGAGTACAGAGCAGTCAAGGAAAAGTGCGAAATTATGAAAATGCCCCTGGATGCCCATACTGTACTAGTGTTAGATGGAGGTCATTTTGGTCATTCTGGACAGGAAAAAATGTGGTACATAGTATAAATATGATTAGTTAGAGCTAATATATGCCCTAAGGCAGTGTAAAGAGGGGTGAAATGACAATTATGCCCTTAGGGTTAGTACAACGCAAGAAAGGACATGAAGGGTATTTTGGTCATTTTTTAAGGGATGGATGATAGATAAATATTCAGTATTTTGAGTTTAATGATATGATAAGCCTAGACATTGATTTCCAGGACAAAATACATATCCTAGCATATTATAAAAAATTAGGAACATAAAACAGTCTGGTTGCTGTGAAACTGCTCCGATCAATACCGGATTGGACTAAAATTTTTTCAAAAGCTTCCTAGAATGGTAAGCACGCCACATAACCCCATGAGGTTCCCTTGAGCTGTCCCACATGATGTCATAATTATTCTTTTTAGAAAAAGTTAAATCCAAGGTTAAATGCGGGCCTTTAGATCAAAAAGTAACCAAATCAATTTTGGCCATTCATTTTTCATGGATTTTAGGTATAAATACCCCCTCATTCTGCATCAAAACCATGGCTTCATGGACCCTTGGGGAAACTCTTGCAAAATGAAAACTCAAGCCAAGACAAAGAAGATTCAAGGTACCAATTTTCAAGCAAGCTAGAGATTAAAGGTAAGCAATCTCTGCAAGCTTATTTTCCTTTGATTTAGGAGCTTGAACTTAGGCTTTTCATGGGAGAAAAGTTGAGTTTTCTCTAAGGGGAGGTGCTGCCCAAAGACCTTAGATGAAAGGGGAAAGAAGAAATTAAAGTTAGAAACATATGATTAAAGCTTAAACAAGCTAGTTAAGAGATTGGTTAATGAATCAAGTTGATATTCTTGACTTTACCATAGTGTGCCCTATTTGGTATGCACTGTTCATGAGGGAAGGGAATGGAATTTCAATGATTTAATGCTTCCATTGAGTATATATGATGATTTTGTGTAGGATTATAAAGGTTTTGAACCTTGGAAACATTAAATTCTCAAGGTTGTAGTTTTTGAAATCCTTCATGGTTACTGTTCACTCGCATGAATAGTGATTGAAATTTCATGATTTTGATGGTTCCAATGGTTTTAAAATGAAAAGTTGTGTGGGGTAAAGTGGAGAAACAAGTATGGGAAGTATTAGAATCAAAATGAGAATTTTTGAAAGAATTGTATGCCTATGTTCAGTTATGTACAGTAGGCCATGAAGGAGCTATAATTTCATGATTCTGCGCTCAAATCAATTCAAAAGATGAAATTGTGTAGGGTAAAGTCAAGACATCAATTTATTCAAAGACCAAGTCTATTAGTTAAGATTAAGGAAAGTAAATGAGGTTAATGTTCAAGTGGGAGTTATGTTAGTTAAAGTAAGTTTAATGCTCAAGGAAATTAGATGGTAATGGTTGAATGGTTATGTGATGTTAGGGATTAGTTGGTATGCTCCAAAAGAGGTAGCCACATGTCCAAGAGATGTGAGAAGAAAGAAGCAAGATAAAGTGAAAGAAAGTCAAGTCTATAAGGTAGTGAACTTACCTCTTTATGTGCTTGATGTGGTATGCTTATGTGTTTACATGTATATGATATTTGAATGATGGTGTGACATGATAAATGATGTTGAATGTATTGTGAATAACATGTTTTCCATGGCCATGCACTTTATGTGAAAGTATATAGCATGATGGCATGTCACTAATCAAAGAATGTTTAATAAAATTACATAGCATGCATTAGCATCCATCTTGCATATTTAAGTGGTAATGTTTGCTACTGAGATTTCCTAGAATCTCACTCTCCCATAACCAACCAATTTAGGTCAAGCATTAAGGAAAAGGTATGCATGGAGAAGAGCTAAAGAATGGAAGAAAGGAAATGAAATATTGAGATTTTAGCATATACTATAGATTGCCCATGTATGTAAGTGCCATGTAAGGTACCTATTTATGTGATAAAATTATGTGAAATACTTATGGCATATGTACATGATGTATATGAATGTTGAGAAGCTTATTTGATGGCTTGTGTATGCTGAAACAATTATTGGAAATGAAAGAAAATAAACTGAAATGGTAAAAATGTAGGTCCTAAAGCAGTTTTGTTGTGGCTTCAGTTTGACCTAGTAAATGAAGGAATTAGTTCCCAAAATTTTATGAGCATGTAGCACACATCTAGATCATTATATTCATATGTATAACGTGTCATTTGGATGTGTATATCAAGAGAAATGAATTTCCAAAGTAAGGGACCAGAATATGTTTCAAGAGTTTTTGACCAAATGAACAGTAAATTTTAACGAATAAACTGTATTAATCGGCTAATCATTTGGTCTAGAAATTATTTTTCCTTAACTTTCAAGATTTTATATTCATGTAGCTTTTTGAACCACTTCATTTTGATTTTTTTATAATTAATTATGATTTTTCAAAGTTCATTGTGTAATCTGAAATACCATATGAACCGTAACCCGAGAAAGAGTAAGATTCCAGATTTGGTTAATGCACTTCCATGGTCTTATATGTGGTTCTAAATGCTACTGAATGGTCCCTAAGACGTATGAAAGTAAGGATGTTACACACCACGCACAATCATGTATTACCACAAAAGTATAATTTAAGGTATAAAATGATGGTAAAGTTGTTATAAAGTTGTAAACAATGTCACATAAACCATATACAAAATGTGTCTTATCAATTCCCCCACACTTGCACCTTTGTACTCCTGGACAAAGAAATGAATCATACCTAGAAAAACACTATTAAATTCAAGATAACAACATAATCCATAGTGTACCCTTAAAATAAATAATTTGTCCTCTTTTTGGAACGCAAGGGTGATAATGTGAGCAATGCCAAGCAATTAACTACTAAGTGAAATCAACCTCAATAGTATGAGCGCAATAGATCCTCTCAAGGGTCTAAGTGTTTAGCTATCTATTTTCACTCATTGTTAGGGTTCTTTCACTCATATTCAAATTGGAGAACACCCTACCATATGCTTGTAATGACTCTAAATCTTAGTAACTATATAACACTTATGCAAAGAATCAAAAGGTCTTTTAGGGTTAAAATGATGGAGATGGGTCAGATGGAATTGAATATGAAGAATAGAAAGTACTTTATGCATTCAACAATGAATATGTAGCATGAATTCATGTCTCTAGAGATGTAGCTGTGGTAATTGTGCTAATAAGAATTGATAATGGCGCCCTATTCTCTTATCTTCTCTTTTTGTTTTCTTTTTCTTGCACTTTATCCTTTTCTTTTTTTTTGTTTCAATGCAATATGCTTCTTTTCTCTTCTTTTGTTTAACACCTCATTAACGAAAGCTGCAGCACAATAACACAACAATAATAAGTTTTTTTACATGAACGAAAATTTTATTTCAAAATGATGTTTATGCACATATGACTTTCTATAAGGGTGATGAAAAGAAAAAGTGATGGGCTCAATAGGGGTGACTAAGAATGTAATATGTAGTGGGCTTGTGTTTGGGATAAAAGGGTTTAGAAAAAAATGGCTCTATCATGTTCAATTCAGAAATGCGTGAGCAATTCTAAACTCAGAGTTAAGACAAGTTCTAGAGGATATAAACCAATTGAATAATCACTTAATATAGGATTTAAGGCCAAGAATCCTTCCAACAAAGATTTTGATCTAGGTTGCTCACAAGTTAAAGTCTCAAATAATGTTCATCATTCACTAGGCATTAAAACACTTATCACAACTGAAAACCCTCAAAATGATGATTTAAAAGTTTCCAAGTAATCACTTAAAACCATGTGATAATCCAAATGTAACAGCGAAAGCTTAGGTATTTTCAAATTCAATTTCTAATGTTTTCTAAAAATAATTAAAGTGAGGTGGTGGTTTCTAGGAGTTAAAAAAGATTTGAAATAAGGCAATAATGAATCATTTGTGAAAGAATCTCAGTAGTTCAAAAGGGATCGTTCTACAAAGCTTTGCACAAGGCAAAGAGAAGGTAATTGGACATTTTTCAAACATAGGTTGTGATATGGAATAGTGAAGGTCGCGACCACTTGTCACAGGGATGCATTCTCAGAATTTTCAAAACATTTACTCTCGTCCACAGATATATCTTTCACGGCACAAACACACAGAGAGGAACAGTCACGACCAGGTAAGTACTCATGTCGTGACTCAAATGAACAGAGAGTTATTGTCATATCCTATTTTTTCCCTATTTGTATAATACTGATAGTGGAAAGAGGTTTGGAAAGGATTATGATGAAGATAAGAAGAAATGATAATGGTTAGATGAATTTTGAAGAAAGAGAAGGACTAAAACAAAAATTAGAGAAGGTTGAAGACAAAAAGTGAAAGTAGAAATAAAAGGAGGGACCAAAATGCAAATAGCCAAAAGTTCAGGGGCATAAGTGCAATTATTCAAAAGTTGAGGGACATAAGTGTAATTATGAGAAAGTTGAGTCGAAATAGGCCAAAAATACCCAGAATTAGATCAGACCCAAATTTTACCAATAGATAGACAAAATTATTCCAGTCAGTTTAACACAACAGATAATTTTGATTTGAGGTCCCAATTAATTGATATAAATTTTTGAAGTCAGAAGGAATTATTATAGTATTTTTTAGACTTCAAAATCAAATGAAACTTTGCAGTAAATTCATATATTTAATATAAAAATTTATAAAATTGACAGAGTCAGAAAAGGAATCCTATAGAATTCTTACAGAATTTTACGGTGAAATAACATACCTGATAAATAGGATCGGGAGAGATGCTTGTGAATTAGGCTATAAGGGCAATGAAGGTAATGTGTCATATCCTAAATTTTCCCTATCTGTATAATACTATTAGTGGAAAGAGGTTTAAGAAGGATTATGACGAAGATCAGAAGAAATGATAAAGGATAGATAAGTCTTAAAGAAAGAGAAGGACCTAAACGCAAATTGGAAAAGGTTAAATGCCAAAAGTTAAAGTAGAAACAAAAGTTGGGCCAAAAGTTGTAATTTCCAAAAGTTTAGGGACTTAAATGTAAATATCCAAAAAGTTAGGGACATAAATGTAATTAAGAGAAAAGTTCAAGGGCAAAATTGTAATTATAGAAAGATCAGCCCGAAAAAGGTTAGAACTGCCCAAAAGTATTTTATTCCCATATTCCATCAGTAAATAGAGGAAGGTATGCTGGATAATCTGACATGATACAGAAATTTTATTAAGGCTCCAGACAACAGATATTTATCTGATAGTCTAAAAGTTATCTAAAATTTTGTTAGATTTCATGGACTTCAGATATAAGTGGGTAAATTACAGGAAAGTGTGCCCTACAGTGTCAGATGTCCTGGATTTGACAGAACTCTAGAAGAAGTTCTGTATAAAAAGTTATTCACATATCAGTGAATTTTGACGGGAGTTTGTTAACACCCGTGATCCGATAATGGAACATATCGGCATGTAAACCTGGATAGAATGAGATCAGATGACCTCATATATAGGCCCATAATGATGCCAAGGAAGGCCCAAAACCCAAGGTACCAGTCTATCAGTAGAAGGGACCAGTGCCAGAAAAAGTACGAAGTTACGAAAATGCCCCTGGATGCACAGATTGTACCAGAGATGGATGAAGGGCATTTTGGTCATCTGGGACAGGCTAAAAATGTGGCACATGGTATAAATATGATTATTTGAGCCAATATATGCCCTGAGGCAGTACAAAGAGGGGTGAAATGACAATTATGCCCTTAGGGTCAATATAGTGCAAGAAAGGACACCAAGGGTATTTTGGTCATTTCCCAAGGGATCTGTAATTAAGTTGTGGCCAGTACAAGTATTTCAATGGTGTGAGAAGCCTAGATATTGATTTCCAGGACAGAATACATATCCTGGTATATTATAAAAAATTAGGAACAGAACACAGTCCGGTTGTTGTGAAACTGCACTGATCGGTACCGGATTGGACTGGAATTTCTCCAGAAGGTTCCTTACACTATGAGCACACCACCTAACCCCTTTAGGTGTCCCTTGATGGGTCCCACATGATGTCATAATTATTATTTTATGAAAAAGTTAAATCCAAGATTAAATGTGGGCCTTTAGATCAAATAGTAACCAAATCAATCTTGGCCATTCATTTTTCTTGGATTTTGGCTATAAATACCTCTCCAATTCTGCAGCAAACCATAGCTTCATGGAACCTTGGGGAAACTCTTGCAAAATGAAAACTTAAGCCAAGACAAAGAAGATTCAAGGTTCCAAAGTCCAAGCAAGCTAGAGATTAAAGGTAAGCAATCTCTCTTAGCTTATTTTCCTTTCATTTGGGAGCTCGAACTTAGGGTTTTCATGGGGGAAAAGTTGAGTTTTCTCTAAAGGAAGGTTATGCCCAAAAACCTTAAAGGAAAGGGGAAAGAAGAAATTAAAGTTAGAAACATATGATTGAAGCTTAAACAAGCTAGTTAAGTGGTTGGTTGTTGAATCAAATTGATATTCTTGACTTTGCCATGGTGTGCCCTGTTCGGTCTGCACTGTTCATGAGGGAAGGGAATTGAATTTCAATGATTTAATGCTTCCATCAAGTTTGTATGATGATTTTGTGTAGGATTGGAAAGGTTTTGAACCTTGGAAATACTAAAATCTCAAGGTTGTAGTCTTTGCGATTCCTTACAGTTACTGTTCACTCGCATGAACAGTATTTGGAATTTCATGATTTTGATGGTTCCAATGGTTTTAAAATGAAAAGTTGTGTGGGGTAAAGTGGAGAAACAAGTATGGGAAGCATTAGAATCAAAATGAGAATTTTTGAAAGAATTGTATGCTTATGTTCAATTCTGTACAGAAGCCCATGAAGGAGCTGGAATTTTATGATTCTAAGCTCATAAATGAGTTCAAAAGATGAAATTGTGTAGGGTAAAGTTAAGACATCAATTGGTTCAAGAGCCAAGTGGATTAGTGAATATTAGGGAAAGTTATGACAATAAAGAGTGTAACAAAGTTAATCTTGAACATGGTTGGAGTTCATGAGTCCTAATGAATTATGTGATGAATATGAATGTGTTTAGGACCTTGAAACATCGAAGAACATGTTGGGAGGTGATTGACATAAAGGCTTATTGGTTGGAAAGCTAGAGAGCAAATGCTAAAGATCAAGAGGAAAGCTTAAGTGCAAGGTAGTGAACTTATCTCTTTATGTGCTTAATGTGGTATGCTTATGTGTTGACATGTATATGTTATTTGAATCATATTGTGACATGATAAATGATGTTGAATGTATTGTGAATAACATGTTTCCATGGCCATGCACTTTATGTAAAAGTATATAGCATGGTGGCATGTCACTAATCAAAGAAAGTTAATGAAATTACATATCATGCATTAGCATCCATCTTGCATATTTAAGTGGTAATGTTTGCTACTGAGATTCCCTAGAATCTCACTCTCCCATAACCAACCAATTTAGGTCAAGCATGAAGAAAAGGTATGCATGGAGAAGAGCTAAAGAATGGAAGAAAGGAAGTGAAGTATTGAGATTTTAGCATATACTATAAATTGTCTATGTATGTAAATGCCATGTAAGGTGTCCATTTATGTGATGAAACTATTGTAATACTTATGACATATGTACATGATGTATATGAATGTTAAGAAGCTTATTTGATGGCTTGTGCATGCTGAAACAATTATTGGAAATGAAAGAAAAGAAACTGAAATGGTAAAAACGTAGGTCCGAAAGCAGTTTTGTTGTGGCTTCAGTTTGACCTACCAAATGAAGGAATTAGTTCACGAAATTTTATGATCATGTAGCACACATCCAGAGCTTTAAATTCATATATAGAACATGTCATTTGGATGTGTATATCAAGAGAAATGATTTTCTGAAGTAAGTGTCCAGAATCTATTTTCAGAGTTTTTGACCAAATGAACAGTAAACTTCAACGAATTAACTGTATCAATTGGCTAATCATTTGGTCTAGAAATTATTTTTCCCTTAAATTTCAAGATTTTATCTTCATGTAGCTTTTTGAACCACTTCATTTCGAGTTTTTTAGAATTAATTATGATTTTTTGAAGTTCATTGCGTATTCTGGAATACCATTTGAACAGTAACCCGAGAAAGTGTAAAATTCCAGATTTGGCTAATGGACTTCCAAGGTCTTGTAAGTGGTTCTAAATGCTACTGAATGGTCCCTAAGACATATAAAAGTAAGGATGTTACGTTATGGTATCAGAGCAAAGGATTCTGGCTTAAGAAATGCTCTGAATAGATTATTTATGGACTGATATGAGATTATACCCAGACCCTAACCCTAAATAGTAAGTATTTTGTTAAGTTAGGGTATGTTATGGGATGGTTAACTTTGCTTAATTAAGCAAATGTTGCAGAAATAGATATGAGATTCCATAAGGTTAAGTCAGAGGCTTCAGTTAATAAGGGAAACCCCCATCCAGTAGTGATATATGAAGATGATGGTTAACTAGACT
This sequence comes from Leucaena leucocephala, assembly GCA_037074615.1. Lineage (NCBI taxonomy): Eukaryota > Viridiplantae > Streptophyta > Magnoliopsida > Fabales > Fabaceae > Leucaena > Leucaena leucocephala. The sequence goes on along the minus strand of CM073516.1, from coordinate 13,399,780 downwards.
TTGATCCTTCAAATAATGATGAGAGTTCAGAGGAGAGTATGGGGGATCAGTCAGGAAACCCTACAGTAGATTACCCCATAGATGTTTCTATAGACTCAAGCCTGCAGTCTTGATGTCATGTAGAGATTCAGCCTAAAGCCTAATATGCACCAGTTGATGTTGAGTCTAGTGACTCTATACGGTATAAGTTTGTTGGAATATCTTCTAACCCTGATATAAGCTTTATCCTTCTTACGAGATGATAGATTACGGCTGAGGAAGCTGAGTACTGGTACGGGATTATGGGTAGACCATATATTATTCCTCCTCTACCAGAGTTTGAGGATAGATTTAAGATAATTAAGATACAACAGTCGCCTAATTCAGACATCCAATCAGAGTTTATGATAGTTCTTGTCCATTTCCAAAGTCCAGGAATATGTGACTTTATAGAAAAAGATCAGTGTGATGTTCCTGGTTCTAGTCAACTCCAGCCTTCTTTGTTAAAGATAAATAGTGTTGACCATATTGGTCTGAAGAAAGCTGTGGAGAGTGAATTACTCAGTCTAGGTCAAGGGATGGACAAAAGTATAGATTAAGAACAGTTAGTTATCTGCAGTTCCTCAATGCCATAGCAGGAATGATAAACAGACATCTAGTAGAGGGCATTAACCTAATATACTTTAGAGGATTGGTATGAGATGATACTAAATCAAGTGTCATGAGACTAAAGATGCCAACCTCACTGAAGTCTATCAGTTAGAGGTTTAGTACAGAGTATAGGCAAGTTAAACAGTATAAAGCACTAAGATACAGAAGATTAGTTTAAGAAGAGTTTCAACAGTAGATCCTCCGTATGATCATCAGGAGTTGATCTATAGTACGAAAGACTTTGTGCAGCTAGTCTTTACAGAAAAGAATAATGAGAAGTTAGAATGAGACTTGCTTAAGAATCATAGTCTAGTCTAGAGTAGACTAAGACTGATGGACAGAAAGAGTTAAAAGAATTAAGAGATACAGAAGTTACTCCATATGAGATGGTGAATTATCCGCTCACATGAGAAGTTTTTCTCAAAGAGTTTAAAAGAAGTATTCCTCTCAATTAGAGAAAGGTGAGCATGGGACTAAGGGTTAGAGCTAAGGGAAGAGAACTCTTTTGATGGATACTTAATCGAGTTCATTTATATGAACCTTGAGGCTTAATAAGAGATACTTTCTCGCTTGTTAGTAATCCAGGAGGATTAGGGAAAACTTAAAAGTTTGAATGGCATAAAGACAGGAGCCAAACTTTTCCTTAGTTAGCTGAAAGAAGACAGCTGACTTAGTTATGGATTACAGATAGATTACAATGAGGCCAAGGACACATAAATCCTTCAGGCAAGAGGCATAGAAGTCTTACAGGCGATAAGAAATGATATGATAGAATAAATATGGCCTAGTAAGGTAGCGATAAATTCAAAGATAAAGTGACTCCCCTATTCCTATGTAAGAAAGAGTAAAGAAGGGTTGAGCCTATACCCTAGTAAGAGGGTGATGGGGCAGCCTAAGTGAAACAAGTAAATGACTCAGGTGCCTGAATAAATGATCAGGTCCTAGTGATTAAGGTGATAAGGGATGGTTGAGCAGATGTATGTAATAATGATATTGCTTATGTTGCTATAAGTTATGATGAGAAGTTGTATCTCCTTGCAGTTGTCATATGAGGACACACATGTTAGAGATTGCTTAAAGGATTGCATCTCCTCACATAATATGCTTGTTGAGTATGCTATGATAAATGATTATGATACTCAAGATATATCCCTTTAGTAGGGGTAAGATGTATAAATGATATAGCTCCAAGAAGGAGTGAATTCTAAGTAATGTAAGTTAATGTTTTTGCAATAGAGCTAGATTGCTCTTACAATAGAGTAAGATTGCTTTTAAAATAAAGCCAAGAGATGGAATAGTATAGCTCAGATAGAGTAAAGTCCCTCTGATAAGATAAACAGATGATGACAGATATGTGCATGGTAGAGCTTGTGTAGCTCCCTGTAATGTTAAATGTAATAAAGTTATAAAGTATGAGAATGGTATATGAAGTTCCTAAGTGATAGAGGAAATGAGTCAAGTCCTAATAGATAATATTGGCTTCTGTGATCATTTTTGGGGAACTATCTGTAGAGTTAACAACTATGTGGAAGTGACTAACCTTGTAACTTTGTCCGTTGGTTTAGGTCTTCCAGAGATGAGAATACAGTATAACAGAATCCAGTAGATTCTGGAGGATTGCAGTGAGATCCTAGTATGGCTCACAGGATTGCAGTTAGATCCTGAAAGGCTTACAGTTGATCGCAGTAGATCCCGAGGGTCACAGTAGACCAAGCCAAGAGCAAGAAAGTAATGAGCCATAAGTACAGTATTTCTTTGGAAGGACAAATACCAAGGAAAAGTTTGAAAGGAATTGGAAGACACGCAGCCGAAATTAATTAAAAATTTTTTCTATTCCTTGCCAGGATCTGCCGTATGTGTCTAAGTCAAGTGGGAAGAAGCATTACCCTCAGTGTTTCTCAGCGACTTCCACAGCTTCTCTCTGCAGCTGGTGATCTCTTTCCGATCGCAAGAAGATGTCCACAGCTTCTCTCCGCGGCTCGTGCTCTCTTTTCGATCGCAAGAAGTCGATGCCTCAGGTCAGCTTCCTCTACTGGTATCTACACGAATAGCGTTCCAACCACGAACGATGTGCTAGCGTCTCCTGTCCCTCCAAGGCTCTCTCAACGATTCGTCCTCTACGTCTCTACTTCAGCAGTTTCTTATCTACAAACCTTTTACAGATTTCCTTTGGCCTTTTGTGTTATGTGTTGTTCAAAAAACATAGCTCCTAAAAACAGATATATAGGATGCTCTGCGTTTTTCTCAACCGAATTGGATTTTAGAATTAATCTATATTAATTTCGAAATTAATACAATATCATATATTGTATGATTTGATAAGAAACTAATTAAATAAATAATGTTTATATTAAATCCATCCCACATATTTAATTCACCTATTTATTTAATTTAAAATAAAGATAAGACGGGACTATATTTGATTTATTCTCATAAATCAAATTTGAGATATCATGTCAATTTGAATTTCAAATTCAAACGTGATAGAGATTTAATTTATCCGTATAAATTAAATCTTATAAATATATCTTATATGAGATATGCTATTAATTTGAATTTCAAATTCAAACGTGATAGAGATTTAATTTATCCTTATAAATTAAATCTTGTAAATATCTCTTATATGAGATATCCTATCAATTTGAATTTCAAATTCAAACATGATAGAGATTTAATTTATCCTTATAAATTAAATTATATATATTCCTTATATATAATGTATATATACGAATTTATATATATATACGAATATAAATATAAATAAATGTATACATCAACCTTGGATCATTCATTGAATCTGGACACGTCTTAGATTCAATGAATCTGGACATCATAGCTCGTGTTGGGCTATTTTGTGTGCGACCCTGTAGGCCCATATGAAGTTGGCAGTGGGCCATTTGCTATACTGGCCCACAAGTCGCAAGTGGTCTCTAGCAAGACATAACGACTACCCAAATCATATGAGGATCGATAAACGATATAACCTTTTATACAACCATATCATGTCCCTTCTGTCACGCGATATTTTGGTCATGGATGAGGCATGGATAATGTCATCCTCCTATTCCTGACCGTTACTTTCTCGATCCCTGAGTAGTCTGACTATAGAAATGGAACTACCTTTCCATTACAGTATGGCCATACATTTCTTAGACTCACTCATCGAGGGGCCCAGTAATATCTCTCTACGAATGTGAGGGACAAATTCCATCTTGACCATTCACATTCCTCCGCTTGAAAAACCACTAAGCCCGAACATAGTCTTTATGATCACTCGGTCAAAAGTGATTTTTGACTAGGTCAAAGCTGAGCGTTTGTCATGTAGGAATCCATGATGATCTCAGGTCAAAGGGCATAGTGACATGGTTTGTATATGAGAGAAGCTGATGACGTAACCCATGCAGCTCTCTCATAGCGGGTCAGTCCAACACCTTGTACTCTTACATGTGCCTATCACTTTGATTTATATCTCTATACATCTTCAAAGTCATACTGGCCTTATTTCATCTCTGCTCCCACATAGATGACCGACCAGGGATATTTAGGATAAGATCATGAATTATCCAAGGATGGTCATCACAATAAACATGCAAATAATATGATAACACAATTAATAAATTCATAGATCAATAATGTTTATAAGACAATGATTGGCCCCTAGGGCACATTTTCTAATAAAGTTAAGGTATATAAGCTTCACAAGTTGATTAACTCATAACAGAGAGAGTACCCATGATGCTAGTTTCAGATAGCCTTATTACTATCAGGGATTGAACTCAGAATCTCCTTACACATATCAGGAACTAAGTGATCAAAGTTAAAGTTGTTAATGCTGAGTCCTAAGGATTTATGGCAATATTACGTAAGATATAAGAAGAGATCCTTATGATAAGATTACAGAAAATAAGAGACTAGTAAATCCTCCAGATGAGGATAAAGAGATTAGAAGGCCATATAGACCCAAAAGAGATAGTATAAGATGGGTCTAAGATAATAAAGTACCAGGGTTGAAGCCTGTAAGCACCAATGCTTCAGATTTTTATCTGCATATTTTAGTTAAGCGTGCTCAGGTAAGGGTAATTCAATGATGGGTGACCCCCTGGGAAGTGATAAAAAAAGTGTGAATGCCACAAGAAATTGGCATATATGCACAAAGCTATGTAAAATGATAGAAAGAGCTATGAAAAGCTAGAAAGGGTTATGAATAATAAGAGACTAGAACCCTTATGTCAAGTCCAAATGAAATGGATTTGAAATATAGACTATGATATAGCCAGATTTGGCCAGAGATGCCATGATATGGCATAAAAGATATGTGATAAGATATGCCTTGAGAAGCGGCTATATAGCTAGCTTTGTAAACAGATAGAGAGGCTTCTGTTCTGGAAATGATAAGATGTTTGAATGATGAGCTACATGTGAAAGAGCAAATGAGAGTTTTCACTCCTTGCATAAAGTGTCAGGCATTATGTTATGTTATGTTATGTTTGTAAAATATGCTAAAGCTCTAAATGTTAGAGTAGTGCAAGCTTTATATGATAAAGCTGTGCAAGCTCCAAATGTTAGAGCTGTGCATATTAAAGAAAGGAATGCTTGAGCTCCAATGTTAGAGCTTTGCATTCGTGAGCAGGTATGTAGTCCTGCAACATGTTGTCTAGGCATTATGCATGTTAGAGTATGTGCTCCTATATGCTCCTATATGCTCCTATGTGATCCTGCTGGTAGTAGAGCAATGAAAGAAAGAATAATGATATAAGTCCTCTCTCTGTATTATGATGAGTTATTAAAGATGATAAGAATGCATGATGATATGGGAATGAGAGTTAAAGTGTACGGATACTCAGAGAATTCTGCTAGATACTCAAATGAGCAATAAGTGATTGTACTAAGAAATATGATGAATAGTTAGTAGAAGCTCCAGAATATAGCAGTATTCGAGAGAGTTTAATATGAAAGAAATGGACGCTACTCACAAGTCCAGTATAGTGAGGAGTCCATATGTAGATAAATGCATAGCAAGAAGGTAAGTAATAGAATGAACTGGAGTTCAACTCTGAGTGAGTTGATTCATGACAAAAGGATGATCATAGTAAGATATCAAGAATTGCGGATATAAAAAGAACTCCATTAATATGCCACGATAAAAGATAAGAGATAGATACCCCAATCATTAACTGAGATGTTGAGTAAATTTCGAGGATGAAATTTATTTTAAGGGGGTAGAAATGTCATATCCTAAATTTTCCCTATCTGTATAATACTGATAGTGGAAAGAGGTTTAAGAAGGATTATGACGAAGATAAGAAGAAATGATAAAGGTTAGATAAGTCTTAAAGAAAGAGAAAGACCTAAACGCAAATTGGAAAAGGTTAAAGGCCAAAAGTTAAAATAGAAACAAAAGTTGGGCCAAAAGTTGTAATTTCCAAAAGTTTAGGGACCTAAATGTAAATATCCAAAAAGTTATGGACATAAATGTAATTAAGATAAAAGTTCAAGGGCAAAATTGTAATTATAGAAAGATCAGCCCGAAAAGGGTTAGAACTGCCCAGAAGTATTTTATTCCCATATTTCATCAGTAAATAGAGGAAGGTATGCTGGATAATCTGACATGATACATAAATTTTATTAGGGCTCCAGACAGCAGATATTTATCTGATAGTCTAAAAGTTATCTGAAATTTTGTTAGATTTCATGGACTTCAGATATAAGTGGGTAACTTACAGGAAAGTGTGCCCTACAGTGTCAGATGTCCTGGATCTGACAGAACTCCAGAAGAAGTTCTGTATAAAAAGTTATTCATATATCAGTGAATTTTGACGGGAGTTTGTTAACACCCGTGATCCGATAATGGAACTTATCGGTATGTAAGCCTGGATAGAATGAGATCAGATGACCTCATATATAGGCCCATAATGACGCCAAGGAAGGCCCAAAACCCAGGGTACCAGTCTATCAGTAGAAGGGGCCAGTGCCAGAAAAAGTGTAAAATTATGAAAATGCCCCTGGATGCCCAGATTGTACTAGAGATGGATGAAGGGCATTTTGGTCATATGGGACAGGCTAAAAACGTGGCACATGGTATAAATATGATTAGTTGAGCCAATATATGCCCTGAGGCAGTACAAAGAGGGGTGAAATGACAATTATGCCCTTAGGGTCAATATAGTGCAAGAAAGGACACCAAGGGTATTTTGGTCATTTCTTAAGGGATCTGTAATTAAGTTGTGGCCAGTACAAGTATTTCAATGGTGTGAGAATCCTAGACATTGATTTCCAGGACAGAATACATATCCTGGTATATTATAAAAAATTAGGAACAGAACACAGTCCGGTTGTTGTGAAACTGCACTAATCGATACCGGATTGGACTAGAATTTCTCCAGAAGGTTCCTTACACTATGAGCACGCCACCTAACCCCTTGAGGTGTCCCTTGATGGGTCCCACATGATGTCATAATTATTATTTTATGAAAAAGTTAAATCCAAGATTAAATATGGGCCTTTAGATCAAATAGTAACCAAATCGATCTTGGCCATTCATTTTTCTTGGATTTTGGCTATAAATACCTCTCCAATTCTGCAGCAAACCGTAGCTTCATGGACCCTTGGGGAAACTCTTGCAAAATGAAAACTTAAGCCAAGACAATGAAGATTCAAGGTTCCAAAGTCCAAGCAAGCTAGATATTAAAGGTAAGCAATCTCTCCTAGCTTATTTTCCTTTCATTTGGGAGCTCGAACTTAGGGTTTTCATGGGGAAAAAGTTGAGTTTTCTCTAAGGGAAGGTGCTGCCCAAAAACCTTAAAGGAAAGGGGAAAGAAGAAATTAAAGTTAGAAACATATGATTGAAGCTTAAACAAGCTAGTTAAGGGGTTGGTTGTTGAATCAAATTGATATTCTTGACTTTGCCATGGTGTGCCCTGTTCGGTCTGCACTGTTCATGAGGGAAGGGAATTGAATTTCAATGATTTAATGCTTCCATTGAGTTTGTATGATGATTTTGTGTAGGATTGGAAAGGTTTTGAACCTTGGAAATACTAAAATCTCAAGGTTGTAGTCTTTGCTATTCCTTACAGTTACTGTTCACTCGCATGAACAGTAATTGGAATTTCATGATTTTGATGGTTCCAATGGTTTTAAAATGAAAATTTGCGTGGGGTAAAGTGGAGAAACAAGTATGGGAAGCATTAGAATCAAAATGAGAATTTTTGAAAGAATTGTATGCTTATGTTCAATTCTGTACAGCAGGCCATGAAGGAGCTGGAATTTTATGATTCTAAGCTCATAAATGGGTTCAAAAGATGAAATTGTGTGGGGTAAAGTCAAGACATCAATTGGTTCAAGAGCCAAGTGGATTAGTGAATATTAGGGAAAGTTATGACAATAAAGAGTGTAACAAAGTTAATCTTGAACATGGTTGGAGTTCATGAGTCCTAATGAATTATGTGATGAATATGAATGTGTTTAGGACCTTGAAATATCCAAGAACATGTTGGGAGGTGATTGACATAAAGGCTTATTGGTTGGAAAGCTAGAGAGCAAATGCTAAAGATCAAGAGGAAAGCTTAAGTGCAAGGTAGTGAACTTATCTCTTTATGTGCTTGATGTGGTATGCTTATGTGTTGACATGTATATGTTATTTGAATGATATTATGACATGATAAATGATGTTGAATGTATTGTGAATAGCATGTTTCCATGGCCATGCACTTTATGTAAAAGTATATAGCATGGTGGCATGTCACTAATCAAAGAAAGTTAATGAAATTACATATCATGCATTAGCATCCATCTTGCATATTTAAGTGGTAATGTTTGCTACTGAGATTCCCTAGAATCTCACTCTCCCATAACCAACCAATTTAGGTCAAGCATGAAGAAAAGGTATGCATGGAGAAGAGCTAAAGAATGGAAGAAAGGAAGTGAAGTATTGAGATTTTAGCATATACTATAAATTGTCTATGTATGTAAATGCCATGTAAGGTGTCCATTTATGTGATGAAACTATTGTAATACTTATGACATATGTACATGATGTATATGAATGTTAAGAAGCTTATTTGATGGCTTGTGCATGCTGAAACAATTATTGGAAATGAAAGAAAAGAAACTGAAATGGTAAAAACGTCAGTCCTGAAGCAGTTTTGTTGTAGCTTCAGTTTGACCTAGCAAATGAAGGAATTAGTTCACGAAATTTTATGATCATGTAGCACACATCCAGAGCTTTAAATTCATAGATAGAACATGTCATTTGGATGTGTATATCAAGAGAAATGATTTTCCAAAGTAAGTGTCCAGAATCTGTTTTTAGAGTTTTTGACCAAATGAACAGTAAACTTCAACGAATAAACTGTATCAATTGGCTAATCATTTGGTCTAGAAATTATTTTTCTCTTAAATTTCAAGATGTTATCTTCATGTAGCTTTTTGAACCACTTCATTTCGAGTCTTTTAGAATTAATTATGATTTTTTGAAGTTCGTTGTGTAATCTGGAATACCATATGAACAGTAACCCGATAAAGAGTAAAATTCCAGATTTGGCTAATGGACTTCCAAGGTCTTGTAAGTGGTTCTAAATGCTACTGAATGGTCCCTAAGTTGTTTAAAAGTAAGGATGTTACATAATGAGCCCATATAAAAGCCCAAATGGTGCCATCATGAGCTTAGTATGGTGGCTGGACAGTTAAGTGGGCCAAAGTCCAGAGAAGTCCAGGAAAAGTGTGAAATTACAAAAATGCCCTTAGATGCCCATAATGTACCTGTGATAGATGGAGGGTATTTTGGTCATTTTGGACAGGCCAAAAATGTCCAAGAGAGTATAAAGATGATTAGTTAGAGCCAATATACACCCTAAGGCAGTAAAAAGAGGTGTGAAATCACAATTATGCCCTTAGGGTTAATATAGTACAAGACAGTAAACCAAGGGCATTTCAGTCATTTTCCAAGGGATTTGTAATTAAAGTTGTGGCCAGTACAAGTATGTCAATGGTAGGAAGAATCCAGATACTGGATTTGAGGTCAGAAAGTATATTATGGAATTTTAGAAAAATTAGATTTATAAGACAGTCCGGTTTTTGGGGAATCGGACTGAGCTGGTACTGGATTGGACTAGAATTTTTCTAAAACCTTCTTCCCCATTGGAATTGCACCACATAACCCCATGAGGTGTTCCCTTGAGTTGTCCCTTGATGATGTCATGGATGATGTCATAATTATGTTTTTAAAAAAGGAAAATCCAAGATTAAATGTGAGCCATTAGATCAAATAGTGCACAAACTAATCTTGGCCATTGATTTCCACCAAGATTTTTCTATAAATACCCCCTCAAATATGCCCAAAACCGTGAAGCACATGAACCCTTGGGGAAACTCTTGCAAAATGAAAACTCAAGCCAAGACAAAGAAGATTCAAGGTACCAAAGTTCAAGCAAGCTAGAGATTAAAGGTAAGCAATCTCTCCTAGCTTATTTTCCTTTGATTTGGGAGCTTGAACTTAGGGTTTTCATGGGAGAAAAGTTGAGTTTTCTTTAAGGTGTGGTTCTGCCCAAAAACCTTAGATGAAAGGGTAAAGAAGAAATTAAAGTTAGAAATATGTGATTAAAGCTTAAACAAGCTAGTTAAGTGATAGGTTGCTGAATCAAGTTGATATTCTTGACTTTGCCATGATTGAACCTATTCAGTATGCACTGTTAATGAGGGAAGGAAATGGAATTTGAATGATCTAATGCTTCCATTGAATTTATATGATGATTTTGTGCAAGGTTGGAAAGGTTTGGAATCTTGGAAGCATTAAAATTCCAAGATTATAGTTTTTGAAATTATTCACAGTTACTGTTCACTCACATGAAAAGTGATTGGAATTTCATGATTTTGATGCTTCCAGTGGTTTCAAAATAAAAAAATTGTGTGGGATAAAGTGGAGAAACAAGTATGGGAAGCATTGGAATCAAAATGAGAATTTTTGAAAGAATTGTGTGCGTATGTTCAGTTCTGTGTACTAGGACCTAAAGGAGCTGGAATTTCATGATTCTAAGCTCATAAATGGATTCAAAAGATGAAATTGTATAGGGTAAATTTAATACATCAATTGATTCAAAGACCAAGTCCATTAGTTAAGATTAAGGAAAGTAAATGAGCTTAATGTTCAAGAAGGAGTTATGTTAGTTAAAGTGAGTTTAATGCTCAAGGAAATGAGATGATGATGGATGAATGGTTATGTGATGTTAGGGATTTATTGATAGGTTTCAAAAGAGGCAACCACATATCCAAGTGAAGTGAGAAGATAGAAGCGAGATAAAGTGAAAGAGAGTCAAGTCTATAAGGTAGTAAACTTATTCTAAACTTGTATGCATTGAATGTTATGCTTGATTGTGCTATGGCTTTGGTGAATTGTGTTGCAAATGTGTTTATGTATGAAGCTCTATTTCTATAATTAATTTGGCCAATTGTATTTCATATGTTACATGGAAGCACGCATATTACACAATGGTAACACTTTCACAAGCAAGCATAAGTACTTACATTAATGCATGCATTGTTTAGTATTGTTTGCTACTGATATTTCCCCAAAATCTCATCCCTTTCCATATAATCCCAATCCCATAGGTTTATGAATAATAAAAGAAGATGATGAAGTATGGAGAAAAGCTAGGGATTGGATAGTACATATGTTATGTGAAGAATTGTTATGTGTAATGTTGCTATATGACCAATATAAGTAGTGATGGTCACGATGTAATGAAAAATAGTAAATTATGAGATAAATGTATAAAATTTTATAGACATTTAACTGACATGCCAAGCTTCATTTTGACACCAAGAATGCCTTATTTCAATATCTGTACAAAGAGAACTAATTTTTTAAAATAAGGGACCAAAATTTGTTTTCAGAATTTTTGACCAAATGAACAGTAAATTTTAACGAATAAACTATATTAATTGGCTAATCATTTGGTCTGGAAATTATTTTTTTGTTAAATTTAAAGATGTTATCTTCATGTATCTTTTTGAACAACTTCATTTCTATTTTTCTAGAATTAATTATGATTTTTCAAAGTTTGTTGCGTAATCTGGAATACCATATGAACAGTAACCCGAGAAAGAGTAAATTTCTAGATTTGGCTAATGGACTTCCAAGGTATTGTAAGTGGTTCTAAATGCTACTGAATGGTACCTAAGATGTGTAAAAGTAAGGATGTTGTAGTTATTGTTGTGACCATTATGTACATAGGTCATGACCATAAATCACAGAGAGCATATAAAGTTCAAAGTTTCATTAGAGGTCGTGACCTAAAAGCCAGTATGTCGTGACTATTTTTTTCGCAGAGACTACCGAGTGATAATTATCAAAGTCCCAAAATATTTTTTCAAGCTAAAACCTTTCCAGTTATCAACAAAGTTTAAAATTGGGATCCAATTTTTAGCAATTCATCACAATTAAGATCAAAAACAAAACTTTTGTGATGAAAGATTTGGATTACTCGAAGAATGTCAAATTGAGTGGCACAGAAGTAGACATTGAATAGTATAAAAGTAAGGACATCTCCCCCACACTTAAACCTGACAGTGTCCTCACTATCCACAGAACTAAAGCAGAAAAAATCACAATCACTCTGCAAAGTCAATCAAATGTGGCTTTCAAACAGTAGGTAGCCTAATCAGTCCATGCAAATTAACATTTCAACACATAGTTACATTCAGGTCATGTAAAGCAATACTCGTAAGGCAGAGATGACAGGATGGGTAAGCTTAGATCATGCATATGGGTGTATAAGTTCCTTAGAGAACAATCAATGAGTAAGCGACACATGGACAGTAACGGGTTATTGTTCAAAATAGAAAGACACCTAAAATACACAGAAATAAATAGAAAATAAAACTATCTTACTAAAACATCACGCACAAAACTTAGCACTAATACTTCTGGTTCATCCTTTTCCAATCACCAAACCAAATTGTCAAGCATATATAAATTTATAAAAGATAAAAGATAGGAAAGAGACAATCTGGCCTCAAGGTGGTGGTAGGAAATCATAAAACTCTGGGAGATGGTTGTTTGATTGGAAGGTTTTCCCCGTTAGCCTCCCTCTCCACTTCAGCATTCCACAATCGCACATCTTATACTGAGATTAGTCCAAGCTCGTCTTGAATTCTCCCTGTTTAAACTTAAATTTACCCAACTGTGGTTGGCATGTCGCAACAACAAACTTGGGAAATATTTCCTTCGCCTCCTTCGTATATCCCTTATAGTTACTCTTCTCTAGCATGTGTAACTCTTCCAATTTATCATCTGCTTCCCCAAGTGTCACTCCAAGCTGAGGTTGGTCTATGACTACAACATACTTGGGATAATTCTTTTTGATACTTGCATTATTATTAGAGATTAAATCTTTCAAAAACCTTAAGGTATGAGATGTAATTTTGGAGTAAGAATGAGGTTGAGAAGAGTTAGAAAGTATTGGCCTTTTAACCAAAATAGTGGTGTATAGAATTGAAGGAGCTTGGAGTTTCCTGGTTGCATCTGGAATTTTTGGTCGTGACCTTTCAGCTTCTCATCGCAACTCCAATTGACAGGGTGTGTCTTTGGAAGTTGACATCGTGACTTGCTTATCTCTTAGTCATGACTTGGTGTCACAGAAAGGCTCCCCCTCAGCAGATTGATATTTAGTCATGACATCTTCATCTTCATGTCACGATTGATAGTCTCTAGAACTTTATGTCATGACCTTAAAGCTATTTGGTCATGACTCATCTTCACAGTGGATCTCAAATTGATGTTTAGTCACGACATTGGGGTAATTTGCTCACGACCTTGTGTCATAGAAATTTGACCCTTCTTCAATTGTTGCACTTCTAGCTTCCAGAACATCTTGGGATCCAGAATATCTTGTGATAGAATTATGCTTCATACTAATGATGGTCTTGGAAGTTTGGAGGAACGGTCAGCCTAGGATCAGAGTGTTGTCATTTACTAACTCATTAGACATGTTCAAAACATAAAAAATGAATGGGAACACTAAGTCCTTGACCTGTACTAGAATATCCTCAAGGATTCCCTTAGGATACCTAACTAACCTATCAGCTAACTAGAGCATTACATTTATGTCTCTATGGTTGTTGATACCTAAGGTTTGATATACCAACCAAGGCATTACATTAATGGTTCCCCTTAGATCTAGTAACGCTCCCTTAATAGGAACAGTTCCTATAGTGCATAGGATTGTGTAGTGATGACACATTAGCACTCACCTGGATTCTCTCAAGAGGCCTAAACTTCTTTTTATTAGCATACAATTCTTTCAAAAAATTTGCCTATTTAGGGTTTCTCTTGAGGAACTCAACCAAAGGGACATTTATCTCTAACTTGTTAAATAGAGTATAAGCATCTTTTGCAAAATCAGGGTCAATTTTTTTCTTTCTAGCAAAGTAAGAGTTAGGAAAATAGAGATCTTTTATACTTATCTCCTTAACTTTGTGCATAGAGGCTCCTTACTTGCTAGACTCCGGCTTCTCCTTAGGTTGCTTTCCTTTGTAGGCTAGACTTAGTACTGTTGCTGCTTATTCTTGCAGCTCTTGTCTAACATCCTTACTTTCATATGTCTTAGGGACTATTTAGTAGCATTTAGAACCACTTATAAGACCTTGGAAGTCCATTAGCCAAATCTGGAATTTTACTCTTTCTCGGGTTACTGTTCATATGGTATTTCAGATTACGCAACCAACTTCACAAAATCATAACTAATTCTAGAAAACTCAAAATGAAGTGGTTCAAAAAGTTACATGAAGATAAAATCTTAAAATTTAAGGGAAAAATAATTTCCAGACCAAATGATTAGCCAATTGATACAGTTTATTCGTTGAAGTTTACTATTCATTTGGTCAAAAACTCTGGAAACAGATTCTGGTCCCTTAATTTGGAAATTCATTTCTCTTCATATACACATCCAAATTAAATGTTCTACCTATGCACTTAAAGTTCTGGATGTGTACAACATGCTCATAAAATTTAGTGAAACAATTCCTCCATTTGCTAGGTCAAACTGAAGCCACAACAAAACTGCTTTAGGACCTACGTTTTTACCATTTCAGTTTCCTTTCTTTCATTTTCAATAATTGTTCTAGCATACATGAATCATCTCTTTTGCCTTACATGAATTCATATACATCATGGGGTTATACAATAATTGTTTCATACAATCTCATCACATAAATAGATGCTTTACATGCCTTTGACATACATGGAAAGTGCATAGCATATGCTAACATCTTAAATACTTCACTTTTCTTCTTCCATGCTTTAGCTCTTCTCCATGCATACATTATCCATCATGCTTGAACTAAATTGGTTGGTTATGGGAATCTCAGTAGCAAAAATTACCACTTAAATATGCAAGATGGATGCTAATGCATGATATGTAATTTCATTTAAACATTCTTTGATTAGTGACATGCCATCATTCTATATACCTTCACATAAAGTGCATGGCCATGGAAAACATGTTATTCACAATACATTCAACATCATTCAAATATCATATACATGTCAACACATAAGCATACCACATCAAGCACATAAAGAGGTAAGTTCACTACCTTGCACTTAAGCTTTCCTCTTGATCTTTAGCATTTGCTCCCTAGCTTTCCAACCATGAAGCCTTTATGTCCATCACTTCCCAACATCTTATTGGATGTTTCAAGGTCCTAAAAACATTCATATTCATCACATAACTCATTAGGACTCATGAACTCCAACCATGTTCAAGACTACTTTGTTACACTCTTTATTGTCATAACTTTCTATAATTTTCACTAATCCACTTGGCTCTTGAACCAATTGATGTCTTAACTTTACCCTACACAATTTCATCTATTGAATCCATTTATGAACTTAGAATTATGAAATTCCAGCTCCTTCATGGCCTATTGTACAGAACTGAACATACGCATACAATTCTTTCAAAAATTCTCATTTTCATTCTAATGCTTCCCATACTTGTTTCTCCACTTTATCCCACACAACTTTTCATTTTAAAACTATTGAAACCATCAAAATCATGAAATTCCAATCACTGTTCATGCGAGTGAACAGTAACCGTAAGGAATCTCAAAGACTACAACCTTGAGATTTTAATGTTTCCAAGGTTCAAAATCTTTCCAATCCTACACAAAATCATCATACAAACACAATGGAAGCATTAAATCATTAAAATTCCATTTCCTTTCCTCATGAGCAGTGCAGACCGAACAGGGCACACCATGGCAAAGTCAATAATATCAATTTGATTCAACAACCAACCACTTAACTAGCTTGTTTAAGCTTTAATCATATATTTCTAACTTTAATTTCTTCTTTCCCCTTTCATCTAAGGTTTTTGGGCAGCACCTCCCCTTAGAGAAAAATCAAATTTTCCCCCATGAAAACCCTAAGTTCAAGCTCTCAAATAAAAGGAAAATAAGCTAGGACAGATTGCTTACCTTTAATCTCTAGCTTGCTTGAACTTTGGTACCTTGAATCTTCTTTGTCTTGAATTGATTTTTCATTTTGCAAGAGTTTCCCCAAGGATCCATGAACTTACAGTTTTCTGTAGAAATTAAGGGGGTATTTATAGAAAAATCTTGGTGGAAATCAATGGCCAAGATTGATTTGGTTACTATTTGATCTAAAGGCCCACATTTAATCTTGGATTTAACTTTTTCAAAAAGGTAATTATGACATCATCATGACATCATAAAGGAAAACTCAAGGGACACTTCATGGGCTTATGTGGCGAAATTATCATGGTAGGAAGCTTCTGGAAAAATTCCAGTCTAATCCGGTACCGATCAGAGCAGTTTCACAGCAATCGGACTGTTTTCTGTTCCTAATTTTTTATAATATACTAGGATATGTATTCTGTCCTGGAAATCAATGTCTAGGCTTCTCACACCATTGACATACTTGTACTGGGCCACAAATTAATTACAGATCCCATGGGAAATGACCAAAATACCCTTGGTGTCCTTTCTTGCACTATATTGACCCTAAGGGCATAGTTGTCATTTCACCCCTCTTTGTACTTGCTCAACTAATCATATTTATACCATGTGCCACATTTTTAGCCTGTCCCAGATGACCAAAATGGCCTTCATCAATCTCTGGTATAATATGGGCATCCAAGGGTATTTTTGTAATTTCACACTTTCTTTGGACACTGGCCCCTTCTACTGATAGACTTGTACCGTGGGTTTTGGGCCCTTCTTGGAGTCATCATGGGCCTATATATGAGATCATCTGATCTCATTCTATCCAGGCTTACATACCGACCAATTCCATTAACGGATCATAGGTGTTATCAAACTCACGTCAAAATTCACTGTTATGGGAATAACTTTTTATACATGACTTCTTCTAGGGTTCTGTCAGATTCATAACATCTGACACTATAGGGCACACTTTCCTGTAATTTCCCCACTTATATCTGATGTCTATAGAATCTGATAAAAATTCAGATAACTTTTAGACTATCAGATAATTTTCTGCTGTCTGGAGCCCTAATAAAATTTATGTATCATGCTAGATTGATCAACATATCTTCCTCTATTTACTGATGGGATGTGGGACTGAAAAAATTTCGAGCAGTTATAACCCTTTCCAGGCTGATCTTTCTATAATTACAATTTTGCCCTTGAACTTTTCTCTTAATTACATTTATGTCCCTAACTTTTTGCATATTTACATTTAGGTCCTTATACTTTTGGAAATTACAACTTTTGGCCTAACTTTTGTTTCTACTTTAACTTTTGGCCTTTAAACCTTTCTAATTTTCGTTTAGGTCCCTTTCTTCTTTCAAGACTCATATGACCTTTATCTTTTCTTCTGATCTTCATCATAATCCTTTCCAAACCTCTTTCCACTATCAGTATTATACAGATAGGGAAGATTTAGGATATGACATCTTGTATCTCCACTTGAGCTTGTGATTCCTCCTCTTGGTTGGCTTCTTCATTATAAGCTGTTATTCTGAAGCACTTTTAAATTTCCCAATTTGTACCTGTAGCAGAGATGATTTCTCAAATTTAGCTTATTCTACATCCTGCTCTAGTGTATCATTCTCCTTAAAATGCACCTTTTTGCCACTTCTGAGGGATATAGCATTCAGACCCCTCAGATTAATGATGGTGTTCGAAGGTATGCTACCACTGCTCTTTTCTTGAATGTCACTCACTATATTAGAGACTTGAGTTAAGTGACTTGTGATATATGCATTCTTGGAACTTAACTCGTGAAGTTTTTTGTGCATACTTTGGACAATTGAAGCTATGGAGGTGAACAGACCATCATTCTCCTTGTGCTTGTTATCTATATTGGTCATTCTAAGATCCATATTCTTCATCTGTGCAGCCATACTCATCAATAATTGAAAAGTCTCATATGGCCTTGATGTTAATAAGGTCATAGGGTGAGTTAAAGCTATATATACCTTGTATTATTTTGGTAGTTACTTTAGAAAGCACTGACACATCCTTACTTTCATACGTATTAGGGACCAATCATTAGCATTTAGGACCATATACAAGACCTTGGAAGTCCATTAGCCAAATCTAGAATTTTATTCTTTCTCGGGTTACTGTTCATATAGTATTCCAGATTACACAACAAACTTCAAAAAATCGTAATTAATTCTAAAAAACTCAAAATGAAGTGGTTCAAAAAGCTACATGAAAATAACATCTTGAAATTTAAGGGAAAAATAATTTCCAGATCAAATGATTAGCCAATTGATACAGTTTATTCATCAAAATTTACTATTCATTTGGTCAAAAATCCTGGAAACAGATTCTGGTCCCTTACTTTGGAAAATCAGTTCTCTTTGTACAGACATCCAAATAAAGCATTCTTGGTATCAAAAAGAAGCTTGTCATGTCATCTAAATGTATGTAAAATTTCATAAATTTATTCCATCATTTACTATTTTTTATTACATCATGACCATCACTGCTTACATTGGTCATACAGCAACATTACACATTCACATAACATATATACTATCCATCCCTAGCTTTTCTTCATGCTTCATTGTCTTCTTTCATCATTCATAAACTTGTGGGAATGGGATTACATGGAAAGGGATGAGATTTTAAGGGAAATCTCAGTAGCAAACGGTACTAAACAATGCATGCATTAATGTAAATACTTGTGCTTGCTTGTGAAAATGTTACTATTGTGTCATGTGCATGCTTCCATGATACATGAAATACAATTGGCCAAAGTAAACATATAAACAGAGCTTCATACATAAGCACATAGGAAACACAATTCAATCAAGCCATAGCACAATCAGGCATAACATTCAATGCATACAAGTTTAGGATAAGTTTACTACCTTGAGCACTTGACTTTCTTTCTCCTTATCTTGCTTCCTTCTTCTCACTTTTCTTGAACATGTGGCTGCCTCTCTTGGAGCATACCAATCAATTCCTAACATCACATAATCATTCATTCATCACAATCTAACTTCCTTGAACATTAAACTCACTTTAACTAACATAACTTCTTCTTGAACATTAAGCCCATTAACTTTCCTTAATCTTAACTAGTGGACTTGGTCTTTGAATCAATTGATGTCTTGACTTTACCCTACACAATTTCATCTTTTGAATTCATTTATGAGCTTCGAATCATGAAATTCCAGCTCCTTCCTAACATGCTATACAGAGCCAAAATTGCACACAATTCTTTCAAAAATTCTCATTTTGATTCTAATGCTTCCCATACTTGTTTCTCCACTTTACGCAACACAAATTTTCATTTTAAAACCATTGGAACCATCAAAATTATGAAATTCCAAACACTGTTCATGTGAGTGAACAGTAACTGTAAGGAATCTCAAAGACTACAACCCTGAGATTTTAATGTTTCCAAGGTTCAAAACCTTTATAATCCTACACAAAATCATCATATAAACTCAATGGAAGCATTAAATCATTGAAATTCAATTTCCTTCCCTCATGAACAGTGCATACTGAACATGTTCACTCTTGACCAAGTCAAGAATATCAACTTGATTCAACAACCAATCACTTAACTAGCTTGTTTAAGCTTCAATCATATATTTCTAACTTTAATTTCTTCTTTCCCCTTTCATCTAAGGTTGTTGGGCAGAACAACCCCTTAAAGAAAACTCAAATTTTCTCCCATAAAAACCCTAAGTTCAAGCTCCCAAATCAAAGGAAAATAAGCTAGGATAGATTTCTTACCTTTAATCTCTAGCTTGCTTGAACTTTGGAACCTTGAATCTTCTTTGTCTTGGCTTGAGTTTTCATTTTGCAAGAGTTTCCCCTAGGTATCACAAGGCCACGGTTTTGGGCAGAATGAGGGGGTATTTATAGCCAAAATCCAAGAAAAATCAATGGCCAAGATTGATTTGGTTACTATTTAATCTAAAGGCTCACATTTAATCTTGGATCTAAAAGAATAATTATGACATCATTTGGGACAACTCATGGGACACCTAAGAGGGCTAGGTGGCGTTCTCATAGTTTAAGGAAGCTTATGGAAAAATTCTAGTCTAATCTGGTACCGATCAGAGTAGTTTCACAACAACTGGACTATTTTCTATTCTAAATTTTTTATAATATACCAGGATATGTATACTATCGTGGAAATCAATGTCTAGGCTTCTCATACCCTTGACATAGTTATACTGAGTATTTATCTGCCATCCATTCCTTGGAAAATGACCAAAATACCCTTAGTATCCTTTCTTACACTATATTGACCCTAAGGCCATAATCGTCATTTCACCCCTCTTTGCCCTACCTCAGAGCATATACTGGCTCTAAATAATCATATTTATACTATAGGTCACTTGTTTGGCCTATCCAGGATGATCAAAATACCCTCCATCTATCACTAGTACAATCTGGGCATCCAGGGGTATTTTCGTAATTTCACACATTTTCTTGACACTGGCCCCTTCTACTGATGAACTGGTACCCTAGTTTTGGGCCCTTCTTGTCGTCATCATGGGCCTATATATGAGGTCATCTAATCTCATTCTATCTAGGCTCACATACCGATAAGTTCTATTATCGGATCACGGGTGTTATCAAACTCTCGTCAAAATTCACTGTTATAGGAATAACTTTTTATACATGACTTCTTCTGGGGTTCTGTCAGATTCATAATATCTGACACTATAGGCACACTTTCCTATAATTCCCCCAGTTATATCTAATATCCATGGAATCTGATAAAAAATCAAATAACTTTTACACTATCAGATAATTTTCTACTGTTTGGAGCCCTAATAAAATTTCTATATCATGTCAGATTAACCAGCATATCTTCCTCTATTTACTGATGGAATGTGGGACTGGAAAACTTTTGGGCAGTTATAACCCTTTCCGGGCTGATCTTTCTATAATTACAATTTTGCCCTTGAACTTTTTACTTAATTACATTTAAGTCCCTTAACTTTTAAAAATTACCACTTTTGGCCCAAATCTTGTTTCTACTTTCCGTTTTTGCCTCTAACATTTTCTACTTTTCATTTTAGTCGTTCTCTTCCTTAAAGAATCATTTAACCTTTATTATTTATTCATATCTTTGTCATAATCCTTTCCAAACCTCTTTCCACTATCAGTACTATACGGATAGGGAAAAATTAGGATATGACAAGCACCACCTCCTTGGAATTGATTTGGTCTATCACCCCCACCTAAAGTTTAGGTGGTCTCTCCAACCAGGGTTGTATATGTTAGAGTATGGGTCTCTCTTTTGGTATTGATTATCCATCCCTTGATACATTGCTATCACTTCTTTGTACTATATGTCACATGTACTGGTAGCATGCATCATAGAACTGCATGATTCATATCCTACAGCCAAGGCTTGTGAGGTATCGACTACATGAACTTGTTTTGTGGAATGCAGCTCTCTTTCAATCAAATTCATCCTCTTCTCCATTATATTTCCCAGTGCTGCTATTTTTGCTAAGACCTCTTTTGAATTACTATAAGATGATGTAGGTATTCTCCTTGGATCCCCTATCTAATAGTCTTTATTGGCCATTTTTTGGAATAACTCCCAACTTGCTTGTGAAGTCTTATCTCTCAAGGATCCATTTGCTGTAGCATTCAAGGAAACCTGATTATGAGGAAGTAGACCATCAAAGAAAATGTATATTAAATCAGCCTTGGTCATGTTGTGGTGAGGGTATCGAGACAACAGGTTAAGAAACCTCATCCAATACTCATGTAAAGATTCTCCATCCTATTACAAAATATTAATGATCTCCTTCTTCATTTGGGTGGGCTTTGAACCTGGGAAAAATTGTTCAAGATATGTTGACTTGAGCTGATCCCATGTAAGGGAGGAGAAATGGGTGGGCAAATTGTATAGCCACTCCTTAGCCTTCCCTTCCAAGGTAAAATGGAAACACGCCCTTAAGATATCATCCAGTGCAGTCATTAGAGGCTTCATTAAGGAACAGATCATATGCATGGTTTATAAGTGCCTGTGTTGATATTCACCTGCAAAACCATGAAATTTAGGTAAGGCTGCAATCAAAGCTCCTTTAATCTCAAAATTAGCTTCTTCAGTATAGAAACCATAAGAATCATAATTCACATGCAAATGATTAATTTCCCTCACACTTCTATTATCTTCTGGATTCATTAGTATTTCATTTTCTCCATGCCCATTTGGCCCATTATGATTAATATCATCCATATTCGGTTCAGTTTTTGACTCTGGAATACTAGAGGGGGAACTAGATTTTGCTTCTTATTCTCTAAATTCTATTTTTAGTTTCCTAAGTCTTCTTTCAATTTCAGGTTCAAAAGGCACTAATGGTTCAGCTCTTTTATGAATGCAATATAGAAAAGATAGAAAATGATCAATGCAATAAGTCAAAGTCAGTCACGAAAGTTGCACAGTAGAAAAGTTTTAGTTAGTCAAGACTATAGTGTGTTTTAGTCATGACACAATATCACAGAGAAAAGTAGTCACAATAGAAGGTGTCAAATGTCACGACTGATTTTCACAGATTAGTTAAATTTCACAAGGAAGCAATCAGGTCATGACACAAATAGTGTTTACTCGTGACATAAAGTCATAGACAGTAATTGGCGTGACGTAGGTGAGTTAGATTGTGACCCAAAGTCATAAAGACTGATTTTGTAGAAACTAAAAAAAGTGCAGAATGCAATGCAATTTTAAAAACTATTAAAAAACTAATACGCAAACAAAAGCAAGAAAAATGACTCGGGTAGCTAATGAAATTGACAATCAATTACTAGGGAACCAATTACTTGGCTTCCCGAAAATGACGCCATTGATGAGGGCAGATTGTCATGGTATGATCCATCAAAATAAAGTTTATTGCACCTAATGTAATATAGTATAGGGCACAGCCCTATCGTTCTTCTCAAGGAACATTTTATGTGGAAACCTAGCATATTGGATGTCAAAATCAATGAAAAATATGAGCAGGGATAAAATGGTTTTAGGGTTTTAGAGATTGATGCAATAAAAGTAAGGTGTAGAAAGGTAAATATTTTTTTAGATTTTTGATTAAGATGAAAATGAGTTGATTAGTTGAGAAATATGTTATGAAAGACTCTTGATGATGAAAACATATGTATCTTAGCTCTCACATTAAAATTTGAGTTTTGAAGTCACTAAGTCTCAAAGAAAACCTTAATCGATTGATTGAGTCCATAACCCTAATTTTCTTTAAACCCCTTTGATCAAAGCTAGTTTAAGAATTATTAGTGAACTATCATAAACCACTTAGCGTGTAAATTGAATTTAGATGATGAAAACGTCCTAGAATGGTCGTCGATCGAAAACCCTAGATTTCAAGCAATTGAACTAATTAGCAATGATCGCTGATAATAACCTAACTTTCATAATTGAATTAATTAGTTGCAATCATTCATACTTCATCAACATAATGGCATAACCTCAAGCTCAACCAAACATCATAAGTAACAAGCAAGCATACAATCAAGCAAACATGAAACTATAGTTAGGTATTCTTGCTACCTCTTTAGCTATCCTTGATAAAGTCTTCTTAAGATGATTTTCTTTCTTCACAAATGTCAAAACCTAGCCATTATAAAGTAACATCAAGTTACAACTCAACTTGAAAACAATTCCAAGACTAGGTTTTCACTAACTTCCATTCTTTTTCTATTTTATGTTCTATACTTCCATCTTTCTAAAATAAATTTTCATGGTTCATTTCCACATAATTTTTCATGTAGAATCCAAATATGAAATCAAAATTTCCAAAATCAAAACACCCCATGAGCAGCTGTACAAAACTGAAGTAAACCATTTTTTTTCAAAAATTAACATTTTGATTCTAATGCTTCCACTACTTGTTCTCCTACTTTATCCCCACGCAATTTTCTATTTTAAACTCATTGGAAACATAAAAATTATGAAATTCCAATATATGAATAGTGTTTTTTATAGTAGCTGCCAAGAACACAAAGCCCTAACTACATGCATACTTGAATTTCCAAGCTCATACCACTTGATTCTAGCTTGTTTAAGTTTATCTAAACTATCTATAACATAAAAATCATATTTTTATCACATATGGACAGAACTTCCAGCAGCACCCACAAGGGAAATAGGTCATAAAAACCCCTTAAAACCAAGAGCTAACTTGCTAGATTAAAGTCCAAGAACAAGGGAGTTAGTTACCTTACTTGATGCTCCAAGTTGTATGCTTCTTTCTTGCTTCAAATGAAATTTATCCAGAGGTTCCCTAAGGTACCATGGATGCTGAATCAAGTCTGGTTTAGGGGGTATTTATAGAAAATCTTCGGTAGAAATGAATGGTCAAGATTAGTTTAGTTACTATTTAATCTAATGGTCTATATTCAACCTTGAACCAAGCTTGCCCTAGAAGCCAAAGATTGATTCCATGCATGACATCATTTAGGGCCATGTTTGGCTGGAAAAAGGTAAATATACTATAGAAAAAATTCTAGTCCAATCTGGTACTGATTGGAGCAGTTTCACAAAAACCATACTATTTTATGTTTCTAATTTTTATAATATTCAAGAATATGTATTCTATCATGGAAAATAGTGTCTAGGTTTCTCATACCATTGACTTTATTAGAATGAGTATTTATCTGCCAAACATCCCTTGTGAAATGACCAAAATACCATTGTTGCACTTTCTTGAACTATTTTAACCGTAAGGGCATAATTGTCATTTTACACCTCTTTATACTGCACTAGGGCATATACTGGCTCTAACTAATCATATTTATACTATATTGGACATTTTTGGCATATCCATAATGACCAAAATGCCCTCCATCCATCACTGGACAATCTAGCTACACAGGGGCATTTTCATAATTTCACACTTTTCCTATGTTGCTCTAGACTCTAGCCCACTTAACTGTCTCACCACCTTATTAGGCCTCTTGGGATGTCATTTGGGCCTTGTTATTGGTCCATTACCTTTATGGCATAAATCCCAAGAAATCTCTCCTGACCATATTTATTGGGTATTTTATTCCACTGTAAAATCCCATAAGAATTCTATAGGATCCCTTTTCTGACTCTATCAATTTTATAAATTCTTATATTAAATATATAAATTTACTGTTAAGTTTCATCTAATTTTGACATCTATAAAATACTGTAATAATTCTTCCTAACTTTAGGAATTTATATCAATTAATTGAAACCTTAAATCAAAATTCTGTGTTGCATTAAACTGATCAAAATAATTTTGTCTATCTACTGGTAAAATTTGGGGCTAATCTAATTCTGTGCATTTGTGAGCATTTTTTGGTTCAACTTTCTCATAATTACATTTAGATCCCTAAACTTTTGATTAATTATATTTAGGTCCCTACACTTTTGGTTAATTGTATTTAGGTCTCTACTTTTGTTTCTACTTTTACTTTTGGCCTCCAACCTTTTCTAATTTTCGTTTAGGTCCCTGAATTTTCTTTAGTTAATAATCCCTCTCTTTCATTCCTCAATCTGATATAGTTTATTCCAAGAATCTCATGTCAATTACATATAAACTGTACATATACATGCATAGCAAGAAGAGCAAGTGAGAGGCGTAATAGCTAGCCTTGTATTGAGAAATGCAATACGAAGTGGCATAATAGCTAGCCTTGTAAACAGATAGAGTGGCTCCCTACTGAGAGGGGTAAGACATTTGAATGATACGTTACGTACAAAAGAGCAAGTGAGAGCTTTCACTCCTTGCATAAAATGCCAAGCATTATGTCATGTTATGTTTGTAAAATATGCTAAAGCTCTGAATGTTAGAGCTATGCAAGCTCCGAGTGTTAGAGCTGTGCATATTAAGAGAAGGAATGCTTGAGCTCCAATGTTAGAGCTTTGCATTCGTGAGCAGGTATGTAGTCCTGCAGCATGTTGTCCAGGCATTATGCATGTTAGAGTATGTGCTCCTATATGCTCCTATGTGCTCCTGCTGGCAGTAGAGCAATGAAAGAAATAATAATGATATAAGTCCTCTCTCTGTAATATGATGAGTTTTTAAAGACGATAAGAATGTATGATGATATGAGAATGAGAGTTAAAGTGTGCGGATATTCAGAGAATTCTGCTAGATACTCAAATGAGCAATAAGTGATTGCACTAAAAAATATGATGAATAGTTAATAGAAACTCCCGAATATAGTAGTATTCGAGAGAGTTTAATATGAAAGAAATGGACGCTACTTATAAGTCCAGTATAGTGAGGAGTCCATATGTAGATAAATGCATAGCTAGAAGGTAAGTAATAGAATGAACTAGAGTTCAACTCTGAGAGAGTTGATTCATGACAAAAGAATGATCATAGTAAGATATGAAGAATTGCGGATATAAAAAGAACTCCGTTAATATGTCACGATAAAAGATAAGAGGTAAATACCCCAATCCTTGACTAAGGTGTTGACTAAATTTAGAGGACGAAATTTATTTTAAGGGGGGTAGAACTGTCATATCCTAAATTTTTCCTATCTGTATAGTACTGATAGTGGAAAGAGGTTTAGAAAGAATTATGACGAAGATCAGACGAAATAATAAAGGTTAGATAAGTCTTAAAGAAAGAGAAGGACCTAAACGCAAATTGGAAAAGGTTAAAGGCCAAAAGTTAAAGTAGAAATAAATGTTGGGCCAAAAGTGGTAATTTCTAAAAGTTTAGGGACTTAAATGTAATTAAGCAAAAAGTCAGGGACATAAATGTAATTATGGAAAAGTTCAGCCAGAAAAGGCTTAGAACTACCTGTAAATATTTCAGTCCCACATTCCATCAGTAAATAGAGGAAGTCATGCTGGGTAATCTGGCATGATACATAAATTTTATTAGGGCTCCAGACAGCAGAAAATTATCTGATAGTCTAAAAGTTATCTGAAATTTTATCAGATTTCATGGACTTCAGATATAAGTGGACAAATTACAGGAAATTGTGCCCTACAGTGTCAGATGTCCTGGATTTGACAAAATTCCAGAAGAAGTTCTGTATAAAAAGTTATTCACATATCAGTGAATTTTGACAGGAGTTTGTTAACACCCGTGATCCGATAATGGAACTTATCGGTATGTAAGCCTGGATAGAATGAGATCAGATGACCTCATATATAGGCCCATAATGACGCCAAGGAAGGCCCAAAACCCAGGGTACTAGTCTATCAGTAGAAGGGGCCAGTGCCAGAAAAAGTACAAAATTACAAAAATGCCCCTGGATGCCCAGATTGTACCAGAGATGGATGAAGGGCATTTTGGTCATTTGGGACAGGCTAAAAACGTGACACATGGTATAAATATGATTATTTGAGCCAATATATGCCCTGAGGCAGTACAAAGAGGGGTGAAATGACAATTATGCCCTTAGGGTCAATATAGTGCAAGAAAGGACACCAAGGGTATTTTGGTCATTTTCCAAGGGATCTGTAATTAAGTTGTGGGCAGTACACGTATTTCAATGGTGTGGGAAGCCTAGACATTGATTTCCAGGACATAATACATATCCTGGTATATTATAGAAAAATTTAGAACAGAAAACAGTCCGGTTGTTGTGAAACTACACTGATCGGTACCGGATTGGACTGGAATTTCTCCAGAAGGTTCCTTGCATGGGCAGCACGCCACCTAACCCTCTTAGGTGTCCCATGAGCTGTCCCACATGATGTCATAATTATTATTTTATGAAAAAGTTACATCCAAGATTAAATATGGGCCTTTAGATCAAATAGTAACCAAATCAATCTTGGCCATTCATTTTTCTTGGATTTTGGCTATAAATACCCCTCAATTCTGGTTCAGAACCGTAAGCTCATGTACCCTTGGGAAAGCTCTTGCAAAATGGAAACTCAAGCCAAGACAAAGAAGATTCAAGGTTCCAAAGTTCAAGCAAGCTAGAGATTAAAGGTAAGTAATCTTTCCTAGCTTATTCTCCTTTGATTTGGGAGCTTGAACTTAGGGTTTTCATGGGAAAAAATTTGAGTTTTCTCTAAGGGAAGGTTCTGCCCAAAAACCTTAGATGAAAGGGGAAAGAAGAAATTAAAGTTAGAAACATATGATTGAAGCTTAAACAAGCTAGTTAAGTGATTGGTTGTTGAATCAAATTGATATTCTTGACTTTGCCATGGTGTGCCCTATTCGGTCTGCACTGTTCATGAGGGAAGGAAATTGAATTTCAATGATTTAATGCTTCCATTGAGTTTGTATGATGATTTTGTGTAGGATTGGAAAGGTTTTGAACCTTGGAAACATTAAAATCTCAAGGTTATAGTGTTTGAGATTCCTTATAGTTACTGTTCACTCGCATGAACAGTGATTGGAATTTCATGATTTTGATGGTTCCAATGGTTTTAAAATGAAAAGTTGTGTGGGGTAAAGTGGAGAAACAAGTATGGGAAGCATTAGAATCAAAATGAGAATGTTTGAAAGAATTGTATGCTTATGCTCAGTTCTGTACAGCAGGCCATGATGGAGCTGGAATTTCATGATTCTAAGCTCATAAATGGATTCAAAAGATGAAATTGTGTGGGGTAAAGTCAAGACATCAATTGGTTCAAGAGCCAAGTGGATTAGTGAAAATTAGAGAAAGTTATGGCAATAAAGAGTGTAACAAAGTTAGTCTTGAACATGGTTGGAGTTCATGAGTCCTAATGAGTTATGTGATGAATATGAATATGTTTAGGACCATGAAACATCCAAGAAGATGTTGGGAAGTGATGGACATAAAGGATTCATGGTTGGAAAGCTAGGGAGCAAGGGCTAAAGGTCAAGAGAAAAGCTTAAGTGCAAGGTAGTGAACTTATCTCTTTATGTGCTTGATGTGGTATGCTTATGTGTTGACATGTATATGTTATTTGAATGATGTTGTGACATGATAAATGATGTTGAATGTATTGTGAATAACATGTTTCCATGGCCATGCACTTTATGTAAAAGTATATAGCATGATAGCATGTCACTAATCAAAGAAAGATTAATGAAATTACATATCATGCATTAGCATCCATCTTGCATATTTAAGTGGTAATATTTGCTACTGAGATTCCCTAGAATCTCACTCTCCCATAACCAACCAATTTAGGTCAAGCATGAGGAAAAGGTATGCATGGAGAAGAGCTAAAGAATGGAAGAAAGGAAGTGAAGTATTGAGATTTTAGCATATACTATAAATTGTCCATGTATGTAAATGCCATGTAAGGTGTCCATTTATGTGATGAAACTATTTTAATACTTATGGCATATGTACATGATGTATATGAATGTTAATAAGCTTATTTGATGGCTTGTGCATGCTGAAACAATTATTGGAAATGAAAGAAAAGAAACTGAAATGGTAAAAACGTAGGTCCTGAAGCAGTTTTGTTGTGGCTTCAGTTTGACCTAGCAAATGAAGGAATTAGTTCATAAAATTTTATGATCATGTAGAACACATCTAGAGCTTTAAATTCATAAGTGGAACGTTTCATTTGGATGTTTATATCAAGAGAAATGAATTTCCAAAGTAAGGGACCAGAATCTGTTTCCAGAGTTTTTGACCAAATGAACAGTAAACTTCAACGAATAAACTATATCAATTGGCTAATCATTTGGTCTAGAAATTATTTTTACCTTAAACTTCAAGATGTTATGTTCATTTACCTTTTTGAACCAATTCATTTCGAGTTTTCTAGAATTAATTATGATTTTTCGAAGTTCATTGCGTAATCTGGAATACCATATGAACAGTAACCCGAGAAAGAGTAAAATTCCAGATTTGGCTAATGAACTTCCAAGGTCTTGTAAGTGGTTCTAAATGCTACTGAATGGTCCCTAAGACGTATAAAAGTAAGGATGTTACAGAGAGCCTATGTTTTGGATTTCAAAGGGAGCTGGGATGTCCATCTACCATTAATAGAATTTGCATATAGCAACAGTTATTAGGCTAGTATTCAGCTGGCCCTATTTGAAGCACTTTATAGACGTAAGTGTAGATATCCCTTATGCTGGTTAGAGCTGAGCAAAAGGAAGATATTTGGTCCTGATATAGTAGATCAAATAGCAGCACATATTGATAAGATTAGGAAAAGATTGTTGACAGCTCAAAGCAGACATAAAAGTTATGTTGATGTCAGAAGGAAGCTATTGGAGTTTGAAGAAGGAGAACATTTGTTTATCAAGTTAACTCAAACTACAGGAGCCGGACGATCAATCAAGGTGAATAAGTTACATCCTAGATACATTGGCCTATTCCAGATCCTCACCAGAATAGGATCAGTGGCTTCCAAGTTAGCTCTTCCTTTGAATCTTAGTAAGATACATGATGTATTCATGTTTCCCAGTTGAAGAAGTATATTCCAGACCCATCCCATGTGATTGAGTAGGATGATGTTGCACTGTGAGATGACCTAACTTATGAAGTAGGACAAGTACAAATTGTGGATCAAAAGGTCAATTAGTTGCAAAATAAACAAATCTCTTTAGTTAAGGTGGTCTGGAAGGGATTAACTGAGAATGAGGCTACGTGGGAAGCTAATGAAAGAATGAAGGACGCATATCCTGAATTATTTCCTGAGTATATATGTAAATTTCAAAAACAAAATTTATTTTAAGGGGGAGAAAAATGTCATATCCCTAATTTTCTTATCTGATGTATATGTACAGTTTATATGTAACAGACATGAGATTCTTGGAATAAACTGTATCAGATTGAGGAAGGAAAGAGGGGGATTATTAACTAAGGAAAATTCAAGGACCTAAATGAAAATTAGAAAAGGTTGAAAGCCAAAAGTAAAAGTAGAAATAAAAGTTGGGCTAAAAGGTATAATTATCAAAAGTTTAGGGACCTAAATATAATTAACCAAAAGTTTAGGGACAAAAATGTAATTATGACAAAGTTGAACAGGAAAAGGCCTAAAAATGCCCATAATCATATTAGTCCCAAATTTTACCAGTAGATAGATAAAATTATTCTGATCAGTTTAACACAACACATAATTTCGATTTGAAGTCCCGATTAATTTATATGAATTCCTGAAGTCAAGAAGAATTATTACAGTATTTTTTAGGCCTCAAAATCAGATGAAATTTTACATTAAATTCCTATATTTAATATAAGAATTTATAAAATTAACAGAGTTAAAAAAGGGATCCTGTAGAATTCTTACGTGAATTTATAATAGAATAAAATACCCGATAAATACGGTCGAGAAAGATTCCTTGGGATTTTTGCTATAAAGGTAATGGACCAATACTAAGGCCCAAATGACATCCCAAGAAGCCCAATAAGGTGGTGAGACAATGAAGTGGGCCAAAGTCCAGAGCAACACAGGAAAAGTGTGAAATTATGAAAATACCCCTGTGTAGCTAGATTGTACCGAAGATGGATGGAGGGTATTTTGGTCATTCTAGACAGGCCAAAAACATCAAAGCTAGTATAAAGATGATTATTTAGAGCCAGTATATAACCTGATACAGTATAAAGAGGTGTGAAATGACAATTTTGCCCTTAGGGTTAATATTGTTTAAGAAAGTGCAACAAGGGTATTTTGGTCATTTCCTAAGGGATGATTGGTAGATAAATACTCAGTCTAACAATTTCAATAGTAGAAAAATCCTAGACACTAGTTTTCATGATAGAATACATATTCTGGAATATTATACAAATTAGGAACATAAAACAGTCTAATTTTTGTAAAACTGCTCCAATCGGTACCGAACTGGACTAAAATTTTTTCTATCAGTATATCTACCTTTTTCTAGCCAAACATGTCCCTAAATGATGTCAAGCATGGTGTCAATCTAAGGCTTCTAGGGCAAGCTTGAGTCAAGGTGGAATATGAACCATTAGATCAAATAGTAACCAAACTAATTTTGGCCATTCATTTACACCCAATATTTTCTATAAATACCCCCCAAACCAGGCCTGATTCAGAATCCATGGTACCTTAGGGAACCTCTGGCCAAATTTTATTTGAAGTGAGAAAGAAGCACACAACTTGGAGCAACAAGCAAGGTAATTAGCTCCCTTGTTCTTGGACTTTAATCTAGCAAGTTAGCTCTTAGTTTTAAGGGGGTTTTGTGACATATTTCCCTTGAGTGTGCTGCTGGAAGTTCTATTCATATGTGATAAGAATATGCTTTTTATGTTATGGATAGTTTAGACAAGCTTAAACAAGCTAGAATCCAGTGGTATATGCTTGGAAATTCAAGTATGCATGTAGTTAGGATTTTGTGTTCTTGACTGCTACTATATGAAACATAGTTCATATGTTGGAATTTCATATTTTGATGCTTCCAATGAGTGTAAAATGGAAAATTGTGTGGGGATAAAGTAGGAGAACAAGTATTGGAAGCATTGGAATCAAAATATGAATTTTTGGAAAATAAGGGTGTCACTTTGGTTCTGTATAGCAACTAATGGTATGTTTTGATTTTGGAAATTCTGGTTCCATATTTGGATTATACATGAAAATTTATGTGGAAATTAACCATGAGAATTTATTTTAGAAAGATTGAAGTATGGAACATAAAATGGATAAAGAATAGAAGTTAGTGAAAACCTAGTGTTGGAATTGTTTTCAAGTTGAGTTGTAACTTGATATTACTTTGTAATGGCTAGGTTTTGACATTTGTTAGGCAAGGAAACCATATAAAGAAGACTTTGTCAAGGATATCTAAAGAGGTAGCAAGAATACCTAACTATAGTTTCATTTGTTTGATTGTATGCTTGCTTGTTAGTTATGATGTTTGGTTGAGCTTGAGATTATGTCATCATGTTGATGATGAAGTATGAATGATTGCAACTCCTTGCAACTAATGTCATGACAATATGCATGTTAGAGTTTTCTTATGTATTATTATGAAGTAGCTCCCATCTCATGATAACATGTTAAGCATCTAATTAATCATGTATGATATTTTAGTTTGTATACTTGCTATGGAGATTTCCATGAAATCTCATTCTTACCATGTGCATAACCATGTTATAGGTGCTAGAAATTCTCAAGAAAAAAGGGTAAATATAGTTGGTTGAACTTGTATAATAAGTCATATGGGTTACTTGATACTATGGAAGGATATGATGAGATGCATAGTGTATGATCATGTGGTTGTATTCTGAGGATGTGGCTATGTGAAGATGTTTACGACACCTTAACCAACGATTTTGAACTAGAAATTTGGTATGCTCTTAGCTAATATATATATATTTAAATGAACACCAAGAATGCCTCAATTGGTTAAGTATTCTATTTACTATGATTTTTCTAAGTTGGAGATAAAATCTGGAATTGAGATAAAGTGAACAACTGGAGGTAGTAACGTTCTGACATTAATTTAATAAAACAAATGAATATTTTTTCTATGAAAATTTATGGGCTTAAATAATACGTCTGGAGCTTTAAAACCATATGTAACATGTCTTATTTGAACAAGTAACCAAAGATAAATGAATTTTTAAAGTTAAGGTAAAGAAACTATAACTTCTAGATTTACCAAATGAACAGTATTTTTCAACGAATAAACTGATTTCATTGGGACAATGAAACCTCAATTTTAAATTTTTTCTTCAAAGTTATATGAGAGAGTTTTGATTATAAATTGGAACCACCCTATTTCAATTTTTCTATATTTAATTATGAATTTTCAAAGTTAAGTATGTGTTCTGGATTATCAAATGAACTGTACCTGAGAAGCAATCTTTTGAAAATGCATGTTTCTAAAGAAAAAAGTTAGGTAATTGGTTCAAATGACTTCCAACTAAGTATAATTGAGGTTAAAAATAAGGATATGACACCTTGAAATATTTCCTTACTCTCCTGTCATAAATGTAAATCTTTTTCTTTCTTTAAGAATGATTAGTATTATTTCTAAAATAATCAAGAAATCATCATCAAAACATATAAATTTTTAATGAATAAAACTTTTCATATAGTTCAATGAAACTTTCACTTTTTGTTAAAATTATCTTAAAAAAAAATATGTGTTTTCAATATTATTTTCTTAAAATGATTTTCTAAAAAATTGATTTCTTAAACATATTTAAGAATCAAGTGAGTGGAGACCCATATTAACTAGCAATTGAATAGCATATTTGGAAATTTGAAATTTCCTTTTAAATGTATTAATCTCCAATCATTGATATCTTCATATAAAAATCAAATATCTTCAAATACATTTATATGCAACAAGAAAAGTTTAATATTTGATGCAAGGATTTGAAAATTTTCTTGAAACTATAGATATACAGTTTTGTAAGTCAATTGATATATTCGTAAAATAATGTTGGAAAAATATTTATAAATCATTTAGTGATCCATTTAGCAATAAAAGTTATAGAAAATCTTTGATAAGATTATTGCTAATGGAATATAACCAGCAACAAGTATCTATTACCCACTTATAACTTGATTCATTAAACACAAGGGTATGAATAGATTTTACTATTATTGCTTATACTTGATTTATGTAGGTTGCTTGCTAATTCTTCATTTCTGTTGAATTTATCACTACCAAAATCAAAAGTCTGCTTTCTCAGGTGTAGCTTTGTCTCTCTATATTAATATTCCTGAGATATAGGCTTTTCTTTCGTACACTATAAATCCTTTTCCTTCCAAGGTATCCATTTTTTTGGTTCTATCATGGGTTAGTTATAGGAAATACATCATATTTCACATGCTTAAAAAATATAATCAACTTAAGAAATTGAGCATAGTGAGATAAATATGTCTTCATGCATAAAAAATATTTGCTTTTCATAAACATATATGCATAAAGAGTTTTTGCTTCTGAACATTGCTTTTTCCTCCTTTTAAAATATTTTTTAATTAGGTTTTATCAGGAGTATATAAAAGACAATTTCAAAAACAATTGCAATGGTCAATTCTTAAAGATATGTTAAACATGATAATTCATGAAGTTTACCATTGTACCTTTCCTCATATGGAAGAAAGTTTGCCTTTGCATACCCATTGCATTTTTAATTTCTTCTGATATTTGTTTGCAATGATCTCTCAATTGATTTCAACTTCAAAGCATAAGTCAGAAGGGATCCTCCTCCTTCTTCTGTTCTCCTCATGAGAGTTGAATGGTACTCTGTGATAATCCATTCTTGAGGCAAAACATGCTCCTTGAGCTTTTCTCCATTGCATCTTATGGATTACTTTTGATATATCAACAATGGATGCTCGTTAAGTTCTCTCAAATGATGTAGCTTTCACTTATAAAAGATGAACTCTCATATGCCCATTTCTTCCATGCATTCTAGTAAAATCTTTTTGATGCAAAACATTTGTACTTTTTTAAAACAACATCAATAATTGGTTAAAAAATTATTTCGTGAAAACTTTTGAAACTATTTTTCTTAAATTCACAAGAGGAATCAAAATTGTTTACTATTGACAATTTCTGAGCTTCAGAAGATAATTTCTCAAATTCCAAAAAAGTGAGCTCTTCTTCCTCTTGCTGCTCTATGTTGATAGATTCATGAAAGTCAGTTTAAATATATCCTTCAATACTTTCTACTTCTATTTGTTCATTGGTAGACATTTTGTCGATGTCAAGTTTTGATGAACTATCAACACTTTTAGCACATATGTTAAAGCAATAAGCAATTTCAAGTGTATTTAAAATTTATTTGACATTAGAGTAATGTTTGATTTTCAAGCAATCTTGTTTAGAAATAGCATTATAAAAAAATTTCATTGCTCTAAGATTTAGTGAAACTAATTTTTTTTCACAATCATTGACTTGTGATTCCTTTCGTGGTCCTTGCTCTCTTCCAAAATACCTACAATCCAACATAAAAGCTCACTGTAAACGTCCAAATTAGTAAATAACATAATATATGCAGTTTAGAAGAGTTAATTTACCATTTTATCCTTAATTAGCATATTGCCACGCACAATCATGTATTACCATAAAAGTACAATTTAAGGCATAAAATGAATGGTAAAATTGTTATAAAGCTCTAAAAAATGTCACAGAAACGATATACAAAATGTGTCTTATCAATTCCCCCACACTTGAACCTTTATACTCCTGGACAAAGAAATGAATCACACCTAGAACAACACTATTAAATTCCAGATAACAACATAATCCATAGTGTACCATGAAAATAAATAATTCATCATCTTTTGGGAATGCAAAGGTGATAATGTGAGAAATGCCAAGTAATTAACTACTGAGTGAAATCAACCTTAACTATACGAGCGCAATATATCCGTTCAAATGGTGTAAGTGTTTAGCTCACTATTTCCTCTCATTGTTAGGGTTCTTTCACTCAGATTCAAATTGAAAAACATCCTACCATATGCTTGTGATGACTCTAAATCTTAGCAATTATATAACACTTATGCAAAGAATCAAGAGGTCTTTTTAGGCTTGAAATGATAGAAA
The DNA here is from genome assembly GCA_037074615.1 of Leucaena leucocephala. NCBI lineage: Eukaryota > Viridiplantae > Streptophyta > Magnoliopsida > Fabales > Fabaceae > Leucaena > Leucaena leucocephala. The sequence continues at coordinate 13,363,274 of CM073516.1, read as the reverse complement.
TGGGCCACATGGAATAGAATATGAAGAATAGAAAGTACTATATGCATTCAACAATGAATGTGTAGCATGAATTCATGTCTCTAGGGATATAGCTATAGTAATTGTGCTAATAAGAGTTGATAATGGTGCCCTCTTCTCTTTTATTTCCTTTTCTTTTTGCTTTCTTTTTCTTGCACTCTCTTTTTTTCAGTGCAACATGCTTCTTTTCTGTTCTTTTATTTGGCACCTTATTCATGGAAGCTGCAGCACAATAACACAATAATAATAATTTTTTTACATGAATAAAAATTTTATTTCAAAATGATGTTTATGCACATATGACTTTCTATAAGGATAATGAAAAGAAAAAGTGATGGGCTCAAAAGTGGGTGACTAAGAATGTAATATGTAGTGGGCTTGTGTTTTAGGTAAAAGGGTTTAGAAAGAATGCCTCTATCATTTTCAATTCATAAATGCGCAAGTAATTCTAAACTCAAAGCCAAGACAAGTTCTAGAGGATATAAACTAATTGAATAATCACTCAATATAGGATTTAAGGCTGAGAATCCTTACAAGAAAGGTTTTGATATTTATTGCTCATAAGCTAAAGTCTCAAATAATATTCATCATTCACTAGGCATTAAAACACTTATCACAACTGAAAACCCTCTAAATGATGATTTAAAAGTTTCAAAGTAATCACTTAGAACTATGTGATGATCCAAATCTAACAGCAAAAGCTTAGGTGTTTCCAAGTTCAATTTCCAAGATTTTCCAAAAAAATTCAAGTGAGGCAATTAAAAAGGTTTTGAAATAAGGGAACAATGAATCATTTGTGAGAGAATCTTATTAGTCCAAAAGGGATCCTTCCATATAGCTTTGCACAAGGTAAAGAGAAGGTAATTAGACATTTGTCAACTATAGGTCACAACGTAGAACATTGAAGGTCACGATCAATTGTCATAGGGGTGCATGCTCAGGATTTTTAAAACATTTAGTCATGTCCATGGGATGTATCTTTTGTGACACAAACATACAAAGCAGATTAGTCGTGACCAGGTAGGTACTCATGTCGTGACTCTAATCGATAGAGAGTTGTTGTCGCAACAACTATGAACATAAGTCACGACCATATTTTACAGAGAGCATGTCAAGTCCAAAATTCTATTATAGGTCGCGACCCAAAAGCCAGTATGTCACAACCAGTTTTCACAGAGGCTACCAAGTGATAATTGGCAAAGTCCCAAAATGATTTTTTCATGCTAAAACCTTTCTAGTTATCAACAAAGTTTAAAGTGGGGTCTAACTTTTAGCAATTAATCACACATTAATATCAAAAACAACAATTTTGTGATGAAAGATTGGATTAATCGAAGAATGTCAAATTGAGTAGCACAAAAACAAAGACATCTCCCCTACACTGAAACTTGACAGTGTCCTCACTATCAACATAACTAAAGCAGAAAAAATCACAATCAATTTGTAAAGTTAATCAAACCTAGCTAAAAAATAGTAGGTAGCCTAATCACTCAATACAAATTAACAGTTCAGCACACTGTCACATTCAAGTCATGCAAAGCAATACTAGTAAGGCAGAGATGACAGAATGGGTAAGCTAAGATCATGCATGTGAGTGTGTAAGTTCCACAGAGAACAATCAATGAGTAAGTGACACATAGATAGTAATGGGTTGTTGTTCAAAACAGAAGGATGCTAGAATAAACAGAAATAAATAGAAAATGAAACTATCTTACTGAAACATCAAGAAGAAAAATTAACTACTACTTCTACTATTTCATCCTTTTCCAAGCACCAAACCAAAATGTCAAGCATATATAAATTTATAAAAGATAAGAGATAGGAAAGGGACAACCTAGCCTCAAGGTGGTGGGGGGAAATCATAAAACTTTAAGAGGAAGGTTTTCCCATTTACCCTCTCTCCACTTCAGCATTCCACAATCGTGCACCTTATACTGAGATTCGCCAAGTTCAGTTTGAATTCTCTCTCTTTAAACTTGAACTTACCCAACTGTAGTTGGCATGTTGTAGCAACAGACTTGAGAATTTTTTTCTTTGCCTCCTTCATATATCCCCTATTGTTGCTCTTCCCTAGCTTGTGTACCTCTTCGAATTTACCATCTGCTTCCCCAAGTGTCATACCAAGCTGAGGTTGGTCTACGACTACAATATACTTGGGATCATTCTTTTCTATACCTGCATTATTATTAGAGATTAAATATTTCAAAAACCTTAGGGTATGAGATGTAATTTTGGAATGAGAATGAGGTTGAGAAGAGTTAGAAAGTATTGGCCCTTTAACCAAAATAGTAGAGTGTGGAACTGAAGGAGTTTGGAGTTCCCTGTTTGCATCTGGCATTTCTGGTCATGACCTTTCAGCTTCTCTTCACGACTCCAGTTGATAGGTTGTATCTTTAGAAGTTGTTGTCGTGACCTGTTCGTCTTTTAGTCATGACTTTGGGTTGTAGAAAGGCTCTACCTCAGCAGATTGATGTTTAGTCGCGACATCTTCATCTTTGTGTCGTGACTGATAGTCTTTGGAGTTTTGTGTCAAGACCATAATGCCATTTGGTTGTCACTCAGCTTCACAGTGTGTCTCATATTGATGTTCAGTCATGACGGTGAGGTCATTTGGTCATGATCTTGGGTTACAAAAATTCAACCCTTCTTCAATCATTCCACTCCAGCTTCCAGAACATCTTGGGATCCTGCAAGATCACACAACAAACCTTCTACAAGCGTATTATCTCTATCATTATCATGCAAACTCAATTCATGTTCATCCCTAGTCTCTTTAATAGTATAATCAATGGCATTTAAAGCAATAAAAGCAGAATTATCATAAGGAAATTTCATTGCTTCATTCATGTTGAAGGTTAGCACATGCTCTCCAACTTCCATTGTAAGAGAACTATGCTTCATACTAATGATGGTCTTAGAAGTTTGGAGGAAAGGTCAGCCTAGGATCAAAGTGTTGTCATTTACTAACTCGTTGCACATATCCAAAACATAAAAATCAGCTAGGAACACTAAGTCCTTGACCTGTACTAGAATATCCTCAATAATTCCCTTAGGATACCTAATTGACCTACCAGCTAACTAGAGCACTACGCTTGTATCTCTAAGATCATTGATACTTAAGGCTTGATATACTGACCAAGGCATTACATTAACGGCTACCCCTAGATCTAGTAACACTCCCTTAATAAGAACATTTCCTATAGTGCATGGGATTGTGTAAGATCCTCGGTCTTAGTACTTAACAGATAGTTTAGCCTTAAATAGTGATGACACATTAGCACTCACTTGGATTCTCTCAAGAGGCCTAAACTTCTTTTTATCAACATACAGTTCTTTCAAAAATTTTGCATATTTAGGGTTTCTCTTGAGGAACTCAACCAAAGAGACATTTATTTCTAACTTGTTGAATAGAGTATAAGCATCTTTTGCAAAGTTAAGGCTAATTTTTTTCTTTCCAGCAAAGTAAGAGTTAGGAAAAGGGAAATCTTTTATACTTACCTCCTTACTTTTGTGTATAGAGGCTCATTGCTTGCTAGACTCATCTATATTGGTCATTGTACCATCCATGTTATTCATATGCGCAGCCATACTCTTCAACAATTGAGAAGTCTCATCTAGCCTTGATGTTGATAAGGTATTAGGATGATTTAGAACTATAGACCTTGCATTATTTTGGAGTTACTTGAGGAAGTACCACCTCCTTGGAATTGATTTGGCCTATTACCCACCTAAAGTTTGGGTGGTTTCTCCAACTAGGGTCATATGTGTTAGAGTATGGGTCTCTCTTCTGGTATTGATTGTCCCTCCCTTGGTATATTGCTGCCCCTTCTTCATACTGTCTGTCACAAGTACTGGTAGCATGTATCATTGAACCGCATGATTCACATCCTGTAACCAAGGCTTGTGAGGTACCTACTGCATATACTTGTTTTATGGAATATAACTCTCTTTCAATCAGATTCATCCTCTTCTATATTCTGTTTCCCAGGGCTGCTATTTCTGCTAAGATCTCTTTTAAATTACCCAAAGATGATATAGGCATTCTCCTTGGGTCCCCTGTCTGATGGTCTTTATTGGCCATTTTTTGGAATAACTCCTATCTAGCTTATGGGGTTTTATCTCTCAAGGATCTATTTACTGAGCATGGAAGGAAACCTGATTATGAGGAAGTAGACCATTAAAGAAACTGTCCACTAAATCAACCTTGGTTATGTTGTGGTGAGGGCATCAAGCCAACAGGTTAAGAAACCTCATTCAATACTTATGTAAAGATTCTCCATCCTGTTGCAAAATATTAGTTATCTCCTTCATCATTCGAGTGGTCTTTGAAGCTGGGAAAAGCTGTTCAAGATAGGTTGATTTTAGCTGATTCCATGTAAGAGTGGAGAAATGGGTTGGCAAATTGTATAGCCACTCCTTAGCCTTCCCTTCCAAGGTAAAATGGAAACACCTCCTTAAGACATCATCTAGTGCAGTCATTAGAGGCTTTATTGAGGAACAGATCATATGCATGGTTTATAAGGGCCTGTGTCGACATTATCCTGTAAAATCATAAAATTTAGGTAAGGCTACAATCAAAGATCCTTTAATCTCAAAATTAGCTTCTTCAGCATAGAAACCATAAGGATAATGATTCACATACGAATGATTAATTCCCTCACACTTTTATTATCTTCTGCATTTTCTCCATGCCTATAAGGCCCATTATGATTAATATCATCCATATTCGATTCAGTTTAAGACTCTGGAATACTAGATGAGGAAGTAGGTTTTGCTTCTTCTTCTCTAAATTCTCTCTTTAGTTTCCTAAGTCTTCTCTTAAATTCAGGTTTAAAAGGCACTAATATAAGAAACTAAAATATTCTATTAAAAGCAAACTTCAAATCATCTGAATTTGATTACAAAGTCTAATATGAGAATGATCAATCGATATTCAAAACTTGATCATAAAATGAGGACCCTAGATCTAGCAGCAATCATAACATGAGAAGATGTAAATTAGAATGGAAGAAACTCCCCATTTGAGTCCATGAGCTCAAGATATATGATTCATCACTAAGAGGCTAAAGTTTTAGCCTCTCATGACTCCTGTTATACTACAATCATTTTTCAGTTAAGATGCCATGAAGAAACAATGGAAAGATGGTAGATTGATGGTGTAGAGATGTGGAGAAATCTTTGGAAAGGTGTAGAACAATGGAAAAAGTCAAGAAGGTGATCAGAGAGCGCTAGAGTACTGCTTCTTAGCCTAATCATATCAAAACCCAACCTCTCCCACTGACGGCAGCCTCCCTCTACATTTCTTTCTGCATGACCTAATTCAAAATGCACAGTTTTAGCGATTTCACATTTTAGTCACGACCAAATCCATGTTTTGGTCATAACTTGTAAACACAGAGAGACTTTTAGAAGAATCAAGGTCGCGACCAGTAGACTCTTTGGTCGCGACTAAAAGATGCAGGAGCGTGCTTTCACTTTTATTGACTTGTGATTCCTTTCCTGGTCCTTGCTCTTTTGTAAAATACCTACAATCCAACATAAAAGCTCACTATAAACGTCCAAATCAGTAAATAACATAATATACGCAGTTTGGAAGAGTTAATTTACCATTTTACCCTTAATTAGCACATTGCTACGCACAATCATGTATTATCACAAAAGTACAATTTAAGGCATAAAATAAATAGTAAAGTTGTTATAAAACTCTTAAAAGCGTCATAGAAACCATATACAAAATGTATCTTATCAGAGATCTATTTTGAATTTATGAAGTTTCTAGAGTTAATCGAACACTTAATTGATTAACATGTATGAAATATTTGAAATAGAAAAGATTTCAATACAAATTAATCGAACAACTAATCTGTTAATGAAAATTAATCGATTAATTGGTTTATATTTGAATTTCACAAAACTAAAAATTCACTGATTAATTGAATAGTTAACATTTTAAATTAAATTAATCGATTAACTAATCGATTAATAGAAATATATTTATTCAAGAGAAAATCTATTTTCAATACATTAATCAATTAACCAATCGCTTAATTGGTTCATTAACTCACTTCCAAAAGGCCAGCTCGATATTAAACGATTATCTAATTGATTAATTTTCACTTATTAATCAATTAACTAATATATTAATTGAATTTCCTTTGTAAAATAGATTGCTGCCTTTTCATTAATCTAACATCTAATCGATTAACTATAAATAATTGAACAATTAATCGATTAACTCTACTAGCTTCTTCATTTAACTTCATTTCATTATAAATTCATTTTTATTCCTTCAAAATCACTTTTCACATCATAAATTAACTTAATTATTTTTATTTTCTTTTGACATCATTAAAACATGTATACTCTAACAGAACAACTTCATCTTAAATTCCTTTTAACTTCTATTTAAGCTTACCTCTGAAGTGTTAATGATATGTGAGCAATACTAGTGATAGATAGGTCATGGATCAACTTGCATAGGTCGACTCTATAATATTTGGTCAGACTAAAATATTTCTTGGATTTTTCTTCTACCAATGCCTCCGTAAACAACAAGATCCAGTGTCCATGTCCAAAATGTAGTTTTAAAAAGTGTCATTCAATAGATGTTGTTAGATCGCATTTGATTATTTTGGCAACTACATGGGGAATGACTTGCTGGAAAATGTGCCCTAGGGGCCAATCATTATCTTATGAATATTATTGATTTATGAATTTATTAATTATGTTATCATATTATTTGCATGTTTATTGTGATGACCATCCTTGGATAATTCATGATCTTATCCTAAATATCCCTGGTTGGTCATCTATATGGGAGCAGAGATGAAATAAGGCCAGTATGACTTTGAAGATGTATAGAGATATAAATCAAAGTCATAGGCACATGTAAGAGTACAAGGTGTTAGACCGACCCGCTATGAGAGAGCTGCATGGGTTACGTCATAAGCTTCTCTCATATACAAACCATGTCACTATGCCCTTTGACCTGAGATCATCATGGATTCCTACATGACAAACGTTCAGCTTTGACCTAGTCAAAAGTCACTTTTGACTGAGTGATCATAAAGACTATGTTCGGGCTTAGTGGTTTTTCATGCGGAGGAATGTGAATGGTCAAGATGGAATTTGTCCCTCATATTCGTAGAGAGATATTAGTGGGCCCCTCGATGAGTGAGTCTGAGAAATGTATGGCCATACTGTAATGGAAAGGTAGTTCCATTTCTATAGTCAGACTACTCAGGGATCGAGAAAGTAACGGTCAGGAATAGGAGGATGACATTATCCATGCCTCATCCATGACCAAAATATCGCGTGACAGAAGGGACATGATATGGTTGTATAAAAGGTTATATCGTTTATCGATCCTCATAATTTGTGTAGTCGTTATGTCTTGCTAGAGACCGCTTGCGACTTATGGGCCAGTATAGCAAATGGCCCACTGCCAACTTCATATGGGCCTACAGGGTCACACACAAAATAACCCAACACGAGCTATGATGTCCAGATTCATTGAATCTAAGACGTGTCCAGATTCAATGAATGATCCAAGGTTGATGTATATATTTATTTATATTTATATTCATATATATATATATAAATTCGTATATATACATTATATATAAGGAATATATATGATTTAATTTATAAGGATAAATTAAATCTCTATCATGTTTGAATTTGAATTTCAAATTGATAGGATATCTCATATAAGAGATATTTACAAGATTTAATTTATAAGGATAAATTAAATCTCTATCACGTTTGAATTTGAAATTCAAATTGATAGAATATCTCATATAAGATATATTTATAAGATTTAATTTATAAGGATAAATTAAATCTCTATCACGTTTGAATTTAAAATTCAAATTGACATGATATCTCAAATTTAATTTATAAGAATAAATCAAATATAGTCCCGTCTTATCTTTATTTTAAATTAAATAAATAGGTGAATTAAATCTGTGGGACGGATTTAATATAAATATTATTTATTTAATTAGTTTCTTATCAAATCATACAATATATGATATTGTATTAATTTCAGAATTAATATAGATTAATTCCAAAATCCAATTCGGTTGAGAAAAACGCAGAGCATCCTATATATCTGTTTTTAGGAGCTACATTTTTTGAACAACACATAACACAAAAGGCCGAAGGGAATCTGCAAAAGGTTTGCAGATAAGAAACTATTGAAGTAGAGACGGAGAGGACGAATTATTGAGAGAGCCTTGGAAGGACAGGAGACGCTAGCACGTCATTTGTGGTTGGAACGCTGTTCGTGTGGATACCAGTAGAGGAAGCTGACCTGAGGCGTGGACTTCTTGCGATCAGAAAGAGAGCATGAGCCGCGGAGAGAAGCTGCGGACATCTTATTGCGATCGGAAAGAGATCACCAGCTACAGAGAGAAGCTGTAGAAGTCGCTAAGAAACACTGAGGGTAATGCTTATTCCACTTGACTTAGACACATACGGTAGATCCTGGCAAGGAATGGACAAATTTTTTAATTAATTTCTGCTGCGTGTCTTCCAATTCCTTTCATGACTATATATGATTGTGGAGTCAATTCCTATATTTCATGAATGAGATTACTAGTGGAAGAATATGATGCCCTCAATAATGTTATATGTGATACTTTTTGTATTCATGAAAGTGATGAGCTAGATGAAGTAGAGAGGCCTAGTTCAGAGTTTTTTAGAAGCTAAACTGCGTGGGAGTTTGTTGACCTCACGAACAAAGTTGATAAACTTCTTTATTATGGGTGCACAAAGTATTCTAAGTTGTCATTCTTAGTAAGGTGTATCATATTAAATTTCTATGTGGTATGACTAAAAAGGTGATGCCCATGCTATTAACACAACTCTCCTAAAATTGAAACTGAAATATTCTATTAAAAAACAAACGTTCAAATCATCTAAATTCAATTACTAAGTCTAATCTAAGAATTATCAATCGATATGTAAAACTTGCTCATAAAATGAAAACCCTAGATCTAGTAGCAATCATAATATGAGAAGATGCAAACTAGAATAGTAAAAACTCCCTCTTTCAGTTCATGAGCTCAAGATATCAGATCCATCACCAAGAGACTAAATATTTAGCCTCTTATGACTTCTGTTGTACTGTAATCGCTGTCCAGATATGATACCATGAAGAAATGATAAGAAGACGGTAGACTGATGGTGTAAAGATGTGGAGAAGTGTAACATCCTTACTTCCATACGTCTTAGGGACCATTCAGTAGCATTTAGAACCACTTACAAGACCTTGGAAGTCCATTAGCCAAATCTGGAATTTTACTCTTTCTCGGGTTACTGTTCATATGGTATTCCAGATTACGCAACGAACTTCAAAAAATCATAATTAATTATAGAAAACTCGAAATGAGGTGGTTCAAAAAGATACATGAAGATAACATCTTAAAATTTAAATAAAAAATAATTTCCAGACCAAATGATTCGCCAATTGATACAGTTTATTCCTTGAATTTTACTGTTCATTTGGTCAAAAACTCTGGAAACAGATTCTGGTCCCTTACTTTGGAAATTCATTTCTCTTGATATACATATCCAAATGAAACGTTCTACCTATGAACTTAAAGCTATGGATGTGTACTACATTCTCATAAAATTTCTTGAAATAATTCCTTCATTTGCTAGGTCAAACTAAAGCCACAACAAAACTGCTTCAGGACCTACGTTTTTACCATTTCAGTTTCTTTTCTTTCATTTCCAATAATTGTTTCAGCATGCACAAGCCATCAAATAAGCTTCTTAACATTCATATACATCATGTACATATGCCATATTTATTACATACAAGTTTATCACATAAATAGACACCTTACATGGCATTTACATACATGGAAAATGCATAGCATATGCTAGAATCTTAAATACTTCACTTTCCTTCTTCCATGCTTTAGCTCTTCTCCATGCATACCTTTTCTTCATGCTTGACCTAAATTGGTTGGTTATGGGAGAGTGAGATTCTAGGGAATCTCAGTAGCAAACATTACCACTTAAATATGCAAGATGGATGCTAATGCATGATATGTAATTTCATTAAGCTTTCATGGATTAGTGACATGCCATCATGCTATATACTTTTACATAAAGTGCATGGCCATGGAAACATGTTATTCACAATACATTCAACATCATTTATCATGTCACAACATCATTCAAATAACATATACATGTCAACACATAAGCATACCACATCAAGCACATAAAGAGATAAGTTCACTACCTTGCACTTAAGCTTTCCTCTTGATCTTTAGCATTTGCTCCCTAGCTTTCCAACCATGAAGCCTTTATGTCCATCACTTCCCAACATCTTCTTGGATGTTTCATGGTCCTAAACACATTCATATTCATCACATAACTCATTAGGACTCATGAACTCCAACCATGTTCAAGACTAACTTTGTTACACTCTTTATTGTCATAACTTTCTCTAATTTTCACTAATCCACTTGGCTCTTGAACCAATTGATGTCTTGACTTTACCCTACACAATTTTATCTTTTGAATCCATTTATGAGCTTAGAATCATGAAATTCTAGCTCCTTCATGGCCTGTTGTACAGAACTGAACATAAGCATACAATTCTTTCAAAAATTCTCATTTTCATTCTAATGCTTCCTATACTTGTTTCTCCACTTTACCCCACACAACTTTCCATTTTAAAACCATTGGAACCATCAAAATTATGAAATTCCAATCACTGTTCATGCGAGTGAACAGTAACCGTAAGGAATCTCAAAGACTACAACCTTGAGATTTTAATGTTTCCAAGGTTCAAAACCTTTCCAATCCTACACAAAATCATCATACAAACTCAATGGAAGCATTAAATCATTGAAATTCAATTTCCTTCCCTCATGAACAGTGCATACTGAACATGTTCACTCTTGACCAAGTCAAGAATATCAACTTGATTCAACAACCAATCACTTAACTAGCTTGTTTAAGCTTCAATCATATATTTCTAACTTTAATTTCTTCTTTCCCCTTTCATCTAAGGTTGTTGGGCAGAACAACCCCTTAAAGAAAACTCAAATTTTCTCCCATAAAAACCCTAAGTTCAAGCTCCCAAATCAAAGGAAAATAAGCTAGGATAGATTTCTTACCTTTAATCTCTAGCTTGCTTGAACTTTGGAACCTTGAATCTTCTTTGTCTTGGCTTGAGTTTTCATTTTGCAAGAGTTTCCCCTAGGTATCACAAGGCCACGGTTTTCTGCAGAATGAGGGGGTATTTATAGCCAAAATCCAAGAAAAATCAATGGCCAAGATTGATTTGGTTACTATTTGATCTAAAGGCCCACATTTAATCTTGGATTTAACTTTTTCATAAAATAATAATTATGACATCATGTGGGACAGCTCATGGGACACCTAAGAGGGTTAGGTGGCGTGCTGCCCATGCAAGGAACCTTTTGGAGAAATTCCAGTCCAATCCGGTACCGATCAGTGTAGTTTCACAACAACCGGACTGTGTTCTGTTCCTAATTTTTTTATAATATACCAGGATATGTATTCTATCCTGAAAATTAATGTCTAGGCTTCTCATACCATTGAAAATGTTAGAATGAGTATTTATCTGCCATCCATCCTTTGGAAATGACCAAAATACCCTTTGTGTCCTTTCTTGCATTGTACTGACCCTAAGGGCATAATTGTCATTTCACCCCTTTTTGTACTGCCTGAGGGCATATATTGGCTCAACTAATCATATTTATACCATATGTCACATTTTTAGCCTGTCCCAGATGACCAAAATGCCCTTCATCCATCTCTGGTACAATCTGGGCATCCAGGGGTATTTTCGTAATTTCGCACTTTTTCTGGCACTGGCCCCTTCTACTGATAGACTGGTACCCTGGGTTTTGGGCCTTCCTTGGCGTCATTATGGGCCTATATATGAGGTCATCTGATCTCATTCTATCCAGGCTTACATACCGATAAGTTCCATTATCGGATCACGGGTGTTAACAAACTCCCGTCAAAATTCACTGATATGTGAATAACTTTTTATACAGAACTTCTTCTGGAGTTCTGTCAGATCCAGGACATCTGACACTGTAGGGTACACTTTCCTGTAATTCCCCCACTTATATCTGATATCCATGGAATCTGATAAAAATTCAGATAACTTTTAGACTATCAGATAATTTTCTGCTGTCTGGAGCCCTAATAAAATTTCTGTATCATGCCAGATTAACTAGCATGACTTCCTCTATTTATTGATGGAATGTGAGACTGAAATACTTACAGGCATTTCTAAGCCTTTTCTGGCTGAACTTTTCCATAATTACATTTATGTCCCTGACTTTTTGCTTAATTACATTTATATCCCTAACTTTTTGCATATTTACATTTAGGTCCCTAAACTTTTAGAAATTACCACTTTTGGCCCAAATCTTGTTTCTACTTTAACTTTTGGCCTTTAAACTTCTCCAATTTTTGTTTAGGTCCCTTTCTTCCTTCAAGACTCATTTAACCTTTATCATTTCTTCTGATCTTTGTCATAATCCTTCCTAAACCTCTTTCCACTATCAGTACTATACAGATAGGGAAAAATTAGGATATGACAAGAAGTCTGTGGAGAGGTGTAGAACGATAGAAGATCTGGAGAAGGTGATCAGAAAGCACTTGAATACATCTTCTTAGCCTAATCAGGTCAAAAATCAGTCTCCCCTTGACAATAACCTTCCTATCTTTTTATTTCTGCATGACCTAATTCAAAACGTGCAGTCTCAGCGATTTTACATTTTAGTCGTGACCAGATCCATGTTTTGGGCATAACCTGTAAACACAGAGAGACTTCCAGAAGAATCAAGGTTGCAACCGGCGGACTCTTTGATTGCTACTAAAAGGCATAGGAGCATGGTTTCACTTTCATTGACTTGTGATTTCTTTCCTGATCCTTGCTCTCTTCCAAAATACTTATAATCTAACATAAAAGCTTCCTGTAAAAGTGCAAATCAGTAAATAATAGAATATATGCAATTTGGAAGAGTTAATTTACCATTTCACCCTTTAATCAGCACATTGCCATGCACAATCATGTATTACCACAAAAGTACAATTTAAGGCATAAAATGAATGGTAAAGTTGTTATAAAACTCTTAAAAATGTCACATAAACCATATACAAAATGTGTCTTATCAATTCCCCCATACTTGAAGCTTTGTACTCGTGGACGAAGAAATGAATCACAACTAGAACAACACTATTAAATTCAAGATAACATAATCCATAGTGTACACTGAAAACAAAAAATTTGTCATCTTTTGGGAATGCAAAAGTGATAATGTGAGCAATGCCAAGTAATCAACTACTAAGTGAAATCAACCTCAACTGTGTGAGTGCAATAGATCCTCTCAAAGGGTGTAAGTGTTTATCTCTCCATTTCCTCTCATTGTTAGGGTTCTTTCACTCATTCAAATTGGAAAATATCCTACCATATGCTTTTAATGGCTCTAAATCTCAACAACTATATAGCACTGATGCAAAGAATCAAGAGGTCTTTTAGAGTTGAAATGATAGAGATGGGCTACATGGAATAGAATATGAAGAATAGAAAGTACTATATGCATGCAACAATGAATGTGTAGCATGAATTCATGTCTCTAGGGATATAGCTGTGGTAATTGTGCTAATAAGAGTTGATAATGGTGCCCTCTTCTCTTTTCTTTTTGCTTTCTTTTTCTTGCACTCTCTTTTTCCAGTGCAACATGCTTCTTTTCTCTTCTTTTATTTGGCACCTCTTTCATGGAAGTTATAGCACAATAACACAACAATAATGATTTTTTGACATGAAAATAAAATTATTTCAAAATGATGTTTATGCACATATGACTTTCTATAAGAATGATAAAAAGAAAAAGTGATGGGCTCAAAAGGGGGTGACTAAGGATGTAATATGTAGTAGGCTTGTGTTTGGGATAAAAGGGTTTAGAAAGAATGCCTCTATCATGTTCAATTCATAAATGTGCAAGTAATTCTGAACTCAAAGCCAAGACAAGTTCTACATGATATAAACCAATTAAATAATCACTCAATATAGAATTTAAGGTCGACAATCCTTCCAACAAAGGTTTTGATCTAGATTGCTCATAAGCTAAAGTCTCAAACAATGTTCATCATTCACTAGGCATTAAAACACTCATGATAACTAAAAAGCCTCTAAACGATGATTTAAAAGTTTTAAAGTAATCACTTAAAACCATGTGATAATCCAAATCTAACAGCAAAAGCTTAGGTGTTTCAAATTCAATTTCCAAGATTTTCCAAAAAATAAAAAATTCAAGCGAGGTGGTGGTTTCAAGGAGCTAAAATTGTTTTGAAATAAGGGAACAATGAATCATTTGTGAAAGAATCATAATAGTTCAAAAGGGATCCTTCTATACAGCTTTGTACAAGGCAAAGAGAAGGTAATTGGACATTTTTCAAACATAGGTCGTGACTTAAAACAGTGAAGGTCGCGATCACTTGTCACAGGGATGAATGCTCAGGATTTTTAAAACATTTAGTCATGACCATTGAATATACCTTTCACTATGCAAATACACAGAGAGAATAGTCGCGACTAGGTAGGTACTCATGTCTGACTCAGATCAATAGAGTTATTGTAGCAACCACTATGTACATAGGTCACAACCGTAGTTCATAGAGAGCATGTTAAATCCAAAATTCATGTACTGGTCGTGACCAAAAAGCAAATATGTCACGACCAGTTTTTATAGAGATTACCGAGTGACAATTGTCAAAGTCCCAAAATGTTTTTTTCTTGCTTATACCTTTCCCGTTATCAACACAGTTTAAAGTGGGGGTCCAATTTTCAACAATTCATCACACACATTAAGGTCAAAAACAAAAAGTTTGTGATGAAAGATTAGGTTAATAGAAGAGTTTTTTAAATAATCAAAATCAAAAACATCCTCCCCCACACTTAAACTTAACAGTGTCCTCACTGTCAACTTAACTAAAGTAGAAAAGATCACAATCACTTTGTAAAGTCAATCAAATCTAGCTTCAAAAAAAGCAGGTAGCCTAATCACTCAATGCAAATTAATAGTTCAGCACACAGTCATATTCATGTCATGCAAAGCAATACTAGTAAGGCAGAGACGACAGGATGGGTAAGCTAAGATCATGTATGTGAGTGTGTAAGTTCCATGGAGAACAATAAATGAGTAAGTGACACATGGACAGTAACGGGTTATTCAAAACAGAAAGACACCTAGAATAAATAGAAATAAACATAAAATGAAAACTATCCTACTAAAACATCCTTTTCCTATCCTCAAACCATCATCAACATATTATATCAGGGGAAACTTATAAAGGTAGGAGATAGGAAAGGGACAACTTGACCTCAAGGCGACAAACTAGATTCCTCATAAAGTTTTAAATGGTGACCATTAGTCTGGAAGATTTTGCCCGTTGCTTCCTCTTTCAATTCAATCATCCCAAATTCGTGGACTTTAACAACTGCTTAAGGTCTATCCTAGCTAGTTTTGAATTTTTAATGTTTGAACTTGAACCTAGCTTGGTGCCTTAGTACTCTATCACCCTCCTTAAAACTCTTTCTCAGAATATGAGCATCATGGAATAGCTTTATTTTCTGTTTATAAATTTTAGTGTTGTTGTAGTCATCTAATCTAATCTCTTCTAACTCTTGAATCTGTAACAACCTCTCTAAACTAGCTTCTATAAGGTCTTTATTACAGGTCTTCACTGCCCAAAATATCTTATGCTCTATATCCATAGGCATGTGACAAGCCTCCCTAAAAACTATCCTATAAGGGGACATACCTAGAGGAATTTTAAAAGTTGATATGTATGCCCACAAGGTATCGTCAAGTCTTAAATTCCAATCCTTATTGGATGGCTTAACAATCCTCTCTAGAATATGCTTAATTTCCCTATTAGAAACCTCTGCTAGACCATTAGTTTGAGGGTGGTATGGGGTTGAGACTTTATGAGTGACACCATATTTTGCCAATAAGAGATTGATTAACTTATTACAAAAATGGGTGCTTTGATCATTGATTAACGCTTTAGGTACTCCAAATCTGCTAAATATGTGAGACCTTAGAAACTTGGAGACCATTTGGGCATCATCTAGTCTTATAGGAATTGCCTTTACTCACCTAGATAAATAGTCTACAACCAATAAAATATAATGAAATCCTGTTAAAGTTAGAAAAGGTCCCATGAAATCTATTCCCCATATATAAAAAATCTCACAAAATAGAATAGGTTGTTGTGGCATCTCATGCATTTTACTAATCCCTCTAAATCTTTGGCACCTATCACAGGCTCTACAAAACTCAAAAGCATCTTTGAAAAGGGAAGACCAATAAAAACTAGATTCAATGACCCTACGTGTAGTCTTTTTTTGTCATATCCCCAATTTTATTATCTGATGTATGTATAGTTTATATGTAATAGACATGAGATTCTTGAAGTAAACTGAATCAGATTGAGGAAGGAAAGATAGGGATTGGTAACTAAGGAAAATTGAAGGACCTAAATAAAATTTAGAAAAGGTTTGAGGCCAAAAATAAAGGTAGAAACAAAAGTTAAGCTAAAAGGTATAATTATCAAAAGTTAAGGGACTTAAATTTAATTTATCAAAAGTTCAGGGACAAAAATATAATTATGAGAAAGTTGAAACAGAAAAGGTCTACAACTTCCTAGAAATAGTTTACTCCCAAATTTTACCGGTAAGTAGAGAAAATTATTCTGATCAGTTTAACGCAACACAGATTTTTTATTTAATGTCCCGATTAATTGATATGAATTCCTGAAGTCAGGAGAAATTATTACATTAGTTTTTGGACTTCAGAATCAGATGAAACCTTATAATAAATTCCTATATTTAATATAAAAAGTTATAAAATTGACAAAGTCAGAAAAGGAATCCTATAGAATTCTTAAGTGAATTTACAGTGTAATACAATACCCGATAAATACCTTCGGGAGAGGTTTTGTCATATACTGATTTTTAGGCCTAGAAGCCTAATATATAGCCTAAAAAAGGTATGCTACCAGGCCCTGTTGAAGAGAAGTCCCAGTAAATAGAGAAAATTATGCTGATCAGTTTGACATAACACAAGAATTTTGATGAGGTCCCGAAAGATTTATATTAATTTCTAAAGAAAGGAAAATTAATACACTATTCTCTTACCCTCAGAATTAGATGAAATTTGGTAGTAAATTCCTATAATTAATATAAGAATTTTTGAAACTTATAGAACTCAAAAAGGAGTTATGTAAAATTTATTATAGAATTTATAGTGGATTAAAACACTCGATAAATAGGTTTCAGGGGAATTTCTCGGGAATTGAGCCCATGAAGGTAATAGATCATACAGAGGGCCTAGAATGGCACCTTATAGGACCAATGATATTTTCAGATAAGTATGTGGGCCAGGGCTAATAAAGACTGGGAAAAATATAAAATTATGAAAATGCCACTGAAGGTATGCCATTGTGTTGTGTCATTAAATCAGTGTCAGATAAAGGGCATTTTAGTCATTTGAATAAGATTAGACAATTGAGAAAGGGTATCTGGATAGTTGACTATGGTCAAGAGATAATTTGGAAAGGTATGAAAAGACAATAGTGCCCTATAAGTATTAAAGAAGAACTAAGGGCATCTTGGTAATTTATTAAGGGTGTTTCTTGGGAATTGAGCCACCAAAGTGCTTGGGGTTGATTAGAAACTCAAGATAACATTCCAAGGGTCCAAAAATGTGGCCCAATGATTATAGGGGTTTAAGTGATATTAAAATAATATTTTAGTACTTTTCCATAAAGTAAAGTTACCCGGTTAAGGATAGAACTGGAAAAAGTGATCAGATAAAGCTTTAGACAATGAGGTGGTATGAAAGGTGTCCTCATGGGACCCACAAGGTACCACATGGCATGATTCTAGGAAAAAAAGAAAAGCTAAGGACACATGGCAGGATTCTAGGAAAAGGAGAAAAAGCAAAAGGACACGTGGCACAATATCAGCCGTTCATTCCAGGAAAAGACTCTGGAATTCTCTGGAAAGACTGAGTCAGCTGGTGAGGTGTCCCAAGGGCCCCATCATTGCACCACCTTTCATGTGAAGTGTCCCATGGATGATGTCATTGAGGAGGGTGATGTCATCGTGTTGATGCAGGCAAGGCTTCTTGAAGAAGTTAAGCGATTTGAGCCATTCATCGCAATTCAATCTGGACCATCCATTCCACCTCCACTCAACTATAAATAGACCACCCCTCACTTCATTCCATTCATGGTCAATCATGGCAAAGCAAGAGAAAGAAGAGAGAAAAAGAGAAAGAGAGAAAGAAAGAAAGAGAAATAAAGGAGGAGTTTTGGTGAAGGTAGCAGCAATCCAAGGAGCTTAAGGACTTGGCAAGCTTAGGAATGAGCTAAGTGCATTATTCTAATCCCTGCTCTAATAAATTAGAGGATTGTTCTTGAATGGTTATAATAGAGAAATATCTCTCTTGATAAGGTTAAGCCATGGATGGAAAGAAAGTTAGGGAATTGTCAGACTGAGGGTATCACCTCAAGTTAAGCATGATCTGAGTAGAGCTATACTGATAGAATAATAATGAAGATATTATTATGCTATGTATAGGCTCTGACCTATAGAAAGAATGAACTTTAGAGCAAAGGCTAAGGGCTAGAGGAAAGGCTACACGCCAGGTAGTAAACTTATCCTAAACTTGTATACATTGAATGTTATGCTTGATGTGCTATAGCTTTGTTGAATTGTGTTGTATATGTGCTTATGTATGAAGCTCTGTTGTTATGATTACTTTGGCCAATTTTATTTCATATGTTACATTGAAACATGCACATTACGCAATGTTAACACTTTCACAAGCAAGCATAAGTAGTCATTAATGCATGCATTATTTAGTACCGTTTGCTACTGAGATTTCTCTAGAAATCTCACCCCTTCCATATCAATCTAATTACAACAGGTCTTCTCAAGATGGAGGAGATGAAGATGCATGAAGAATTGTTTAGCATGATTGATATGTGATTGATGTATGTATGTAATGTTAATTGCTAGAATTTACCACTGTGAACAGTAGCTCGTGGAGAGGCTATAACCTTTGAGCTATAATTATAAATAGTAAATGGTTGAATAAATATATGATATTTTACCAGTAAATAGTAGACATACCAAACTTCAATTTTATATATAGAAAGTCTCATTTGGATGTCTACACATAAACATATGATTTGTCAAAGTTGGGACCAAAAATGCTGAAATTAGCGACAGGATGTCAGAGGAATAGTAAACTTTGAGCGTTGACCGGTGTTGACTTTTCAAGGCGTGGTCAACTAGTTATTTTTCCCTGAAAGAACATTGAGTTAGCTTTGTGTGGAAATTTGAACCACTTCATTCATATTTTTCTAGAATTAGTTATGATTTTTTGAAGTCAGGTCACTTTCTTTGGAATTTGCAGAGTGACAGTACTCACTAGAGTAAAATTTCAGATTATGTAATTTGACTTCAATGACCTTAAAAGTGGTTCCAGATGCTACCATTTGGTCTCTAAGATGTAAGAAAATTAGGATGTTACAGGTTGCTTAGGATTTATGCCATAAAGTTAATAGACCCATATCAAGGCCCAAAATAGCATCCCAAAGGCACAGTAAGGTGGTTGGATAGTTAAGTGAGCCAGAGTCCAAAGCAAACCCAGAAAAATGTGAAATTATGAAAATGCCCCTGTGTAGCTAGATTATGCCAGAGATGGATGGAGGGCATTTTGGTCATTTTGGAAAGGTTAAAAATGTCCAAGTAAGTACAGGGGTGATTAGTTAGAGCCAGTATATACTCTGATGAAGTATAAAGAGGTGTGAAATGATAATTATGCCTTTAGGGTTAATATAGTGCAAGAAAGTGCAATAAGGGTATTTTGGTCATTTCCCAAGGGATATTGGCAGATAAATACTTAGTCTAATAATGTCAAAGGTAGGAAAAACTTAGACACTGGTTTTCATGGTAGAATACATATTATGGAATATTATAAAAATTGGGAACATAAAATAGTCTGGTTTTTGTGAAACTACTCATATCGATACCGGACTGGACTGGAATTTTTTTCTATCTGTATTTCTCCTTTTCTTCAGCCAAACACAGCCCTAAATGAGGTAATGCATGGCATCATTAGAAGGCTTCTAGGGAAAGCTTGTTGTAAGGTGAATTATGGACCTTTAGATCAAATAGTAACCAAACTAATCTTGGCCTTTCATTTCCACCCAATCTTGGCCTTTATTGAAAAGCACTAAAATATTATTTTAATGCCTCTCAAACTCCCATAACTACTGGGCCTACGTTTTGGGGCTTTGGATTGCTATCTTGGGTTTCTAACCAAGCCCAAGCACTCTGGTGGCTCAAGTCCCAAGAAACACTTCTTACTTCTTCTTTATGCCCACAAAGACTTTCACTATTTTCCCTAAATTTTCACTTTCTTGCAGTTTAGTCCCTGAACATCATCTGTATACTTCTGGGACTCCTGCACAATAGGGTCTAGTAGCCTTCCTTTTTCAGGCTACATACTGGGCTTGTGGGCCTAAAAATTGGGATATGACACCAGTTGTGACCTTGATTCTTCTAGAATTCTCTTTATTTATAGGTCACAACTAATATGCAAAATCGCTAAAACTACGCATTTTAAATTAGGCTATGCAGAAATAAAAGGAGGAGGAAGGTTACCGTAAAGGAAAACTAGTTTTTGACCTGATTAGGCTACAAAGCAGTACTCTCACTCTCTTAGATCACCTTCTCTACCTATGCTATCATTCTATACCTCTCCACAGATTTATCCACCTCTCTTCACTATCAACCTACCATCTTCTCACTGTTTCTTCATGACATCTCAACTGAACAGTGATTGCAGTACAGCAGGAGTCATGAGAGGCTAAACCTTTAGCCTCTTGGTGATGTATCAGATATCTTGAGCTTATGGACTTAAACGGGGTATTTCTTCTGTTCTAATTTGCATCTTCTCATCTTATGATTGCTGCTAGATCAAGGGTTTTCATCTTATGAGCAAGTTTTGAATATCAATTGATCATTTTTAGATTAGACTTTTTAATTGAATTTGGATCATTTAAACTTTTACTTTTAATAGAATATTTTAGTTTCAATTTTAATAGAGTGGGTTATTATCAACGATCGTTGTTAACTAATTCATTGCTTAAAATCTAGGGTTTTCGATCGACGACCATTCGAGGGCATTTTCATAATCTAAATTCGATTTACACGCTAAGTGGTTTATGACAGTTCACTAATAGTTCTTAAACCAGCTTTGATCAAAGGGGTTTAAGGAAAATTAGGGTTCTGGACTCAATCAATCGATTGAGGTTTTCTTTGAGACTTAGTGATTTCTAAACTCTAATTTTAAATGTGAGAGCAAGGATAGATATGTTTTATAATTAAGAGTCTTTCATAGCATATTTCTCAACTAAAAACAAAAATCCACAAATATTTATCTTTCTGCACCCTACTTTTATCGCATCAATCTCTAAAAACCCCAAAAACCATTTTACCCCTGCTCAGATTTTTCATTGATTTTGACATCCAATCTACTAGGTTTCCACATAAAAGGCTTCACAAGAAGAACGATAGGGTTATGCCTTATACTACAATATATTGGGTGCAACAAACTTTATTTTGATGGATCAGACCATGACAATCCGACTTCATCAATGGCGCCATTGTCGGGGAGCCAAGTAATTGGTTCCTTAGTAATTGATTGTTAATTTCATTAGCTACCTGAGTCAATTTTTCTTTTTTTGTTTGCATATTAGTTTTTTTTAGTCTTTTAAAATTGTATTACATTATGCACTTTTATGAACTTCTGTAAAAATACTCTCTGTGACTCTAAGTCGTGACCAAACACCATCTGTGTCATGACCTGATTGCTTCCCTATGAAATTTGATTGCTTTACAAAAACCAGTCGCGATATTTGACACCTCCAGTCGCGACTACTTTTCTCTGTGATATTGCGTCGCGAGTAAAACTCACTTTAGTCGTGACTAACTTTAAATTTTGTGCTGTGTAACTTCCGTGACTGATGTCATATCCTAATTTTTCTATATCTGTATAACACTGATAGTGGAAAGAGGTTTGGAAAGGATTATGACAATTATCAGAAGAAATAATAAAGGTTAGATGAGTCTTGAAGGAAGAAAGAGACTAAAATGAAAAGTTCAAAAGATCAAGGACCTAAACAAAAATTAGAAAAGGTTGAAGGCCAAAAGTGAAAGTAGAAACAAAAGTTGGGCCAAAAGGTATAATTACCAAAAGTTTAGGAACCTAAATGCAATTAACCAAAAGTTTAGGGACCTAAATGCCATTATTAGAAAGTTAAACTGAAAAATGCCAAAAACTGCCCGGAAGTAGTTCAATCCCAAATTTTACCAATAGATAAACAAAATTATTCTGATCAGTTTAATACAACACAAAATTTCGATTTGAGGTCTTGATTAATTGATATAAATTCCTGAATACAGGAAGATTTATTATAGTATTTTTTAGACCACATATTCATATGAAACTTTGCAGTAAATTCCTATATTTAATATAAGAATTTATAAAATTGACAGAGTCAGAAAAGGAATCCTATAGAATTCTTACAGGAATTTACAGGAGAAGAAAATACCCGATAAATATGATTGAGAGAGGTTCCTTGGGATTTATGTCATAAAGGTAATAGACCAATACTAAGGCCCAAATGGCATCCCAAGAGGCCCAATAAGGTGGTGAGACAGTTAAGTGGGCTAGAGTCCAAGCAACATAGGAAAAGTGTGAAATTACGAAAATGCCCCTATGTAGTGGGATTGTACTAGAGATGGATGGAGGGCATTTTCGTCATGTTGGATAGGCCAAAAACATCCAATTTAGTATAAAGATGATTAGTTAGAGCCAGTAGTCATATTCCCAATTTTCTTATCTAATATGTGTACACAATTTATGTACAATGGATATGAGATTCTTGGAATAAACTGTATCAGATTGAGAAAGGAAAGGGAAGGATTAATAACTAAGGAAAGAATAGGGACCTAAACAAAAATTTAAAAAGCTTGAAGGAAAAAAGTGAAAGTAGAAGAAAATGGAGGGACCTAAATGCAATTAATGAAAAGTTCAGTGACTAAAGTGTAATTATTCAAAAGTTGAGGGACTTAAATGTAAATATGGAAAAGTTGAGCCAAACAGGCCAAAAATGCTCATAATCAGTTCAGACTCAAATTTTACCAGTAGATAGACAAATATTTCGGTCAGTTTACCGCAACATAGAATTTTGATTTGAGGTCTCGATTAATTGATATAAATTCTTGAAGTCGGAAGGAATTATTATAGAATTTTTCAGATCTTAGAATCATACGAGACCTTACAAAAAATTCATATATTTAATATAAGAATTTATAAAATTGACAGAGTCAGAAAAGAAATCTTGTAGAATCCATACGGGATTTTACAGTGAAATAAAATACCCGATAAATAGGATCGGGGAGAGTTGTATTGTGAGCTGGGCCATAAAGGCAATACAGGTAATGAGCCCATATCAAGGCTCAAATGGCGCCATCATGAGCCCAATAAAGTAATGAGACAATTATGTGGGCTAGAGATCAGAGAAGTTCAGGAAAAGTGTAAAATTACGAAAATGCCCTTGGATGCCTATACTGTACCAGTGAAGGATGGAGGTCATTATGGTCATTTTGGATAGTCCAAAAATATGGCACATAGTATAAATATGATTAGCTAGAGCCAGTACATGCCATAAGGCAGTACCAAGAGGGGTGAAATGACAATTATGCCCTTAGGGTCAATATAGTGCAAGAAAAGACACTAAGGGTATTTTGGTCATTTCTCAAGGGATGGATGGCAGGTAAATACTCAATCTAATATTTTCAATAGTATGAGAAGCCTAGACATTGATTTTTAAGACAGAATACATATCCTGGTATATTATAAAAACATTAGGAACAGAACACAGTCTGATTATTATGAAACTGCTCCGATCGGTACTGGATTGGACTAGAATTTTTTCAGAAGCTTCCTTACATGGGAATCACACCACATACCCTGATTAGGTGTCCCATGAGATATCCCACATGATGTCATAATTATTCTTTTTAGAAAAAGTTAAATCCAATATGAAATGTGAGCCCTTATATCAAATAGTAACCAAATCAATCTTGGCCATCCATTTCAACCCAAATTTCTCTATAAATACCCCCTCATTTCAGACCATGTGCGGCAGCCTTGAGAACCATAGGGAAACTCTTGCAAAATTTTCACTCAACCAAGAAAGAAGCACACAACTTGAAGGAAAAAGCAAGGTAATCATCTCCCTTGATCTTGAGCTTTCTTCTAGCAAGTTAAATCTTGCTTTCAAGGGGTTTTTGTGCTCTATTTCCCTTATGGTTGCTGCTGGAAGTGATGCTCATATATGGTTAAAATATGAGTTTTATGTTATGGATAGTTTAGACAAGCTTAAACAAGCTAGAATCAAGTGGTATAAGTTTGGGAATTCAAGTATGTTTGGATTTAGGGTTTTGTGTTCTTGCTGGTACTATATGTGGTACTGTTAATATGATGGAATTTCATGATTTTGATTCTTCCAATGAGTTTAAAATGGAAAATTGTGTGGGGATAAAGTAGGGGAACAAGTATTGGAAGCATTGGAATCAAAATGTGAATTTTTGGAAAAAGGGACATCCATTTCGGTTTGGTACTGTAGAAATTGGTATGTTTTGATTTTGGAAATTCTGATTTCATATTTGGATTCTACATGAAACATTATGTGGAAATGAACCATGAGAATTTATTTTGGAAAGATGGAAGTAGGAAACATAAAGTAGAGAAAGAATGGAAACTAGTGAAAACCTAGTCTTGGTTTTGTGTTCAAGTTGAGTTGTAACATGATATTATTTTGTAATGGCTAGGTTTTGACATTTGTGAAGGAACAAAATCATCCCAAGAAGGTCTTGACCAAGATAGCTAAGAGGTAGCAAGGATACCTAACTATAACTCATGTTTGTTTAATTGTTTTGCTTGCTTGTTGATTATGGTGTTTGGTTGAGTTTGAGCTTATGTCATCATGTTATGATAAAGTATGAATGATTGCAACTCCTTGCAAGTTATGTCATGACAATATGCATGTTAGAGTTTTCTTATATACTATTATGAAGTAGCTCCCATCACATGATAACATGTTAAGCATTCAATTATTCATGCATGATATTATAGTTTGTGTAACTTGCTATTGGGATTTCCATGGAATCTCATTCCTTCCATATGCATAATCTTGTAATAGGTGCTGGAACTTCACATAGAAAAAGGGTAAACATATATGAATGAGTTTGTATAATAAATTACATGAGATACTTGACTTTATGGAAGCATATGATAGCATGTATGGTTGAATAGTGTATGATTATGTAATTCTGTTTTGAGGCCGTGGTGATGTGATGATGTTTATGGTGCCTAAATCAACGAGTTTTAGTCTGAAACTTGGTATTATTAAATTTAAGATACAGAGCATTAAATGGACACCAATAACACCTCATTTGGATAGGTATCCGAATTGTTATGATTTTCCAAAATTGGCAGTAAGATCTGGAAATGAGATAAAACGAGTGCTGAGAGGCAGTGATGTTCATGCAATGATTTTATATATCAAATGAAAGAATTTTTATATGAAATTTGGTGAGATTAAAGAGGACATCTAGAGATTTAATTTCATAGGTAACACAGTTCATTTGGACAAGTAAACAAAGAGAAACGAATTTTTGAAGTTAAGGTAAAGAAACTGGAACTTCCAGATTTTACCAAATGAATAGTGATGTTTAACCAATAAACTGATTTCGTGTGGACAAGAAAACCTTAGTTTCATATTTTTTCCTCAAATATTTATGAAATAGATTTCATTAGAAATTAGAACCACATTATTTCGATTTTCTACAATTAATTATGAATTTTTAAAGTAGGGTACATGTTCTAGAATTACCAAATGAACAGTAACAGTGAACAGTACCGGAGAGCAAATCTTTTGGAAATGGATGTTTTCAAAGCAAATGATCATGTAATTGGTTCCAATCAATTCTAATGGAGTATAATTGAGGTTAAAAGTAAGGATTTGACAGCCCAAATGGCATTAAAATATTATTTTAGTACTTTTTAAATAAAATAAAGTGACCCTGTCAAAGATAGAATTGGGGAAAGTGATTTGAAATCATGAGGTGGCATAAAAGGGACCCACAAGGCGCCACATGGCATGATTACAAGAAAAGAAGAAAAGTTAAGGACACATGTCATGAGATTAGAAAAGAAGAAAAAGTAAGAGGACACATGACATAATCTCGGCCGCTCATTCCAGGAAAAGACTCTGGAATTCTCTATAAGTACTGAGTGAGCTGGTGAGGTGTCCCAAAGAGCCCCACCATTGTACCACATACCCCCTAAGGTGTCCCTTGAGTTGTCCATGGATGATGTCATATTGGTGAGTCATTAAGGAGGGTGATGTCATCGTGATGATGCAGGCAAAGCTTCTTGAGGAAGCTAAGCGATCTGGGTCATTCATCACGGTTTGATCTGAGCCATTCATTCCACCTCTACTTACCTATAAATAGGCCACCCCTCCCTTAAGGAATGTCACAGCCAACGAGCAAAAGAAAGAAGAGAAAAAAGAGAGAAAGAGAAAGAAAGGAAGGAGTTTTGGTGGAGCGAGGAGTAGTCCAAGGAGCTTAGGGACTGTGCAGAGCTTAGGAATGAGGTAAGTAAGTTATGTAGTCCCTACTCTAATAAAGTAGAGGATTGCTCTTAATAGTTAAAATAGAGAAATATCTCTATTAATAAGGTTAGCTATAGATGGAAAGAAAGTTAGGGGAATGTCAGATTAAAGATATTACCCCAAGATGAGCATAAGTAAGTAGAGCTATAATGTATAATAATAAAGATATTATTATGCTATGTATAGGCTCTGACTGATGAAAATAAGGAATCTTAGAGGCAAGGCTAAGAGCTGGAAGGAAAGGCAACACGCAGGTAGTAAACTTACCTACTTGTATGCTTATACTGCTTGGATGTTTTATGTGATGTTTACTTACTTTGATAATGTGAAGCATGTATGATTAAGTAATGCTCTGTTTCTTTTTATGCTATAGCCATATGTTATAATTAAGTAACATAGAAGCATGTATGTTATCATTATGCAAGCATGATCATTAAGTACACACACAGTAAGATTAAGCATATAGTTGCATACATTGTATAGTTTTTGTTTGCTAATGAGATTTCCCTAGAAATCTCATCCCCTTCCATGTAATCCCAATCCCATAGGTTTATGATAAGAAAGGATTGAAGAAGCATGAAGAGAAGCTGGGGATTGGATAGTGCAAAGTTGGGACCAAAATGCTAGAATCAGGGAAAAATACAGGATGAACAGTCAACTTCATATGTTTACTGACGTTGACCTGGTCAAGGCGTGGTCAACGAGTTATTTTTCCCTGAAATAGCATTAAGTTATCTTTTTGTATCAATTTGAACCACTTCATTTAGATTTTTCTAGAATTAGTTATAATTTTTTGAAGTCAGGTCACTCCACTGGAATTTACACAGTGAACAGTACTCGCTGAGAGTAAAATTCCAGATTTAGTAATTTGACTTCAATAACCTTAGAAGTGGTTCCAAATGCTACCATGTGGTCCCTGAGACGTAAAAAAATGAGGATGTTTCACTTGACAATGAATCACCTCCTTGGAATTGATTTGGCCTGTCACCCCACCTAAAGTTTGGGTGGTCTCTCCAACTAGGGTTATATGTGTTAGAGTATGGGTCTCTCTTCTGGTATTTATTGTCTCTCTCTTAATACATTGCTACCACTTCTTCATATTGTTTGTCACATGTACTAGTAGCATGCATCATAGAACCGCATGCTTCACATCCTATAACCAAGATTGTGAGGTATCTACTGCATGAACTTATTTTGTGGAATACATCTCTCATTCAATCAAATTCATCCTCTTCTCTATTTTGTTTCCCAGGGCTGCTATTTCTACTAAGATCTCTTTTGAATTACCCGAAGAAGACATAAGCATTCTCATTGGATCCCCTGTCTGATGGTCTTCCTTGGACATTTTTTGGAATAACTCTCAACTTTCTTGTGGAGTCTTATCTCTCAAGGATCCATTTGCTGCAGTATTCAAGGAAAACTGATTATGAGGGAGTGTCCCATCAAAGAAAATGTCTACTAAATCAGCCTTGGTCATGTTGTGGTGAGGGCATCGAGCCAGTAGGTTAAGAAACCTCGTCCAATACTCATGTAAAGATTCTCCATCCTGTTGTAAAATATTAGTGATCTCCTTTATCATTTAAGTGGTCTTTGAAGCTGGGAAAAACTGTTCAAGGTATATTGACTTCAGCTGATCCCATGTAAGAGTAGAGAAATGGGTGTGCAAATTGTATAACCACTCCTTAGCCTTCCCTTCCAAGGTAAAATGAAAACACCTCCTTAAGATGTCATCTAGTGCGGTCATTGGAGGCTTCATTGATGAATAGATCATATGCATGGTTTGTAAGTGCCTGTGTCAACATTCTCCTGTAAAACTATAAAATTTAGGTAAGGCTGCAATCAAAGCTCCTTTAATCTCAAAATTAGCTTCTTCAGTATAGAAACCATAAGGATCATAATTTACATGTGAATGATTAATTTCCCTCACACTTCTATTATCTTATAGATTCATTGGTATTTCATTTTCTCCATGCCCATTAAGCCCATTATGATTAATATCATCCATATTCGGTTCAGTTTCAAACTCTAGAATACTATAGGAGGAACTAGATTTTGCTTCTTCTTCTCTAAATTCTTTAAACACTCTTTTTAGTTTCCTAACTCTTCTCTCAATTTTAGGTTCAAAATGCACTAATGGTTCAGCTCTTTTACACATGCAATATAGAACAGATAGAGAATAATAAATGCAATCAATAAAAGTTTGTCATGGAAGTTGCACAAGGAAACTATTTGGTCGTGACACAAAATGTGTTTAGTCGTAACTCACAATCACATAGAGTAATTGTCGCGATGCAGGTGAATTTTGGTCGTGACTCTCAATCACAGAGATTGATTTTGTAGAAACTCAGAAAAGGATAGAATACAATGCAATAAAAAAACTACTAAAAACTAAAATACAAACAAAAACAAGAAAAATGACTCAGGTAGCTAATGAAATTGACAATCAATTACTAGGGAACTAATTACTTGGCTCCCCGGCAACGGCGTCATTAATGAGGATGACTATCATGGTCTGATCCATCAAAATAAAGTTTATTACACCCAATATAATATAGTATAAGGCACAACCCTATCATTCTTCTCGAGGAGCCTTTTATATGGAAACCTAGTAGATTGGATGTCAAAATCAATGCAAAACTTGAGTAGGGATAAAATGGTTTTTGGGTTTTAGTGATTGATGCAATAAAAGTAGGGTGCAGAAAAGTAAATATTTTTGGATTTTTGTGTACAATGAAAACGAGTTGGTTTAGTTGAGAAGTATGCTATGAAAGACTCTTGATGATGAAAACGTATCTATCCTTGCTCTCACGTTTAAAATTGGAGTTTAGAAATAGCTAAGTCAAAGAAAACCTGAATCGATCATTTGAGTCCAGAACCCTAATTTACCTTAAACCCCTTTGATCAAAGTTAGTTTAAGAACTATTAGTGAACTGTCATAAACCACTTAACGTGTAAATTGAATTTAGATGATGAAAACACCCTTGAATGGTCGTCAAACGAAAACCTTAGATTTCAAGCAATGAATTAATTTGGAACGATGCTGATAATAACCCACTCTCTGAAAATTGAAACTGAAATATTCGACTAAAAGAAAATGTTCAAATCATCCGAATTCAATTATAAAGTCTAATATGAGAATGATCAATCAATATTCAAAACTTGCTCATAAGATGAAACCCTAGATCTAGCAATAATCTTAAGATGAGAAGATACAAATTAAAATAGAAGAAACTCTCCGTTTGAGTCCATGAGCTCAAGATATATTTTTCATCACCAAGAGGCTAAATGTTTAGCCTCTCATGACTCCTGTTGTACTACAATCACCATTCAATTGGGATGCCATGGAGAAACAATGAGAAGGTAGAAGGTTGATGGTGTAAAGAGATGAAGAAATCTATGGAGAGGTGGAGAATGATGGAAGAGGTTAAGAGGGTGATCGGAAAGCGCGAGAGTATTGTTTCTTAGCCTAATCAGGTCAAAAAAACCAACCTCCCTCTGTGATGGCAGACTTTTTACCCTTTTATTTCTACATAACCTAATTCAAAATGAGCAGTTTTAGCGATTTCGTATTTTAGTCGCTACCAGATCCATATTTTGGTCATGACCTGTAAACAAAGAGAGACTTCCAGAAGAATCAAGGTCGCGACTGGTGAACTCTTTGGTCGCGACTAAAATAAGCAGGAGCGTGGTTTCACTTTTATTGACTTGTAATTTCTTTCCTGGTCCTTGCTCTCTTCCAAAATACCTGCAATCCAACATAAAAGCTCATTGTAAAAGTCCAAATCAGTAAATAACAAAATCTATACAGTTTAGAAGAGTTAATTTACCATTTTACCCTTTTATTAACATATTGCCACGTACACTCATGTATTACCACAAAAGTACAATTTAAGGCATAAAATGATAGTAAAGTTGTTATAAAGCTCTTAAAAATATCAAAGAAACCATATACAAAATGTGTCTTATCATATACATTAAGAGGTAGCAATAATACCTAATTATAATTTAATGTTTGTTTGATTGTATGCTTACTTGTTAGTTATGATATTTGGTTGAGCTTAAGATTATGCCATCATGATGGTGATGAAGTATGAATAATTGCAACTCCTTACAACTAATGTCATGACAATATGCATGTTAGAGTTTGCTTATTTACTATT
The DNA here is from genome assembly GCA_037074615.1 of Leucaena leucocephala. Lineage (NCBI taxonomy): Eukaryota > Viridiplantae > Streptophyta > Magnoliopsida > Fabales > Fabaceae > Leucaena > Leucaena leucocephala. The sequence continues at coordinate 13,332,261 of CM073516.1, read as the reverse complement.
ATGAAGTAGCTCCCATCTCATGATAACATGTTAAGTATCTAATTAATCATGCATGATATTATAGTTTGTTTGACTTGCTATTGAGATTTCCATGAAATCTCATTCTTTCCATATGCATAACCATGTTATAGGTGCTGGCACATCTCAAGGAAAAAGGGTAAATATAGATGGTTGAACTTGTATAATAACCTTATCATGATAATTACGATGATAATTACGATGATGTAACCAATTATTTTGGACTTGATATTTGGCATGAAAATAGCTAAGATACAGAGATTTAAATGGACACAAAGAACACCTAAATTGGTTAAGTATTCAATTTATTATGATTTTTCTAATTTAAAGGTAAAATCTAGAATTGAGATAAAGCGAGCGACTGGAGGTAGTAATGTTCAACCACTAATCTCATATAGTAAATGAACGAATTTTTCTATGAACTTTTATGGACTTAAAGAAAAAATCTGGAACTTTAAATCCATAGGCAATACATCTCATTTGTATAAGTAACCAAAGAGAAATGAATTTTTGAATTTAAGGCAAAGAAATTGGAACTTCCAGATTTACCAAATGAACAGTAATTTTCAATGAATATACTTATTTCATTGGGATATTGAAACCTCAGTTTTATATTTTTTCTTAAAATTTAAATGAATGAGCTTCCATTAGAAATTTGAACCACTTCATTTTGATTTTTCTACATTTAATTATAAATTTTCAAAGTTAAGCATGCATTTTGGATTACAAATGAACAGTAACTGTGAATAGTACCTGAGAGGAAATTTCTTGAAGATGCATATTTCTAAAGCAAAGGGATGTGTAATTAGTTCAAGTTACTTCCAATTGAGTAGAATTGAGGTTGAAAATAACGATATGACATTTTGGTATCAAAACAAAAGATTTTGACTTAAGAAATGCTTTAAATAGATTAGTGATAGACTGATACATAATTGAAAACTTCCATAATTGACATTAAGTTATTGCAAGACAAAGATGACTAAACATAAGCCCGGGTCAGAAACTACAGTGAATCAAGGAGACCCTATGCCAAATTTTTTAGTTCAGATAAGTCTGGGTTGAACTCAGAAGAGGTATTTATGATAAAGAATGATCCTGACTATTGGCTTCCTCCAGTAATACATGTTCCAGATTCTAGTGACTTAGAGTTAGATAGATTAGATAGTTCTTCAGTGGGGTCTAATGATATGGATTGTAACATCATTACTTTTATACATCTTAGGGACCATTCAGTAGCATTTGGAACCACTTACAAGACCTTGGAAGTCCATTAGCCAAATCTGGAATTTTACTTTCTCCGGTTACTATTCATATGGTATTCCAGATTACGCAATGAACTTCAAAAAATCATAATTAATTCTAGAAAACTTTAAATGAAGTGATTCAAAAATATATATGAATATAACATCTTTAAATTTAAGGGAAAAATAATTTCCATACCAAATGATTGACCAATTAATACAATTTATTTGTCAAAGTTTACTGTTCATATGGTAAAAAATTCTGAAGACAGATTCTAGTCCCTTAATTTGGAAAATTAGTTTTCTTTGTACAGACATCCAAATAAGGCATTATTGGTGTCCAAACGAAGCTTGTCATGTGAACTAAAATTCTATAAAATTTCATACATTTATTCCATTATTTACTATTTTTCTTTACATCATGACCATCACTACTTACATTGGTCATACAACAACATTACACATTTACATAACATATATACCATCCAATCCCTAGCTTTTCTTCATGCTTCATCATCCTCTTTCATTACTCACAAACCTGTGGGATTGGGTTTTCATGAAAAGGAATGAAATTTCTGGGGAATCTCAATATCAAACATTACTAAACAATGCATACATTAAAGTAGATACTTGTACTTGATTGTGAAAGTGTTAACATTGTGTAATGTGCATGCTTCCATGTAACATATGAAATACAATTGCCAAAGTAATCATAGAAATAGAGCTTCATACATAAGCACATATGCAACATAATTCAACAAAGCCATATCACATTCAAGCAAAACATTCAATGCATACAAGTTTAGGATAAGTTTACTACCTCATATACTTGACTTTCTTTCACTTCATCTTGCTTCTTTCTTCTCACACCTCTTGGACATGTGGCTGCCTCTTTTGGAGTATACCAAACAATTCCTAACATCACATCACCATTTATCCATTACCATGTGACTTCCTTGAGTATTAAACTTACTTTAACTAACATAACTTTCTCTTGATCATTAACCTCACTAACTTTCCTTAATCTTAACTAATGGACTTGGCCTTTGAATCAATTGATGTCTTGAATTTACCCTACACAATTTCATCTTTTAAATTAATTTATGAGCTTAGAATCATGAAATTCCAGCTCCTTCCTAACATGCTGTACAGAGCCGAAATTGCACATAATTCTTTCAAAAATTCTCATTTTGATTCTAATGCTTCCCATAATTGTTTCTCTACTTTATCCCACACATTTTTTTCATTTTAAAACCATTGCAAGCATAAAAATCATGAAATTCCAATCACTGTTCATGTGAGTGAACAGTAATAGAGAAGAATTTCAAAAACTACAATCTTGGAATTTCAATGCTTCTAACGTTTAAAACCTTTCCAATCCTATACAAAATCATCATATAAATTCAATGGAAGCATTAAATCATTGAAATTTCATTTCCTTCCCTCATGAAAAGTACAGACCGAACAGGTTCACCCTTGGCAAAGCCAAGAATATCAACCTGATTCAACAACCAATCAATTAACTAGCTTGTTTAAGCTTCAATCATATGTCTCTAAGTTTAATTTCTTCTTTTCCCTTTCATCTAAGGTTTTTGGGCAGCACAACACCTTAGAGAAAACTCAACTTTTCTCCCATGAAAACCCTAAGTTCAAGCTCCCAAATCAAAGGAAAATAAGCTAGGATAGATTGCTTACCTTTAATCTCTAGCTTGCTTGAACTTTGGTACCTTGAATCTTCTTTATCTTGGCTTGAGTTTTCATTTTGCAAGATTTTCCCAAAGATATCACAAGATCACGGTTTTGGGCAGAATTTGAGGGGTTATTTATAGAAAAAATCATGGAAAATCAATGGCAAGATTACTTTGTGCACTATTTGATCTACATGCTCACATTTAATCTTGAATTTAACTTTTTCAAAAAATAATAATGATGACATAATAAAGGACAGCTAAAGGGAAACCTAATGGGGGTATGTGGTGAAATTCTCATGTAAGGAAGCTTTTGGAAAAATTCCAATCCAATCCGGTACCAATCAGAGCAATTTCACAATAATCAGACTATTTTCTATTCCTAATTTTTATAATATACCAGGATATGTATTTTGTCCTATAAATCAATGTCTAGGTTCTTCATACCATTAACAATGTTAGACTAAGTATTTATCTGCCATCCATCCCTTGGGAAATGACCAAAATACCCTTAGTGTCATTTCTTGCATTATATTAGCCCCAAGGGCATAATTGTCTTTTCACCCCTCTTTGTACTGCCTCAGGGCCTATACTGGCTCTAACTAATCATATGTATATTATATTCCATATTTTTAGCCTATTCCAGATGACCAAAATGTCATCCATCCATTCTTGTACAATCTAGCTATATAGGGGTATTTTTGTAATTTCACACTTTTTCTAGACACTGGCCCTTTCTGCTGATGGACTAGTACCCTGGGTTTTGAGCCCTCCTTGATGTCATCATGGGCTTATATATGAGGTCATCTGATCTCATTTTATCCAGACTTACAAACTGATAAGTTTCATTATCGGATCAAGGGTGTTATCAAACTCCTGTCAAAATTCACTAATATATGAATAACTTTTTATACATAACTTCTTCTGGTGTTTTGTTAAATCCAGGACATCTGACACTGTAGGGCACACTTTTCTATAATTTCCCCACTTATATCTGAAGTCCATGAAATCTAATAAAATTTTAGATAACTTTCTAACTGTCAGATAAATATCTACTGTCTGGATCCCTAATAAAATTTATATATCATGCTAGATTGCCCAGCATATCTTCCTCTATTTACTGATGGAATATGGGATTGAAATACTTTCGGGTAGTTCTATACAATTTTGCCCTTGAACTTTTTACTTAATTACATTTAAGACCCTTAACTTCTGGAAATTACCACTTTTAGCCCAACTTTTGTTTCTACTTTAACTTTTGGCCTTTAAACATTTTTAATTTTCATTTAGGTCCATTTCTTCCTTCAAGACTCATTTAACCTCTATTATTTCTTCTTATCATCATCATAATACTTTCCAAACCTTTTTCCTCTATCAGTATTATATAAATAGGGAAAAATTAGGATATGACATGGATAGTGCATCATATGGTAGTATATGAGAGGAACCTATCCCAGATTCTCCCTTAAATATTGTACCTCCAGAGGTAGTAGAATCTTGTGTGGAAGTTTATGCAATTCAGAGAGATGAAGGAGATATATCATACCCTCAGTCACTACAGTCTGATGAATTCTACTCCTATGTTGTGGGTACTATAGAACATACACCTAGATATTCTGTTAATGTAGATATTCCAGGACCTAGCCAAGTATTAAAACATACAGATATGTCAGGTCCTAGTAAATCAAAGACACAAAATATGGTGATAAACTTGGACACGCAAAGCATAGAGCTAGTACCAAGAAGAAATATTAACGAAGATCGGTTTGAGAAAGCTGTGGAGTTGGCCAAACATTTATATGACTTAGGATGACTTTTGGTCAGGGAGGTAGACCAAGACTATATGATTTACATGGATTTCATAACCAGAGTATGGGAGACTTATGAAGCTTTTGATCCAAACACTATTACCCTTAGAGATTGGACCAATATTATGGATGATATCTTACCCCTCACTGAGACTTTGAGAGCAGGATTGGATTAATATTTTGAGGAAGGACCATATGACAGCATCCCATATTGGATCTTTATGGTAGAAGAGTTCATCAGAACCACTTTTAAGAAAGTGCAGTGCAATGATTGTACTTATGAATGATAATGTTATCTGTACTTATGAATTATGATATTGTCTATGTACTTAGGTTATGTATAAAATATCTATGGGATGTTACTAAATTTGTTGTATATAATGTTTTGGATGAAATATAAATTATGTTATTTACTATATTCCTCTCCTATTTAGGTAGAAAATAAAATGGTATGAACAAGAAGGATTGTTTCCTCAAAAGAACCACAAAACCTTGGGGAAATTAATCAGATAATTCTAGAACGTCTAGAGCAGCAGCAAAAGATGATTGAGGAGATACGAGCTGCTCAAGTGTGAAGTGACTAGGAGAGAGATGCTGCTATAGTAGCAGCAGTAGTAGAGGCTGTAGGAAATTTAAGGCATCTAGAGTTTATAGAGGTAGCTGATATAGAACAAGAGATGGTGCAGCAACTGACAGAACTACCTAGGCAGGCTGGACAGGTGGTTGATTATACTAGTATTAAGCAGTGGATGACAAAGTTCTGTAAGCATAGTCCTCCAATATTTAAGGGGACATTTGATGTTCAAAGGGTAGAGGATTAGATCAGTTGGTTAGAGAAGATTTTCAAAGTGCTCAACTGTCCATCTGAAAGTAAAGCCCATATAGCCATTTATCAGTTAGAGAAAGATGCAAACCAATGGTGGAAGAACACTGAACTACTGCTACAAGCTAGGAACATTCCTGTTACATGGAAGTGTTTCTTGAATAGTTCTATGAGAAATATTTTCCTCAGTCAGTACGTGATAAGAGGGAAGCTAAATTCCTTGTACTGAGGCAAGGAGAGAAGGAGACCTTTGATGAATATCTAGCCAAGTTTATTCGTATTTCTCAATATTCCACTTATCTTTAGCAATTGGATGATGAACGCTGGATGACAAAAAGAATAATTAGAGGGATAAATGTTACTTTGAAAGAGAAGATGACTCCTCAGTAATATAGCCAATTCAACAAAGTAGTGGAGGCATGTCGAATAATTAAAAATAGTCTAAATCATCAAACGTTATTTAAAATAGTGAGCAAAGAGAATGTTGTTCTTGAAAGGACCAGTCAAAGTTGAGATGTTGCCAGTGGTAGTAGCTATAAGAAGAGGAAGAGGTAGTGGCAGAATAGAAGTCCTAATACAGGAAACTTGCAAGGCAATGTTGGCAATAGGGACTCAAGGTTTCGTGTATGTGACAAGTATAGAAAGAATCATAGTGATAGGTCGTGCTTGATGGGAGAGAATGTATGTTATACAGTGGAAAACCTGAACATGTTTCTAAGGATTGTCCTCAAGCAGTGAATAATTAAAGGCCACAAACTCAAGGTCGAGTATTTGCACTTATAAGGGAAGATGCTCAAAAATCACCCGAGATGATACAAGGTACACTCTATCTCAATAATCACTCTGTGATTGCTATGTTTGATTCAGGTGCAAGTCATTCCTTTGTTTCCTATGATTGTGCTAAATATCTAGGCCATACAATTAGCAAGTTACATTATGCCATATGTGTGACAACCCTTACAAATGCTAGAGTAGTTATATCTGATGTTTTCCTAAATAGTGTTACTCAGTACAAACATTGTTGCACTACTCTAGACTTAATATGCATGCCTTTCCATGAGATTGATGTCATAATTAGATTGAACTAGTTATCTGCCAATAGTGTGATGTTGGATTGTAAGAACAAGACCCTAGTTGTTTGTCCAAAAGCCACATATATGAATTTAGAAGTAAGACTGAATTTTATAATAAAGGCTCAGGTAGATAAATATTTACGAAAAGGATGTCAAGGGTATATGATCTTCTTTTATGTTCAAATTGTTGGAAATCGTGCCCTAGGGGCCAATCATTGTCTTATGAATATTATTGATTTATGAATTTATTAATTGTGTTATCATATTATTTGCATGTTTATTGTGATGACCATCCTTGGATAATTCATGATCTTATCCTAAATGTCCCTGGTCGGTCATCCCTGCAGGAGCACAGATGAAATAAGACCAGTATGACTTTGAAGATGTATAGAGATATAAATCAAAGTCATAGGCACATGTAAGAGTACAAGGTGTTGGACCGACCCGCTGTGAGAGAACTGCATGGGTAACGTCATAAGCTTCTCTCATATACAAATCATGTCAATATGCCCTTTGACCTGAGATCATCATGGATTCCTACATGACAAACGCTCAGCTTTGACCTAGTCAAAAGTCACTCTTGACCGAGTGATCATAAAGAATATGTTTGGGCTTAGTGGTTTTTCATGCGGAGAAATGTGAATGGTCAAGATGGAATTTGTCCCTCACATTCGTAGAGAGATATTACTGGGCCCCTCGATGAGTGAGTCTGAGAAATATATGGCCATACTGTAATAGAAATATAGTTCCATTTCTATAGTCAGACTACTCAGGGATCGAGAAAGTAACGGTTAGGAATAGGAGGATGATATTATCCATGCCTCAACCATGACTAAAATATCATGTGATAGAAGGGACATAATATGGTTGTATAAAAGGTTACATCGTTTAACGATCCTCATATGATTTGGGTAGCCGTTATGTCTTGCTAGAGACCGCTTGGGACTTGTGGGCTAGTATAACAAATGGCCCACTGCCAACTTCATATGGGCCTACAGGGTCGCACACAAAATAGCCCAACACGAGCTATGATGTCCAGATTCATTGAATCTAAGACATGTCCAGATTCAATGAATGATCCAGGATAGATGTATATATATTTATTTATATTTATATTCGTATATATATAAATTCGTATATATACATTATATATAAGAGATATATTAGATTTAATTTATAAGGATAAATTAAATCTCTATCACGTTTGAATTTAAAATTCAAATTGATAGGATATCTCATATAAGAGATATTTATAAGATTTAATTTATAAGGATAAATTAAATCTCTATCACGATTGAATTTGAAATTCAAATTGATAGGATATCTCATATAAGAGATATTTATAAGATTTAATTCATAAGGACAAATTAAATCTCTATCACATTTGAATTTGAAATTTCAAATTGATATGATATCTCAAATTTGATTTATGAGAATAAATCAAATACAGTTCAGTCTTAGCTTTATTTTAAGTTAAATAAATAGGTGAATTAAATATGTGGGACGGATTTAATATTATTTATTTAATTAGTTTCTTATCAAATTATACAATATATGATATTGTATTGATTTCAAAATTAATATAAGATTAACTCCTAAAATCCAATTCGGTAGAAGAAAATGCAGAGCATCCTATATATCTGATATTATGAGCTATGTTTTACATAGAGATATACATAGAACACAGAAAGGCTGAAAGGGACTGAGCAAAGGGTTTGTAGATAAGAAACTGTCGAAATAGAGACGGAGAGGACGAACTCTTGAGAAAGCCCTGGAGGGACAAGAGACGTCAACACGTCGTTCTTGGTTGGAACGCTGTTCGTGTGGATACCAGTAGAGGAAGCCGACCTGAGTCGTCGACTTCTTACGATCGGAAAGGGAGCACGAGCCACGGAAAGAAGCTGTGAACGTTGTGACCAAAAGCTGTGGAAGTCGCTGAGGCACACTAAGGGTAATGCTTCTTCCCACTTGACTTGAACACATACGGTATGTCGTGGCAAGGAATGGAAAAATTTTTAAATTAATTTTCGATGCGTGTCTTCCAATTCCTTTCACAAGTAGAAGTAGAAGAAGGGATTGAGACAATTCTAGTAGTTAATGAATTTCCTAAAGTTTTTTTCAAAAGAGTTTCAAGGATTACCCCTGAACAAGAAGTGGAATTTACAATTGACATTGTACCTAGAGCTGAACCAGTATCTAAAGCTCCATATTGTATGGCTCCCAATGAGATGATTGAATTAAAGAAGTAGATTAAGGAGCTTTTAGAGAAGGGTTTCATCTGACCCAGTGTTTCTCCCTGGGGTGCTTTAGTGTTATTCGTCAAGAAGAGAGATGGTAGTCTAAGGTTATGTATTGATTATAGGGAGTTGAATAATATCACTGTTAAAAATAAGAACCCTTTCCCTAGATTGATTATTTGTTAGACTAGTTAGCTAGGGCAAGTTTATTCTCCAAGATTGATCAGAGATCAGGCTACCACCAACTCAGGATCAAAGTAGATGATATTTCAAATATTGGTTTCAGGACTCGTTATGATCATTTTGAATTTCTAGTAATGCCCTTTGGTCTAACAAATGCACCTACAAATTTTATGGATTACATGAATCGAATCTTCAGGCCTTACCTAGATCACTTTGTTGTGGTCTTCATTGATGATATTCTGGTGTACTCTAAATCTGCAGAAGAGCATGAGAAGCATTTGAGAATTATTCTTAATACTTTTAAAGAAAAATAACTCTATGCTAAGCTTAGTAAATATGAGTTTTGGCTTTAAGAAGTCAAATTTCTCGGTCATGTCATATCCCATGAAGGGGTAGCTTTAGATCCTAGCAAAGTTGAAGCAGTATTGAGCTGGAAATAGCCAAGGACAATGACAAAGATTAGAAGTTTTGTAGGCTTAGTAGGGTATTATAGAAGATTTATTAAGGACTTTTCTCGAATTGCTTTACTATTAACCAAGTTGACCAGAAAGAACTAGCAGTTTAAGTGGGATGAGAAGTATGAGGCTAATTTTCAAGAATTGAAATAGAGATTAACCACGACTCCCGTGCTGATTATTGCAGACCCAACTCAGACCTATGTAGTCTATACTGATACTAGTACGCAGGGGTTGGGATGTGTATTAATGCAGCAGGGTCGAGTAGTAACCTACACTTCTCGGTAGTTAAAGGCACATAAAGAGAATTATCCCACTCATGATCTAGAGCTTGCAGCGGTAGTTTATGCTCTTAAGATCTGGAGACATTATTTGTATGGAGCTACCATAGAATTATACTATGACCACAAAATCCTGAAGTATCTGCAAGATAAAAAAGAATTGAATATGAGACAACGAAGAGGGATGGAATTTTTGAAGGATTATGATTTTTAGATTAAGTACCATCTAAGAAAAGCAAATGTTGTAGTTGATGCCCTAAGCAGAAAAGTAGTGCAGGTGGCAAGTCTAATGATCAAAGAGTTGGAATTAATAGAAGATGTTAGATATTGGAGTCCTTTATACCAGATACAGATAGTAGAAAATCCTTAAGGAGGAATGCAGGTTAGAGATTTCATTAAAGATGAGATAAAAGAAGCTCAAAAGTATGATAAGCTCGTAGTGATTTTTAAGGACAAGCTGGAGAGAGGGGAAACTAAAAATTTTGATATTTCCCAGGATCGATTACTACGGTTTAAGGGAAGACCATATATTAAAAATGCAATGGGATTAAAAAAGAGGATTTTAGATAAAGTACATAAAAGTCAGTATACAATACATCCAGGTATAACCACGATGTATCATGATGTTAAATGTCATATCCTAATTTTTTCCTATCTGTATAATACTGATAGAGAAAAGAGGTTTGAAAAGCATTATGACGATTATAAGAAGAAATAATAGAGGTTAAATGAGTCTTGAAGAAAGAGAATGACCTAAACGCAAAGTAGAAAAGGTTAAAGGCCAAAAGTTAAAGTAGACACAAGATTTGGGCCAAAAGTGGTAATTTCTAAAAGTTAAGGGACTTAAATGTAATTAAGTAAAAAGTGTAAGGGAAAAATTGTAATTATAGAAAGATCAGCCCGGAAAGGGTTAGAACTACCCATAAGTATTTTAGTCCCATATTCCATCAGTAAATAGAGGAAGATATGCTGGTTAATCTGACATGATACAGAAATTTTATTAGTGCTCCAGACATCAGATATTTATTTGATAGTCTAAAAGTTATCTGAAATTTTATCATATTTTATATACTTTAGATATAAGTGAGAGAATTATAGGAAAGTGTGCCCTATAGTATCAGATGTCATGGATATGACAGAACCCCTGAAGGAGTTCTGTATAAAAAGTTATTCCCATATAGTGAATTTTGACAGGAGTTTAAGAATACCCATGATCCAATTATGGGATTTAGCAGTATGTAAGCCTGGATAGACTAAGATCATATGACCTCATATATAGGCCCATGATGATGCCAATGAGGGCCTAAAACCTAGGATTCTAGTCGATCAGTAGAAAGGGCCAGTGTCCAGGAAAGGTGCGAAATTACAAAAATACCCCTATGTAGCCAAAGTGTACTAGTGATGGATGGAGGGCATTTTGGTCATCTGGGACAAGCTAAAAATGTGTCACATGGTATAATGATGATTAGTTAGAGCCAATATACACCCTGAGGCAGTATAAAGAGGTGTGAAATGACAATTATGCCGTTAGGGTTAATATAGTGCATGACAGTGAACCAATTTCAGTCATTTCCCAAGGGATCTGTAATTAAGTTGTGGCCCAATATAAGAATGTTAATGGTAGGAAGGATCCAGATATTGGATTTAAGGTTAGACAGTATATTATGGAATCTCAGAAAAATTAGATTTATAAAATAGTCTATTTTTTGGGGAATCAAACTGAGCCGGTATCGGATTGGACTGGAATTTCTCCAAAAGCTTCCTCCCCATGAAAATTGTGCCATATACCCCTATGAGGTTTCCCATGAGTTATCCCTTGTGATTGTAAGGAATTGGAAGACACGCAGTAGAAATTAACTTAAAAATGTTTCCATTCCTTGCCAGGATCTACCGTATGTGTTTAAGTCAAGTAGGAAGAAGCATTACTCTCAGTGTTCCTCAGCGACTTCCACAGCTTCTGGTCACGACGTTCACAGCTTCTCTCCACGGCTCGTGCTCCCTTTCTGATTGCAAGAAGTCAATGACTCAGGTCGACTTCCTCTACCAGTATCCACATGAACAGTATTCCAACAACGAATGACGTGCTAGCATCTCCTGTCCCTCCAGGGCTTTCTCAAGAATTCGTCCTCTCTATCTCTATTTCGGCAGTTTCTTATCTGCAAATCTTTTGCAAATTCCCCTTCAGTCTTTTTGTGTTATATATATTTCAAAACATAGCTCCTTAAATCATATATATAGGATGCTATGTGTTTTTCTCTACCAAATTGGATTTTTAGAGTTAATCTTATATTAATTCTGAAATTAATACAATATCATATATTGTATAATTTGATAAGAAACTAATTAAATAAATAATATTTATATTAAATCTGTCCCACAGATTTAATTCACCTATTTATTTAACTTAAAATAAAGATAAGACTGAACTATATTTGATTTATTCTCATAAATTAAATTTGAGATATCATATCAATTTGAATTTCAAATTCAAATGTGATAGAGATTTAATTTATCCTTATAAATTAAATCTTATAAATATCTCTTATATGAGATATTCTATCAATTTGAATTTCAAATTCAAACGTGATAGAGATATAAATTAAATTTCATAAATATCTCTTATATAAGATATCCTATCAATTTGAATTTCAAATTCAAATGTGATAGAGATTTAATTTATCCTTATAAATTAAATCTCATATATCTCTTATATATAATGTATATATACGAATTTATATATATATGAATAAATATAAATAAATATATACATCCACCCTGGATCATTCATTGAATTTGAACATTTCTTAGATTCAATGAATCTGGACATCATAGCTCGTGTTGGACTATTTTGTGTGTGACCCTGTAGGCCCATATGAAGTTGGCAGTGGGTTATTTGCTATACTGGCCCACAAGCCACAAGCGGTCTCTAGCAAGACATAACGACTACCGAAATCATATGAGGATCGCTAAACAATGTAACCTTTTATACAACCATATCATGTCCCTTCTATCACGCGATATTTTGGTCATGGATGAGGCATGGATAATGTCATCTTCCTATTCCTGACCGTTAATTTCTCGATCACTGAGTAGTCTGACTATAGAAATGGAACTACCTTTCCATTACAGTATGGCCATACATTTCTCAGACTCACTCATCGAGGGGCCTAGTAATATCTCTCTACGAATGTGAGGGACAAATTCCATCTTGACCATTCACATTCCTCCGCATGAAAAACCACTAAGCCCAAACATAGTCTTGACCATTCAAAGTTGAGCGTTTGTCATGTAGGAATCTATGATGATCTCAGGTCAAAGGGCATAGTGACATGGTTTGTATATGAGAGAAGCTTATGACGTAACCCATGCAGCTCTCTCATAGCGGGTTGGTCCAACACCATGTACTCTTACATATGCCTATAACTTTGATTTATATCTCTATACATCTTCAAAGTCATACTGGTCTTATTTCATCTCTGCTCCTATATAGATGACCGACCAGAGACATTTAGGATAAGATCATGAATTATCCAAGGATGGTCATCACAGTAAACATGCAAATAATATGATAACACAATTAATAAATTCATAAATCAATAATGTTCATAAGACAATGATTGGCCCTTAGGGTACAATTTCCAACAGTGATGTCATGGATGATGTCATGAATCTCCTTTTTTGAAAAAGTTAAATCCAAGATTAAATGTGAGCCTTTAGATCAAATAGTGCTCAAAGTAATCTTGGCCATTGATTTTTCATGAAATTTTCTATAATACCCCCTCAAATCTGGTTCAAAACCGTGGCCTCATGAACCTTGGGGAAACTCTTGTAAAATGGAAACTCAAGCCAAGACAAAGAAGATTCAAGGTACCAAAGTTCAAGCAAGCTAGAGACTAAAGGTAATCAATCTCTCCTAGCTTATTTTCCTTTGATTTGGGAGCTTGAACCTCATGGGGAAAAAATTGAATTTTCTCTAAGGGGTTGTGCTGCCCAAAAAACTTAGATGAAATGGGAAAGAAGAAATTAAAGTTAGAAGTATATAATTGAAGCTTAAACAAGCTAGTTAAGTGATTGGTTGTTGAATCAAGTTGATATTCTTAACTTTGCCATGGATGAACCTATTTGGTCTGCACTGTTCATGATGGAAGAAAATCGAATTTCAATGATTTAATGCTTCCATTGAATTTATATGATGATTTTGTGTAGGATTGAAAAGGCTTTGAACCTTGAAAACATTAAAATCTCAAGATTGTAGTTTTTGAAATTCTTCTATATTACTATTTACTCACATGAACAGTGATTTGAATTTCATGATTTTGATGCTTCCAACAGTTTTAAAATGAAAAATTGTGTGGCATAAAGTGGTGAAACAAGTATGGAAAGCATTAAAATCAAAATGAGAATTTTTGAAGGAATTGTGTACATGTTTCGGTTCTGTACAGCAAGCCACGAAGGAGCTGGAATTTCATGATTCTAAACTCATAAATGGATTCAAAAGATGAAATTGTGTAGCATAAAGTCAAGATATCAATTGGTTCAAGAGCTAAGTGGATTAGTGAAGATTAGAGAAAGTTATGATAATAAAGAGTGTAATAAGGTTAGTCTTGAACATGGTTGGAGTTCATGAGTCCTAATGAATTATGTGATGAATATGAATGTGTTTAGGACCTTGAACATGTATATGATATTTGAATTATGTTGTGACATGATAAATGAGGTTGAATGTATTGTGAATAACATGTTTGCATGGCCATGCACTTTATGTAAAAGTATATAGCATGATGGCATATCACTAATCAAAGAAAGTTTAATAAAATTACATATCATGCATTAGCATCCATCTTGCATATTTAATTGGTAATATTTTCTACTGATATTCCCTAGAATCTCACTCTCCCATAACCAACAAATTTAGGTCAAGCATGATGGAAAAGGTATACATGGACAAGAGCTAAAGAATAGAAGAAATGAATGTAAGTAATTAGGATCTTAGTATATGCTATGAATTATCTATGTATGTAAATGCCATGTAAGGTATCAATTTATGTGAGGAAACTATTTGTAATAATTATGGCATATGCACATGATTTATATGAATATTGAGAAGCTTATTCGATGGCTTATACATGTTGGAACAATTATTGGAAGTGAAAGAAAAGTAAATGAAATTGTAAAAACGTAAGTCCTAAAGTAGTTTTGTTGTGGCTTCAGTTTGACCTAGCAAATGAAGGAATTATTTCACAAACTTTTATGAGCATGTAACACACATCTAGAGCTTTAAGTGCATAGGTATAATGTTTCATTTGGATGTGTATAACAAGAGAAATGAATTTCCAAAGTAAGGGACCAGAATTTTTCTTCAGAATTTTTAACCAAATGAACAGTAAATTTTGATGAATAAACTGTATTAATTGGTTAATCATTTGGTCTGGAAATTATTTTTTCCTTAAAGTTCAAGATGTTAGCTTCACGTAGTTTTTTGAACCACTTTATTTCAATATTTCTAGAATTAGTTATTTTTTGAAGTTCGTTGCATAGTCTAGAATACCATATGAACAGTAACCCGAGAAAGAGAAAAATTCCAGATTTAGCTAATGAACTTGCAAAGACTTGTAAGTGGTTCTAAATACTACTAAGTGGTCCCTAAAATGTATAAAAGTAATGATGTTTCATTTTGGTATTAGAGCAAAGGATTCTGGCTTAAGAAATGCTCTGAATAGATTATTTATTCCCAGACCCTAACTCTAAAGAGTAAGCACTTGTTAAGTTAGGGTATGAAATAGGATAATTAGTATTGCTTAATTAATCAAATATTGTAAAAGTAGATATGATATTTCATAAAGTTAAGTTAGAGGCTTCAGTTAATAAGGGAGACCCTAGGCCAGTAGTGATGTATGGACATGGTGTACATCTATACTTTGATCATCCTTTAGACAATAAAGAGAGTTTAGAGGAGAGTATAGGGAATTAGTCAGGGAAGTCTACAGTAGAATATTTCATAGATATTTACGTAGATTCAAACTTGCAGTCTGGAGGTTATGTAGAGATTTATCTTGAAGCTATGTATATGCCAGATGATTTTTAGTCTAATGACTCTATATAGTATGAGTTTGTTGGAGTGCCCTCTAACCCTGATATAAGCTTTATCCATATGATGAGAGGACAAATTACGACTGAGGAAGCTGAGTACTAGTACTGAATTATGGATAGACCAGATATTATTCCTCCTCCACTAGAGGTTGAGGACAAAGTTATTATAAGTAATAGATCACAGTTCCTTAATACAGACATTCAGTCAAAGTTTATGACAGTTCCTGTTCATTCCCAAAGTCCAGGAATATGTGACTTTATAGAGAAAGATCAGTGGGATGTTCCTGGTCCTAGTCAACCCCAGCCTTCTTTGTTAAAGACAGATAGTGTTGACCATATTAGTCTGAAGAAAGTTGTGGAGAGTGAATTACTCAGTCTAGGTCAAGGGATGGACAAAAGTAGAGATTAAGAACAATCAGTTTATCTGCAGTTCCTCAATACAATAGTAGGGATGATGAATAGACATACAGTAGAGGGTATTAACCTAATATACTCTAGAGGACTGGCATGAGATGATAGTAAGTTATGTATTACCATATATCCCTATATGGTATATAGAGTTAAGTGAGTATTTGGCAAATGATCTGCCAACCGATATACAAGGGTTGGTACTTCTGTATGCAAAAGTATGTGCAATCCATGATTTCTAGGAAAGAATATAAAAGAGATAAGGGGTAATATATGTACAAATGTTATGGTGACATAAAAGGTGATGGCTAGAAGTACCAGACAAGTTAAGTCGCGATGAGTTAAGCCACAAGTCGTGACAAATATTTACAGAAACTCTTGGTCGTGACAAGTAAAGACCGTTGATAGCGACAGGAATTTCCCAAGCTATTATGCCATGACAGAAGATGATCTATAGTCGCAAAAGAATAATACATAGATGTTAAGTTGTGACAAGTAAGTTAAGATGGCCATGACTAAAGGTTACAGAGAATATGAGACGCGGCTAGCAAGTATTCAAGTGGCGACTAAAATGCATAGAGAACTGATGATAGGAATGAAGATGCTGACCTCACTGAAGGTTATCAGTTAGAGGTTTAGCATAGAGTATAGGCAAGCTATACAGTATGATGTACTGAGATACAGAAAATTAGTTTAAGAAGAAGTTCAGAAGTAGATCCTCCGTATGATCATTAGGAGTTGATCTACATTACGAAACACTTTGTGCAGCTAGTCTCTATTGACCAGAATAATAAGAAGTTAGAATGATACTTCCCTAATAATGATCTAATACATAGCCTCAGGTTAAAGACGTGATGGCTAATAGATAGAATGTCATATCCCCAATTTTTTGACCTGATGTACCTGTACATTTTATCTGCAATGGATATAAGATTATTGGAATAAACTATATCAGATTGCGAAAAGAAAGGGAAGGATTAATAACTAAAGAAAAAATAGGGACCAAAATGCAAATTGAAAAGTTTGAAGACAAAAAGTTGAAGTAGAAATAAAAGGAGGGACTTAAATGCAATTAATGAAAAGTTTAGGGACTAAAGTGCAATTATTCAAAAGTTAAGGGACCTAAATGTAAATATGGAAAAGTTGAGCCAAAACATGCCAAAAATGTCCAGAATCAAATCAGACCCAAATTTTACTAGTAGATAGAAAAAAAATATTCAGGTCAGTTTATCGCAACACATAATTTTGATTTGAGGTACCGATTAATTGATATAAATTTCTGAAGTCGGAAGGAATTATTATAGTATTTTTCAGATCTCAGAATCAGATGAGACCTTATAGAAAATTCATATATTTAATATATGAATTTATAAAATTGAGAGAGTCAGAAAAGGAATCTTGTAGAAACCATATGGGATTTTACAGTGAAATAAAATACCCGATAAATAGGATTAGGAGAGTTGTATTGTAAATTTGGCCATAAAGGCAATACAGGCAATAAGCCCATAATAAGGCCCAAATGGAGCCATCATGAGCCCATTAAGGTGACTGTATAGTTATGTGGGCCAGAGACCAGAGCAATCCAGGAAAAGTGTAAAATTACAAAAATATCCCTAGATGCCCATACTATACCAGTAGTGGATAGAGGTCATTTTGGTCACTCTAGACAGGCTAAAAATGTGTCATATAGTATAAAGAGGATTATTTAGAGCCCATATACACCCTGAGGTATAACATCCTCCTTTTCTTACATTTTAGGGACCAATCAGTAGCATTTGAAACCACTTCTAGGGCGATTGAAGTCAAATCATACAATCTGGAATTTTACTCCCAGCGAGTACTGTTCACTGTATAACTTCCAGCGGAGTGACCTGACTTCGAAAAATCATAACTAATTCTAGAAAAATCGACATGGAGTGGTTCAAATTGATACTTGAATCTAACTTATTGTTATTTCAAAGAAAAATGACTCGTTGACTACTCCTTGACCAGGTCAACGTTGGTTAACATTCCGAAATCACTGTTCCTCTAGCATCCTGTCCCTGATTCCAGCATTCTGGTCCCAACTTTGATAAATCATATCTTTATGTGTAAACATCCAAATGAGATGTTCTATATATCAAATCGAATCTTGGTATGTCTACTATTTACTGGAAAAATATCATACATTTATTCAATCATTTACTATTTATAATTACAACTCGAATGTCACTGCCTCACCACAAGTTACTGTTCACAGTGACAATTTCCAGTAATTATACATATATGAATCACATATCAATCATACTAAGCAATTAACATCTCTTCATGCATCTTTATCTCCTCCATCTTGAGAAGACCTGCTGTAATTGGATTGATATGGAAGGGGTGAGATTTCTGGGGAAATCTCAGTAGCAAACAGTACTAAACAATGCATACATTAATGTGAATACTTGTGCTTGCTTGTGAAAGTGTTAGCATTGCATAATGTGCATGCTTCCATGTTACATATGAAATACAATTGGCCAAAGTAATCATAGGAACAGAGCTTCTTACATAAGCGCATGTTCAACATAATTCAACAAAGCCATAGCACATCAAGCATAACATTCAATGTATACAAGTTTAGGATAAGTTTACTTCCTGGCATATAGCCTTCCTCTAGCTTTTAGCCATTTCTCTAAGATTCCTTCTTTTCATAGGTCAGAGCCTATACATAGCATGATAATATCTTCATTATTATTCTATCAGCATAGCTCTATTTTACTCATGATTAATTAGGGGTGATATCCTTAATCTGACATTCCCCTGTCTTTCTTTCTACCTTTAGCTACCTTTATTAATAGAGATATTTCTCTATTCTAACTACTAAGAGAAATTCTCTACTTTATTAGAGCAGGGACTAGATAACTTTCTTACCTCATTCCTAAGCTTTGCCCAGTCCCTCGGCTCCTCAGACTGCTCCTGGCTCCACCAGAACTCCTTCCTTTCTTTCCTTCTCTCTTTCTCTCTTCTTTCTCTTCCTTTTCCTTTCTAGGCCGTGGTGTGCCTTGAAATGGGAGGGAAGTGGCCTATTTATAGGTGAGAGGAGGTGGAATGAATGGTCCAGATTGATTCACGATGAATGGCTCAGATTGCTTGCTTCCTCATGAAGCTTTGCCTACATCATCACGATGACATCACCCTCCCTGATGACTCACCATTCATGACATCATCTAGGACACCTCAAGGGACACCTCAGGGGTATATGTGGCGTAATGGTGGGGCCCTTGGGATACCTCACCAGCTGACTCAGCCTTTCCAGAGAGTTCCAGAGTCTTTTCCCTGAATGGACGGCCGAGATCGTGCCACGTGTCCTCTTGCTTTTTCTCCTTTTTCTATAATCATGCCATGTGACCTTTGCTTTTTCTCTTTTACTGTAATCATGCCATGTGGCATCTTGTGGGCCCCATCTATGTCATCTCATGATTCCAGATCACTTTACCCAGTTCTATCTTGGACCGGGTCACTTTACTTTATTGAAAAAGCACTAAAACATTATTTTAATGCCTCTTGGGCCCACTTTACTCTTGGGCTAGGTTTATGGGCCTTTAAATATCATCTTGGGTTTCTAACCAAGCCCAAACACTCTGGTGGCTCAATTCCCAAGAAACATCCTTAGTAAATTACCAAAATGCCCTTACTACCTCTTTAGTCCTTCTAGGGGCACTATTGTCTTTTCATACCTTACCAGAGTATCTCTTGACCCTGTTCAACTATCCAGATACCCTTTCTTAATTGTATAACCTTAGTTAAAGGATCATAATGCCCTGTGTCTGACTCTGACTTAATGACACAACACAGTAGCCTACCTTCTGTGGCATTTTCGTAATTCTTCATTTTTCTCGGTCTTTATTAGCCCTAGCCCACATACTTATCTGAAAATATCATTGGGCCTATAAGGTGCCATTCTGGACCCTCTGTATGATCCACTATCTTTATGGGCTCAATTCCCGAGAAATTCCCCCGAAACCTATTTATTAGGTCTTTTAATCCACTGTAAATTCTGTAGTAAATTATACATAACTCCTTTTTAAGCTCTGTTAGTTTTAGAAATTCTTATATTAATTATAGGAATTTACTGCCATATTTCATCTGATTCTGAGGTCCAGAGAATGCTGTATTAATTTTCCTTCTCTTCAGAAATTAATATAAATCTTTTGGGACCTCATATTAAAACTCTGTGTTGCATCAAACTGATCAGCATCATTTTCACTATTTATTGAGACCTCTACTCAATAGGGTGTAGTAGCATCCCTTTTTTAGGCTATATTCTAGGCTTCTAGGCCTAAAAATTGGGATATGACATGAGGTAGTATAAAGAGGTGTGAAATGATGATTTTGCTCTTAGGGTTAGTACAGTGCAGGAAAGGACACCACAGGTATTTTGGTTATTTTCCAAGGGATGGATCGTAGATAAATATTCAATATATCATTTTCAATGGTATGAGAAGCCTAGATATTGATTTCCAGGACATAATATATATCCTGGTATATTATAAAAAAATTCAGAACAGAAAACCTTCCGGTTGTTGTGAAACTACTCCGATCGGTACCGGATTGGACTGAATTTTTCCAGAACCTTCTTTACATGGGCAGCACACCACCTAACCCTCTTAGGTATCTCGTGAGCTGTCGTACATGATGTCATAATTATTCTTTTTAGAAAAAGTTAAATCCAAGATTAAATGTGAGCCTTTAGATCAAATAGTAACCAAATCAATCTTGGCAATCCATTTCAACCCACATTTCTCTATAAATACCCCCTATTCAGATCACTTCGGCATGCATGGTGAAACATAGGGAAACTCTTGCAATATTTCCATTCAACCAAGAAAGAAGAAACCAAAGTGAAGTAATAAGCAAGGTAATCATCTCCCTTGATCTTGAGCTTTGTTCTAGCAAGTTAGCTCACGGTTTTAAGGGGTTTTCATGCTATATTTCCCTTTGGTACTGTAGCAATTGGTATGTTTTGATTTTGGAAATTCTAATTTCATATTTGGATTCTACATGAAAAATTATGTGAAAATGAACCATGAGAATATATTTTGGAAAGGTGAAAGTAAGAAACATAAATTAGAGAAAGAAAGGGAGCAAGTGAAAACCTAGTCTTGGATTTAGTTTCAAGTTGAGTTGTAACTTGATATTATGTTGTAATGGCTAGATTTTGAAATTTGTGAAGGAAGGAAAGCACTTCAAGAAGGTCTTGACCAAGATAGCTAAGAGGTAGCAAGGATACCTAACTATAACTCATTATTGTTTAATTGTTTTGCTTGCTTGTTGATTATGATGTTTGGTTGAGCTTGAGCTTATGTCATCATGTTATGATGAAGTATGAATGATTGCAACTCCTTGCAAGTTATGTCATGACAATATGCATGTTAGAGTTTGCTTATGTGCCATTATGAAGTAGCTCTCATCACATGATAACATGTTAAGCATACAATTATTCATGCATGATATTATAGTTTGTGTAACTTGCTATTGGGATTTCCATGAAATCTCATTCCTTCCACATGCACAACTATGTTTTAGGTGCTGGATCCTCTCAAGGGAAGATAGTAAATGTTGATGATTAAGTTTGTATAATAAGTTATATGACTCACATGACAGTATGGGATGATATGCTAGCATGCATGGTGTATGTTTCTGTAACTCTGTTGTGAGACTGTGGTCATTTGATGATGATTTTGATGTGTAACTCAACGAGTTTTAGTCTGAAATTTGGTGTGAGGGTATCTAAGATACATAGCTTTAAATGGACACCAAGAAAGCCTTAATTGGATAAGTAACCGAATTGTTATGATTTTCCAAAGTTGGAACTAAAATCTGAAATTGAGATAAAGTAAACGATTAGAGTTAGTGATGTTCACGGGATGATTTTATATATCAAATGAATGAATATTTCTATGAATTTTGGGGATATTAAAGAGTACATCTATAGATTTAATTTCATAGGTAACATGGCTTATTTGGATAAGTAACCAAAGAGAAATGAATTTTTAAAATTAAGGCAAAGAAACTGGAACTTCCAGATTTTACCAAATAAACAGTGATGTTTAACCAATAAACTGATTTCGTGTGGACAAGAAAACCTCAGTTTAATATTTTCCCCTCAAATATTTATGAAATAGCTTTCATTAGAAATTTGAACCACATTATTTCAATTTTTTTACAATTAATTATGAATTTTCAAAGTAGGGTACATGTTCTGGAATTACCAAATGAACAGTAATAGTGAACAGTACCCGAGAGCAAATCTTTTGGAAATGGATGTTCTCAAAGCAAATGATCATATAATTGGTTCCAATCACTTCTAATGGAGTATAATTGAGGTTAAAAGTGAGGATGTGACATTTTTGGTTTCAGAGCAAAGGATTCTGGCTTAGGAAATGCTCTAAGTAGATTATTTTTAGACTATTATATAAGTAACTATTTGCATCATTGACCCTAAGTTAATTATTGCAGGATACCAATGATTGAGAGTAGAACATCAGAGACTAGAGTGAACCAGGGGAACCTAGACCAGCAGCCTATAGTTCTGATAGATCAGGGTGGAACTCATAAAAGATATATGCTTTCATACATGATCTGGAGTTTGATCTTCCCCCAGTGATCAACATCTAGGATGCTAGTAGTAAGTTAAAATTGGGCAAGTTAGTTAGCCCCTCAGTCAGATTAAATAAAATGGATAATGATGATAGAGAGATGATAGACCCTCAAGAGGAATAATCTGATGTGGGTTACTCTTATGTTGGGGGTGTAACAAACCCTGTGCCTAGGCAGGCAGATGAGGTAGATGTTCCTAGATTGAGTTAGGTGCATAAACCAGTTGATGTACCTGAACCCAGCCATATAGCTAATGTGCCTGAACCTAGTCATGTAGCTGATATACCTGGACCTAGTTAGAGATCAGGCCCTACAGATATTCCAAGTCCAAGTAGAACCATGAGGTTAATGGTACAGATATATCTGGGTAACCATCAGATAATTGAATTAACCCCTGGGTAGGATATGGATGAAGAACATTTTAGGAAAGCTATGGAACTCGTGAAGCAGCTATATGAGATAGGAAGGATGTTGATTAGAGATGTGGATCAAGACTATAGAGTTTACAAAAATTTCATAGCAAGAGTAAGAGAGGCCTATCTAGCATATAATCCAGATACTTTTACCCTAGAAGCTTGGGTTAATATCATGGATGATATTTTGCCTCTTATAGCAACATGGAGAGAGGGGCTAGACCAGTACTTTGAAGAGGAACCCTTTAAGAATATCTATGATTGGATCTATATGATAGAGGAGTTCATTAGGATCCACTATGAGGATACATAATGTAATAGATGTATGTATGAATGTGATATACTCTATGTACTCATGACTAGTAATGACATAGTACATGTATGTGTGTATGTTAAGAAAAGTCTATGTGATGATGTTAAACTTGTTGTATGCTATGTTTTGAATGAAATATAAAGTATGTTAATTATAATATTCCTTTCCTATTTCCTATTACGATAGTAAAACAAAATGGTAAGAACAAGAAGAGCTAGTTCTTCGGGTGAACCCTAAAACGTCGGAGATATTAATCAGTTGATTCTAGAATGGTTGGAACAACAGTAGAAACTAATAGAGGAAGTAAGAGCTGCTCAAGCAAAGAGTGAACAGGAAAGGGATGCTGCCATAGCAGTGGCCATAGCAGAAGCGGTAGAGAACCTATGGCAACTAGAATTTGCTGGTACAACTAATACAAAACCAAAGATGGATCAACAGACAACAAAATAGCCAAGACATATAGGATAGACAATATATCCTGTTGGTGTTCAACAGTGGATGGCTAAGTTCTGTAAGCATAGTCCTCTGACGTTCGAGGGAACATTCGATGTACAGAAAGTGGAGGATTGGATTAGCAGACTGGAGAAGATCTTCAAGGTACTGGGTTATCCGTCTGAGAGTAAAGTACAGATGGCAATCTACCAGTTAGAGAGAGATGCCGACAGATGGTGGAAGAATACAGAGCTAGTATTGCAGGTAAGGCATATTCCTATCACATGGGAAGTGTTCCTTGAACAATTTTATGAGAAGTATTTTTCCCAGTCAGTGCGGGATGAACGAGAAGCAGAATTCCTTGTACTGAGACAAGGAGAAAAAGAATCATTTGATGAATACTTGGCAAAGTTCATCCGTCTTTCCCAGTATTCCACTTACCTGCGACAAGTAGATGATGAGTGGTGGCTGACGGAGAGGATGATTAGGGGATTGAATACTACTTTAAAAGACAAGATGACTCCCCAACAGTACAACCAGTTTAATAAAGCAGTAGAGACTTGCAGGATCATTGAGAATAGTCTGAATTACCGGATGCTTATGAGACAGGTGAGTAGAGAGACTACTGCTCCTGAGAGATCTCACCAAAATAGAAATGCAGCCAGTGGCAGTGGCTACAACAAGAAAAGGAAAAGGCAGTGGCAGTAGAATCGAAAGCCTAACAGAGGGAATTACAGAAGTAACACAAATAATAGAGATCAGAGGTCTAGAGTATGTGACAAATACGGGAAGAACCATAGAGACAGACCATGTTTGTTAGGGCAGAATGTCTATTACACATGTGGAAAGCCTGGACATTTCTCCAGGAATTGTCCTCAAGCGACTAATGATCAAAGGTCACGCACTCAAGGGTGATTGTTTGCAATGACAAGGGAAGAAGCGCAAAGGTCACCAGAGATGATCCAAGGTATCATCTATCTCAATAATCATGTTGTGATTGCTATATTTGATTTGGGTGCAAGTCATTCCTTTGTTTCTTATGAATGTGCTAAATGTTTGTGCCTTACAATTAGCAAGCTACATTATGCCATATGTGTCACAACCCCTAGAAATGCTAAAGAGTTACATCAGATGTCTGCCTAAATAGTGTCATTCGATATGAATATTGTTGCACTACTCTTGACCTAATATGCATGTCATTCCATGAGATTGATGTCATAATTGGATTAAATTGGTTGTCTGCCAATAATGTAATGCTGGATTGTAAGAACAAAACTCTAGTTCTTTGTCCACAAGTTACAAATGTGAATCTAGAAGTGAAACTAAATTTCCTGACGGAGGCTCAGATAGATAGATGTCTACGAAAGGGATGTTAGGGATACATGGTTTTCTTTTCTGTTCAAGCAGAAATGGAAGAAGGAATTGAAGCAATTTTCATGGTCAAAGAATTTCCCGAAGTCTTTCTGAAGGAGATTCAGGGATTGCCTCCAGAACGAGAAGTGGAGTTGGCAATTGACATTGTACCTGGAGCTGGACCAGTATCCAAAGCCCCATATCGTATGGCTCCCAATGAGATGATTGAACTTAAGAAGCAGATAGAGGAGCTATTAGAGAAGGGTTTCATCTGACCTAGTGTTTCTTTGTGGGGTGCTCCAGTGTTATTTGTCAAGAAGAAATATGGCAGTCTTAGATTATGCATTGACTATCGAGAGTTTAATAAGATTACAATTAAGTATAAGTACCATCTTCCCATAATTGATGATTTGCTAGACCAGTTGGTTGGAGCAAACTTATTCTCTAAGATTGATCTGAGATCAGGCTAGCGCCAACTCAGAATCAAAGCAGATGATATTTTAAAGACTGTATTCAGGACTCGCTATGGACATTTCAAATTCTTAGTGATGCCCTTTGTTCTAACGAATGGGCCTGCAATTTTCATGCATTACATGAATAGAATCTTCAGGCCTTATATAGATAAGTTTGTGGTAGTCTTCATTGATGATATCTTAGTGTACTCTAAATCTTCTGTAGAGCATGAAAAGCATTTGAGGATTATTCTTAGTACTCTTAAAGAAATGACTCTATGCTAAGCCTAGTAAATGTGAGTTTTGGCTACGGGAAGTCAAATTTCTCGGTTATGTCATATCCCATGAAGGGGTAGCTGTAGATCCTAGCAAAGTTGAAGTAATGCTCAGCTGGGAACAACCAAGGACAGTGACAGAGATAAGAAGTTTTTTGGGCTTAGCAGAGTATTATAGAAGATTTATTAAGGACTTTTCTCTAATTACTCTACCGTTAACCAAGCTGACCAGAAAGAATCAGCAGTTCAAGTGGGATAAGAAGTGTGAGGCTAGTTTTCATGAACTAAAGCAGAAATTAACCACGACTCCTGTGCTGATTATTCTAGACTCGACTCAGACTTATGTAATCTATACTGATGCTAGCAAACAAGGGTTGGGATGTGTGGCAGATATAGCAGGGACGAGTGGTAGCCTATGCTTCTCGATAGTTAAAGCCACATGAAGAGAATTATCCCACTCATGATCTGGAGCTTGCAGCGGTAGTTTATGCTCTCAAGATATGGAGGCACTATTTGTATGGAGCTACCATATAACTGTACTGTGATCATAAAAGCCTGAAGTACCTACAAGATCAGAAAGAATTGAACATGAGGCAACGGAGATGGATGGAATTTCTAAAGGATTATGATTTCCAGATTAAATACCATCTAGGAAAAGCTAATGTAGTGGCCGATGCCTTGAGTAAAAAGGTGGTGTAGGTTGCTAGTCTCATGATCAAAGAGCTAGAACTGATAGAAGATGTACGAGATTGGAGTCCTCTGTATCAAATGCAAACATTAGAAAGTTCTTATGTAGGAATGCAGATTAAAGCTTTCATTGAGGATGAGAGAAAAGAGGCTCAGGAGCAGGATATGCTCGCTGAGATTTTCAAAGGTAAGCTAGAAAGAGGGGAAACTAAAAACTTTGATGTGTCCCATGATGGATTACTCGATTTAGGGGATGACCATATATTCCCAATACAATGAGATTGAGAGAAAAGATACTAGAGGACGCACATAAAAGCAAGTATACAGTACATCCAGGTATGACCAAGATATATCATGATGTTAAGAGTTTATTTTGGTGGCCTGGATTGAAGAAAGATGTTGTAAATTATGTGTCCAAATGTTTGACATGTCAAAAGGTGAAAATTGAGCATCAAAATCCAGTAGGGAAATTACAACCACTAGAGATACCCGAGTGGAAATGGGATAGCATTGCCATGGATTTTGTTGAAGGACTGCCCATGACTCCTACTAAGCATGATGCTATATGGGTGGTAATTGTCCGATTAACGAAGGCAGCTCATTTCCTAGCAATTAATAAAAAGGATTCTCTGGAGAAGCTAGCGAAGCTATATGTAAAAGAGATTATTAGACTAAATGGTATTCCTAGTAGTATCATTTCTGACAGAGATCCTCAGTTTACATCAAACTTTTGGCATGCTCTACATAAAGAAATGAATACTACTCTCAGATTTAGTACAGCCTACCATCCTCAGACAGATGGTCAATCTGAGAGAACGATCCAAATGCTCGAGGATATGTTGAGAGCTTGTGTCTTGGATTTAAAAGGGAGTTGGGATGTCCATCTGCCGTTGATAGAATCTGCCTATAATAATAGTTATCAGGCTAGCATTCAGATGGATCCATTTGAAGCGCTGTATGGATGGAAGTGTAGATCTCCCTTATGCTGGGTGGAGTTGAGCGAAAGGAGGATATTTGGTCTTGATATTGTTAACCAGACAGCTGTACAGATTGATAAGATAAGAGAAAGGCTATTAACGACTCAAAGTAGACAGAAGAGTTATGCTGATGTTAGAAAGAAGCCGTTGGAGTTTGAAGGAGAGCATGTATTCCTTAAGTTGACTCCGACGACAGGAGCTGGACGATCGATCAAAGTAAAGAAGCTGCATCCTAGATATATTGGGCCATTTCAGATCCTCTCAAGAGTAGGATCAGTGGCTTATAAATTAGCTCTTCTTCTACATCTCAGCAACATTCATGATGTATTCCATGTTTCCCAGTTAAAAAAGTATGTTCCAGATCCATCACGTGTGATTGAGCAGGATGATATTGCACTGCGAGATGACCTAACTTATGAAGTTGGACCAGTACAGATTATAGATAGAAAGGTCAAGCAGTTGCGAAATAAGCAGATCCCTCTAGTTAAGGTGGTTTGGAAGGGATTAACAGAGAGTGAAGCTACCTGGGAAGCAGAGGAAAGGATGAGAGAAATATACCCTAAACTATTTCCTTAATGTATATGTAATGTAAATTTCGAGGACAAAATTTATTTTAAGGGGGAGAGAAATGTCATATCCCCAATTTTCTGACTTGATGTACCTATACATTTTATTTGCAATGGGTATAAGATTCTTGGAATAAACTGTATCAGATTGCGAAAAGAAAGGGAAGGATTAATAACTAAGGAAAGAATAGGGACCAAAATGCAAATTGAAAAGTTTGAAGACAAAAAGTTGAAGTAGAAATAAAAGGAGGGACCTAAATGCAATTAATGAAAAGTTCAAGGACTAAAGTGCAATTATTCAAAAGTTAAGGAATCTAAATGTAAATATGGAAAAGTTGAGCCAAAACATGCCAAAAATGTCCAGAATCAAATGAGACCCAAATTTTACTAGTAGATAGAAAAAAAATATTCAGGTCAGTTTATCGCAACACAGAATTTTGATTTGAGGTCCCGATTAATTGATATAAATTTTTGAAGTCGGAAGGAATTATTATAGTATTTTTTAGATCTCAGAATCAGATGAGACCTTATAGAAAATTCATATATTTAATATATGAATTTATAAAATTGAGAGAGTCAGAAAAGGAATCTTGTAGAAACCATATGGGATTTTACAGTGAAATAAAATACCCGATAAATAGGATCAGGAGAGTTGTATTGTAAATTTAGCCATAAAGGCAATACAGGCAATAAGCCCATAATAAGGCCCAAATGGAGCCATCATGAGCCCATTAAGGTGACTGGACAGTTATGTGGGCCAGAGACCAGAGCAATCCAGGAAAATTGTAAAATTACGAAAATACCCCTGGATGCCCATACTATACTAGTAGTGGATAGAGGTCATTTTGGTCACTCTAGACAGGCTAAAAATGTGTCATATAGTATAAAGAGGATTATTTAGAGCCCATATACACCCTGAAGAAGTATAAAGAGGTGTGAAATGACGATTTTGCCTTTAGGGTTAGTATAATGCAGGAAATAACACTAAGGCTATTTTGGTCATTTTTCAAGGGATGGATGGCAGATAAATATTCAGTATATCATTTTCAATGGTATGAGAAGCCTAGATATTGATTTCCAGGACATAATACATATCCTGGTATATTATAAAAAAATTCAGAACACAAAACCTTCTGGTTGTTGTGAAACTACTCCGATCGGTAACGGATTAGACTAGAATTTTTCCAGAACCTTCTTTACATGGGTAGCACAGCACCTAACCCTCTTAGGTCCCCCATGAGCTGTCCCATGAGCTGTCCGACATGATGTCCCAAGATTAAATGTGAGCCTTTAGATCAAATAGTAGCCAAATCAATCTTGGCCATCCATTTCAACCCAAATTTCTCTATAAATACCCCCTATTTAGATCACTTCGGCATGCATGGTGAACCATAGGGAAACTCTTGCAATATTTCTATTCAACCAAGAAAGAAGCAACCAAAGTGAAGTAACAAGCAAGGTAATCATCTCCCTTAATCTTGAGCTTTGTTCTAGCAAGTTAGCTCATGGTTTTAAGGGGTTTTCATGCTATATTTCCCTTATGGTTGCTGCAGGAAGTGCTGCTCATATATGGTTAAAATATGAGTTTTATGTTATGGATAGTTTAGACAAGCTTAAACAAGCTAGAATCAAGTGGTATAAGCTTGGGAATTCAAGTATGTTTGGATTTAGGGTTTTGTGTTCTTGCTGGTACTGTATGTGGTACTGTTCATATGATGGAATTTCATGATTTTGATGCTTCCAATGAGTTTAAAATGGAAAATTGTGTGGGGATAAAGTAGGAGAACAAGTATTGGAATCAAAATGTGAATTTTTGGAAAAAAGGACATCCATTTTGGTTTGGTACTGTAGCAATTGGTATGTTTTGATTTTGGAAATTCTGATTTCATATTTGGATTCTACATGAAAAATTATGTGGAAATAAACCATGAGAATATATTTTGGAAAGGTGAAAGTAAGAAACATAAATTAGAGAAAGAAAGGGAGCTAGTGAAAACCTAGTTTTGGATTTGGTTTCAAGTTGAGCAGTTCTATCTTGGACTGGGTCACTTTACTTTATTGAAAAAGCACTAGAACAATATTTTAATGCCTCTTCAGCCCACAATACTCTTGGACTATGTTTTTGGGCCTTGGATTGTTATCTTCGGTTTCTAACCAAGCCCAAATACTCTGGCAGCTCAGTTCCCAAGAAACATCCTTAGTAAATTACCAAAATGCCCTTAATACTTCTTTAGTACTTATAGGGGCACTATTGTCTTTTTATACCTTACTATAGTATCTCTTGACCCTTGTCAACTATCCTGATACCCTTTCTTAACTGTCTAACCTTAGTTAAATGATCATAATGCCCTGTGTCTGACTTTGACTTAATGACACAACAGAGTGGCATACCTTCAGTGGCATTTTTGTAATTCTTCATTTTTCCCGGTCTTTATTAGCCCTATCCCACATACTTATCTGAAAATATCATTAGGCCTATAACGTGCCATTCTTGACTCTCTGTATGATCCCCTATCTTCATAGGCTCAATTCTCGAGAACTTCCCCCGAAACCTATTTATCGGGTCTTTTAATCCACTGTAAATTCTGTAGTAAATTCTACAAAACTCTTTTTTAAGCTCTGCCAGTTTTAGAAATTCTTATATTAATTATAGGAATTTACAGCCATATTTCATCTGATTCTGAGGTCCAGAGAATACTGTATTAATTTTCCTTCTCTTTATAAATTAATATAAATCTTTCGAGACCTCATTAAAACCCTGTGTTGCATCAAACTGACCAGTATCATTTTCTCTATTTATTGAGACCTCTACTCAATAGGGTATAGTAGCATCCCTTTTTTAGGCTATATTCTGCGCTTCTAGGCCTAAAAATTGGGATATGACATGAGATAGTATAAAGAGGTGTGAAATGATGATTTTACTCTTAGGGTTAGTACAGTGCAGGAAAGGACACCAAGGGTATTTTGGTTGTTTCCCAAGGGATGGATGGCAGATAAATATTCAGTATATCATTTTCAATGGTATGAGAATCCTAGATATTGATTTCCAGGACATAATACATATCCTGGTATATTATAAAAAAATTCAGAACAGAAAACCTTCCGGTTGTTGTGAAACTGCTCCGATCGGTGCCAAATTGGACTAAAATTTTTCTAGAACCTTCTTTACATGGGTAGCATGCCACCTAACCCTCTTAGGTGTCCCATGAGCCGTGACACATGATGTCATAATTATTCTTTTTAGAAAAAGTTAAGTCCAAGATTAAATGTGAGCCTTTAGATCAAATAGTAACCAAATCAATCTTAGCCATCCATTTCAACCTAAATTTCTCTATAAATACCCCCTTTTCAGATCACTTCGTCATGCATGGTGAACCATAGGGAAACTCTTGCAATATTTCCATTCAACCAAGAAAGAAGAAACCAAAGTGAAGTAACAAGCAAGGTAATCATCTCCCTTGATCTTGAACTTTGTTCTAGCAAGTTAGCTCACGATTTTAAGGGGTTTACATGCTATATTTCCCTTTGGTACTGTAGTAATTGGTATGTTTTGATTTTGTAAATTCTAATTTTATATTTGGATTCTACATGAAAAATTATATGGAAATGAACCATGAGAATATATTTTGGAAAGGTGAAAGTAAGAAACATAAATTAGAGAAAGAAAGGGAGCAAGTGAAAACCTAGTCTTAGATTTGGTTTCAAGTAGAGTTGTAACTTGATATTATGTTGTAATGGCTAGGTTTTGAAATTTGTGAAGGAAGGAAAGCACTTCAAGAAGGTCTTGACTAAGATAGCTAAGAGGTAGCAAGGATACTTAACTATAACTCATGTTTGTTTAATTGTTTTGCTTGCTTGTTGATTATGATGTTTGGTTGAGCTTGAGCTTATGTCATCATGTTATGATGAAGTATGAATGATTGCAACTCCTTGCAAGTTATGTCATGACAATATGCATGTTAGAATTTGCTTATGTGCCATTATGAAGTAGCTCTCATCACATGATAACATGTTAAGCATACAATTATTCATGCATGATATTATAGTTTGTGTAACTTGCTATTGGGATTTCCATGAAATCTCATTCCTTCCACATGCACAACTATGTTTTAGGTGCTGGATCCTCTCAAGGGAAGATAGTAAATGTTGATGATTAAGTTTGTATAATAAGTTATATGACTCACATGACAGTATGGGATGATATGCTAGCATGCATGGTGTATGTTTCTGTAACTCTGTTGTGAGACTGTGGTCATTTGACGATGATTTTGATGTGTAACTCAACGAGTTTTAGTCTGAAATTTGGTGTGAGGGTATCTAAGATACATATCTTTAAATGGACACCAAGAAAGCCTTAATTGGATAAGTAACCGAATTGTTATGATTTTCCAAAGTTGGAACTAAAATCTGAAATTGAGATAAAGTAAACGATTAGAGTCAGTGATGTTCACGGGATGATTTTATATATCAAATGAATGAATATTTCTATGAATTTTGGGGATATTAAAGAGTACATCTATAGATTTAATTTCATAGGTAACATGGCTTATTTGGATAAGTAACCAAAGAGAAATGAATTTTTAAAATTAAGGCAAAGAAACTGGAACTTCCAGATTTTACCAAATAAACAGTGATGTTTAAGCAATAAACTAATTTTGTGTGGACAAGAAAACCTCAGTTTCATATTTTTTCCTCAAATATTTATGAAATAGCTTTCATTATAAATTGGAAACATATTATTTCAATTTTTCTACAATTAATTATGAATTTTCAAAGTAGGGTACATGTTCTAAAATTACCAAATGAACAGTAACAGTGAACAGTACCCGAGAGCAAATCTTTTGGAAATGGATGTTTTCAAAGCAAATGATCATATAATTGGTTTCAATCACTTCTAATGGAGTATAATTGAGGTTAAAAGTAAGGATGTGACATAGAAAGTTAATGTTCCCAAAACAGAGGGATCCCATCACGAAGGGATAGTAACCTATTACGCTACCCCAGAAAACAGAAGTAATAGTGCTAGATGATGAATGAGATCCCTATGACCAAAATTAGTCAGGATCTAAAGACAGACCAGAAAGGAGTCATAATCTAGTCAAGAGCAGACTAAGACTGATAGATGAAAAGAATTAAGAGATATTTTCTCGCATGGTAATAATCCAGGAGGATGAGGGGAAAACTTAAAAGTTCAAATGGCATAAGGGATGTGAGCCAGCCCTTCCTCAGTTAGCTAAAAGAAAATAGCTGACTTAGTTATAGATTACCACTAGATTACGGTGAGGCCAAGGACACATAAGTCCTTCAGGCTAAGGACAAAGAAGTCTTACAGG
Source organism: Leucaena leucocephala (assembly GCA_037074615.1). Classification (NCBI taxonomy): domain Eukaryota; kingdom Viridiplantae; phylum Streptophyta; class Magnoliopsida; order Fabales; family Fabaceae; genus Leucaena; species Leucaena leucocephala. The sequence continues at coordinate 13,298,528 of CM073516.1, read as the reverse complement.
CAATAAGAAATATTATGATAAGAATAGATATAGCCTAGTAAGGTAAAATAGTATGATATGACAAGGTATATCATATTCCTAAAAGGAGATTTAAAGAAAGTAAGGTAGCCACAAGTTCAAAGATAAAGGGACTCCCTTATTTTCTTATGTAAGAATGAGTAAAGAAAGGTTGAGTTTATACCCTAGTAAGAGGGTAACGTGGTAGCCTTGATGAAATAAGTAAATGACTCAGATACCTGAATAGATGATCAGGACCTAGCAGATAAGATAATAAAGAAACATAATACTTTAAAGTCTACCTAATTAATTGTTTAAGTGCAATGTGAGTATAAGGGATGGTTGAGCAAGCTATATAATAATGGTATAGCTTATATTGGTATAAGTTATGATGAGAAGTTGCATCTTCTCGCAGTTGTCAGATGATGAAACATATGTTAGTTATACTATGATAAATGAATACTCCCCTCACACAGTACATATAGGGTAGAGTATACCAGATGAGAAAGTTATGTTGCTCCCATACCCTATGACATGAAATTAGATAATTTAACTTGGTGATGATAAAGCAATAGAAAAATGATGAACGAGATAGGTAGCCAGTTAATTCCTAAAGAATAGAATGAGAATTTATGATCAAGCAATGATAGTCAATGAGATAGAGAATGAGATTCAAGATGAGGATTAATAATGAATCTGCAGATAAATAATTACGATACTTAGGATATATTCCTTAAGTAGGGGTAAGATATATGAATGATATGCTATGAGTATGAAATGGAATGAGAATTATTTATAAAACATGATGTAGATCTGAGAAGGGCAGTGTTTTTGCAATGGAGCTAGATTGCTCTTGCAATAAAGTCATATTGCTCTTGAGATAGAGCCTAGAGAATGAACATATTATGATGAATATGTGCATGGTAAGGCCTATGTAGCTATAATGGACATAGTCAAATTATGAAAGTTGAGAATGATATGAGAAATTCCTGAGCGATAGAGAAAAATAGTGAAGTTATTGGCTTCTGTGATCATTTTTGGGGAATTATTTGTTGAGTTAACAACTATGTGGGAGTGACTAACCTTGTAACTTTGTCCGTTAGTTTAGATCTTCCAGAGATTAGAATACAGTATAACGAAATCGTAGTAGATTCGGGAGGATTACAATAGATCCTAGTATGTCTCACAGGGTTACGGTTATATCCTAAAAAGGCTTACGATTGATCGCAGTAGATCCTGAGGGTCGCAGTAGACCAAGCCTAGAGCAAGAAAGTAATGAGCCATAAGTACAATATTTCTTTAAAATGACGAATACCAAGGAAAAGTTAAGGTATAGAAGCTTCACAAGTTGGTTAACTCATAACAGAAAGAGTACCCATAATGCTAATTTTAGATAGCCTTATTACTATTAGGGACTAAACTCAGAATCTTCGTATAAGCAACAGGAACTAAATGATCAGAGTTAGAGTTTTTAGTCATGAATAACAGATATTTATGAATCTGTAGATAATGTTCCTAAGGAAGAGGAAAAGAATAAAGAGATCCCTATGATGAGATTATAGAAAATAAGAATGAAAGACTAATAGATCCTCTAGATGAGGATAAAGAGATTAGAAGGCCGGATACCCCCAAAAGAGATAGTATAAGATGGGTCTAAGATAGTAAAGTACCAAGGTTAAAGCCTATTAGCACTAGTGCTTCAGATTTTTATTTGCACATTTTAGTTAAGCGTGCTTAGGCAAGGGTAGTCCAATGATAGGTGACCCCCTAGGAAGTGATAGAAAAAGGTGTAAATGCCATAGAAATTGGCATATATGCACAGAGTTATGTAAAATGATAGAAATAGCTATGAAAAGTATGTAATAAGATATGTTATAAGAAATATGTATTGAGAAATACAATATGAAGTGGCTTTATAGCTAGCTTTGTAAACAAATCGAAAGTCTTCCTTTTTGAAAAGGATAAGACGTTTGAATGATAAGTTACATGTTAAAGAGCAAATAAGAGCTTTCACTCCTTGCATAAAATGCCAAGCATTATGTTATGTTTATAAAATATGCTAAAATATGCTAAAGCTCCAAATGTTAGAGCAGTAAAAGCTCTATGTGATAAAGTTGTGCAAGCTCCGAGTGTTAGAGCTGTGCATATTAAGAGAAGGAATGCTTGAGCTTCAATGTTAGAGCTTTGCATTCATGAGCAGGTATGTAGTCCTACAACATGTTGGCCAGGCATTATGCATGTTAGAGTATGTGCTCCTATATGCTTCTATGTGCTCCTATTATTAGTAAAGCAATGAAAGAAAGAGTAATGACATTAAGTCCTCTCTCTGTATTATGATGAGTTATTGAGATGATAAGAAGTATGATAATATGAGAATGAGAGTTAAAGTTGTGCGGATGTTCAGAGAATTCCGCTAGATACTCAGATGAGTCATAAATGATTATACTAAGAAGTATGATTAATAGTTAGCAGAAACTCCATAATATAGCAGTATTTGAGAGAGTTTTACATGAAAGAAATGGACATTACTCACAAGTTCAATATAGTGAGGAGTCCATGCAAATGGATGCAAAGCAATAAAGTAAGTAGCAAAATGAGGTAGCGTTCAACTATGATTGAGTTGATTTGGAATAAAAAGAAAGTAATGACAGTAAAGATATGAAAATTTACGGACATGAAAGGTACTCCGCTAAGATGTTAAGATGAAAGATAAGAGATAGATACCCTAATCCATAGTCAAAAAGAAGACAAGGATATCTATCCAAGATTACTAACTAAGGTGCTTAGTAAATTTCGAGGACGAAAGTATTTTAAAGGGGTAGAAATGGCATATCCTAATTTTTCTCTATCTGTATAATACTGATAGAGGAAAGAGGTTTGTAAAGGATTATGGCGATGATCAGAAGAAATAATAGAGGTTAAATGAGTCTTGAAGAAAGAGAAGGACCTAAACGCAAAGTAGAAAAGGTTAAAGGCCAAAAGTTAAAATAGAAACAAGATTTGGGCCAAAAGTGGTAATTTCCAAAAGTTAAGGGACTTAAATGTAATTAAGTAAAAAGTTTCAGGGCAAAATTGGAATTATAGAAAGATCAGCCTGAAAAGGGTTAGAGCTACCCGGAAGTATTTCAGTCCCATATTCCATCAGTAAATAGAGGAAGATATGCTGGTTAACCTGATATGATAAATAAATTTTATTAGAGCTCCAGACAGTATATATTTATCTGATAGTCTAAAAGTTATCTGAAATTTTATCAGATTTCATATACTTCATATATAAGTCAAAGAATTATAGGAACATGTACCCTATAGTGTCAGATGTCATGGATCTGACCGAACCCCGGAAGGAGTTCTGTATAAAAAGTTATTCCTATATAAGTAAATTTTTACGGGAGTTTGAGAACACTCGTGATCTGATTATGGGATTTAGCAGTATATAAGCCTGGATAAACTGAGATCAAATGAGCTCATATATAGGCCCATGATGATGCCAAGGAGGGCCCAAAACCCAGGATACCAGTCCATCAGTAGAAGGGGCTAGTGTCCAAGAAAAGTGTGAAATTACAAAAATGCCCCTTTATAGCCAGAGTGTACTAGTGACGGATGGAGGGCATTTTGGTCATATGGGATAAGATAAAAATGTGGCACATGGTATAAAGATGACTAGTTAGAGCCAGTATACACCCTGAGGCAGTATAAAGAGGTGTGAAATGACAATTATGCCATTAGGATTAATATAGTGCAAGACAGTGAACCAAGGTCAATTCAGTCATTTCACAAGGGATCTGTAATTAAGTTGTGGCCCAGTATAAGAATGTTAATGGTAGGAAGGATCCAGATATTGGATTTAAGATTAGACAGTATATTATGGAATCTCAAAAAAATTAGATTTATAAAATAGTCTGATTTTTGGGGAATCGGACTGAGCCGGTACCGGATTGGACTAAAATTTCTCCAAAAGCTTCCTCCCCATGAGAATTGTGCCACATACCCCCATGAGGTGTCCCTTGAGCTGTCCCTTATGATGTCATAATATTCCTTTTTAAAAAAGTTAAATCAAGATTAAATATGAGCCTTTAGATCAAATAGTGCACAAAGTAATCTTGGCCATTGATTTTCCATGAAATTTTCTATAAATACCCCCTCAAATCTGGTTCAAAACCGTGGCCTCATGAACCTTGGGGAAACTCTTGCAAAATGGAAACTCAAGCCAAGATAAAGAAGATTCAAGGTACTAAAGTTCAAGCAAGCTAGAGATTAAAGGTAAGCAATCTTTCCTAGCTTATTTTCCTTTAATTTGGGAGCTTGAACTTAGGGTTTTTATGGGGAAAAGTTTAGTTTTCTCTAAGGGGTGGTGCTGCCCAAAGACCTTAAATAAAAGGGAAAAGAAGAAATTAAAGTTAGAGACATGATTGAAGATTAAATAAGCTAGTTAAGTGGTTGGTTGTTGAATCAAGTTGATATTTTTGACTTTCCCATAGGTGAACCTGTTCAGTCTGCACTGTTCATGAGGGAAGGAAATGGAATTTCAATTATTTAATGCTTCCATTGAATTTATATGATAATTTTGGGTAGGATTAGAAAGGTTTTGAACCTTGGAAGCATTGAAATTCCAAGATTATAGTTTTTGAAATCCTTCATGGTACTGTTCACTCACATGAACAGTGATTGGAATTTCATGATTTTGATGCTACCAATGGTTTTAAAATAAAAAGTTGTGCGGGATAAAGTGGAGAAACAAGTATGGGAAGCATTAGAATCAAAACGAGAATTTTTGAAAGAATTGTGTGCCTGTGTTCTGTTCTATATAGCAGGCCATGAAGGATCTAGAATTTAATAATTCTAAGCTCATAAATGGATTCAAAAGTTAAAATTGTGTAGGGTAAAGTCAATACATCAATTGGTTCAAGAGCCAAGTGGATTAGTGAAGATTAGAGAAAGTTATGGTAATAAAGAGTGTAACAAGGTTAGTCTTGAACATGGTTAGAGTTCATGAGTCCTAATGAATTATAAGATGAATATGAATGTGTTTAGGATATTGAAACATCCAAGAGGATGTTGGGAAGTGATTGACATAAAGGCTTCATGGTTGGAAAGCTAGGGAGCAAGTGCTAAAGATCAAGAGGAAAGCTCAAGTGCAAGGTAGTGAACTTACCTCTTTATGTGCTTGATGTGGTATGCTTATGTGTTGACATGTATATGATATTTGAATGATGTTGTGACATGATAAATGATGTTGAATGTATTGTGAATAACATGTTTTCCATGGCCATGAACTTTATGTGAAAGTATATAGCATGATGGCATGTCACTAATCAAAGAAATTTTAATGAAATTACATATCATGCATTAGCATCTATCTTGCATATTTAAGTGGTAATGTTTGCTACTGATATTCCCTAGAATCTCACTCTCCCATAACCAACCAATTTAGGTCAAGTATGATGGAAAATGTATGCATGGAGAAGAGATAAAGAATAGTAGAAAGGAATGGAAGTAATTGAGATCCTAGCATATGTTATGGATTATCTATGTATGTAAATGCTATATAAGGTGTCCATCTATGTGATGAAACTATTTGTAATACTTATGGCATATGTACATGATGTATATGAATATTGAGAAGCTTATTTGATGGCTTATGCATGCTGGAACAATTATTGAAAGTGAAAGAAAAGAAACTGAAATGGTAAAACGTAGGTCCTGAAGCAGTTTTGTTGCTGCTTCAGTTTAACCTAGCAAATGATAGAATTATTTCACAAACTTTTATGACCATGTAGCACACATTAAGAGATTTAAATTCATATGTAGAATGCTTCATTTGTATATGTATATCAAGAGAAATGAATTTTCAAAGTAAGGGACCAGAATTTGTTTCCATAGTTTTTGACCAAATGAACAGTAGACTTCAACAAATAAACTGTATTAATTGGCTAATCATTTGGTCTAGAAATGATTTTTCCCTTAAATTTCAAGATGTTATCTTCACGTATTTTTTTGAACCACTTCATTTCTATTTTTCTAGAATTAATTATGATTTTTCAAGATTTGTTGCATAATCTGGAATACCATCTGAACAGTAACCTGAGAAAGAAAAATTCCAGATTCGGCTAATGAACTTCTAAGGTCTTGTAAATGGTTCTAAATGCTACTGAATGGTCCCTAAGATGTATGAAGGTAAGGATGTTACAATTTCCATATATAGTAAAATTGTCCATGAACACATCCATGCATTTTTCAATGAAATCAGCAAATATAGAAAGCGTACAATGCTAAAATGTGCCCGGAGCATTAGACAAACCAAATGGCATTCTTTTATAGGCATATGTACCAAAAGGACATGTAAATGTGGTCTTTTCCTAGTCCCTCAAGTCTATTGGAATCTAGAAATATCCTGAATATCCATCTAGTAAATAATAATGGCTTTCCCTACTAATCTCTCAAGCATTTGATCAATAAAACGTAAGGGAAAATGATCTTTCCTATTAGAATTGTTCAATTTTTGATAATCAATACAAACCATCTATGAATTTTGCACTCTAGTAGGTATCAATTCATCGTTCTCTTTCTTGACTACTGTCAATTCGCTCTTCTTAGGCACTACATGCACATGAGATACCCATTCACTATATGAAATAGCTTATATGATTCCTGCCTTTAACAATTTACTAATATCCTTTCTAACCATATCAGAGATCAATGGATTTAATCTTCTTTGGGGTTGCTTAATTGGCTTGGAGTCTTCACTCAGTAGAATCCTCTGGGTCCAAATAGTGGCATCTATCCCTTTTATATCAGCTAATTACTAACCCAAGGCCTCTCTATTATTTCTAAACACATTTAATAACCTAGACTCTTCACTAATAGTCAAAGAACTAGAAATTATGACTGACAATTTTGAGTTTGGCTCAAGGTAAGTATACTTTAGGTTAGAAGGTAAATCTTTTAACTCTAATTCTTGGGGTTGGACAATGGAAGGAATCAAATGGGGGGAATCATTTAAATTAGAAATACTCCTTTTTGTAGATCCTTGGAGGTTGCTTATATACAATTCATTAGGATATTCCATCTTGATTATAGTTTCTTTAGGAGTTACAGCCAGCTGACGTTGGTCTATAGCTGCATCATTATTTGAGATCAACTCATTTAAGGTATGAGATATAATTTTGGAATGAGAATGAGGGTGAGAAGAGTTAGCATGTATTGGCCCTTTAACCAAAATAGTAAAGTATGGTACTGAAGGAGTTTAGAGTTCCATGGTTGCGTCTGGCATTTCTAGTCATGACCTTTTAGCTTCTCATCTTTACTCCAGTTGATGAGATTTATCATCTCTGGAGTTTTGTGTCATGACCTTAAAGCCATTTGGTTGTGACTCAGCTTCACAGTGAGTCTTAGATTGATGTTTAGTCATGACGTGGAGGTTATTTAGTTGCAACATTGGGTCACAGAAACCTGACCCTTCTTCAATTGTTACACTTCTAGCTTCCATAACATCTTAGGATCCTACAAAATCACTGAACAAACCTTTTGCAAACGCATTATCTCTATCATTATCATGCAAACTCAATTCATATTCATCCCTAGTCTTTTCAATAGCATAATCAATGGCATTCAAATCACTAAAAGTAGAATTATCAAAAGGAAATTTTATTGCTTCATTCATGTTGAAGGTTACCACATGCTCTCTAACTTCCAAAACATAAAAATTAGCTGGGAACAATAAGTCCTTGACCTACACTAGAATATCCTCAAGGATTCCCTTAGGATACCTAATTGACTTATCAGCTAACTGGAGCATTATGCTTATTTCTCTAAGATTATTGATACATAAAGCTTGATATACTGACCAAGGCATTATATTTATGGTTGCCCCTAGATCTAGTAATGCTCCCTTAATAGGAACATTTCTTATAGTGCATAGGATGTGTAGGATCCTGGGTCTTGGCACTTTATCGGTAGTTCAGCCTTAAGAGTGATAACACATTAGCACTCACCTGGATTCTCTCAAGAGGCCTAAACTTCTTTTTATCAACACACAATTTCTTAAAATTTTTTGTATATTTAGAGTTTCTCTTGAGGAATTCAACCAACGGGATGTTTATTTCTAACTTATTGAATAGAGTATAAGTATCTTTTACAAAATTAGGGTCAATCTTTTTCTTTCCAGTAAAGTAAGAGTTAGGAAAAGGGAGATCTTTTATACTTACCTCCTTACCTTTGTGCATAGAGGCTCCTTGCTTGCTCGACTCTGGCTTCTCCTCAGGTTACTTTTCTTTGTAGGTTAGATTTGGTACTATTACTGCTTCTTCTTGCAGCTCTTGTATCTACACTTGGGCTTATGAGTTCTACTCTTCGGTTGGCTTCTTTATTATAAGCTGTTGTTCTTTAGCACTTACATATTTTCAATTTGCACCTGTGGCAGAGATAAATTCTCAAATTCAGCATCTTCCATATCATACTCTAGTGTATCAGTTTCCTTAAAATACACCTTTATGCCACTTCTGAGGGATATATAATTCAGATCCCTTAGATTAATGATGGTGTTCAAAGGTATGCTGCCACTGCTCTTTTCTTAAATGTCACTCATTGTATTGGTGACTTGAATTAAGTGACTTGTGATATATGCATTCTTGGAACTTAACTCTTCAAGTTTTCTGTGCACATCTGCATTATCCTTCTACATACTTTAGACAATTAAAGCTATAGAGGCAAACTGACTATCATTCTCCTTGACCTTGTTGTCTATATTAGTGATTCTACAATCCATATTATTCATCTATGTAGACATACTCTTCAACAATTGAGAAGTCTCATCTGGCCTTGATGTTAACAAGGTATTAGGGTGAGTTAGAACTATAGACCTTGCATTATTTTGGTAGTTGCTTAAAGGAATGTCATATCTTGATTTTTCCCTATCTGTATAGTACTGATAATGGAAAGAGGTTTGGAAAGGATTATGACAAAGATCAAAAGAAAAGATAAAGGTCAGATGAGTTTTGTAGGAAGAGAATGACTCAAATAAAAAGTAGAAAAGGTTAAAGGCAAAAAGTGAAAGTAGAAACAAAAGTTAGGCCCTTAAGTGTAATTTTTGAAAGTTAAGGGACTTAAATGCAAATAGCTAAATGTTCAGGGGCCAAAGCGTAATTATTCAAAAGTTCAGGGACCCAAATGTAAATATGGAAAAGTTAAGCCAAAACAGGCAAAAAATGCCCAGAATCAGATCAGACCTAAATTTTATCAGTAGATAGACAAAATTATTCCAGTCAGTTTAACGCAACACAGAATTTTGATTTAAGATCCTGATTAATTGATATAAATTTATGAAGTCAAAAAAATTATTACAGCATTTTTTAACATCAGAATCAGATGAAACTTTATAGGAATCCTGTAGAAGCCTTATGGGATTTTACGGTAAAATAAAATACCCGATAAATAGGATCAGGTGAGATTTATTAGGATTTGTGTCATAAAGGTAATGAAGGCAATGAGCCCATATCAAGGCCCAAATAGTGCCATCATTAGCCTAATAAGGTAGTGAGACAGTTATGTGGGCTATAGTCCAGAGCAGTCCAGGAAAAGTGCAAAATTATGAAAATGCCCCTAGATGCCCATACTGTACCAGTGATAGATGGAGGTCATTTTGGTCATTCTGATAGGCCAAAAACGTGTCATATAGTATAAAGAGGATTATTTAGAGCCCAGATACACCCAGAGGCAGTATAAAGAGGTGTAAAATGACGATTATGCCCTTAGGGTTAGTATAGTGCAAGAAAGTACATTAAGGGTATTTTGGTCATTTTCTAAGGGACGGATGGCAGATAAATATTCAGTATATCAAGTTCAATGATATGATAAGCCTAGACATTGATTTCTAGGACAAAATACATATCCTGGTATATTATAAAAAAATAGGAACAGAAAATAGTCCGGTTGCAGTGAAACTGCTCTGATCGGTACCGGATTGGACTGGAATTTTTCTAGAAGTTTCTTGGCATGGTAAGCACGCCACATACCCCCATGAGGTGTCCCTTGAGCTGTCCCACATGATGTCATAATTATTATTTTTGGAAAAAGTTAAATCCAAAATTAAATGTGGGCCTTTAGATCAAATAGTAACCAAATCAATCTTGGCCATTGATTTTCCATGGATTTTGGCTATAAATACCCCCTCATTTCTGCATCAAAACCATGGCCTTGTGATACCTTGGGGAAACTCTTGCAAAATGAAAACTCAAGCTAAGACAAAGAAGATTCAAGGTTCCAAAGTTCAAGCAAGCTAGAGATTAAAGGTAAACAATCTCTCCTAGCTTATTTTTCTTTGATTTGGGAGCTTGAACTTAGGGTTATCATTGGGAAAAGTTGATTTTTATCTAAGGGGTGGTGCTGCCCAAAAACCTTAGATGAAAAGGGAAAGAAAAAATTAAAGTTAGAAACATATGATTGAAGCTTAAACAAGCTAGTTAAGTGATTGGTTATTGAATCAAGTTCATATTCTTGACTTTGCCAAGAGTGAATCTGTTCGGTCTGCACTGTTTATGAGGGAAAGAAATGGAATTTCAATGATTTAATGCTTCCATTGAGTTTATATGATGATTTTGTGTAGGATTGGAAAGGTTTTGAACCTTGGAAACATTAAAATCTCAAGGTTGTAGTTTTTGAAATCCTTCACGATTACTGTTCACTCGCGTGAACAGTGATTGGAATTTTATGATTTTTATGGTTCCAATGATTTTAAAATGAAAAGTTGTGTGGGGTAAAGTGGACAAACAAGTATGGGAAGCATTAGAATCAAAATGAGAATTTTTGAAAGAATTGTGTGCATGTGTTTGGTTCTATACAGCAGGCCATGAAGGAGCTAGAATTTCATGATTCTAAGCTCATAAATGGATTCAAAATATGAAATTGTGTAGGGTAAAGTCAAGATATCAATTGGTTCAAGAGCCAAGTAGATTACTGAAGATTAGAGAAAGTTATGAGAATAAAGAGTGTAACAATGTTAGTCTTGAATTGGTTGGAGTTCATGAGTCCTAATGAATTATGTGATGAATATGAATTTATTTAGGACCTTGAAACATCTAAGAAGATGTTGGGAAGTGATTGACAAAAAGGCTTAATGGTTGGAAAGCTAGGGAGTAAGTGCTAAAGATCAAGAAGGAAAGCTCAAGTGCAAGGTAGTGAACTTACCTCTTTATGTGCTTGATGTGGTATGCTTATGTGTTGACATGTATATGATATTTGAATGATGTTGTGACATGATAAATGATGTTGAATGTATTGTGAATAACATGTTTTCCATGGCCATGAACTTTATGTGAAAGTATATAGCATGATGGCATGTCACTAATCAAAGAAATTTTAATGAAATTACATATCATGCATTAGCATCCATCTTGCATATTTAAGTGGTAATGTTTGCTACTGAGATTCTCTAGAATCTCACTCTCCCATAACCAACCAATTTAGGTCAAGCATGATGGATAATGTATGCATGGAGTAGAGCTAAAGCATGGAAGAAGAAAAGTGAAGTATTTAAGATGTTAGCATATGCTATGTGCTTTCCATGTATGTAAAAGCCATGTAAAGTATCTATTTATGTGATGAGATTGTATGAAACAATTATTTCATAACGCCATGATGTATATGAGTTCATAAAAGGAAAAAGAGATGATTTATGTACGCTAGAACAATTATTGAAAGTAAAAGAAAGGAAACTGAAATAGTAAAAACGTAGGTCCTAAAGCAGTTTTGTTGTGGCTTCAGTTTGACCTAGCAAATGAAGGAATTATTTCACCAAATTTTATGATCATGTAGTACACATCAATATGTTTAAGTGCATAGGTAGAACATTTCATTTGGATGTGTATATGAAGAGAAATGAATTTCCAAAGTAAGGAACCAGAATCTGTTTCCAGAGTTTTTGACCAAATGAACAGTAAACTTCAACTTATAAACTGTATCAATTGGCTAATCATTTGGTCTGGAAAGTATTTTTTCCTTAAATTTCAAGATGTTATCTTCACTTAGATTTTTGAACCACTTCATTTCAAGCTTTTCAGAATTAATTATGATTTTTTAAGTTTATTGCATAATCTAGAATACCATATAAATAGTAACCCGAGAAAGAGTAAAATTTCAGATTTAGCTAATGGACTTCCAAGGTCTTGTAAGTGGTTCTAAAGGCTACTGAATGGTCTCTAAGACATATGAAAGTAAGGATGTTACAAGGAAGCACCACCTCCTTAGAATTGATTTGGCCTATCACCCTTACCTAAATTTAGGTGGTCTCTCCAACCAGTGTTGTATGTGTTGGAGTATAGATCTCTCTTCTGGTATTGATTGTCTCTCCCTTGATACATTGTTGTCACTTTTTCATACTGTCTGTCACATGTACTGGTAGCATGCATCATTAAACCGCATGATTCATATCCTGTAACCAAGGCTTGTGAGGTATCTACTGTATGAATTGTTTTGTGGAATGCATCTCTCTTTCAATCAAATTCATCCTCTTCTCCATTCTCCTTCCCAGGGCTACTATTTTACTAAGATCTCTTTTGAACTACCTGAAGAAGATGTAGACATTCTCCTTGGATCCACTGTCTAATGGTCTTCATTATCTATTTTCTAGAATAACTCCTCACTTGCTTGTGGAGTCTTTTCTCTTAAGGATCCATTTGCTGTAGTATTCAAGTAAACCTGATTATGAGGAAGTAGACCATCAAAGAAAATGTCTATTAAATCAGCCTTGGTCATGTTGTGGTGAGGGCATCGAGCCAACGTGTTAAGAAACCTCATCTAATACTCATATAAAGATTCTCCATCTTATTGCAGAATATTAGTGATCTCCTTCTTTATTGGAGTGGTCTTTTAAGCTGGGAAAAACTGTTCAAGATACGTTGACTTCAACTGATCCCATGTAAGAGTGAAGAAATAAATTGGCAAATTGTATAGCCACTCCTTAGCCTTCCCTTCTAAGGTAAAATAGAAATACCTCCTTAAGACATCATCTAGTGCAGTCATTGGAGGATTCATTGAAGAATAGATTATATGCATGGTTTATAAGTACCTGTGTGGACATTCTCCTGTAAAACCATGAAATTTAGGTAAGGCTGCAATCAAAGCTCCTTTAATCTCAAAATTAGCTTCTTTAGTATAACAATAATAAGGATGATAATTCACATGTGAATGATTAATTTCCCTCACACTTTTATTATTTTATGTATTCATTGGTATTTCATTTTCTCCATGCCTATTACACCCATTATGATTAATATCAGCCATATTCAGTCAATTTCAAACTCTATAATACTAGAGGAGGAACTAGATTTTGCTTCTTATTCTCTAAATTCCCTAAATTCTCTCTTTAGTTTCCTAAGTCTTCTCTCAATTTTAGGTTCAAAAGGCACTAATGGTTCAGTTCTTTTGCGCATACAATGAAGAAACAATAGAGAATAATCAATGCAATCAGTCAAAGTCAGTCACGAAAGTTGCAAGTAGAAAATTTTCAGTTAGTCGAGACTAAAGTTTCTTTTAGTCGCCACTCAATATCACAGAGAGCAGTACTCTCGATTGAAGGTTTTAAATGTAACTATTGGTTTTTGTAGAGTAGTCAAATTTCACAAGGAAGCAATCAGGTCATGACACAAATGGTGATTGGTCGCGTCTTAAAGTCACAAAGAGTAATTGTCGCGATGCAGGTGAGTTTAGGTCACGACTCACAGTCATAGAGACTAATTTTTTTGTAGAAACTCAAAAAAGTGCATAATGCAATGCAATTTAAAAACTACTAAAAACTAAAATGCAAACAAAAACAAGAAAAATGACTCAAGTAGCTAATGAGATTGACAAACAATTACTAGGGAACCAATTACTTGGCTCCCCGACAATGGTGCCATTGATAAGGACGGATTGTCGTGGTACGATACATCAAAATAAAGTTAATTGCACCCAATATAATATAGTATAAGGCACAACCCTATTGTTCTTCTCAAGGAGCCTTTTATTTGGAAACCTAGCAGATTTGATGTAAAAATCAATGAAAAACCTGATCAGGGATAAAATAGTTTTTGGGGTTTTAGTGATTGATGCAATAAAAGTAGGTGCATAAAAGTAAATATTTTTAGATTTTTGATTAAGATAAAAATGAGTTGGTTTGTTTGAGAAATATGTTATGAAAGACTCTTGATGATGAAAATGTATTTATTCATGCTCTCACGTTAAAATTAGAGTTTTGAAATCACTAAGTCTAAAAGAAAACCTCAATCAATCGATTGAGTCTAGAACCCTAATTTTCCTTAAACCTCTTTGATCAAAGCTGGTTTAAGAACTATTAGCAAACTGTCAGAAACCACTTAGCATGTAAGTTGAATTAAATGATGAAAATGCCCTCGAATGGTCATCGATCAAAAACCCTAGATTTCAAGCAATTGAATTAATTAACAACGATCGCTGATAATAACCCAACTCTCTTAAAATTGAAACTGAAATATTATATTAAAACACAAACGTTCAAATCATCCTAATTCAATTACAAAGTCTAATATGAGAATGATAAATTGATATTTAAAACTTGCTCATAAAATGTAAACCCTAAATCTAGCATTAATCATAACATGAGAAGATGTAAATTAGAACAGTAGAAACTCCCCATTTTAGTCCATGAGCTCAAGATATCAGATCTATCACCAAGAGACTAAAGATTTAGCCTCTCATGAATCCTGCTATACTATAATCACTATCTAGATGTGATGCCATGAAGAAACGATGAGAAGACGGTAGATTGATAGTGTAGAGATGTGGGAAAGTCTGTAGAGAGGTGTAAAATAATGGAATATGTAGACAAGGTGATCAGAGAGTACTCAATTATTGCTTCTTAACCTAATCAGGTCAAAAACCAGCCTTCCCCTTAATGGCAGCCCTCATCTCCTTTTATTTTTGCATTACCTAATTCCAAACGCGCAGTTTCAGTGATTTTGCATTTTAGTTGTGACCAGATCCATGTTTTGGTCATGACCTGTAAACACAAAGAGACTTCTAGAAGAATCAAGGTTGCGACTGGCATACTCTTTGGTCACAACTAAAAGGCGCAGGAGCATGGTTTCACTTTCATTGACTTGTGATTTCTTTCCTGGTCCTTGCTTTCTTCCAAAATACCTGCAATCTAGCATAAAAGCTCATTGTAAAAGTCTAAATTAGTAAATAATAGAATATATATAGTTTGGAAGAGTTAATTTATCATTTTACCCTTTAATCAGCACATTGCCACAGACAATCATGTATTGCCACAAAAGTACAATTTAAAGCATAAAATGAATGGTAAAGTTGTTATAAAACTCTTAAAAATGTTACAGAAATCATATACAAAATGTGCTTATCAGGTACCTTGAAAGCATTCGAATTGAAAGTTATAATTTTTAAGTCTTCTCTGCTACTGTTCACACACATGAACAATAATTAAAATTTTATGATTTTGATGCTTACAATGGTTTTAAAATAAAAAATTGTGTGGGGTAAAATATAGAAACAAATATTGGAAGCATTTGAATCACAATGATAATTTTTGAAAGAAAAGATAAGCTTTTTGGTTCTATCTAGAGTAGTATAAAACTATTGGAATTTGGGCATTTTGAGTTCATAAATGGATTCAAAAGGCTAAATTGTGAAGGGTAAAGTCAATACATCAATTGGTTCAAAGGCCAAGCTAATTGGAAGGAATTATAAAATGTTACCTTAATTAATAACCAAGTTTAATACTCATAAGTAATATTGAGTTAGTTCATAAGTAAATGGATGATAATGCATGTGTGTGAATATGTAATACTTAGGATTTGATTTGTATATTCAAGAAGACAACCTTCAGGAATAAATGGTGACAATATTACCTAAACTTGTATGTGTTGAATGTATAGTTGATTATGTTAAGGCTTGATTGATGTTATTCATATGTAATTGTTGAAGCTATATGCTATGGTTACGTTGGCCAATTGTATTTCATATGTTACATGGAAGCATGCACATTACATTATGTTGACACAATCACAAGCAAACACTAATACCAAGCATTGAGGCATACATTGTGTGGTACCGTTCACTACTGAGATTTTTCTAGAAATTTCACCCCAAATTATATCTCCAATCAATAGGAACCTCAAGCATGAGAGAGGAAGAATGTTAGATGATGATGTAGTTTGCTTGCATGGTTATGTTATAGACAAGTTTTGGGATGAATGTATGTAAAGGTAGTCGTTAAAATTCTGCACTTCAACATTCTAAAATGGACCCATCTAATTGATTCTCCTTCTCATTCTATTATATCAGCAAGTTGACTTGGTGCTTTAATGAACATTTTCCTAAAATGGAAAATTAAAAGAAATAGATTATTTATCTAATTAATCACTCAAATCACATTAATTAATTCCCAACTGTTCCAATTTAATTTTATTAATTAATTTCTCAACATATTGATAAATGGGGATAAAAATCAATAATAAATCTCTCTTTAAACACACTAAAATCACTTCAAATATGAGTTTATCAACTCCCCACACTTAGCTTTTGCACTTCAAGTAAAATTATGGATTAAAATTGAAATGTAAAAACACACGTTCAGCAAAATTGGCAATACATATTCTGTATAAGTACATGCAATCATCAATATTTTCCCTTCAACTGGCAATAGTCCAGACTAATCTCATATCAATTAAAGAATCTAACTCATGCAATTAAATCATAGTAAGCAATTAGGTGAGATTTTCTCACCAGGTGTAGTGTTTCACTCATTCTCTTATCAAGGTAATTTCACTCAACCATCTAGCTTAGGCTTCCCACAGGCTTGTAACCATCCTATGTCATATCCTGATTTTTCCCTATTTGTATAATAATGATAGTAGAAAGAGGTTTGGAAAGGATTATGACGAAGATCAGAAGAAATAATAAAAGTTAGATAAGTCATGAAGAAAGAGAAGGACCTAAACGAAAATTGGAAAAGGTGAAAGGCCAAAAGTTAAAGTAGAAATAAATGTCGGGCCAAAAGTGGTAATTTCTAAAAGTTTAGGGACTTAAATGTAATTAAGTAAAAAGTCAGGGACCTAAATGTAATTATGGAAAAGTTGAGCCAAAATAGGCCAAAAATGCCCAGAATCATATCAGACTCAAATTTTACCAGTAGATAGACAAAATTATTCCGATAGTTTAACGAAACACAAAATTTTGATTTGAGGTCCCGATTAATTGATATAAATTTATGAAGTCAGAAGAATTATTACAGTATTCTTCAGACATCATAATCAGATGGGATATTATAGAAAATTCCCATATTTAATATAAGCATTTATAAAATTGATAGAGTCAGAAAAGGAATCCTGTAGAAGCGTTATGGGATTTTACGGTGAAATAAAATACCCGATAAATAGGATCGGGTGATATTTATTGTGAATTGTGCCATAAAGGTAATGAGACTAAGGATCCCATACCAAGGCCCAAATGGCGCCATAGTGAGCCCAATAAAGTAGTGAGACAGTTATGTGGGCCAGAGTCCAGAGCAGTCCAGGAAAAGTGCAAAATTACGAAAATACCCCTGGATACCCTATTATACCAGTGATAGATGGAGGGTATTCTGGTCATTCTGGACAAGCCAAAAACGTGTAAGATGGTATAAAGATGATTAATTAGAGCCAGTAAATAGTCTGATGATGTTTGAAAAGACGATACTGCCCTTTGAGAAATTAAAGTAAAATCGGAGACCGATAAAGGGTTAAAGGAAATGTAGGAAATTTTTAGGCTTCCCACAGTAGCATTTGGAACCACTTACAAGACCTTGGAAGTCCATTAGCCAAATCTGGAATTTTACTCTTTCTCGGGTTACTATTTATATGGTATTCCAGATTACGCAATGAACTTCAAAAAATCATAATTAATTCTATAAAACTCAAAATGAAGTGGTTCAAAAATCTACATGAAGTTTACTGTTCATTTGGTCAAAAACTCTGGAAACAGTTTCTGGTTCCTTATTTTGGAAATTCATTTCTTTTGATATACACATCCAAATGAAACGTTCTACCTATGCACTTAAAGCTCTGCATGTGTACTACATGCTCATAAAATTTCTTAAAATAATTCCTTCATTTACTAGGTCAGACTGAAGTCACAACAAAACTGCTTCAGGACCTAATTTTTTACCATTTCAGTTTCCTCTCTTTCACTTTCCATAATTGTTCCAGCATACATAAATCATCTCTTTTGCTTTTTCTGAATTTATATACATCATGGGGTTATACAATAATTGTTTTATACAATCTCATCACATAAATAGATACTTTACATGGCCTTGACATACATAGAAATTGCATAGCATATGCAAACATCTTAAATACTTCACTTTTCTTCTTCCATGCTTTAACTCTTCTCCATGCATACATTATCCATCATGCTTAACCTAAATTGGTTGGTTATGGGAGAGTGAGATTCTAGGGAATCTCAATAGCAAACATTACCACTTAAATATGCAAGATGGATGCTAATGCATGATATGTAATTTCATTAACTTTCTTTGATTAGTGACATGCCATAATGCTATATACTTTTACATAAAGTGCATGGCCATGGAAACATGTTATTCACAATACATTAAACATCATTTATCATGTCATAACATCATTCAAATAACATATACATGTCAACACATAAGCATGCCACATCAAGCATATAAAGAGGTAAGTTCACTACCTTGCACTTGAGCTTTTCTCTTGACCTTTAGCCCTTGCTCCCTAGCTTTCCAACCATGAAGACTTTATGTCCATCACTTCCCAACATCTTCTTGGATGTTTTATGGTCCTAAACACATTCATATGCATCACATAACCCATTAGGACTCATGAACTCTAACCATATTCAAGACTAACTTTGTTACACTCTTTATTGTCATAACTTTCTCTAATTTTCACTAATCCACTTGCCTCTTGAACCAATTGATGTCTTGACTTTACCCTACACAATTTCATCTTTTGAATCCATTTATGAGCTTAGAATAATGAAATTACAGCTCCTTCATGGCCTGCTGTACAGAACTGAACATAAGCATACATTTCTTTCAAAAATTCTCATTTTGATGCTAATGCTTCCCATACTTGTTTCTCCACTTTACCCCACACAACTTTTCATTTTAAAACCATTGGAACCATCAAAATCATGAAATTCCAATCACTATTCACGCGAGTGAACAGTAATCGTAAGGAATCTCAAAGACTACAACCTTGAGATTTTAATGTTTCCAAGGTTCAAAACCTTTCCAATCCTACACAAAATCATCATACAAACTCAATGGAAGCATTAAATCATTGAAATTCGATTTCCTTCCCTCATGAACAATGCAGACTGAACAAGGCACACCATGGCAAAGTCAAGAATATCAATTTGATTCAACAACCAACCACTTAATTAGCTTGTTTAAGCTTCAATCATATTGTTCTAACTTTAATTTCTTCTTTTCCCTTTCCTTTAAGGTCTTTGGGCAGCACCACCCCTTAGAGAAAACTCAACTTTTCTCCCATTAAAACCCTAAGTTCAAGCTCCCAAATCAAAGGAAAATAAGTTAGGAGAGATTGCTTACCTTTAATCTCTAGCTTGCTTGAACTTTGGAACCTTGAATCTTCTTTGTCTTGGCTTGAGTTTTTATTTTGCAAGAGTTTCCCCAAGGGTTCTTTGCTCACATTTTGGCTGCAGAATTGAGGGGCTATTTATAGAAAAATTCCATGGAAAATGAATGGCCAATATCACTTTGTACACTATTTGATCTAATGGCTCATATTTGTTCTTACATCAAGCTTCCTCTCCAAGCCAACTTGAGATAAATACACATGACAAAAATCTTCTCCTCCCCCTTGTCTTGTATGCCAAGTGTGTGGGTGTGTGGGTCCCACCATGTGCAAGCCATAATTCACACTTTATCCCTTTTTTTTCTTTTCAAAAATTCATAAATTATTCATTATTGGACTTGGGCTCCAAGACAACTCTTGGGACTTAATGGGCTGCCCTAGCACGAACTTTTGGTCTGCCATAGGCCTTCCTTGGGTCTAATAGCTAATTGGCACAAGTCGCAAGGTACTTTCCTTATAGCGATATTATTAAAATATCCTGATTTTGAAATAAATGCTAGACAACTCTTTTAATGGTTTTAATACATTTAGAAATTCATTCTAATATAAAATAAATTCCCTATAAATTCTCATAGTTTTCTGAGACCCATAAGTCCTGATAAAAATTCCCTACATTTCCTTTAACCCTTTATCGATGTCCGATTTTACTTTAATTTCTTAAAGGGCATTATCGTCTTTTCAAACATCATCAGACTATTTACTGGCTCTAATTAATCATCTTTATACCATCTTACACATTTTTGGCTTGTCCAGAATGACCAGAATACCCTCCATCCATCACTGGTACAATAGGGCATCCAGGGGCATTTTCATAATTTCGCACTTTTTCGGGATTGCTCTGGACTCTGGCCCACATAACTGTCTCACTACTTTATTGGGCTCACTATGGCACCATTTGGGCCTTGGTTTGGACTCCTTAGCCTCATTACCTTTATGGCATAATTCACAATAAATCTCACCCGATCCTATTTATCGGGTATTTTATTTCACCGTAAAATCCCGTAAGGCTTCTATAGGATTCCTTTTCTGACTCTATCAATTTTATAAATTCTTATATTAAATATGGGAATTTCCTATAATATCCCATCTGATTCTGATGTCTGAAGAATACTGTAATAATTCTTCTAACTTCATAAATTTATATTAATTAATCGGGACCTCGAATCAAAATTCTGTGTTGCGTTAAACTGACTGGAATAATTTTGTCTATCTACTGGTAAAATTTGAGTATGATATGATTCTGGGCATTTTTGGCTTATTTTGGTTCAACTTTTCCATAATTACATTTAGGTCCCTGACTTTTTACTTAATTACCTTAAGTCCCTAAACTTTTAGAAATTACCACTTTTGGCCCAACATTTATTTCTACTTTAACTTTTGGCCTTTCACCTTTTCCAATTTTTGTTTAGGTCCTTCTTTTTCTTCAAGACTTATCTAACCTTTATTATTTCTTCTGATCTTCGTCATAATCCTTTCCAAACCTCTTTCCACTATCATTATTATACAGATAGGGAAAAATCAGGATATGACATCCTACATCTCTACTACTGCATGCGACAAGGGCTATGAATCAAAGGGTCTTTATTAGGTTGTAATGTTGGAAAAGCTACATGATGAAATGGAAATGCATGCCAATGATTAATGAAATACTGCACATGATCTTACTTCTTCAAGGTATTCCAATTTTTTAATCACAGTTCCAATTGTGCAACTGCAGAAAATTACAAGTCACAACTAACTTCCTTTCATACAAGTTGAATATCACATCTTGTCATCTGGTCTATCTCTTCTTTCTCTTCTCTTACTTCTTTTTTTCTCTTCTCTATACGTTTTTCTTTGTGCTTTTCTATTGATCAGATAACAAATACATTTAAGTTCAGATATTCAACAAATAGTTGCAACTTAACAATTATTTCACAATTAAAGATTTACTGTAGCAACAACTATCTTGTACAATATTCATTAATGAAGGATACAATTTTAAAAGAAATTGAAGGTCTCAAAGGGTTAAGTAAAGGATTTGATGTTTGTGTGGCTATTGTTTGATCAAAAGGGTTATGAAAGAAATGCCCTTATCATTTTCACAATTCCAAGACTCTAATGTGGTTTTGAATCAAGGATTGCGACAAGTTATGCAAAGTTACCAAACTAGATAGTGTCACATAATATAGATGAGTATCTGTTAGAGGCTCCACATTCAATATTCAAAAGTATAGGTTCAAAATTCAATTTATAAATACATGATAGTAAATTCTAATAAATCAAGCACAATCAGAATGAAATAGAAGGATTTTTCAGCAGATGATCAATTTTAGTCCTAACAAAAAGAACTTCAGGTCATGACTGTTTTACACAAAGAAGAAATTTTTAGAAAACAAGGAATATTGGCCGCGACATACATAGACACTAGTCGCGACTCATAATCACAGAGAAGGAAGTTGACATATTCGCACACATTAGTCGCGATGAAAACAACACAAGGTCGTGACCAAAAGATACATAATCACAGCAATTATCTGATTTTCATTTACCCAATTCACCTACTAAAGTTTATACTCCCCCATACTTAATTTCTACATTGTCCTCAATGTGAAGTAGTAATGAAGCATATGTAAAGGCATAAGTAATGAGGTCAAAATTGAACCAGAATCTAAAATAAATTCATGAGAGTTTATATCTACCCCTACTGACTTGGTCTCCCCCCCACTTAATCAACAATTAAGAGCTTAATTATATAAGTAAACTATGTAGAATAGACTATTGTAAGTAGGGAAACAAAGAACGAGACAACCTGAACATTATGGGGGTTTAAAGTTCTACATATACAACTTAAATAAGTGGACATTGACCTAAAATGCTGTGCCATATGTTTCATTCTTTCTTGTTGGTATAGCATCTACTCGTCTTAAGAGATAAGCCACAGCTAGCAGAATATAGCATAGCCAACAGATAATGGAAATGGTCTTATTGATATAACTGTTGTATTATCCAGGTATGTCCTTATAGTAAAATTCTATTGATGATGGATAATATCCTTTAATTTTTGCATCCCTAAAATGTCTAAAAATTTCAAGTTAAAGCCCCTATGAATAGGGTTAGAATGCAGGATATTATAACTATAAATTGAAAACTCCCTAGCTCAGAGATTCTAGCCTCTTGTCTCCCAAAGTCTGGTATAATGTCCTTGCCTTGCAATTCTATTAAATCTGCCACAAAACTTTCTGGATATTTTTCATCATTGGTTGGTTCCAATAGAAGAAATAGTATATGAAGATGAAGAAAAATACCCATAGTGGGAAGCCATCCATCAACTTTAGAATTAATTCATAACTCATCACTATTATATGAAGAAAAAGAAGAGAAATCAGTGGAGGAGTAAGAACTGAAAAGTTCTTCAACTTCATTATCATTATCAAACTCATGAATATCATCACACTCATTTTCAAGTGATCCATCAATAATGTGAGTCTTAGGAGAGAATAATCCTGATGTGGGTGTTTATACATGTTAAACTGAATTATATTCCCACCAAATTCCATTTTAATAATTCCATATTTCATGCAAATCATGGTGTTATCCTTAAGAATGACCTTCCTAGAATAAGAGTACTATCATCAAGAGAGTTATTTGACATATCCAAAACATAAAAGTCAATAGGAAAAACAAGGTCTATAACTTGAACTAAAATATCTTCTAAGATTCTCTTATGATTTATAATACTCTTATCAGCCGATTGAGCTAACACACTGGTTGGTTTAACCAATTTCACTCCTAGATCATGACAAACTAAACTAGGCATCATATTAATAGCATCACCTAAATCTAATAATGCTCTAGGAACAATTATTTTGCCAATTGTAAAAGGAATAGAAAATGCACCTGTATCTTGACACTTTACTAGAAGTTGATATTTGAAAAGAGCATAGGCTTTAGGTCCCACTTACCCCAGCTTATTAGTTTTCTATATTTTCTTGTGTGTAGAACTGTCCTTCAAATACTTTGCATATTTAGGCACTCTTTGAGCCCTCTCCAACACAGACACATTTACTTCAATCTTGCTAAAAAATCAATCACTTCCTTATGTTGCTTCTCTAAAGCTTTCTTCTTACTACTCATGAATTCCCTTAGGACAGGTAAATCCTTCTTATTCACTTTTTCTCAGTTGAACTAGAAGTTGTTTCTTACTGCTTGAGCTCTGAATTCACTGCTGAGTATGTTTCTTCAGTTGCATCCACTCTAGGATTTCTTAACTCATAATATATAACCTGAAGTACCTCAATTTCCTTGTTGTTTGGCTATCCACAACCTTTATAATCTTGTGCAAAATCGGTTTAACTTTATGTAAGATTAAATGTAACCCTTTTCCCCCCTAAGTAGTTGTGCTTCCTTCTTGCTTTCTTACTTCTCAATGCTATATATCATTAGACTTCTGGAATAAGTGTCTAACTCACATTCCTCTTCATCTATAACTTGCTCTCCAACTTGCTTTTTACCTGTTAATCTTATAGCATTCATAGATTTAGGGTTAACAAATATATTTGAAGGTAGGGTTCTACTAATTCTGACCTGAACATCATTTATTAAATTGGCTAGCTGTGATACATAGCCATTTATCTTAGAAGCTTTGGTTTCCCACTGTTATATTTTATTCCCCAAGGAAGCAAACTTAGAATATGTCATTGCTAGATTGTTCTCTAAAGTAGATCTTAAGTCCTTGAAGTTAGAACTAAAATTTGTGTTTATGGAGTTATATTTGAATTCAGCACATTAATGCTCTTGATTATCTCAGATATACCATCCTTCCTTGTAGCAGTAGGTAATTCTATAACTTTAGAAGATTCAGCCACTTGTCTATCATTCTTGAATCTGTTATGCCCAAAATTCCTATCTGTACCTCTATCTCTCCATCTAAAATTGGGATGATCTCTCCATCCTTCATTATATGTGTTAGAGTATGGATTTCTTTATAGATACTGATTATGTTTGCCTTGATACATAGCTAATACATCTTCAAGTGTGTAGGACAATTGATACTGGTATGCATAGGAGAATAACAAAGCTGACAACTAGAAGCAACTAGAGCTTGAGAGTATAGGCTTTGAACATGTGAATTGCTTAATTGACTAGTTAGATTGTTGAATTGAGCATTCATAATAGCAACTTGAGAAGATAAGCTATTATAATCTTGAGAATACCTTACAGAAACCTCATGGACTTGCCTAGCATCATAGCCCCTATACTACTGGTCATTACTTGCTATCTTCTCAATCAAGTTCCATGCTTCATCTAGAGTTAAATCATCAGTAGAACCCCCATCAACTGTATCCAAATTCTTTTTGCATGTATAGCATAATCTTGAATAAAAATACTGCACCAAATGCTCACTTGGAATTTGGTGGTATGGATATCTAGCTAGTAGCTCTTGAAACCTTCCCTAAAACTCTTAGAAAGACTCTTGATCATACTATTTTATAGCAAAAATCTCCTTTCTAAATGTAGCAGTCTTGGAAGTAGGGAAATATCTCTCTAATAAAGTAGTCTTCAAGTTATTCCAAGAGTCCAAGGCTTAAGGTGCATGATATGGCAGCATATAAAACCATTCTTTTGCCTTTCCTTCAAGTGTATAATGGAATACTTGTTTCTGCACATCATCCATATTAGCACCTACAGGTTTTATGGATGAGCAAACCTACTGCATAGTCTTCAAATATTTGAAAGAATCCTCACCTGCCAATCCATAAAACTTTGGTAAAAAACTTAACAAATGATCTTTCAATTCAAAATTAACATCCAAAGCAGGAAAATTGTGAAAAGGATCACGGTTTGTATTAGAAGAAGTGAGTTCTCTTATGTTCCTACGTGCCCTTCTATTATTCATGTTATTCTCTCCATGTCTCTCATTTTGAGTATTCTAATTATGAGTATGAGCATTTCCCTCATTAACTTGCGCCATTACAAAATGATTATCTAAGATAGCATCTCCTTCATTAACTTGCTCCACCTGATGCCAATTAAGTTTCACCTGCAATAGATTCACTAAAAGAACTAAGCTTAACAACAGATGCAACACTAGCTTGATTTATGATTTTAGTTTTCTTAAGTTGCATAAGTGTTCTATTGATTTCTTTGTCTAAAGGGAAGGATTAAGAGCTTCTAGTCATGCAAACCAAACTCAACAAGTATGTAGGATATCAAGTATATTAAAGATGCAGCAATTTCAAAAATTTAGATCCAATAATCAAGTTTAAACATGCTAAGGTCACGACTAAAAGGTCTGTAGGTCACGACCAACAATCATAGAGAAAGAGATCATGACAAAAATAAACTTCAAGTCACGACTGTTAGTTATAGAAAGCAAAATTTTTGAATCAGGATTTTTTTTCGTGACCAAATGTCACTTTTGTTATGACTAAAAATCACAGAGTTATTTCTTAAAATTATGAGTTTCTAGTTGCGACCAAATGTCACTCTGATCGATTTAAAAATCACAGAGAGTAAATATGATTTAAACACTGATTTTTACTCATGACTAGGTATCAATTTGGTTGCAACTAGAAAATACAAAGAATAAAATTTGATGGAAAAGATTTTTAGTTGCGACCAAAAAGCACTCTAGTCGCAACTAAAAGTAACAGAGAGTAAAATAAGTTAAAAACAAATTTAAGGTTACGACCAAATGTGTTTTTGGTTACGACTAGAGTTCACAGAGACTCTCACAAATCATTTTTTGCAATCTAGTCTTGACTAAAAAGGCAATTGGTCATGATGCAACAAGACCAAATACTAAATTTGCAGAAAATCTAAAATACCTATATTCTTTGTAAGTTTTTTAGGCCCAGTAGATTGCTTAGGAAACCTTAACAAGTAAGGCTCCTCGACAAAGTGAAGCTAACCTAGGACGATTCACAAGGAGCCTAAATGGATGCTAAGTACCTAATTAATCTAATAAGCCATAAATTAACAATTTACTCAGATGAATTGTGAGATGAGATGCTGAATAACTTCTGAATGTAAATCCTATGCTATTATTTATGATTTTAAGTGTTTACGATGATGAAATATATTAATGACAAGTGTGTTCCCTTGGAGATTACCTTACTTTCATTATCCATAATATCTAGAGTTAATTAGTTGAATTAGAATATGTTAGCTAACAACTCACCATCTAAATTCTCAATTAAAGCTACAACTTGCATACATTAAATAGAGAAATAAGAATCATTAAACAGATACAATTGTACTCTAATTAACTATAGTCATGTATAACTCGGTCCAAGGATGGGAATCAATTAAAGTCTCAATTATGTAGAAATAGGGAATCTAACTCGGTTCCCTACTCTTTAATCATCTACTACTCTAATTGAATCATTAAAACTATAATTAACTACATCAACTCGATACAATTAAATCTGGTTCAGCAACATCTCTAAGAGAGCACAACAAATCTAGCCATTACTATCAAGACATCAATAGTAGCAGTAAATCCATCAGCAATCATGGTGAATATAGAAAGAGAAGATAAAAATGAAAGTAGAACTTTTCTCTGGTTCTAATGCCTAGAATAGAGGAAAGTTGCATATGGAGAGAGAGTGGAATGGAGGGAGAATGGAGAAAAATGGTGTGATAGATCTAGATGGAGTGGAGAAGAATCTAGGAGCAATCTAAATGAAATATGCCTTGCGTGTGATGTGTGAGGTGAATCTGCTTAGATGGTGTGAAGTGTCTAGTCTGTATGATATGTAGAGTATGGAATGTGTTATGTGCAGATAGTGTGTGAGAGATAAAGTCAAGATAGAAGAAGAATGTGTGTTATTGTCACATCCTTATTTTCAACCTCAATTATACTCATTCATAATTCATTGGAACCAATTACATAGCTTTTTGCTTTAGAAACCTTCATTTTCAAAAGAATTGCTCTCGAGGCACTGTTTACTTTTACTGTTCATTTGGTAATTCTAGAACATTTACCCTACTTTGAAAATTCATAATTAAATGTAGAAAAATCAAAATAAGTTGGTTCCAATTTCTAATGAAATCTCTTTCATTTAAATTTAAGAGAAAAATATAAAACTGAGGTTCCATTGTCCCAATGAAATCAGTTTATTCATTGAAAAACACTGTTCATTTGGTAAAATCTGAAAAGTTCCAGTTTCTTTGCCTTAACTTCAAAAATTCATTTCTCTTTCATTACTTGTCCAAATGAACCGTGTTACTAATGGATTTAAATATCTAGATGTACTCTTTAAGCTCACAAAATTTTGTGGAAAAACTCGTTCATTTGTTATACGTAACTAATGTCACAACGTCATTGCCTCCAATTACTTACTTTATCTCTATTCCAGATTTTAACTCCAACTTTGGAAAATCATAACAATTCGAATACTTAACCAATTGAGTCATTCTTGGTGTTCATTTAACGTTATGTACCTTAACTATTACCATGCCAAATTTAAGATCTAAACTCATTGGTTAAGTCATTGAAAATATCATCAAGTCACAAGGTCACAACCTCATAACACCAACACATGAACATACAATATACATACTATATGTGCATCCATAATGTCAAGTAACTCATATAGCTTATTATACAAGTTTACTCATCCACAATTACTCTTTTCCCTTGAGAAGATCCAGTACCTAAAACATAGTTATGCATATGGGAGGAATGAGATTTTATGGAAATCTTAATAGCAAGTTACACAAACCATAATATCATGCATGATTAATTGGATGCTTAACATGTTATATGAGATGGGAGCTACTTCATAATGGTACATAAGAAAACTCTAACATGCATATTGTCATGACATAACTTGCAAGGAGTTGCAATCATTCATAACTCATCATCAATATGATGACACATTCTCATGCTCAACCAAACACCACAATCAACAAGCAAGCAAACAATTAAGCAAATATGAAACTATAGTTAGGTATTCTTGCTACCTCTTATCTATTCTTGTCAAGGTCTTCTTGAGAGGCTTTCCTTCCTTCACAAATATCAAAACCTAGCCATTACAAAGCCATATCAAGTTACAATTTAATTTGAGACCAAATCCAAGACTAGGTTTTCACTAACTTCCTTTATTTCCCCATTTTATGTTTCTTACTTCCATCTTTTAAAAATAAATTCTCATAGTTCATCTCCACATAATTTTTCATTTAGAATCCAAATATGAAACTAGAATTTCCAAAATCAAAACACCTCAAAAGGTTCTGTGCCAAACTGAAGTGAATGCTCCTTTTTTCAAAAATTCACATTTTGATTCCAATGCTTCCAATACTTGTTCTCCTACTTTATCCCCACAAAATTTTCCATTTTAAACTCATCGAAAGCATCAAAATCATGAAATTACAACATATGAACAGTGCCACGTATAGTACTAGCAGGAACACAAAACCCTAATTCCAAACATACTTGAATTTCCAAGCTTATACCACTTGATTCTTGCTTGTTTAAGCTTGTCTAAACTATCCATAACATAAAACTCATATTTTAACCATATATGGACAGCACTTCCAGCAGCAACCATAAGGGAAATATGGTACAAAAAACCCTTAAAACCAAGAGCTAACTTACTAAAATTAAGCTCAAGATCAAGGGAGATTATTACCTTGATTGTTGCTTCACTTTGTGTGCTTCTTTTTTGGTTGAATGCAAATTTTTCAAGAGGTTCCCCAAGGTTCACCATGTAAGGAATTGGAAGACACGCAGTGGAAATTAATTTAAAAATTTTCTCCATTCTTGCCAGGATCTACCGTACGTGTTTAAGTCAAGTAGAAAGAAGCATTACCCTCAGTGTTTCTCAGCGACTTCCACAGCTTCTCTCTGCCGCTGGTGATCTCTTTTCGATCCAAGAATACGTCCACAGCTTCTCTCCGCGGCTCGTTCTCTCTTTGATCGAAAGAAGTCAACTCCTCAGGTTGTCTTCCTCTACTGGTATCCACACGAACATCGTTCTAACCACGAACGACGTGCTAGCGTCTCCTATCCCTCCAAGGCTTTCTCAAGAATTCGTCCTCTTCGTCTATACTTCAGCAGTTTCTTATCTGCAAACCTTTTTTTGCATATTCCATTCGGCCTTTTGGGTTATTTGTTGTACACAGAAAATGTAGCTCCTAAAATCAGATATATAGGATGCTCTGCGTTTTTCTCAACCGAATTGGATTTTGAAATTAATCTATATTAATTCCAAAAATAATACAATATCACATATTGTATAATTTAATAAGAAACTAATTAAATAAATAATGTTTATATTAAATCCATTCCACATATTTAATTCACCTATTTATTTAATTTAAATAAAGATAAGACTGGACTATATTTGATTTATTCTCATAAATCAAATTTGGGATATCCTATCAATTTGAATTTCAAATTCAAACGTGATAGAGATTTAATTTATCCTTATAAATTAAATCTTGTAAATATCTCTTATATGAGATATCCTATCAATTTGAATTTCAAATTCAAACGTGATCGAGATTTAATTTATCCTTATAAATTAAATCTTGTAAATATCTCTTATATGAGATATCCTATCAATTTGAATTCAAATTCAAACGTGATAGAGATTTAATTTATCCTTATAAATTAAATCCTATATATCCCTTATATATAATGTATATATATGAATTTATATATATACGAATATAAATATAAATAAATATATACATCAACCCTGGATCATTCATTGAATCTAGACACGTCTTAGATTCAATGAATCTGGACATTATAGCTCGTGTTGGGCTATTTTTTGTGCGACCCTGTAGGCCCATATAAAGTTAGCAGTGGGCCATTTGCTATACTCGCCCACAAGTCGCAAGCGGTCTCTAGCAAGACATAACGACTACCTAAATCATATGAGGATCGATAAACAATGTAACCTTTTATACAACCATATCATGTCCCATCTGTCACGCGATATTTTGGTCATGGATGAGGCATGGATAATGTCATCCTCCTATTCCTGACCGTTACTTTCTCATTCCCTGAGCAGTCTGACTATAGAAATGGAACTACCTTTCCATTATAGTATTGCCATATATTTCTCAGACTCACTCATCAAGGGGCCCAGTAATATCTCTCTACGAATGTGAGGGACAAATTCCATCTTGACCATGCACATTCCTCCGCATGAAAAACCACTAAGCCCGAATATAGTCTTTATGATCACTCGATCAAAAGTGACTTTTGACTAGGTCAAAGCTGAGCGTTTGTCATGTAGGAATCCATGATGATCTCAGGTCAAAGGGCATAGTGACATGGTTTGTATATGAGAGAAGCTTATGACGTAACCCATGCAGCTCTCTCATAGCGGGTCGGTCAAACACCTTGTACTCTTACATGTGCCTATGACTTTGATTTATATCTCTATACATCTATAAAGTCATACTGGTCTTATTTCATCTCTACTCCCACATAGATGACCGACTAGGGACATTTAGGATAAGATCATGAATTATCTAAGGATGGTCATCATAGTAACATGCAAACAATATGATAACTCAATTAATAAATTCATAAATCAATAATGTTCATAAGACAATGATTGGCCTCTAGGGCACATTTTCCAACAACCTCCCACTTGCACTAGATATAATCATTAATTTGACTAATTCCTATTGACCTAACATGACGCTCATGCTTTACCTGCACAAGCGGCTTTGTTAGAGGATCAGCAACATTGTCTTCTCCTGTTACTTTGCATATTTTTATATCACCTCTATCGTTGATTTCTTTGATGAGATGAAATCGCCTGAGTATATGCTTGGTCCTTTGATGTGACCTAGGCTCTTTGGCCTGTGTAATGGCACCGCTATTGTCACAGAGCAAAGTTATTGGATCTGAGATGGTAGGTATCATCCCTAGTTCTATGATGAACTTCCTTATCCAAACGGCTTCCTTAGCTGCATCAGATGCTGCTATATACTCAGCTTCCATTACAGAATCTGCTATAGTGCCCTGCTTAGAGCTCTTCCAGCTTACTGCTCCATCATTGAGGAGGAATATATATCCAGACTGCGATTTTTGGTTATCCTGGTCAGTTTGGAAACTCACATCTGTGTAACCAGTTACACATAGTTCGTCATCCAATCCACCATAGACCAAGAATAAGTCCTTAGTCCTTCTTAAGTACTTAAGGATATTCTTGACAATAGTCCAATGGGCCTCACTAGGGTCCTGTTGATATCTGCTAGTCATACTTAAGGCAAACGAGACATCCGGTCGAGTACATAACATGGCGTACATGATAGATCCTATGGCCGAGGCATATGGAACTTTACTCATGTGACCTTGCTGATCAGATGTACTTGGACACAGATCTTTGTTGAGGTGACTACCATGAGACATGGGTATGAAACCCCTCTTTGATTTGTGCATACTGAACCTATGTAGTATTTTGTCTATGTATGTACTCTGACTGAGTCCTAAAAGTCTTTTAGATCTATCTCTATAAATCCTGATTACTAGGATGTAGGTGGCTTTACCAAAGTCTTTCATCGAGAAAGACTTTCCTAACCAAGACTTGACAATCTGTAAGGTAGGAATGTCATTCCCAATAAGTAGGATGTCATCGACATAAAGTACCAAAAATACAACTGTGCTCCCACTAACCTTCTTGTACACACAAGGTTCATCAATGTTTTGAAGGAATCTAAACTCTTTGACTACTTCATCAAAATGATGATTCCAATTCCGAGAGGCTTGCTTCAGTCCATAAATGGACCTTTGAAGCTTGCACACTTTACCAGAGTCCTCAGAACACACAAACCCTTCAGGTTGTGTCATGTACACATCCTCGTGGAGCTTTCCATTAAGGAAGGTTATCTTGATGTCCATCTGCCATATTTTATAGTCATAATATGCTGCTATGGCAAAGAGGATTCTGATTGATTTGGCCATTGCAACTGGAGAAAAGGTCTCATTATAGTCCACACCATGAGTTTGAGTAAATCCTTTTACAACCAGCCGTGCCTTGAAGACATTTACATTGCCATCCATGTCAGTTTTCTCCTTAAAAACCCACTTGCACCCAACGGTTTTTACACCTTCAGGCGGGTCGACTAAGGTCTAAACCTTATTGTCGTACATGGATTGCATTTCATACTTCATGGCATTAAGCCACTTTTCAGAGTTTGGTCCCACTATAGCTTCTGGATAGGTAGTCGGCTCATTATGCTCAATGAGCAACACATCGTGACTGTCAAAAATCAGAAATCCATATCTCTGAGGCTGAAGTCATGTTCTATTAGACTTTTGTGGACCTTGCGTGACTTGAGGAGTCTCAACAACTTGTTGTGAGTCTTCTCTATTTTCCATTGTAGTTCTATGGTGTCTTGTGTCTCTCAAACTTCTTCGAGGTGTACCTTACTCCCACTGGTTCTTTCAGAGATAAATTCTTGTTCGAGAAAGATACCATTTCTGACAATAAACACTTTGTTATCAGCAGGGTTGTAGACGTAATATCCCTTGGTTTCCTTAGGATATCCCACAAAAAGGCACTTTGAGGATTTGGGCGCTAATTTGTCTGAGGCTTGCTGCTTAACATAGACCTCGCATCCCCAAATCTTGAGGAAAGACAAACTAGGCATCCTCCCAGTCCATATCTTATATGGAGTCTTTTCAATTACCTTAGATGGAACACGATTGAGTGTAAACGCAGCTGTCTCTAGGGCATAGCCCCAAAAGGAGGGCAGAAGATATGTTCGACTCATCATGGATCAAACTATATCCAATAGTGTTCGATTCCTCTGTTCAAAAATGCCATTCTATTATAGTGTCCCTGGAGGAGTCAATTGCGAGACTATCCCATAACTCCTGAGATGATCTATGAACTCTTGACTCAAATATTCACCACCCGATCAGATCAAAGGGCTTTAATTGTTTTGCCAAGCTGGTTTTATACTTCATTTTGAAATATCTAGAACTTTTCAAAAGATTCAGATTTATGTTTCATCATATAGATGTACCCATATCTGCTGAAATCATCTATGAATATTATGAAGTACGAATAACCTCCTCTGGCATTTGTGTTCATCAGTCCACACATATCTGTATGTATGAGGCCCAATAAATCAGTGCCCTCTCATTGTGCCCAGTGAAGGGTGACTTTGTCATCTTTCCTAACAAGCAAGACTCGCAAGTGTCATATGATTCAAAATTAAATGAGTTTAGAAACCCATCTTGATGGAGTTTGGAAATGCGTTTCTCATTTATATGGCCTAGAGACAGTGCCAGAGGTATGTCGGATTCAAATCATTCGGTTTAACCCTTTTGGTGGTTATGTTATAGATATTTCCATGACTGGGTTGTTCCAAATTTAATATGTAATGATCAACATGCAAATCACCATGAGCATAGAAAACATCATTATGATAAATAGAACATCTACTATTCCCAGCAATGGAAGTGAAACCTTCCTTATCCAAATAAGAAAGTGAAACAATGTTACTACTTAAAGCAGGAACATAATAGCAATTGTTCAAAACTAACAAAAGCCCAGTGGGCATAACTAATTTATAAGTGCCTACAGCTAACGCAGCAACCTTTGCTCTGTTTCCAACTCGTAGGTCAACCTCGCCCTTTTTCAGCTTCCTACTGTCCTTTAGTCCCTGCACATTTGTACAAATGTGAGAACCACATGCAGTATCTAATACCCATGAAGTGGAAGTAGAAAGATGAATGTCTATAACATAAATACCTGAAGCGATAGCCCCGCTATCCTTCTTGTTCTTTTTCAGATCTTTGAGGTAGAGTTTGCAATTCCTCTTCCAATGACCAGGTTCATTGCAGAAGAAGCAGACTCCTTCCTTTGGAGGCTTTGCCTTCTTTGGTGCAGGCTTGGTTTTGGGCTTGCCTGACTCTTTGGTTATACCTGATGAGACATGACCCTTCCCCTTGGCTTTGCCTTTCTTTTTCATACCCTTTCCTTTCTGAACCATCAAAATAGAACTGGGCTTCTTCTTAAGACTCAGCTCAGCAGTTTTAAGCATCCCATGCAGTTCAAAAATAGATTTCTCCATATTGTTCATGTTGTAGTTCATGACAAACTGGTCATAACTTTCTGGGAGTGAGTTCAAGATCAAATCCGTAGCTAACTCCTGGCTCATGGGAAATCCAAGCCTTTCAAGGTGATCAATGTACCCTTTCATCTTTAAGACATGAGTACTGACTGATGCACCTTCAGCCATCTTGCAGGAATGTAAGGCCTTAGTGGTCTCATACCTCTCTTGCCTTGCCTGTTGCTAGAACATTTCCTTGAGATGCACAATCATCTCATAAGCCTCCATGTGTTCCAGATCTCTTTGGAGCTCCGGAACCATGGTGGCTAGCATCAAGCATCCCACATCGACAGAGTCTTCCTTATGCTTCGTGTAAGCATCTCTCTGAGCTCTAGGAGCATTGGCGGCTGGCTCCTCAGGAATGGGTTGATCTAGGACATGTGCCTTTCTTTCCTGCTTGAGAACAATTCTCAAGTTCCTAAACCAGTCAAGAAAGTTTGTCCCATTAAGTTTGTCCTTCTCAAGGACAGATCACAGCGATAATGTAGCAGTATTACTAGTCATCATGATTCTACAATTAAAAATATGCAATTTAATTAGCAATCTCCCACTAAATAAACAACCCTCAATGCAATAGTTAGTGGGCTAAGATCCATATTTGGCTCAAACTTAAGTCCACTTTGGCAGGACGCTTAAATTAAGTTATTTAGGTAGGTAACACCTTTACCAATTACATGAAATGTAACTCTTAGATGTTCATGGGATTCTATCATCATATGATCTGGCATGTTTTTAATCCCATCTAATGCCTTGAGACCCAAAACCATTATGTTAATCTCAATTAAGTCAAACAATAATAAACATGTGAGAGTAGCACCATTACTCTGGCTTATCTCCCCAAGATAACTCAAAAGCACCCACTTTAGTGGAGTCTACAATTGAGCGATCGAGGTTTTGACAAGTGTTCATAAATTGACGGCATTATGACTTAAGATTTCATTTAGAGGGGTTAATTAACTATCTGGTTTATTAGAATGCATGTTTCTCAGTTTGTATCTCATACAAGTAATATGTATATTTATGATATAATCATAAGATGCATAATTTAAACGTGATACAATATGGCTCACCTATCCTAAGTCCCCTCAAGCTAATGAGAGGAGCTCTCTAGTAAGAGAAGGAAATTACATATAGAAACCTCTTTTAATATTCGAGGGGAGTGAGATGAGAAGAGAAGGTACATTGAGAGTATATAGAGGAAGGCACGACACGCAGGTCGTATTTAAAAATTACAACACTTGCAATCTAGAGCCATATTGTTCACCATACCCAAACATTCAAGAATCAATATTCAGATTTAATTCAAGGGCAATTAATGTTTCATATCTAAAACATTCATCAAATAACATATGTTACAGTTATGTTACGCTACGAACAGGTAGCCACGACGGGCCCCCAGAAGAAAAATTTTGTTTCATAAATAATCACGAATCTACATTCAGTTTTCTTACACCCCATCTATGTTAATTGATCAAATCAAGATGCATCACCACCGATTTCAATTCCCTTTTAGATTCCTTTTATGTCATACATAACACGGATTCCTTATATGTCATACATAAAATGCATATTATATGATCGGCTATGACTAACACATATCATATGAATCAACAATCAAGCCTAACTTAAACACAAAACGGCATGTCTCTGATACCACTGTAAGGAATTGGAAGACACGCAGCGGAAATTAATTGAAAAATTTTCTCCATTCCTTGCCAGGATCTACCGTACGTGTTTAAGTCAAGTGGGAAGAAGCATTACCCTCAGTGTTTCTCAGCCACTTTCACAGCTTCTCTCCACGGCTGGTGATCTTTTTTCGATCTCAAGAAGACGTCCACAGCTTCTCTCCGCGGCTCGTGCTCTCTTTGATCGCAAGAAGTCAACTCCTCAGGTCGTCTTTCTCTACTGGTATCCACACGAACAGCGTTCTAACCACGAACGCCATGCTAGCGTCTCCTGTCCCTCCAAGGCTTTCTCAAGAATTCGTCCTCTCCGTCTCTACTTCAGCAGTTTCTTATCTGCAAGCTTTTTTTTGCAGATTCCGTTCAGCCTTTTGTGTTATTTATTGTACACAGAAAACGTAGCTCCTAAAATCAGATATATAGGATGCTCTGCGTTTTTCTCAACCAAATTGGATTTTAGAATTAATCTATATTAATTCCAAAAATAATACAATATCACATATTGTATAATTTAATAAGAAACTAATTAAATAAATAATGTTTATATTAAATCCGTCCCACATTTTTAATTCACCTATTTATTTAATTTAAATAAAGATAAGACTGGACTATATTTGATTTATTCTCATAAATCGAATTTGGGATATCCTATCAATTTAAATTTCAAATTCAAACGTGATAGAGATTTAATTTATCCTTATAAATTAAATCTTGTAAATATCTCTTATATGAGATATCCTATCAATTTGAATTTCAAATTCAAACGTGATAGAGATTTAATTTATCTTTATAAATTAAATCTTGTAAATATATCTTATATGAGATATCCTATCAATTTGAATTTCAAATTTAAACGTGATAGAGATTTAATTTATCCTTATAAATTAAATCCTATATATCCCTTATATATAATGTATATATACGAATTTATATATATACGAATATAAATATAAATAAATATATACATCAACCCTGGATCATTCATTGAATCTAGACACGTCTTAGATTCAATGAATCTGGACATCATAGATCGTGTTGGGCTATTTTTCGTGCGACCCTGTAGGCCCGTATGAAGTTAGCAGTGGGCCATTTGCTATACTGGCCCACAAGTCACAAGCGGTCTCTAGCAAGACATAACGACTACCCAAATCATATGAGGATCGATAAACGATGTAACCTTTTATACAACCATATCATGTCCCTTGTGTCACACGATATTTTGGTCATGGATGAGGCATGGATAATGTCATCCTTCTATTCCTGACCGTTACTTTCTCGATCCCTGATCAGTCTGACTATAGAAATGGAACTACCTTTCCATTACAGTATTGCCATACATTTCTCAGACTCACTTATCGAGGGGCCCTGTAATATGTCTCTATGAATATGAGGGACAAATTCCATCTTGACCATGCACATTCCTCCGCATGAAAAACCACTAAGCCCGAACATAGTCTTTATGATCACTCGGTCAAAAGTGACTTTTGACTAGGTCAAAGCTGAGCGTTTGTCATGTAGGAATCCATGATGATCTCAGGTCAAAGGGCATAGTGACATGGTTTGTATATGAGAGAAGCTTATGACGTAACCCATGCAGCTCTCTCATAGCGGGTCGGTCAAACACATTGTACCTTTACATGTGCCTATGACTTTCATTTATATCTCTATACATCTTCAAAGTCATACTGGTCTTATTTCATCTCTGCTCCCGCATAGATGACTGACCAGGGATATTTAGGATAAGATCATGAATTATCCAAGGATGGTCATCACAGTAACATGCAAATAATATGATAACTCAATTAATAAATTCATAAATCAATAATGTTCATAAGACAATGATTGGGCCCTAGGGCACATTTTCCAACACACCATGCATGCCAAATAGGTTCTGATTTGGGGGGTATTTATAGATGAGCTCGAGTGCAAATGAATGGCCAAGATTGATTTAGTTACTATTTGATATAATGGTCCATATTCATTCTTGCACAAGCTTGCCCTAGAAGCCTCCCCTTTTGACGCTATGCATGACATCATTTAGGGTCATGTTTGACTAAAAAAGGTGATATATACTGATAGGAAAAATTACAGTCCAGCCCGGTACCAATTAGAGCAGTTTCACCAAAGTCAGACTATTTTCTGTTCCTAATTTTTATAATATCTTGAATATGTATTATGTCCTGGAAACCAATGTATAGGTTCCTCATACCATTGACATTGTTAGACTGAGTATTTATCTGTCATCCATCCCTTGAAAAATGACCAAAATACACTTGGTGTCCTTTCTTGCATTATATTAACCCTAAGGGCATAATTATCATTTTACCCCTCTTTGTACTGTCTTAGGGTATATACTGGCTTTAACTAATCATATTTATACTATATCCCATGTTTTTAGCCTATCTAAAATGATCAAAATACCCTCTATCTATCACTGGTATAATATGGTCATCCAAGGGCATTTTCTTAATTTCACACTTTTCCTGGACATTAGCCCCTTCTACTTATGAACCGATATCCTAGGTTTTGGGCCCTCCTTGGCATCATCATAGGCCCATATATGAGGTTATCCAAGTTTATTCTATCCAGGTTTAGTTACTGCTAAGTTCCATAATCGAATCACGGGTGTTCTCAAACTCCCATCAAAATTTACTAATATAGGGATAACTTTTCATACAGAGTTCCTTCCAGGGTTCTGTCAGTCATGACATCTGATGTCATCAGACACACCTTCCTATAACTTTTTTACTTATACCTGAGTTCTATGAGATCTGATAAAATTTCAGATAACTTTCAGACTATTAGATAAATATCCACTATCTAGAACCCTATTAAAATTTCTATATTATGTTAGATTAACCAGCATAATTTTCTCTATTTACTGATGAAATATGGGACTGAAATACTTCTAGGCAGTTCTAAGCCTTTTCTAGCTGAACTTTTCTATAATTACATTTAGGTCCCTAACTTTTTGCTTAATTACATTTAGGTCCTAAACCGTTGGAAATTACCACTTTTAGCCCAACTTTTGTTTCTACTTTAACTTTTGGCCTGTAACCTTTTCTACTTTGTGTTTAGGTCCCTATGTTTTCCTTCTCTTTCCTTTCTCAATTTGACATAGTTTATTCCAAGAATCTCATGTACAGTTACATCAGGTAAGAAAATTGGGGATATGACAGTTATCCTGTGATCA
The DNA here is from genome assembly GCA_037074615.1 of Leucaena leucocephala. Lineage (NCBI taxonomy): Eukaryota > Viridiplantae > Streptophyta > Magnoliopsida > Fabales > Fabaceae > Leucaena > Leucaena leucocephala. The sequence continues at coordinate 13,258,938 of CM073516.1, read as the reverse complement.
GTGGTGAATGCGTGATATATAAAAGTATGGATGAGTGAAGTGGAATGAATCTCAGATTGAGTGGAGCTATGCTGTATGTGTGATTGGAGCTTTTCCATGTGTCAGCATATGCATTCAACCAATTGTAGCCCACTTGTTCCTATTAGCCATTTAGTCAATCTGTTATCAGCTTCTTCAGTCTAGCACATGCCTAATCTCCTTTTGTCCAGCTGTCAAAACCCATTTAACTGATTCTCCTTCTCATTATGTTATATCAGCATGTTAACTTGGTGCTTTAATGAACATTTTCCTAAAATGGGAAATTAAAAGAAACAAATTATTTATCCAATTAATCACTAAAATCACAACAATTAATTTCCAACTGTTCCAATTTAATTTTATTAATTAATTGCTCAACATATTGATAAATAGGAATAAAAATTAATTATAAAACTCTCTTTAAACACAATAAAATACTACAAATATGAGTTTATCACGTTGCCCTTACATTAATTGAACAACCAATTGATTAATTGATACTCATTAATTATGTACCATTAATCGACTACCTAATCTATTAACTTAATTAACTTCATCTTTTTAACATCTTTTAATCACAACCAACTTGATCGCTTTTGACATCATTTGAGGACAGAAATAACTTAATTATTTTGAACTCCTTTTGACATCATCTGAGCATAGAAATAACTAATTATTTTAAATTTCTTTTAACATCATCAAAACATACTTAAAATAGAATCTAACATTCTCCCCCTTTTTGATGATGAAGAAACCCAAGTGAATTAAAATCATTAAGAGTCAAATAACAAGAATCAAAATAAAACTTTGAATAACAAAGTGAATCATATCATTAAAACTTGAAGGCTTTAAACTTATATAGCAAGTATAAAACAATAAGAAACAATCATATAATATAAATCTAATCAATGGACTCTAGAGAAGATTCCTTATCCTTTTTATTTCTTCTCTCCCCCTTTTTAATATCATCTAAAAGGGTTAGGGCCAGAGATGAAGGAATGACCACGGGAAATTAGGGTAATAGAAGGTTAGGTGCTATGGAAATGGAAGGAAGGTGTACTAGGAGTGAGTAGGTAAGAGTCACTAAAGCTGGGGGCTCTGAAGCTAAAATGGGTGAGGGAATAGGAGCATTTGGAACATGGTGAGGATTAGATGGTAGAGGTTGATCCCTGAGTCCCTCATTTGAAAAAGAAGGTCTAATGTTGCTCAGAGGTGTCAGTAAAATGTTCTTTACATCAGGCACTTCTTGTTAGATAGCTTCTTATCTTTCTGAGATTGCTTATTACCTCTCTCTGACTTCTTCCATAAAAGCTTATAAATCCCTAATATGTGTTTCAGTCATGTCAGCTTCCTTCCTTGAGGTATTAAGTCTACTCTCTAACTCAATAAACTCAGCCTAAAGGAACCTTTGAATAGATGTACCCAAGAATGATGGTGGAGTAGATACTTAAGGTCTAGTAGAGGAGTAACCTTTATCCTGAGGAAGAGAAGCACTAGCAATAGGTTATGCTTATCTTGGTGGTCTCTGGGGAGCATGCCCTTATTAGTATCATCGGAGAGTTTAATCTACATCTTGTTTAGCTGTGTCATCCCAAAGGCATATATTTTCCTTATTTCTTTCCTCCAAGTGATAGATGCTATAGTGCTTGAGAAAGAAAAAGACAAGCTGTGGAAATGGCATGGGAGTGGTCCTTATTCTGCATAGACAAAACCTCTCATCTGACTATATATGAAAACTCCTGGTTGAGCTTTTCTCTACTTACTATTCTAGCCAGAGTGATATAATCTTATTGGGTGAGATAGGTGAAGCTTATAGATTTGATAATCATATACCAAGAGTAGATGTAGTAGATGATACGATAAAAATCACACATCTAATTAGGGTGAATAACAAGGAGCCAAGGAAGGGTTTATTGGTCTATATAAGGATATGATAAGCCTTGGCATGATCCATAGGCTTCATTGGCACTGAAGTAGGAACACCTATCATCTGATTAATGATACTGAAGTCTAACTTGATCTCACGTCCTCTTAGCCTACTAGTAAGATAAATGTCTATATTGGTATCATCTTCATCTAATGTGTCATGTATCTCTATGTTACAATAAATCTTCTGGATACCTCTAAGCTATAAGCCTTATTGATCTTAAGCTATCTCTCAAAGTGGATAAAGGCTCTATTAAGTCCAAAATGACCTTGTGATCAGCCTTAAGAGCAAGGATATCCACATATACTACTAGACAACACTTTCTCTCCTTAAACTCAGTATTGTATCTGGCCATGTCAAGATCCAAATCTAGATTCCCTTATAAAAGATCATACTAGATGGTTGAGAATATGAGGGAGCTGGTATGGTAGTAGACTTCCTTGATGTCCTCTGTCTCTTGCCAAGAGACTTAGTGGCAATATTCACTATCTTCTCTATCATAATAGTAAACTCCATATCAGAGTTAGTTTCAAAGGTTATCTGCTATAACTTTACCTTTCTATTTGAAGTAGACTTTAGAGAAGGCTCATATACTTTACTCTTTTCTTTAGTTGTTCCCTTTGTCGGAGCCTTTTCCTTTTGATACCTCTAGGCCGTATTTGGCCACCTTAAGCTAATATTTCTTCTTCTTTTCCTTTGATATTAAAGACTTAGGAGTGTTAGAGACTGATTTTGTCATATCCTAATTTTTCCCTATCTGTATAATACTAATAGTGGAAAGAGGTTTGGAAAGGATTATGATGAAGATCAGAAGAAATGATAAAGGTTAAATGAGTCTTGAGGTAAGAAAGGGACCTAAATGAAAAATTGGAAAATTTTAAAGGCCAAAAGTTAAAGTAGAAACAAAAGTTGGGCCACAAGTGGTAATTTCCAAAATTTTGTGGACCTAAATGTAAATATGCAAAAAGTTAGGGACATAAATGTAATTAAATAAAAAGTTCAAGGGCAAAATGGTAATTATAGAAAGATCAGCCCAGAAAGAGTTAGAACTGCCCGAAAGTTTTTCAGTCCCACATTCCATAAGTAAATAGAGGAAGTTACGCTAGTTAATCTGGCATGATACAGAAAATTTATTAGGGCTTTAGACAACAAAAAATTATCTGATAGTCTAAAAGTTATCTGAAATTTTATCAGATTTCATGGGCAACATATATAAGTAGGGGAATTACAGGAAAGTGTGCCCTACAGTGTCAGATGTTATGAATTTGATAGAACCCTAGAAGAAGTCCTGTACACAAAGTTATTCCCATAACAGTGAATTTTGACGGGAGTTTGAAGCCACCCGTGATCCGATAATGGAACTTATCAGTATGCGAGCCTAGATAGAATGAGATCAGATGACCTCATATATAGGCCCATGATAATGCCAAGAAGGTCCCAAAACCTAGGGTACCAGTTCATCAGTAGAAGGGGCTAGTGTCCAGAAAAGGTGTGAAATATGAAAATGCCCCTGGATGCCTGGATTATACAAGTGATGGATGGAGGGCATTTTGGTCATCTGAGATAGGCTAAAAACATGGCGCATGGAATAAATATGATTAGTTGAGCCAGTATATGCCCTGAGGTTGTACAAAGAGGGGTGAAATGACAATTTTGCCATTAGGGTTAGTACAGTGCAAGAAAGGACACCAAGGGTATTTTGGTCATTTTTCAAGGGATGGATGGCAGATAAATATTCAGTATATCAAGTTCAATGATATGATAAGTATCATATCCTAATTTTTCCCTATCCATATAGTACTGATAGTGGAAAGAGGTTTGGAAAGGATTATGACAAAGATCAGAATAAATGATAAAGGTTAAATGAGTCTTGAAGAAAGAGAAGGACTAAAACGAAAATTAGAAAAGGTTAAAGGCAAAAAGTGAAGGTAGAAACAAAAGTTGGGCCCTTAAGTGTAATTTTTGAAAGTTAAGGTACTTAAATGCAAATAGCTTAAAGTTTAGGGGCCAAAGTGCAATTATTCAAAAGTTTAAGGACCTAAATGTAAATTAGATAAGACCAAATTTTACCAGTAGATAGACAAAATTATTTCGGTCAGTTTACCACAACACATAATTTTGAGTTGAGGTCTCGGTTAATTGATATAAATTTTTGAAGTCAGAAGAATTATTACAGTATTTTTCAGACAGTAGAATCAGATGAAACTTTATAGGAAATTCCTATATTTAACGTAAGAATTTATAAAATTTACAGAGTCAGAAAAGGAATCCTATAGAAGTCTTACGGGATTTTACAGTGAAATAAAATACCCGATAAATAGAATCGGGTGAGATTTATTGGGATTTGTGCCATAAAGTTAATGAGGCCAATGAGTCTATACCAAGGCCCAAATGGTGCCATAATGAGCCCAATAAAGTAGTGAAAAAGTTATGTGGGCTAGAGTCCAAAGCAATCCAGGAAAAGTGTGAAATTATGAAAATGCCCCTGGATGCCCACAATATACCTGTGATGGGTAAATGGCCTTTTGGTCATTCTGGACAGACAAAAAATGTGTAAGATGGTATAAAGATGATTAATTATAGCCATTAAACACTACGATGATGTTTGAAAAGACGATAATGCCCTTTGGGAAATTAAAGTAAAATCGGAAACCGATAAAGGGTTAAAGGAAATGTACAGAATTTTTATCAGGACTTTTGGGTCTTAGAAAATTATGAGACTTTACAGGAAATTCATTTTATATTAGAATGAATTTCTAAAAATATTAGAACCATTAAAAGAGGTGTCTAGCATTTATTTCAAAATCAGGATATTTTAAGAATATCTGTATAAGGAAAGTACCTTGGGATTTGTGCAAATTAGCTATTGGACCTAAGGAAGGCCTATGGAAGCCCAATAAGTCCCAAGAGTTATCTTGGAGCCCAAGTCCATTAATGAATAATTTTTGAATTTTTGAAAAGAAAAAAAAGGATAAAGTAAAAATTATGGTTTGCACATGGTGGGACCCACACACCCACACACTTGGCATCCAAGACAAGGGGGAGGAGAAGATTTTTGTCATGTGGATTTATCTCAAGTTGGATTGGAGAGTAAGCTTGAGGTAAGAACAAATATGGGTCATTAGATCAAATAGTGTATAAAGTGATCTTGGCCATTCATTTTCCATAGAATTTTTCTATAAGTACCCCCTCAATTCTGCAGCAAACTGTGGCTTCATGGACCCTTGGGGAAACTCTTGCAAAATGAAAACTCAAGCCAAGACAAAGAAGATTCAAGGTACCAAAGTTCAAGCAAGCTAGAGATTAAAGGTAAGCAATCTCTCCTAGCTTATTTTCCTTTGATTTGGGAGCTTGAACTTAGGGTTTTCATGGGGGAAAAGTTGAGTTTTCTCTAAGGGGAGGTGCTTCCCAAAGACCTTAGATGAAAGGGGAAAGAAGAAATTAAAGTTAGACACATATGGTTGAAGCTTAAACAAGCTAGTTAAGAGATTGGTTGTTGAATCAAGTTGATATTCTTGACTTTGCCATGATGTGCCCTGTTCGGTCTGTGTCATACCCTAATTTTTGGGCCTATAAGCCTAGTATGTAGCCTAAAAAAGGAAGGCTACTAGACCCTATTATGTAAGAGTTCCAAAAGTATACATATGATGTTCATGGACTAAACTGCAAGAAAGTGAAAATTCAGGGAAAATAGTGAAAGTCCCTGTGGGCATAAAGAAGAAGTAAGAGTTGTTTCTTGGGAACCGAGCCACTAGAGTGCTTGGGCTTGGTTAGAAATCCAAGATGGCAATCCAAAAACCCAAAAACGTAGGCCCAAGGATTATGGAGTTAAAGAGGCATTAAAATATTATTTTAGTACTTCTTTAATAAAGTAAAGTGACCCGGTCAAAGATAGAACTGGGGAAAGTGATCTGGAATCATGAGATACCATAAATGGGGCCCACAAGGTACCACATGGCATGGTTACAGTAAAAGAAGAAAAGCCAAGGACACATGGCATGATTATAGGAAAAGGAGAAAAAGCAAGAGGACACGTGGCATAATCTCGGCCGTCCATTCAGGGAAAAGACTCTGGAATTCTCTGGAGAGGCTGAGTCAGCTAGTGAGGTGTCCCAAGGGCCACACCAATGCACCACATGCCCCATGAGGTGTCCTTGGATGATGTCATTAGTGGTGAGTCATAAAGGAGGGTGATGCATCGTGATGATGCAACCAAAACTTCTTGAGGAAGCAAGCAATCTGAGCTATTCATCATGATTTGAGCCATCCATTCCACCTCCCTCCACCTATAAATAGACCCTTCCCCCTCCCATTTCAAGGCACACCATGTCCAAGAGCCAAAGGAAGAAGAGAAAGAAGAGAGAAAGAGAGAAAGAGAAAGAAATGAAGGAGTTATGGTGGAGCCAGGAGCAGTCTAAGGAGCTGAGGGACTGGGCAAAGCTTAGAAATGAGGTAAGTTATCTAGTCCCTGCTCTAATAAAGTAATGGATTGCTCTTAGTGGTTAGAATAGAGAAATATCTCTATTAATAAAGGTAGCCATAGATAGAAAGAAAGTTAGGGGAATGTCAGATTAAGGATATTACCCCTAGTTAAGCCTGGGTTAAGTAGAGCTATACTAGATAATAATAAAGATATTATTATGCTATGTATAGGCTGTAACTTATGAGAAGAAGGGACCTTAGAGACAAGGTTAAGAGATGGAAGGAAAGGCTACACACCAGCTAGTAGACTTACCTACTTGTATACTTATATTGCTTGGATGTTTTATGTGATGTTTTCTTACCTTGGTGATGTGAGGCATGTATGATTAAGTAATGCTCTGTTTCTTTTTATACTATGGCCATATGTAATAATTAAGTGACATGGAAGCATGTATGTTATCATGATGCAAGCATGATCATTAAATACACATATAGTAACATCAAGAATATAGTTGCATACATTGTATGATTTCCATTTGCTACTGAGATTTCCCAAAAAATCTCACCCTTTCCATATCAATCCAATTACAGCAGGTCTTCTCAAGATGGAGGAGATAAAGATGCATGAAAATGTTGATTGCTTAGCATGATTGATATGTGATTCATGTATGTATAATTGCTGGAAATTGTCACTGTAAACAATAACTCATGGTGAGGTAGTGACATTTGAGCTATAATTATAAATAGTAAATGATTGAATAAATGTATGATATTTTTCCAATAAATATTATACATGCCAAGCTTCGATTTGATATTTAGAACATCTTATTTGGATGTCTACACATAAAGATATGATTTATCAAAGTTGGGACTAGAATGCTGGAATCAGGGATAGGACGCTGGAGGAACAGTGATTTTGGAACATTGACCAAAGTTGACCTGGTCAAGGTGTGGTCAACGAGTCATTTTTTCCTAAAATATAATTACGTTAGCTTCGTGTAGCAATTTGAAACACTTCATTTCAATTTTTCTAAAATTAGTTATGATTTTTTGAAGTCAAGTCACTCCTCTGAAATTTGCATAGTGAACAGTACTTACTAAGAGTAAAATTCCAGATTGAGTAATTTGACTTCAACAGCCTTAGAAGTGGTTCCAGATGCTACCGTTTGGTCCCTAAGACGTAAAAAAAGGATGGTATAGTCTGCATTGTTCATGAGGGAAGAAAATTGAATTTTAATGATTTAATGCTTCTATTGAATTTAGATGATGATTTTGGTTAGGATTGGAAATGTTTTGAAGCTTGAAAGCATTGGAATTCTAAGATTGTAGTTTTTGAAACCCTTCTCTGTTACTATTCACACACATGAATATTTATTGGAATTTCATAATTTTGATGGTTCCAATGGCTTTAAAATGAAAAGTTGTGTGGGGTAAAGTGGAGAAACAAGTATGGGAAGTATTAGAATCAAAATGAGAATTTTGAAAGAATTGCATGCCTATGTTTAGTTATGTATAGCAGGCCATGGAGGAGCTGAAATTTCATGATTCTAAGCTCATAAATGAATTCAAAAGATGAAATTGTGTAGGGTAAAGTCTAGACATCAATTGATTCAAAGACCAAGTCCATTAGTTAAGATTAAGGAAAGTAAATGAGCTTAATAATCAAGAGGGAGTTATGTTTGTTAAAGTAAGTTTAATGCTCAAGAAAATTAGATGGTAATGGGTAAATGGTTATGTGATGTTAGGGATTGGTTGGTATGCTCCAAAAGAAGCAGCCACATGTCCAAGAGATGTGAGAAGAAAGAAGCAAGATAAAGTGAAAGAAAGTCAAGTCTATAAGGTAGTGAACTTTCCTCTTTATGTGCTTGATGTGGTATGCTTATATGTTGACATGTATATGATATTTGAATGATGTTGTGACATGATAAATGATGTTGAATGTATTGTGAATAACATGTTTTCCATGGCCATGCACTTTATGTGAAAGTATATAGCATGATAGCATGTCACTAATCAAAGAAAGTTTAATGAAATTACATATCATGCATTAGCATCCATCTTGCATATTTAAGTGGTAATGTTTGCTATTGAGATTCCCTAGAATATCACTCTCCCATAACCAACCAATTTAGGTCAAGCATGAAGAAAAGGTATGCATGGAGAAGAGCTAAAGAATGGAAGAAAGAAAGTGAAGTATTGATATTTTAGCATATTCTATAAATTATCCATGTATGTAAATGCCATGTAAGGTGTCCATTTATGTGATGAAACTATTTTAATACTTATGGCATATATACATGATGTATATGAATGTTGAGAAGCTTATTTGATGGCTTGTGCATGCTGAAATAATTATTGAAATGAAAGAAAAGAAACTGAAATGGTAAAAACGTAGGTCCTAAAGCAGTTTTGTTGTGGCTTCAGTTTGACCTAGAAAATGAAGGAATTAGTTCACAAACTTTTATGAGCATTTAGAAAACATCCAGATCTATAAATACATAGGTAGAACGTGTCATTTGGATGTGTATAATAAGAGAAATGAATTTCTAAAGTAAAGGACCAGAATCTGTTTCTAGAGTTTTTGACCAAATGAACAGTAAACTTCAACGAATAAACTGTATCAATTGACTAATCATTTGGTCTGAAAATTATTTTTACCTTAAATTTTAAGATGTTATCTTCACGTAGATTTTTGAACCACCTCATTTTTAGTTTTCTACAATTAGTTATGATTTTTCGAAGTTCATTGCGTAATCTGGAATACCATATGAATAGTAACCCAAGAAAGAGTAAAATTCCAGATTTGGCTAATGGACTTCCAAGGTCTTGTAAGTGGTTCCAAATGCTACTGAATGGTCCATAAGATGTATGAAAGTAAGGATGTTATATTTTGGTATCAGAGCATAGGATTGTGGCTTAAGAAATGCTCTGAATAGATTATTTATGGACTAATATGAGATTATTCCCAGACCCTAACCCTAAATAGTGAGTATTTAGTTAAGTTAGGGTATGTTATAGGATAGTTAGCATTGCTTAATTAAGCAAATGTTACAGGAATAGATATGAGATTTCATAAAATTAAGTCAGAGGCTTCAATTAATAAAGGAGACCCCAAACCAATAATGATATATAAAGATCATTCCTCAGACAATTAAGAGAGTTCAGAGGAGAGTATGGGGGATTAGTCAGGAAAGTCTACAGTAGATTGTCCCATAGATATTTCTGTAGACTCAAACTTACAGTCTGGAGGTGATGTAGAGATTTCTCCTGAAGCCGTTAATGCACCAGATGATGTTGAGTCTAGTGACTCTACACAGAACGAGGTTGTCAGAGTACTCTCTATAACATCCTCCTTTTCATATGTTTTAGGGACCAAACAGTAGCATCTGGAACCACTTCCAAGGTTGTTGAAGTCAATTTACTCAATCTGGAATTTTACTCTTAGCGAGTACTGTTCACTGTGCGAATTCTAGAGGAGTGACCTGACTTCGAAAAATCATAACTAATTCTATAAAAATAGAAATGGAGTGGTTCAAATTGATACACGAAGCTAACATAATTCTCTTTCAGGGAAAAAATGACTATTTGACAATAAATTGACAAGGTCAATGTTGGTCAACGTCCGAAGTTTATTGTTCCTCCAGCGTCCTGTCCCTTATTCCAGCATTCTGGTCCCAACTTTGATCAATCATATCTTTATGTGTAGACATCCAAATAAGACGTTCTATATATCAAATCGAAGCTTGGCATGTCTACTATTTACTGGAAAAATATCATATATTTATTCCATCATTTACTATTTATAATTACAGCTCAAATGTCACTGCCTCCATCACGAGTTACTGTTCATAGTGACAATTTCCAGCAATTATACATACATGAATCACATATCAATCATGCTAAGCAATTAACATTTCTTCATGCATCTTTATCTCCTCCATCTTAAGAAGACCTGCTGTAATTGGATTGATATGGAAGGGGTGAGATTTCTGGGGAAATCTCAGTAGCAAATAGCACTAAACAATGCATGCATTAATGTGAATACCTGTGCTTGCTTGTGAAAGTGTTAACATTGCATAATGTGCATGCTTCCATGTTACATATGAAATACAATTGGTCAAAGTAATCATAGGAACAGAGCTTCATATATAAGCACATATTCAACACAATTCAACAAAGCCATAGCACATCAAGCATAACATTCAATGCATACAAGTTTAGGATAAGTTTACTACCTGACATGTAGCTTTTCTTCTAGCTCTTAGCCTTTGCTCTAAGGTTCATTTTTTCCATAGGTCAGAGCCTATACATAGCATAATAATATCTTCATTATTACTCTATTAGTATAGCTCTATTTAATTCATGCATAGCTAGGGGTAATATTCTTACTCTGACATTCCCCTGGCTTTCTTTCTATCTATAGCTAACTTTATTAATAGAGATATTTCTCTATTCTAACTACTAAGAGCAATCCTCTACTTTATTAGAACAGGGACTAGATAACTTTCTTACCTCATTCCTAAGCTTTGCCCAGTCCCTCAGCTCCTTAGACTGCTCCTAGCTCCACCAGAACTCCTTCCTTTCTTTCCTTTCTTCCTCTCTTTCTCTCTTTCTCTCTTCTTTCTCTTCCTTTTCTTGCTAGATCCGTGGTGTGCCTTGAAATGGGAGGGGAGTGGCCTATTTATAGGTGAGAGGAGGTGGAATAAATGGTCCAGATTGATTCATGATGAATGGCCCAGATTGCTTGCTTCCTCAAGAAGCTTTGCCTGTATCATCACGATGACATCATCCTCCTTGATGACTCACCACTCATGACATCATCTAGGACACCTCAAGGGACACCTAAGGGGTATATGTGGCGAAATGTGGGGCCCTTGGGACACCTCACCAGCTGACTCAGCCTCTCCAGAGAGTTCCAGAGTCTTTTCCCTGAATGGACGGCCGAGATCGTGCCACGTGTCCTCTTGCTTTTTCTCCTTTTTCTATAATCATGCCATGTGTCCTTTGCTTTTCCTCTTTTACTGTAATCATGCCATGTGGCATCTTGTGGGCCCCATCTATGTCATCTCATGATTCCAGATCACTTTATCCAGTTCTATCTTAGACCGGGTCACTTTACTTTATTGAAAAAGCACTAAAATATTATTTTAATGCCTCTTGGGCCCACTTTACTCTTGGGCTAGGTTTTTGGGCCTTTAAATATCATCTTGGGTTTCTAACCAAGCCCAAACACTCTGGTGGCTTGATTCCCAAGAAACATCCTTAGTAAATTACCAAAATGCCCTTACTACCTCTTTAGTCCTTCTAGGGGCACTATTGTCTTTTCATACCTTACCAGAGTATCTCTTGACCTTGGTCAACTATCCAGATACCCTTTCTTGACTGTCTAACCTTAGTCAAATGATCATAACGCCCTTTGTCTGACTCAGACTTAATGATACAACACAGTGGCATACCTTCAGTGGCATTTTCGTAATTCTTCATTTTTCTCGGTCTTTATTAGCCCTGGCCCACATATTTATCTGAAAATATCATTGGGCCTATAAGGTGCCATTATGTCCCTCTGTATGATCCACTATCTTCATGGGCTCAATTTCTGAGAAATTCCCCCGAAACCTATTTATCGGGTCTTTTAATCCACTGTAAATTCTATAGTAAATTCTACAGAACTCCTTTTTGATCTCTGTCAATTTTAGAAATTCTTATATTAATTATAGGAATTTACTGCCATATTTGATCTGATTCTGAGGTCTAGAGAATACTATATTAATTTTCCTTCTCTTCAAAATTAATATAAATCTTTCAAGACCTCATATCAAAACTGTGCTGCATCAAACTGATCATCATAATTTTCTCTATTTATTGAGACCTCTGCTCAATAGGGTCTGGTAGCATCCCTTTTTCAGGCTATATATTGGGTTTTAAGGCCTAAAAATTGGGATATGACACTCTCTAACCCTGATATAAGTTATATTCCTCTGATGAGAGGACAGATTACGACTGAGGAAGTTGAGTACTAGTACTGGATTATGGGTAGACCAGATATTATTCCTTCTCTACTAGAGTTTGAGGATAGAGTTACTATGAGTAAGATACCACAGTCCCCTAATTCAGATATCCAGTCAGAGTTTATGATAGATCCTGTCCATTTCTAAAGTCCAGGAATATGTGACTTTATAGAGAAAGATCAGGGTGATGTTCCTAATTCTAGTCAACTCCAGCTTTCTTTGTTAAAGATAGTTAGTGTTGACCATATGGTCTGAAGAAAGCTGTGGAGAGTGAATTACTCAGTCTAGGTCAAGGGATTGACAGAAGTAGAGATTAAGAATAATTAGTTATCTGCAGTTCCTCAATGTCGTAGCAAGAATGATAAACAGAAATCCAGTAGAGGGCATTAACCTAATATAATTTAGAGGATTGATATGAGATGATAGTAAGTCAAGTGTCATGAGCTTAAAGATGTCAACCTTACTGAAGTCTATAAGTTAGAGGTTTAGCACAGAGTATAGGCAAGTTAAGCAGTATAAAGCACTAAAATACAAAAGATCAATTTAAGAAGAGGTTCAGCAGTAGATCCTCCATATGATCATCAGGAGTTGATCTACAATGCGAAAGACTTTGTGCAGTTAGCATATGCTTGACATGTAGTTTGTTCGTCAAAGATAATTGTTCATTTGGTCAAAAATTTTGAAAACAGATTCTGGTCCCTTACTTTGGAAAATTAGTTCTCTTTGTACAGACATCAAAATAAGGTGTTCTTAGTGTCAAAATGAAGCTTGACATGTTAATGAAATGTATGTAAAATTTCATACATTTATCTCATCATTCATCCATCATAATCTAACTTCCTTGAGCATTAAATTCACTTTAACAAACATAACTTCCTCTTGAACATTAAGCTCACCCAACTACATTAACTTTCCTTAATCTTAACTAATGAACTTGGCCTTTGAATCAATTGATGTCTTGACTTTACCCTACACAATTTCATATTTTGAATCCATTTATGAGCTTAGAATCTTGAAATTCCAGTTTCTTCATGGCTTGCTGGATAGAACCGAACACATGTACAAAATTCCTTCAAAAAATCTCATTTTGATTCTAATGCTTCCCATACTTGTTTCTCCACTTTATTCCACACAACTTTTCATTTTAAAACCATTGGAAGAATCAAAATCATGAAATTCCAATCACTGTTCATGCGAGTGAATAGTAACATAGGAGAATTTTGAAAACTAAAATCTTGGAATTTCAATGCTTTCAAGGTTCAAAATATATCCAATCCTACACAAAATCATCATATAAATTCAATGGAAGCATTAAATTATTAAAATTCCATTTCCTTCCATAATGAACAGTGCAAACCAAAATGGATCAACCATGGCAAAGTCAATAATATGAACTTGATTCAACAACCAATCACTTAACTAGCTTGTTTAAGCTTCAATCATATATTTCTAACTTTAATTTCTTCATTTCCCTTTCATCTAAGGCTTTTGGATAGCACAACACCTTAGAGAAAACTCAACTTTTCTCCATAAAAATCCTAAGTTCAAGCTCCCAAATCAAATGAAAATAAGCTAGGATAGATTGCTTATCTTTAATCTTTAGCTTGCTTGAACTTTGGTACCTTGATTCTTCTTTGTCTTGGCTTGAGTTTCCATTTTGCAAGAGTTTCCCCAAGGTTCTCATGCTCACAGTTTGGTTCAGATTTGAGGGGCTATTTATAGAAAAATCTCATGGAAAATCAATGGTCAAGATTACTTTGTGCACTATTTGATCTAATGGCTCATATTTAATCTTGGATTTAACTTTTTTCAAAAAGAAACTTATGACATCATCCATGACATCATCAAGGGACAATTCTTAGGGCTAGGTGGTAAAATTCCAAGGGAGAGAAGCTTCTGAAAAAATTTCAGTCCAATCAGGTACCGGCTCAATCCAATTTCCCAAAAACTAGACTGTTTTATAAATCTAATTTTTCTAAAATTTCATAATATACTGTCTAACTTTAAATCCAGTATTTGGATTCTTACTACCATTGACATTCTTGGACTGGGCCAAAACTTAATTACAAATCCATTGGTAAATGACTAAAATGCCCTTAGTTCACTGTCTTACCCTATATTAACCCTAAGGGCATAATCGTCATTTTACACCTCTTTACTTCTTACTAAGGCATATACTGACACTGATTAATCACTCCTATACTTTCCTAGATGTTTTTGGCTAGTCTAAATGACCAAAATGCCCTTCGTCCAACTCTGACTCAATGACATAACATAGTGTCATTTCGTAATTTTGCATTTTTCCCGGTCTTTATTAGCCCTGGCCCATGTCATATCCTAAATTTTCCCTATTTGTATAATACTGATAGTGGAAAGAGGTTTGGAAAGGATTATGGCGAAGATCAGAAGAAATAATAGAGGTTAAATGAGTCTTGAAGGAAGAAAGGGACCTAAACGAAAATTAGAAAAGTTTAAAGGCAAAAAGTTAAAGTAGAAACAAAAGTTGGGCTAAAAGTGATAATTTCCCAAAGTTTACGAACCCAAATGTAAATAAGCAGAAAGTTAGGGACCTAAATGTAATTATGAGAAAGTTGAACCGAAAAAGGCTCAAAAATGCCTAGAATCATATTAGACCCAAATTTTACCAGTAAATAGATAAAGTTATTCCAGTCTGTTTAAGGAGTTACTGAATTTCAATTTGAGGTCCCGATTAATTGATATAAATTCCTGAAGTCAAAAGGAATTATTGCAGTATTTTTCGGATCTTAGAATCAGATGAAACTTTACCGTAAATTCTTATATTTAATATATGAATTTATAAAAATGAAAGAGTCAGAAAAGGAATCCTGTAGAATTTTACTGTAGAATATAATACCTGATAAATAGGATAGGGAGAGGTGTCTTGGGATTTATGCCATAAAGGGTATAAAGGGAATAAACCCAAACCAAGTCCTAAATGGTGCCATAGTAGGGCCAATATGATGACTAGACAATTAAGTGGGCTAAGGTCCTGAGCAGTCCAGGAAAAGTGTGAAATTACGAAAATGCCCCTGGATGCCCATACTGTACCAATGATGGATGAAGTGTATTTTGGTCATTCTGGACAGGCCAAAAATGTCCAAGATAGTATAAATATGATTATTTAGAGCCAATATACACCCTAAGGCAATAAAAAAAGGTGTGAAATGACAATTATGCCCTTAGGGTTATATAGTACAAGACAGTGAACCAAGGGCATTTCAGTCATTTCCCAAGGGATCTGTAATTAAGTTATGATCAATCTAATATTTTCAGTGGTATAAGAAGCCTAGACATTGATTTCCAGGACAGAATACATATCCTGGTATATTATAAAAAATTAGGAACAGAACACAGTCTAGTTGTTGTGAAACTGCTCTGATCGGTACCAGATTGGATGGAATTTTTCTAGAAGCTTCCTTACATGAAAATCATGCCACATACCCCTATTAGGTATCCCATGAGCTGTCCCACATGATGTCATAATTATTCCTTTTAGAAAAAGTTAAATCCAAGATTAAATGTGAGCCCTTGGATCAAATAGTAACCAAATCAATCTTGGCTATTGATTTTCATGAAATTTTCTATAAATTCCCCCTCAATTCTGCATCCAAACCATGGCCTCATGAACATTGGGGAAACTCTTGCAAAATGAAAACTCAAGCCAAGATAAAGAAGATTCAAGGTACCAAAGTTCAAGCAAGCTAGAGACTAAAGGTAAGCAATCTCTCCTACCTTATTTTCCTTTAATTCTGCAGCTTGAACTTAGGGTTATCATAGGGGAAAATTTGAATTTTCTCTAAGGGTTTGTGCTTCCCAAAAACTTTAGATGAAAGGGGAAAGAAGAAATTAAAGTTAGAAACTTATGATTAAAGCTTAAACAAGCTAGTTAAGTGATTGGTAGTTGAATCAAGTTGATATTCTTGACTTTACAATGGTGTGCCCTGTTCTATATGCACTGTTCATGAGGGAAGAAAATGGAATTTCAATGATTTAATGATTCCATTGAATTTATATGATGATTTTGTGTAGGACTGGAAAGATTTTGAACCTTGGAAACATTAAAATCTTAAGATTGTAGTTCTTGAAATTCTTCATGGTACTGTTCACTTGCATGAATAGTGATTGGAATTTCATGATTTTGATGCTTCCAATGGTTTTAAAATTAAAAGTTGTATGGGATAAAGTGGAGAAACAAGTATGGGAAGCATTAGAATCAAAATGAGAATTTTTGAAAGAAATGTGTGCATGTGTTCGGTTTTGTATAGAAGGTCATGAAGGAGCTGGAATTTCATTCTTCTAAGCTCATAGATGGATTCAAAATATGAAATTGTGTAGGGTAAAGTCAATACATCAATTGATTCAAAGGCCAAGTCCATTAGTGAAGATTAGAGAAAGTTATGATAATAAAGAGTATAACAAGAATTAGTCTTGGACATGGTTAGAGTTCATGAGTCCTAATGAATTATGTGATGAATATGAATGTGTTTAGGACCTTGAAAAATCCAAGAAGAGGTTGGGAAGTTATTGACATAAAGGCTTCATGGTTGGAAAGTTAGGGAGCAAGTGCTAAAGATTAAGAGGAAAGCTTAAGTACAAGGTAGTGGACTTACCTCTTTATGTGCTTGATATGGTATGCTTATGTGTTGACATGTATATGTTATTTGAATGATGTTGTGACATGATAAATGATGTTGAATGTATTGTGAATAACATGTTCCCATGGCCATGCACTTTATGTAAAAGTATATAGCATGATGGCTTGTCACTAATCAAAGAAAGTTAATGAAATTACATATCATGCATTAGCATCCATCTTGCATATTTAAGTGGTAATGTTTGCTACTGAGATTCCCTAGAATCTCACTCTCCCATAACCAACATATTTAGGTCAAGCATGATGGAAAAGGTATACATGGAGAAGAGCTAAAGAATGGAAGAAAGGATAGCATATGCAATGAATGACCCATGTATGTAATTGCCATATAAAGTGTCTATTTATGAGTTGAAACTATTTGTAATACTTATGGCATATGTACATGATATATATGAATATTTAGAAGCTTATTTAATGGCTTATGCATGCTGGAACAATTATGGAAAGTGAAAGAAAGGAAACTGAAATGGTAAAAACATAGGTCCTGGAGCAGTTTTGTTGTGGCTTCAGTTTGACACAGCAAATGAAGAAATTATTTCATGAAATTTTACAAGCGTATAGCACACATCCAGAGCTTTAAGTGCATAGGAAGAACATTTCATTTGGACGTGTATATCAAGAGAAATGAATTTCCAAATTAAGGGATCAGAATTTGTTTTCAGAGTTTTTGATCAAATGAATAGTAAACTTTAATGAATAAATTGTATTAATTGGCTAATCATTTGGTCTGAAAATTATTTTTTCCTTAAATTTCAAGATGTTATCTTCACATAAATTTTTGAACCACTTCATTTTGAGTTTTGTATAATTAATTATGATTTTTTGAAGTTCATTGTGTAATCTGAAATACCATATGAACAGTAACCCGAGAAAGAGTAAAACTTTAAATTTGGCTAATAGACTTCCAAGGTCTTGTAAGTGGTTCCAAATACTACTGAATGGTCCCCTAAGACGTATACAAGTATGGATGTTACAGCCCACATACTTATCTGAAAATATCATTGGGCCTATAAGGCACCATTTTGGGCCTTGATATGGGTCAATTGCCTTTATGGCAAAAATTACGAGAAACCTCTCCCGAAGGTATTTATCGGCTATTTTATGATACCATAAATTCCTTTAAAAATTCTACAGGATTCCTTTTTTGATGTTGTCAATTTTATAAATTCTCATATTAATTATAGGAATTTACTATAAGGTTTCATCTGATTCTGAGGTCTGAAAAATATTGCAATAATTTTTCCTGACTTCAAGAATTTATATCAATTAATCGAGACCTCAAATCAAAATTCTGTGTTTCATTAAATTGACCAGAATAATTTTCTCTACTTACTGGTAAAATTTGGAACTAATATGATTCTAGGCATTTTTGAGCCTTTTCCGGCTCAACTTTCTCATAATTACGTTTTTTCCCCTAAACTTTTGATAAATTACATTTAAGTCCCTTAACTTTTGGTAATTATACCTTTTGGCCTAACTTTTTTGTCTACCTTTAGTTTTGGCCTTAAACCTTTTTTAAATTTCATTTAGGTCCTTGAACTTTTGAAAATTACACTTTAGGCCCTCAACTTTTCATAATTACACTTAATGGCCCAAAGTTTATTTCTACTTTTATTTTTCACCATATAACTTTTGAAATTTTTATTTTAGTCAATCTCTTCCTTCAAGACTCATTTGACCTTTATTATTTCTTCTGATCATCGTCACAATCCTTTCCAAACCTCTTTCCACTATTAGTATTATATAGATAGGGAAAAATTAGGATATGACATATTGTACCTAATGATATGTTATGACTTATGTG
The DNA here is from genome assembly GCA_037074615.1 of Leucaena leucocephala. Lineage (NCBI taxonomy): Eukaryota > Viridiplantae > Streptophyta > Magnoliopsida > Fabales > Fabaceae > Leucaena > Leucaena leucocephala. The sequence continues at coordinate 13,240,084 of CM073516.1, read as the reverse complement.
ATGTATGTATGTAATGTTTACTTAAAAGTAGTACAGTAGTTGCTTTAATTAAAAATAGTAAATGATCAAATAAATGTATGATATTTGATCAGCATTTAGTTAATATTTCAAGCTTCATTTTGACACCAAAAATGCCTTATTCTGACGTCTATACAAGGAGAACGAAATTTTTAAAGTTTAGGACCAGAAATTGTTTTCTAGAAATTTAACCAGATGAACAGTAAATTTTGATGTCAGAGTTGACTCAGTTAAATGGTCAATTGGTCCAAGTCACTATTTTTTTCCTTAAATTTTAATATGTTAGCTTTGTGTAGCTTTTTGAACCACTTCATTTCAATCTTTTAAGATTTAGTTACGATTTTTTGAAATCCATCGCTTAATCTGGAATTACCATATGAACAGTACTCGTAAAGAGTGAAATTCCAAATTTTTAATTGAACTTCAATGGACTTGTAAGTGTTCTAAATGCTATCGAAAGGTCCCTAAGATGTACAAAAGTAAGGTGTGATATGATCTGTGGAAGGGCGTAAACAACCCAACAAACTAATTTGAGGAGATTTTAGGATTGAAAGTGAGATAGATTAGAGATTAGTCAATTATGGCTTGAGTTGAATAGTGAAGAGTCATGAATGATAACTGATAAATCCTGATATTAATCGATTAACTAATCCATTAATGCACATTCATTGATTAAGTAATCGATTTAATCAAATATGCACATGCAGATATAGATTAATCGATTAGGTGTTTGATTAATTCAAATTAATCGAATAGTCAATCACTTAATTCTCAAGAAAAATAATATTTAACATATATTTAGTATTCATTAATCAATTAGTTGTTCGATTAATTAACATTAATCAAATTTTTAATAGAATAATTTCAAATTAAAATAGTTTTTAAAACATTTTTAAGTATGATTAATCGATTAGCTGTTCAATTAATTTCAATTAATGGAACTATTAATCTATTATTTTGATATTTATGCATACACACATCAATATTTTTCATTGATTAATTGACATGTTCGATTAATTTCAATTAATCAAACTATTAATCAATTAATTTCACAAAAATAACACATTTTACTTAAAACATAAAGTTACCTCTTTCCATTAATCGATTGAGTGTTGGATTAATCCATCCTCTATTAACTTCTGTTTTTCAACCAACTAACAGAGTATTCTACAAAAATTTAACTACATAATCCAAAGCTTAAGTTAGCAACTTTAATCATCCAAACATAAATATTGAACAATTTATTTGTGAAAATAAAAGTTGAAGAAAGCTTAAAAAACAAAAACTCATTAAGTTTATTATAAAAATATAATCTTTACAGCTCACTAGGATTTACCATTCCTAATTCTCTTCTAATATAGTTGAATTGTTTTTGAGCTAATGGTTTCATGAAAATATCAGCCAGTTAAAGATGAGTTGGGATGAATTCAACTTTTACTTCTTTCTTGTGCATGTGATCTCTTATAAAATGGTATTTGATATCAATGTGCTTTGTCTAAGAATGAAGTATATGATTCTTTAACATATTGATTATGCTTATGTTTCCACATAAAATTGGAATCTCGTTGAAGTGTATTCCCAGATCTTGAAGTTGTTGTTTAAGGCATAGTACTTGTGCACAATAACTCCCAATAGCTACATACTCAACTTCTGTTGATAAGATAGCCACTGTGTATTACTTCTTACTAAACCATGGTCAAAATATGAGTATGCTACCAAGTATTTTACTCCTTTTTTGGGAAATCATATACCAAGGTCAATGGTTCCCATGAGATATCTGAATATTCTCTGTACTTCTTCAGCATGTGATTCTTTTAGAGTAGCTTGATATCTTGCACATATTCTCATACTGAATTATATGTATGGTCTGCTTGTAGTGAGGTATAGATAAGATCCAATCATTCCATGATATTTTGCAATGTTAAAATATTTTCCTTTCTTATCCTTGTCCAGTATTGTACTTGTGCTCATAGGTGTTGAAACACTTCTAGCTTGGTCCAATTTAAACTTCTTTAGGAGTTCATTCAAGTACTTTATCTATGAGATGAAGATGTTGTTCTTCCTTTGTTTGATTTGAAGTCTAAGAAACAAGTTTAGTTCTCCCATCATAGACATATCAAACTCTCATTGCATTAACTTGGCAAATTCTTGGCAAAACGCTCTGATAGGACACAAATTGTGTATGGTTTCTATGACATTTTCAGGGTCTTATTACAACTTTACTATCCATTTTATGCATGTATTTGTGCTTTTGTGGTAATACATGATTGTGCTTGGCAATATGCTAATTAAAGGGTAAAATGGTAATTAATTCTTTCAAACTGCATAAATATTGTTCTCCACTTATTTGGACTTTTACAATGAGCTTTGGTTTTGAATCGCAAGAAATTTGGAGGAGAACTAAGGACTAACGTGAACAAAAAAGAAATCACAAGACAAAGAAAATCAGATCACGCTTCTGTGCTTTTTAGTCATGACCACAGTGTCTAAAGGTCATGACTTAATTTCTTCTAGGAAGTTTCTCTGTGTTTACAGGTCACGACCAAAACATGGATTTGGTCACTACTAAAAGAGACAATCGCTGAAGCTACGCATTTTAGATTATGTCATATGGCAATAAAAGGAAGAAGAAGCTACAGACGTAAGGGGGCTAGTTTTTGGACCTGATTAGGCTAAGTAGTACTCGAATCTTCTCTACACCTTCTCCACAACCTACACACCTATCTTCCATCTTCTCTACACCTTCTCTACACGTTTTATCAATGATTGTTGCTAACTAATTTGATTGCTTGAAATCTATGGTCATCTTCTCAAATAATTGCATTGGATGATGTTTTAAGGAGGTGTTTCCATTTCACATTGGAAAGGAAGGCTAAGGAGTGGTTATACAGTCTACCAACTCATTTCTCAACTCTTACATGGGATCAGTGAATCAACATATCTAGAACAGTTCTGCCCAGCCTCAAAGACAACTCGAATGAAGAAGGAGATTACAAACATTATGTAACAGGATGGAGAGTTGTCATATCCCAATTTTTAGGCCTTAAAGCCCAGTATATAGCCTAAAAAAGGGATGCTACCAGACCCTATTGAGAAGAGGTCTCAGTAAATAGAGAAAATTATACTGATCAGTTTGATACAACACAGAGTTTTAATATGAGGTTCCGAAAGATTTATATTAATTTCTAAAGAGAAGAAAAATTAATACAGTATTCTCTGGACCTCAGAATTAGATGAAATGTGGCAGTAAATTCCTATAATTAATATAAGAATTTCTGAAACTGACAGAGCTCAAAAACGAGTTTTGTAGAATTTGCTAGAAAATGTGCCCTAGGGGCCAATCATTGTCTTATGAACATTATTAATTTATGAATTTATTAATTGTGTTATCATATTATTTGCATGTTTACTGTGATGACCATCCTTGGATAATTCATGATCTTATCCTAAATGTCCCTGGTCGGTTATCTGTGCGAGAACAGAGATGAAATAAGACCAGTATGACTTTGAAGATGTATAGAGATATAAATCAAAGTCATATGCATATGTAAGAGTACAAGGTGTTGTACCGACCCGCTATTAGAGAGTTGCATGGGTTACGTCATAATCTTCTCTCATATACAAACCATGTCACTATGCCCTTTGACCTGAGATCATCATGGATTCCTACATGACAAACGCTCAGCTTTGGCCTAGTCAAAAGTCACTTTTGATCGAGTGATCATAAAGACTATATTCGGGCTTAGTGGCTTTTCATGCGGAGGAATGTGAATGGTCAAGATGGAATTTGTCCTTCACATTCGTAGAGAGATATTACTGGGCCCCTCGATGAGTGAGTCTGAGAAATGTATGGCCATACTGTAATGGAAAGGTAGTTCCATTTCTATAGTCAGACTACTCAGGGATCGAGAATGTAACGGTCAGGAATAGGAGGATGACATTATCCATGCCTCATCCATGACCAAAATATCGTGTGATAGAAGGGACATTATATGGTTGTATAAAAGGTTACATCGTTTATCGATTCTCATATGATTTGGGTAGTCATTATGTCTTGTTAGAGACCACTTGCGACTTATGGGCCAGTATAGCAAATGGCCCACTGCCAACTTCATATGGGCCTACAGGGTTGCACACAAAAAAGCCCAACACGAGCTATGATGTCCAGATTCATTGAATTTAAGACGTGTCTAGATTCAATGAATGATCCAGGGTTGATGTATATATTTATTTATATTTATATTCGTATATATATAAATTCGTATATATATATATTATATATAAGGGATATATAGGATTTAATTTATAAGGATAAATTAAATCTCTATCATGTTTGAATTTGAAATTCAAATTGATAGGATATCTCATATAAGAGATATTTACAAGATTTAATTTATAAGGATAAATTAAATCTCTATCACGTTTGAATTTGAAATTCAAATTGATAGGATATCTCATATAAGAGATATTTACAAGATTTAATTTATAAGGATAAATTAAATCTCTATCACGTTTGAATTTGAAATTCAAATTGATAGGATATCTCAAATTTGATTTATGAGAATAAATCAAATATAGTCCAATCTTATCTTTATTTAAATTAAATAAATAGGTGAATTAAATCTGTGGGACGGATTTAATATAAATATTATTTATTTAATTAGTTTCTTATCAAATTATACAATATGTGATATTGTATTCGGAATTAATATAGATTAATTCCAAAATCCAATTCGGTTGAGAAAAAAGCAGAGCATCCTATATATCCGATTTTAGGTGCTACGTTTTGAATACAACACATAACACAAAAAGGGCCAAATGGAATCTGCAAAAGGTTTGCAGATAAGAAACTGCTGAAGTAGAGACGGAGAGGACGAACTCTTGAGAAAGCCTTGGAGGGACAGGAGACGCTAGCACGTCGTTCGTGGTTGGAACGCTATTCGTGTGGATACTAGTAGAGGAAGACGACCTGAGAAGTCGACTTCTTGCGATCAAAAAGAGAGCACGAGCCGCGGAGAGAAGCTGTGGACATCTCCTTACGATCGGAAAGAGATCACCAGCCCCGGAGAGAAGCTGTGGAAGTCGCTGAGAAACACTGAGGGTAATGCTTCTTCCCACTTGACTTAAACACATACGGTAGATCCTGGCAAGGAATGGAAAAATTTTTAAATTAATTTCCGCTGCGTGTCTTCCAATTCCTTACAGAATTTACTACAGAATTTACAGTGAATTAAAAGACCCGATAAATAGGTTTTAGGGAAATTTCTCGGGAATTGAGCCCATGAATATAGGGGATCATACAGAGGGTCCAGAATAGCACCTTATAGGCCCAATGATATTTTCAGATAAATATGTGAGCCAGGGCTAATAAAGACCAAGAAAAATGAAGAATTACGAAAATGCCCTGAAGGTATGCCACTGTGTTGTGTCATTAAGTCAGAGTCAGACAAAGGGTGTTATGATTATTTAACTAAGGTTAGATAGTTAAGAAAGGGTATCTAGATAGTTGACTAGGGTCAAGAGATACTCTGGTAAGGTATGAAAAGACAATAGTGCCCCTATAAGTACTAAAGAGGTAGTAAGGGCATTTTGGTAATTTACTAAGGATGTTCCTTGGGAACCGAGCCACCAGAGTGCTTGGGCTTAGCTAGAAACCCAAGATGACAATCCAAGGCCCAAAAACGTAGTCCAAGAGTAATGTGGGCCCAAGAGGCATTAAAATATTATTTTAGTGCTTTTTCAATAAAGTAAAGTGACCCGGTCCAAGATAGAACTGGGTAGAGTGATCTGGAATTATGAGAGGATATAAATGGGGCCCACAATGTGCCACATGGCATTATTACAGTAAAAGAAGAAAAGCAAAGGACACATGGCATGATTATAGAAAAAGGAGAAAAAGCAAGAGGACACGTGGCACGATTTCGGCCGTCCATTCAGGGAAAAGACTCTGGAACTCTCTGGAAAGGCTGAGTCAGCTGGTGAGGTGTCCCAAGGGCCCCACATTTCACCACATATACCCTTGAGGTGTCCTAGGTGATGTTATGAGTGGTGAGTCATCAAGGAGGGTGATGTCATCGTGATGATGCAGGCAAAGCTTCTTGAGGAAGCAAGCAATCTGAGCCATTCATCGCGAATCAATCTGGACCATTCATTCCACCTCCTCTCACCTATAAATAGGCCAATCCCCTCCCATTTCAAAGAACACCACGGCCTATCAAGGAAAAGGAAGAGAAAGAAGAGAGAAAGAGAGAAAGAAAGGAAGGAAGAGAAAGAAGGAAGGAGTTCTGGTAGAGCCAATTCCACCTCCTCTCACCTATAAATAGGCCAATCCCCTCCCATTTCAAAGAACACCATGGCCTAGCAAGGAAAACGAAGAGAAAGAAGAGAGAAAGAGAGAAAGAAAGTAAGGAAGAGAAAGAAGGAAAAGTTCTGGTGGAGCCAGGAGCAGTCTGAGGAGCCGAGGGACTGGGCAAAGCTTAGGAATGAGGTAAGAAAGTTATCTAGTCCCTGCTCTAATAAAGTAGAGGATTGCTCTTAATGGTTAGAATAGAGAAATATCTCTATTAATAAAGTTAGCTATAGATAGAAAGAAAGTTAGAGGAATGTCAGAGTAAGAATATTACCCTTAGCTATGCATGAGTTAAATAGAGCTATACTGATTGAGTAATAATGTAGATATTATTATGCTATGTATAGGCTCTAACCTATGGAAAGAATGAACCTTAGAGTGAAGGCTAAGAGCTAGAAGGAAAGCTACATGTCAGGTAGTAAACTAATCCTAAACTTGTATGCATTGAATGTTATGCTTGATGTGCTACGGCTTTGTTGAATGTTGTTGAACATGTGCTTATGTATGAAGCTCTGTTCCTATGATTAGTTTGGCCAATTTTATTTCATATGTAACATGGAAGCATGCACATTATGCAATGCTAACACTTTCACAAGCAAGCACAAGTATTCACATTAATTCATGCATTGTTTAGCACCGTTTGCTACTGAGATTTCCCCAGAAATCTTACCCCTTCCATATAAATCCAATTACAGTAGGTCTTCTCAAGATGGAGGAGATAAAGATGCATGAAGAGATGTTAATTGCTTAGCATGATTGATATGTGATTCATGTATGTATAATTGCTGGAAATTGTCATTGTGAACAGTAACTCGTGATAAAGGCAGTGACATTTGAGCTGTAATTATAAATAGTAAATGATTGAATAAATGTATGATATTTTTCCAGTAAATAGTAGACATTCCAAGCTTCGATTTTATATATAGAACATCTTATTTGGATATCTACATATAAAGATATGATTTATCAAATTTGGGACCAGAATGGGACAGGATGCTGGAGGAACAGTAAACTTTGGATGTTGACCAACGTTGAACTGTTCAATGTATGGTCAACTAGTCATTTTTCCCTAACATATCATTATGTTAGCTTCGTGTATCAATTTGAACCACTCCATTTCAATTTTTATAGAATTAGTTATGATTTTTCGAAGTCAGGTCACTCCTTTGGAATTCACACAGTGAACAGTACTCGCTAAGAGTAAAATTCTAGATTGAGTAATTTGACTTCAATAGCCTTGGAAGTGGTTCCAGATGCTACTGTTTAGTCCCTAAGACATATGAAAAGGAGGATTTTATAAGAGTCATTACATGAATATTGGACAAGATTTATCAATTTATTGGCTCGTTATTCTCATCACAATATAATAAAGACTGATCTAGTAGATATTTTCTTTGATGGTCTACTCCCTCACAATCAGGTGTCCTTCAATACAGCAGCAAATGGCTCTTTGAGAGATAAGACCCCACAAGCAAGTTAGGATTTAGCAGAAATTATAGCTTTGGGAAATCGAATGGAAAAGAGGATGAATGTAATTGAAAGAGAGCTGTATTCCACAAAGCAAGTTCATGTAGTGGGAACCTCACAAGTACTAGTTATAGGATATGAATCATACGGTTCAATGATGCATGCTACCAGTACATGTGATAGACAGTATAAAGACATGGTAGCAATGGGAGAGATAATCAATACTAGAAGAGAGACCCATACTCTAACACATACAACATTGGTTGGAGAGACCACCTAAATTTTAGATGGAGAGTGGGCAAAATAGGCCAAACCAATTCCAAGGAGGTGGTGCTTCCTTAAGCAACTACCAAAATAATGCAAGGTCTATAGTTTCAACTCACCCTAATGCCTTAGTGGCATCCAGACCAGATGAGACTTCTCAGTTGTTAAAGAGTATGTTTGTGAAGATGAATAACATGGATAGTATAATGACTAATATAGACAACAAGTTCAAAGAGAATGATGATCAATTCACCTCCATAGCTTCAATCTTTTAAAGTATGTAGAAAGATAATGTTGATGTGCATAGGAAACTTGAGGAGTTAAGTTTCAAGAATGTAGATATTACAAGTTATTTAACTGAAGTCTCCAATACAGTGAGTGACATCTAAACAAAAGAGTAATGGTAGCATACCTTTGAATACTGTCATTAATCTGAAGGGTCTGAGTGCCATTTCACTCAGAAGTGAAAGAAAAGTGCATTTTAAGGAAGATGAATCATACAGTTCAATGATACATGCTACCAGTACATGTGATAGACAGTATGAAGATGTGGTAGCAATGGGAGAGATAATCAATACTAGAAGAGAGACCCATACTCTAACACATACAACCTTGGTTGGAGAGACCACCTAAATTTTAGAAGATTGGAAAATTCATCAATGGCACAGATGAAGATTGGAAAATTATAAAGTATTAAAGAATAATAGCTTATGCTGAAGAAGGCAACCCAAAAGCAAGAAGAGGAGGTGATAATGCCAAGTCCAACATACAAGAGAAAGCAAATTAAGGAGAAAGTGGAATCAAGCAAGCAATGAGCCTCTATGCATATAGGTAAGGAGGTAAGTATAAAAGATCTCCCTTTTCCTAAATCTTATTTTGCTAGAAAGAAAAATATTGATTCTGAATTTGCAAAAGATACTTTCAATCTCTTCAATAAGTTAGAAATAAATATTCCTATGGTTGAATTCCTCAAGTGAAACCCTAAATATGCTAAATTTTTAAAAGAATTTTGTGCTGATAAGAAGAAGTTTAGGCTTATTGAGATAATTCATGTGAGTGCTAATGTGTCATCACTTTTTAAGACTGAAGTGCCGATTAAGTTCCAAGACCCAAGATCCTACACAATCCCATGCACTATAGGATAGGTTCATATCAAAGGAGCATTATTAGATCTAGGGGCTGCCATTAATATAATGCCTTGGTCGGTATACTTAGCTTTAGGTATTGACAAACTTAGAGACACAAGTGTAGTGCTCCAATTAGCTGATATATCAATTAGGTACCCTAAGGGAGTTCTGGAGGATATTCTAGTACAGGCGAATGACTTAGTGTTCTAATAAGACACATTTTGTATATAGTTTCCATGAATTTTTTATGAGTTTTATAACAACTTTACCATTCATTTTATGTCTTAAATTATACTTTTGTGGTAATACATGATTGTGTGTGGTAATGTGATAATCAAAAGGTAAAATGATAGATTAACTCTTACAAACTACATATATTATGTTATTTACCGATTTAGACTTTTATAGTGAGCTTTTATGTTAGATTGCAGACATTTTGGAAGAGAGCAAGGACCAGAAAAGAAATCACAAGTCAATGGAAGTGAAACCATACTCCTGCGCCTTTTAGTTGTGACCAAAGAGTCCACTGATCGCGACCTTGACTCTTCTGAAAGTCTCTCTGTGTTTACAGGTCATGACCCAAACATGGATCTGGTCATGACTAAAATGCAAAACTGCTGAAACTGTGCGTTTTGAATTAGGTCATGCAGAAATAAAAGGAGAGGCAGGCTACGTCAAGGGGAAGGCTAGGGAAGCTAGTTTTTTGCCTGATTAGGCTAAGAAGTAGTACGCGAGTGCTCTTTGATCACCTTCTCCATATCTTCTATCGTTCTACACTTTTCCACAGACTTTTCCACATCTCTACACCATAAGTCTACCATCTTCCCATTGTTTCTTCATGGCATCATATCTGGACAGTGATTGTAGTACAACAGGAGTTATGAGAGGCTAAACTTTAGTCTCTTTGTTATGGATCTGATATCTTTAGCTCATGGATTAAAACGAGGAGTTTCTACTATTCTAATTTACATCTTCTCATGTTATGATTGCTGCTATATCTAGGGTTTTCATTTTATGAGCAAGTTTTGAATATCGATTGATCATTCTCATATTAGACTATGTAATTGAATTCGAATGATTTGAATGTTTGCTTTTTAATAGAATATTTCAGTTTCAATTTTAAGAGAGTTGGGTTATTATCAACGATCGTTGTTACTTAATTCAATTGCTTAAAATCTAAGTTTTCGATCGACGACCATTCGAGGGCATTTTCATCATCTAATTCAACTTACACGCTAAGTGATTTCTGACAGTTTGCTAATAGTTCTTAAACCAGCTTTGATCAAAGGGGTTTATGTAAAAGTAGAGTTTTGGACTCAATCGATCGATTGAGGTTTTCTTTGAGACTTAGTGATTTCAAAACTTCAATTTTAATGTGAGAGCAATAATAGATATGTCTTCATCATCATGAGTCTTTCATAATATATTTCTTAAACAAACCAACTCATTTTCATCTTAATCAAATATCTAAAAATATTTACTTTTCTGCACCTTACTTTTATTGCATCAATCACTAAAACCCCAAAAATCATTTTATCCCTACTTAGGTTTTTCATTGATTTTGACATCCAATATGCTAGGTTTCCAAATAAAAGGATTCTTGAGAAGAACGATAGGGTTGTGCCTTATACTATATTATATTGGATACAATTAACTTTATTTTGATGGATCAGACCATGATAATCTGCCCTCATCATGTTCCTAACTGATTTTTATGTTTTGGACATGCCGTGTGAGCTAGTGAATGAGAGCACTTTGATCTTAGGTAGACCTTTTCTTGAACTTTCAAGACAATTATTAGTATGAAGAATAGTTCCATTACAATAGAAGTTGGAGGACATGTGGTGATTTTCAATATGGCAATGAAATATCCTTTTGATAATTTTGCTTGTGCTGCTTTGAATGCTATTGATTATGCTGTTGAAGAGACTACGGATGAGCATGAATTGAGTTTACATTATTGGTATGATTTTATGTTGCATAATTCCAACATGTCCCATGAAGCATCTTAGAAGTACGTAGATTCATATTCATCTTTGTGTACTTATGATGATTATTTTGAATCTCTTTCTTCTATTTATTCTTTTCCCTACTCTTGTGAAGCAATGCATTATGTGTTAATTGTTTTGATGATTATAGCATGCTTTCGCCTTCTATAAATTTCTCATTGTTACCAAATCTCGATTATATTTCATCAATTGCCAGTAATAATACTTTTGGGAAAGAGTTTATGAGTGCTTTTACAGGGTCACAAGATAATTTGGGAGCCATAAATGGAATAAATGAAGTAGGGTTGAGCATATGTGCTCCTAAGTCGTGACTCAGAGGCCTCCAAATCGCGACTAAACATCAATTTAATGAGGCAGAGACTCTATGTGAAAATGACTCAATTTGCTTACGATTCTTAAATAATTTGATCTTTGCTAATGATACAGGTATGAAAGAGAATGGTCTCAACTATGTTATAGTTGCAGACTAACCTCAGCTTGGTGCAACATCTAAGAAAGTAGGCAGCAAGATAAAGAATCTAAACAAGCTCGATAAGAGCATCTTCAAGAAATATACAAAGGATGTGAAGGGAGCACCACACAAATTTGCTGCTTCTACATACCAACCACAATTGAGAAAGTTTAAGTTTAAAGGGGAAAATTCAAGACAAGCTTGGATAAACTTCATGATGTAGTTAGAGTGCATGATCTTGGGATGCTAAAATGGAGAAAGAAGGTAATAGGGGAGTTTTTCCAATCACAGCCATTTCTCGAAGTCTTATGAGTTCCCTCCCCCTCCTTGAGGCTGGGTTATCCCTTTCCTATCTATTAGCTTTTACAAATTTACCTAATATGGTGTATGCTTGACATGTTGGTTTGATAATTGGAAAGGGATAAACCAGTAGAAGTAGTAGTTAATTTTTTCGGCTTGATGATTCAATAGGGTAGTATTTATCTTCAGTTTATTTCTATTTATTTTTGGTTTATTTCTATTTTACATAACACTCTGTTATTGTCCATGTCTCACGAGCTCATTGATGGTTATTTGAGATGCTTACACATTACATGCATGATTTTAGCTTACCTATCATGTCATCTTTGTTTTACTTGTATTGCAATGTATAATTTGAATGTGACTGCGTACTTCATTGATGAATTTGCATTGAGTTGTGAGTTAGTTTACTGTGGGAGAAATCTATTTTGCTGGCAGTAAGGACACTGTCAAGTTTAAGTATGGGGAAGATATTATTGTTTCTATGCTAATTAATACAAATTCTTCTATTAATCAAATCTTTCATCATAAAATTTTTAGTTTTTGATTTTAATGAATGATTAATTGTTTAAAATTGGAGCCCCACTTTAAACTGTTTTTCAGTTAGCTAAAAAAGGTTTCAGTGTAAAAGATGTTTTGGACATTGAAAAATATAAAGTGGTCATCTCTGTGGTGTTTCGTTGTGACCTATGTGTTGTAAGGTCATAACCTTACATGGAATTTTGGACTTAATATGCTCTCTGTGAAAATAAGTCATGACATAAGTGCTTTAGGTCGTGACAATGTACTCTATGCTCTTTAGTCGTGACGTATATGTTGTATGGTCACAACTACTTGTTTAAGTTCAGGGCAAGCACTGACTGTGAAATTGGGTCGCAACCTTCACTGCTTCAAGTCGTGACCTTAGTGTGAAAATGTCCATTTACCTTCTCTTTGTTTTTTGCACTGCTGTATAGAAGGATTCCATTTGAGCCACTAAGGTACTTTCATAAATGATTCATTGCCCTCTTGTTTTTTTTAACCTTTTGGATAAAAAGTTTATAAAAACTATTGTCACGCTTGAATTTTTGAAAATGGAAATTGAATTGGAAACACATAAGTTTTTACTGTTAGATTTAGGATTATTACATGATTATGAGTGATTACTTTTGAACTTTTAATCCTCAGTCAAGAGGGTTTTCAATTATGATAAGTGTTTTAATACCTAGTATCAACATTGTTTGAGACTTTAACTTATGAGCAATTTAGGTGAAAACCTTAGTTGGAAGGATTCTTGACCTAAATTTCTATATTGAGTGGTTATTCAATTGGTTTATATCCTCTAAAACTTGTCTTAGCTCTGAGTTGATAATTACTTGCGTATTTATGTTATTGATTTTGATAGAGGCATTCATTTCTAAACCTTTTTATACCAAACACAAACCCATCACACATTATATCTATAGTCACCCCCTTTGAGCCCATCACTTTTCTTCTTTCCATCATAGAAAGTATGTATGAGTACCTCTTTGAAATAAACTTCTTATTCATGTCATAAAATCAAATCATTGCGAAATTGTGTTACATCTTTTATATACAAAGTGCCAAATAAAAAAAATAGGGGAAAGCATATTGCACTAAAAAGAAAAGAGAAAGAACAAAAAAAGAAGAGAGATAGTGCAAGAAAAAGTGAAGAGGAAAGAAAAGAGAAATGAACTAGGCACTATTATAAACTCCTATTAACACAATTACCACCTCTACATCTCGGAAGACATGAATTCATGATATATATTCATCATCACATGCATATGGTACTTTCCACCCTTCATATTCTATTCCACGTGGCCTATCTCCATCATCTCACCCTTAAAAGACCTATTGATTCTTTGCATAAGTATTGTATAGTTGATGAGATTTAGAGAAATTACAAGCATATGGTAGGATGTTTTCCACTTTGAATATGAGTGAAAGAACCCTAACAATGAGAGGACATAATACTTACACCCTTAAAGAGAATCTATTGCACTCATATAGTTAAGATTGATTTCAGTTAGTAGTTGATTACTTGGCATTGCTCATATTATCACTTTTGTATTTTCAAAAGATGGTGCACTAATTGTCTTAAGGTTTCACTATGGGTTATGTTATTACTTTGGATTTAATAGCTTTAGCTTAGGTATACTTCAAGTCTTTGTCCAGGAGTACAAAGGTTCAAGTATGGGGAAATTGATAAGACACAAATTGTGTATGGTTTCTATGACATTTTGAGGGTCTTATTACAACTTTACTATTCATTTTATGCATGTATTTGTGCTTTTATGGTAATACATGATTGTACTTGGCAATGTGCTAATTAAAGGGTAAAATAGTAAATTAACTCTTCCAAACTACATAAATATTGTTCTCCACTGATTTGGACTTTTACAATGAGCTTTGGTTGTGAATCGCATGTATTTTAGAGGAGAACCAAGGACTAACATGAGCAGAAAAGAAATCACAAGACAACGAAAATCATATCACGCTCCTGTGCTTTTTAGTCGTGACCAAAGTGTCCAAAGGTCATGACCTAATTTCTTCTGGGAAGTTTCTCTATGTTTACAGGTCGTGACCAAAACATGCATTACTAAAAGAAACAATCACTGAAGCTACGTGTTTTGGATTAGGTCATGTGAGAATAAAAGAAAGAGGAAGCTACAGACGTAAGGGGCTGGTTTTTGGACCTGATTAGGCTAATAAGTAGTACTCGAATCTTCTTTACACCTTCTCCACAACCTACACACTCATCTTCCATCTTTCTATACCTTTCCACAAAATCTCACATCTTTACATCATTAATCCATCACCTCTTTATGCTTTCGTCATGGCATTATATCTAGATAGCGATTGCGGCACAGTAGGAGTCATGAGAAGCTCAATCTTTAGGCTCTTGGTGATAGATCGCATATCTTGAGCTCATGGGCTATAGTGCACATGGGGAGTTTTCTGTTTTAATCTAAGCTTTCTTATATTTTTGGAATTCCTAGATCTAGGGTTTTGATTTTATGAGTAAGGATTGGATATCGATCAATTATTCTGAGATTATGTTTTGTAATTGAATTTGGATGATTTGGATGTTGGTTTAATATGAATATTTCAGTTTCAATTTCTAGATAATTGGGTTTTTATCAACGATTATTGCTAACTAATTCGATTGCTTAAAATCTATGGTAATCAATCGATGATTATTTCAGGGCATCTACATCATTTGATTTAAATTGCACACTAAGTGTCTTTTAACGGTTCATTAAGAGTTTTTAAACTAGCTTTGATCAAAGGAGTTTAAGGAATGTTAATGTTCTAGACTCAATCGATCGATTGAGGTTTCTTTTAAGATTTAGTCATTTTAATCCCATATCATATTAAAAGCAAGGATAGATAGTTTTCCACCATCAAGAGTTTGTCTCAACATATTCCTTTCAAAATCCACTCATTTTCTAACTTAATCAAAAATACAAAAATATTTACTTTACTGTACCCTTATTTTATTGCTTCAAAAATCAATCAAATCCAAAAACTAAATTTTACTTTCACTCAAGTTTTCAATGGTTTTGTCACCATTTTGCTAGGTTTCCAATAAAAAGGTTCCTTGAGAAGAATGGTAGGGTTGTGACTTATACTACATTAATAGGGTGTAATTAATCTTATTTTGATGCATAGGATGACGACAAACAGTGTAAATCACCCTCATTAATAGCACTAAAGATTATATTATCGACATAAATTTAAACTACTTAAAGGTTAGATTTGTTTCTTTTAATAAACAAAGTATTATCTATTTTTCCTCTCTCAAAGCCTTTCTCTATTAGGAACCTGCTGAGACGATCATACCAAGCTATAGGAGCTTGTTTTAACCGATTAGTACTTTCTTAAGTTTGTAACCATGGTCTAGAAAATGATGATCTTCAAAGCTAGGTAGTTATTCTATGTAAACCTCTTCCATTATATAACCATTAAGAAAAGCATTTTTTACATCAATTTGATAGAGTTTAAAATCTTTAACACAAGCAAAGGCTAAGAGTACTCATATAGCTTCCAATCTTACTACTGGAGCATAGGTTTCTTCATAATCAATACCTTCTTCTTGAATGTAGCCTTTTTGTAACTAATCTAGCCTAGTTTCTAATTATTACAGTAAATTCATCAAGTTTATTTTTGAATACCCATTTAGTCTTGATGATTGGATGATTATTAAGTCTATGTACTAAGTCCCAAACTTGATTCTATTTAAATTGATTTAGCTCTTCCTACAAAGCAACTATCCAGAAATCATCTGATAGTGCTTCATCTATATTGGTGGGTTCAATATTAGAAATAAATGTAAAGAAATACACTTTATTGAACACTTATCTCTGGGTTCTTAAACCTTCAACGACTTCACCAATAACCTGGGCTAAAGGATAGTTTCTATTATATCTCTAGGCTTTAGGTTGATTTTTTGCTGACTCATTAGGCTAATTGCTAGGTTGATCTACTATAGGTTCTTTTTCTGTATTCAATTTTAGTGTTTCAATACCCTGTATTATCTCAACTTTATCATCTAGAGGCTTTAAAATTGGTTCTGATTCAAAAAATACTACATGTACAGACTCTTCTATTGTAAATATTTTTTTTATTAAGAAGTCTATATCTTTACTATAATTTGAATAGCCAAGAAAAATACCCTCATCATATTTATGATCGAATTTATCCAAGCTTTCTTTATTGTTGTTGTGGATGAAACATTTTCTCCCGATGATCCTAGATGAGTGAGATTAGGCTTACATCCTTTGTAAAGCTTATAAGCCTCAATTGAACATGTAACATGTTGTATTTATAGCCTCATCCAAGAAAAATTATGAGATACCCTTGTCATTAAGCATCGCTTTAGCCATCTTAATGAGAACTCTATTTTTTCTTTCAACAACTCCATTTTATTGTGGTGTTGTTGGTGCAAAGAAGTTGTGATCAATTTCATAGTATCACTGAAATCAACAAATTTAGTGTTCTAAAATTCTCCTCCATGATCAGTAATAATAGACACAATAGAAATACATTTGTCATTTTGTATCTTTTTAGAAAACACAACAAAAGCACTATGGATGAAAGAAATAAAGTCCAAGAAAATCTCAAATAGTCATCAACTATTATAACATCCTCCTTTTCTTATATCTTAGGGACCATTCAGTAGCATTTGGAACCACTTCTAGGGCCATTGAAGTCAAATCATACAATCTGGAATTTTTCTCCCAGCGAGTACTATTTACTGTGTAAATTCCAGCAGAGTGACCTGACTTCAAAAAATCATAACTAATGTTATAAAAATTGAAATGGAGTAGTTCAAATTGCTACATGAATCTAACATAATGATACTTCAGGAAAAAATGACTAGTTGACCACGCCTTGACCAGGTCAATGTTAGTCAATGTCCGGATTTTACTATTCCTCCAGCGTCCTGTCCCTGATTCCAGCATTATGGTTCCAACTTTGATAAATCATATCTTTATGTGTAGACATCCAAATGAAACGTTCTATATATCAAATCGAAGCTTGGTATGTCTAATATTTACTGGAAAAATATCATACATTTATTCAATCATTTACTATTTATAATTACAGCTCGAATGTCACTGCCTCACCACGAGTTACTGTTCAGAGCGACAATTTCCAGCAATTATACATATATGAATCACATATCAATCATACTAAGCAATTAACATCTCTTTATGCATATTTATCTCCTCCATCTTGAGAAGACCTACTGTAATTGGATTGATATGGAAGGGGTGAGATTTCTGGGAAAATCTCAGTAGCAAACAATACTAAACAATGCATGCATTAATGTGAATACTTGTGCTTGCCTGTGAAAGTGTTAACATTGCATAATGTACATGCTTCCATGTTACAAATGAAATACAATTGGCCAAACTAATCATAGGAACAGAGCTTCATACATAAGCACATATTCAACACAATTCAACAAAGCCATAGCACATCAAGCATAACATTCAATGGATACAAGTTTAGGATTAGTTTACTACCTGGCATATAGCCTTCCTCTAGCTTTTAGCCAATGAACATCCTTAGTAAATTACCATAATACCCTTAGTTCCTTTTTAGTACTTATAGGAGCACTATTATCTTTTCATACCTTACCAGAGTATCTCTTGACCCTAGTCAACTATCTAGATACCCTTTCTTGACTGTTTAACCTTAGTCAAATGATCATAACGCCCTTCATCTGACTCTGACTCTGACTCTGACTCAAGGACACAACACAGTGGCATACCTTCAGTAGCATTTTTGTAATTCTTCATTTTTCTCGGTCTTTATTAGCCCTGGCCCACATATTTATCTGAAAATATCATTGGGCCTATAAGATTCCATTCTGGACCCTCTACATGATCCCCTACCTTCATGGGCTCAATTCCCAAGAAATTCCCCTGAAACCTATTTATCGGGTCTTTTAATCCACTATAAATTATGTAGTAAATTCTACAGAACTCCTTTTTGAGCTCTGTCAATTTCAGAAATTCTTATATTTATTATAGGAATTTACTGCCACATTTTATCTGATTCTGAGGTCTAGAGCATACCGTACTAATTTTTCTTTTCTTTGGAGATTAATATAAATCTTTCGGGACCTCATATCAGAACTCTGTGTTGTATCAAACTGATCAGCATAATCTTCTCTATTTACTTAGACCTTTGCTCAACAGGTTCTAGTAGCATTCCTTTTTCAGGCTATGTATTGGGTTTCTATGCCTAAAAATTAGGATATGACATTTTTCCTCCCCTTAAAATAAATTTTGTCCTCGAAATTTCAGGGCTAAATCTCTATTCATCCTTCGATGAAGAGTTCCTCTGAGGAGAATGTCCCTTTCATTCATACTAAATATTCTAATATACTCCTATATTTTGGAGTTTTTGTTGACTACTCATCATGATTCTTAATGTAGTTACTTATTACTCATTTGAGTATTCAGCGAAATTCTCTAAATATCCGCAAAACTTCATCTCTCATTCTCATATCATCATATGAGTTTATCATCTTTACTAACTCATCATAATACAGAGAGAGGACTTATATCATTATTCTTTCTTTCGTTGCTCTACTACTAAATAGGAGCACATAGGAGCATACAGGAGTATATACTCTAACATGCATAATGCCTGGCCAGCATGCTGTAAGACTACATACCTGCTCATAAATGCAAAGCTCTCACAGTGGAGCTCAAGCATTCCTTCTCTTAATATGCATAGCTCTAACACTCGGAGCTTGCAAAGCTCTATTACATAGAGCTTGCACTGCTCTAACATTCAGAGCTTTAGCATATTCTGTAAATATCACATAATATAATGTAACATAAGGCCTGGAATTCTATGTAAGGAGTGGAAGCTCTCAAAGCTCTCATTTTCTCTTTCACATGTAGCTCATCATTCGAACATCTTATCTCTTTCAAAGATAGAGCCTCTCAATCTGTTATAGGGCTAGCTATAAAGCCACTTCATAGTGTACTTCTTAACACTTACTTTTCATATCTTTCATGCCGTATCATGGCATATTTGGCCACATCTAGCGATATCATAGTCTATCTGGCCTTGTCATAAAACATTCTCTTTTAATTAAAATATTGCTAGCCTTTAAGAATATTTCTTTTCAAATCCATTTCATTTGGACTTGACATAAGGGTTTTATTCCCTTTCTATTCATAACCCTTTCTAACTTGTCATAGCTCTTTCTATCTTTTTACAGAATTATATGTACATATATGCCAACCTCTTGTGGCATTCATACCTCTTTCATCACTTCCCAGGGGGTTACCCATTATTGGGCTACCCTTGCCTGAGCATGCTTAACTGAAATGTGCAGATATAAATCTGAAGCACAGGTGCTAACAGGCTCCAACCCTGGCACTCTATTAACTTAGACTCATCTTATGCTATCTTCCTTGGGTCTATCTGTCCTTCTAATCTCTTTATCCTCATCTGGAGGATCTATATGTCTTTTATTCTTATTTTCTACAATCTTATCATAGGGATCTCTTTATTCTCTTTTGACCCTTTCTCATATCTTATGAGATTTGCTCATAACTCCTTAGCACTTAGGATTAATAACTTTAACTTTGATCACTCAGTTCCTGTACGTGTAAGGAGATTCTAAGTTCAGTCCCTGATAGTAATAAGGCTATCTAACATTATGGGTACTCTCTCTGTTATGAGCTAACCAACTTGTGAAACTTTTATACCTTAACTTTTCCTTGGTATTCATCCTTCCAAAGAAATACTGTACTTATGGCTCAATACTTTCTCTCTATAGGTCAGGTCTACTGCGACCCTCGGGATCTACTGTGATCAACCGTAAGCCTCTTCAGGATCTAACTGTAACCCTGGAATTCTATTCTCTGGGAGCCATACTAGGATTTAACTGCAATCCTCTATCATCTACTATGATTCTGTTGTACTGTATTCTCATCTTTGGAAGACTTAAACCAACGGACAAAGTTACAAGGTTAATCACTTCCACATAGTTGTTAACTCAACAGATAATTCCCCTAAACTGATCACATAAGCCAATATTATCTATCAGGGCTTTACCCATTTCCTCTATGGCTTAGGAACTTGTCATATCATTCTCATTCTTCATAACTTTATTACATTTAATATTGCAGGGAGCTACATAGGCTCTACCATGCACATATCTATCCTCATCTATTCATCTCATCAAAGGGACCTTGCTCTATCTGAGTTATACTGTCCCATCTCTTAGCTTTATTCTAAAAGTAATCTTACTCTATCGCAAGAGCAATCTAGCTATATTGCAACAACACTAGCCTATGCCCTTATAGACACTGCTCTTTCTTAGAGCTGTACCATATTTCATACATGCTTCTCTTTTCATTTCATTTTCATCACTCATGTTCCTTACCCTTACTGAAGGGATATATCCTGAGTATCATAATTATGTATCTGTAGATTTACTGTTAATCCTCATCTTAATCTTATTACCTATCATTGTCTGATCATATTGTCCAGATCCTAAACATTCATTTTGGAAATAACTATTTATTTGACTTAGGCTGCCACATTACCCTCTTACTAGGGTATAGACTTAACCCTTCATTACCCCTTCTTATATAGGGAATAGGAGAGTCACTATTTTTAAAATGGTGGCTACCTTTCTCTTTATCAGTCTTAGTCTACTCTAGACTAGACTGTGGTTCCTCTATCTTGGGAACATCAGCGGCCCATCTGGTCTTTTAACTTTAGGCCATGTGCTAGGATTATTCCTAGGCAAGCCTCATTATTTTTAATTCTTTTGTTCAGGAAACACTAGATGAACAAATTCTTTCGTAATGTAGATCTACTCCCACAGAGGATCTACTTCTGAACATTGTCTTAACCTTTCATATCCCTTTACTTTATACTATATGGCTTGATTATACTTTGTACCAATCCTCTAGTTGCTTAACTTCAACCAGCTTGGTACCTATAACGTCTAATAGTTTTCCTTAACCTGGGACTAGTCAGCTTCTATCTCTATTCATAGAGGAAACTGCTCCCCAGATGTTATCCTACTTAGTCCAGCCACATCATGCTAAGAAACACGAGACTTCGGC
Source organism: Leucaena leucocephala (assembly GCA_037074615.1). Lineage (NCBI taxonomy): Eukaryota > Viridiplantae > Streptophyta > Magnoliopsida > Fabales > Fabaceae > Leucaena > Leucaena leucocephala. The sequence goes on along the minus strand of CM073516.1, from coordinate 13,218,485 downwards.
GGTAACGGCTGACTAAGACTAGCCACTTCCTTCAAGATTACCCCATACTGCTGCAAGTTATGGGGTACTATTCTATCTGTCTAGGTGCCACTATCACTTATTCAAATAATTCTCTAGGTAGTGAACACCATCCACATATCTCATACTAGGGAGGAAACCTCTGTAGTTTACATCTCTAACTTGTTTTAAGGGGTTAGTCTATCTACTTCAGAGCATCACTGAGCCAAAACCTTCTGTTATGTGCCAGAATCTTATGCTCTGATACCAAATTATAACATCCTCCTTTTCTTACATCTTAGGGACCATTCAGTAGTATTTGGAACCACTTCTAGGGCCATTGAAATCAAATCATACAATCTGGAATTTTTCTCCCAGTGTTACTATTCACTGTGTCAATTTCAGCATAGTAACTTGACTTTGAAAAATCATAAATAATTCTATAAAAATCTAAATGGAGTAGTTCAAATTTCTACACGAAGCTAACATAATGATACTTCAGGGAAAAATGACTTGTTGACCACGCCTTGACCAGGTCAATGTTGGTCAACATCCAAATTTTACTATTCCTCCAGCGTCCTATCCCTGATTCCAGCATTCTGGTCCCAACTTTGATAAATCATATCTTTATGTGTAGACATCCAAATGAAACATTCTATATATCAAATCGAAGCTTGGTATGTCTAATATTTACTGGAAAAATATCATACATTTATTCAATCATTTACTATTTATAATTACAGCTCGAATGTCACTGCCTCACCACAAGTTACTGTTCACAGTGACAACTTCCAGCAATTATACATATATGAATCACATATCAATCATACTAAGCAATTAACATATCTTCATGCATATGTATCTCCTCCATCTTGAGAAGACCTACTGTAATTGGATTGATATGGAAGGGGTGAGATTTCTGGGGAAATCTCAGTAGCAAACAACACTAAACAATGCATGCATTAATGTGAATACTTGTGCTTGCCTGTGAAAGTGTTAACATTGTATAATGTGCATGCTTCCATGTTACATATGAAATACAATTGGCAAAAGTAATAATAGGAATAGAGCTTCATACATAAGCATATATTCAACACAATTCAACAAAGCCATAGCACATCAAGCATAACATTCAATGCATACAAGTTTAGGATTAGTTTACTACCTGGCATATATCCTTCCTCTAGGTTTTAGCCTTTGCTCTAAGATTCCTTCTTTTCATAGGTCAGAGCCTATACATAGCATAATAATATCTTCATTGTTATTCTATTAGCATAGCTCTACTTACCTCATGATTAACTAGGGGTGATATCCTTAATCTGACATTCCCCTGTCTTTCTTTCTACCTTTAGCTACCTTTATTAATAGAGATATTTCTCTATTATAACCACTAAGAGAAATCCTATGCTTTATTAGAGCAGAGACTAGATAACTTTCTTACCTTATTCCTAAGCTTTCCTTTCTTTCTTTCTTCCTCTCTTTCTCTTTTTCTCTCTTCTTTCTCTTCCTTTTCTTGCTAGATCCGTGGTGTGCCTTGAAATGGGAGGGGATTGGCCTATTTATAGGTGAGAGGAGGTGGAATGAATGGTCCAGATTGATTAGTGATGAATGGCTCAGATTGCTTGCTTCCTCAAGAAGCTTTGCCTGCATCATCACGATGACATCACCCTCCCTGATGACTCACCACTCATGAAATCATCTAGGACACCTCAGGGGTATATGTGGCAAAATATGGGGCCCTTGGGACACCTCACTAGCTGACTCAACCTTTCCAGAGAGTTCCAGAGTCTTTTCCCTGAATGGATGGCCGAGATCGTGCCACGTGTCCTCTTGCCTTTTCTCTTTTTTCTATAATCATGCCATGTGTCCTTTTCTTTTCTTCTTTTATTGTAATCATGCCATGTGGCACCTTGTGGGCCCCATTTATGTCCTCTCATGTTTCCATATCACTTTACCTAGTTCTATCTTGGACCGGGTCACTTTACTTTATTGAAAAAGCACTAAAACAATATTTTAATACCTCCTGGGCCCACATTACGCTTGGGCTACGTTGTTGGGCCTTGGATTGTCATCTTGGGTTTCTAACCAAGCCCAAGCACTCTAGTGGCTCAGTTCCCAAGGAACATCCTTAGTAAATTACCATAATGCCCTTAGTTCCTTTTTAGTACTTATAGGAGCACTATTATCTTTTCATACCTTACCAGAGTATCTCTTGACCCTGGTCAACTATCTAGATACCCTTTCTTGACTGTCTAACCTTAGTCAAATGATCATAACACCCTTCATCTGACTCTGACTCAAGGACACAACACAGTGGCATTTTCATAATTCTTCATTTTTCTCCGTCTTTATTAGCCCTAGCCCGCATATTTATCTGAAAATATCATTGGGCCTATAAGGTGCCATTCTGGACCCTCTGCATGATCCCCTATCTTCATGGGCTCAATTCCCGAGAAATTCCCCTGAAACCTATTTATCGGGTCTTTCAATCCATTGTAAATTCTGTAGTAAATTCTACATAACTCCTTTTTGAGCTCTGTCAATTTTAGAAATTCTTATATTAATTATAGGAATTTACTACCACATTTCATCTGATTCTAAGGTCTAGAGCATACAGTACTAATTTTCCTTTCCTTTGAATATTAATATAAATCTTTCGGGACCTCATATCAGAACTTTGTGTTTTATCAAACTGATCAGCATAAAAATTGGGCTTCTAAGCCTAAAAATTGGGATATGACAACTATCACCAAAGTATATAAGTTTCCTCTAAAACTTCTGACTTTTGATGGACCAACCAAATCCATATGGAGTAATTGGAGTGGTCTTTCAGTTGAGACTTCCTTCTTTGATTTATAATCGGATTTTACTTGTTTTTCCTTTTGACAAGCTTCACAAACAATATTAATTTCGTATTTGACTTCAGGTAAACCAATTACTAAGTCTTTCTTAACTAGTTTTGAAACCTGATGCATATTCATATGAGCTAATCTCTTGTACCATAACCAACTTTCTTCAAATTTACTAAGAAAATAGTTTTCAGGTGAATTCAAATTAATAGAAATAGTATAACAGTTACCATCCCTTGGAGCATGGAGTTTTGCCTTCAAGCTTTTCTTATTGAGTGAAAGGTCTTTCTTGCTTATTATTAGGCATTCTTCTGAGTTAAAAAAATCCAATTGTCTTTATTTGCGGTTTGACTTACACTGAAAAGGTTGTAGCATAATCCTTCCATGTAACATACATCTTCCACTTTCAGCCCTTATTTGCTTCTAACTTCTCCAATCCAACAATCTTTTCAGATTAATTTCCTCTTAAGCTTACTTTGCCACCTTGCTTATAATTAAGCTTGAGGAATTTCGCTATGTCTCCCAAAATATGTCTAGAGCATCCACTATCAATGTATCATTTGTTGATCTTGGATACTTTAAGACAAACCTAAAATAAAATTATTTCACTTTAGGGACCCAGACTTTCTTGGGTCCTTTTAGGTTAGTTTCGATTACCTTAGGTACATAAGTGCCTTTTAGAACCCATTTCAATATGTCATAGGGTTCGTTCTTCTTGTGATAAAAAGAAACAGTAGCGTAACCCTTACGGTTGCAATTTGAGCATATAGCAAATGCATTTGAAGTTTGCACATAATGTCTAAAGTAATGCATATATGATATGTTACCTAACTTTTTCTTCCCTCTATGCTTGTCTAAGTTAGGATCATATCTTATTCCAAACTTATTAGAGATGCATATTGTCATATCCCAATTTTTAGGCTTAGAAGCCTAGTATATAGCCTGAAAAAGGGATGCTACTAGACCCTGTTGAGTAGAGATCTCAGTAAATAGAGAAAATTATACTGATCAGTTTAATGCAACACAGAGTTTTGATATGAGATCCCAAAAGATTTATATTAATTTCTAAAAAGAAGGAAAATTAATACAGTATTCTCTAGATCTCCGAATTAGATGAAATATGGCAATAAATTCCTATAATTAATATAAGAATTTCTGAAACTGACAGAGCCCAAAAAGGAGTTCTATAGAATTTACAGTGGATTAAAAGATCCGATAAATAAGTTTCGGGGGAATTTCTCAGGAATTGAGCCCATGAAGATAAGGGATCATACAGAGGGTCCAGAATGGTACCTTATAGGCCCAATGATATTTTCAGATAAGTATGTGGGCCAAGGCTAATAAAGACCGAGAAAAATGAAGAATTACAAAAATGCCACTAAAGGTATACCACTGTGTTGTGTTATTGAGTCTGAGTCTGAGTCAGACGAAGGGTGTTATGATCATTTGACTAAGGTTAGACAGTCAAGAAAGGATATATGGATAGTTGACCAGGGTCAAGAGATACTCTAGTAAGGTATGGAAAGATAACAGTGCTCCTAAAAGTAATAAAAAAGGAACTAAGGGCATTTTGGTAATTTACTAAAGATGTTTCTTGGGAACGTAGCCCAAGGCCCAAAAACGTAGCCCAAGAGTAATGTGGGCCCAAGATGCATTAAAATATTGTTTTAGTGCTTTTTCAATAAAGTAAAGTGACCCGGCCCAAGATAAAACTGGGTGGAGTGATCTGGAATCATGAGGGGACATAAATGGGGCCCACAATATGCCATATGGCATGATTAAAATAAAAGAAGAAAAGCAAAGGACACATGGCATGATTATAGAAAAAGGAGAAAAAGCAAGAGGACACGTGGCACGATCTCGGCCGTCCATTTAGGGAAAAGACTCTGGAACTCTCTGGAAAGGTTGAGTCAACTGGTGAGGTGTCCCAAGGGCCCCACCATTATGCCATATATACCCCTGAGGTGTCCCTCGAGGTGTCCTGGATGATGTCATTAATGGTGAGTCATCAGGGAAGGTGATGTCATATGATGATGCAGGCAAAGCTTCTTGAGGAAGCAAGCAATCTGAGCCATTCATCGGGATTCAATCTAAGCCATTCATTCCACCTCCACTCACCTATAAATAGGACACTCCCCCTCACTTCATTACCACAGATTTGGCAAGAAAAAGAAGAGAGAAGAGAGAAAGAAAGGAAGGAAGAGAAAGAAAAGAGGAGTTTTGATGGAGCTAGGAGCAGTCTAAGGAGCTTAGGGAATGGACAAAGTTTAGGAATGAGGTAAGTAAGTTATCTAGTCCCTGCTTTAATAAATTAAATGATTGCTCTTAGTGGTTAGAATAGAGAAATATCTCTATTAATAAAGTTAGCTATAGCTAGAAAGAAAGTTAGAGGAATATCAGAGTAAAGATATTACCCCTAGTTGAGCATGAGGTAAGTAGAGCTATACTGGATAATAATAAAGATATTATTATTCCATGTATAGGCTCTGACTTATGAAAAGAAGGAACCTTAGAGACAAGACTAAGAGCTGGAAGGAAAGGCTACACGCCAGGTAGTAAACTTACATACTTGTATGCTTATACTGCTTGGATGTTTTATGTGATATTTTCTTACCTTGATGACGTGAGGCATGTATGATTAAGTAATGCTCTGTTCCTTTTTATACTATGGCCATATGTTATAATTAAGTAACATGGAAGCATGTATGTTATCATGATGCAAGCATGATCATTAAGTACACACATAGTAACATCAAGCATATAGTTGCATACATTGTATGGTTACCGTTTACTACTGAGATTTCCCCAGAAATCTCATTCCCTTCCATGTAATCCAAATCCCACAAGTATGTTTAGAGAGGACTGAAGAATCATAGAGAGGAGCTAGGGATTGAATAGTGCAGAGGTTATGCAAAGATGGGACCAAAGTGTTGGAATCAGGGAAAAATGCCAGATGAATAGTAAACTTCAAACATTGACTGATATGGACTTGGTCAAGGCATGGTCAACAAGTTATTTTTTTCCTGAAATAGGATTATGTTAGCTTCACGTAGCAATTTGAACCACTTCGTTTCAATTTTTCTAGAATTAGTTATGATTTTTCGAAGTCAGGTCACTCCGCTAGAATTTACACAGTGAATAGTGTTCTCTAGGAGTAAAATTTCAGATTGTATGATTTGACTTCAATGGCCCTAGAAGTGGTTCTAAATGCTACTGAATGGTCGCTAAAATGTAAGAAAAGGAGGATGTTTCACATATCTAATTCCCAAATATAATGTTGAGCATTTCACTTCATTTAGTGAATTTTTTGAGAGTTTTGTTTAACTCTTGATAAACCCATATTTTTATATATTTATTCATATCATTTTAGTAGACTTTTGTCATTAATCTAGTCCTTAATTGTATAGTTTATGCACTATTTAAATTAATGTCTTACATTGAATTATTGCCTAACATAGGTATAATTGTCACATTTTTATTATTTATCCTAAATAATTATTTTTGGAACAAAAAGTATTACATTATTATGATTTATATTCCAGGTACTCAGGAAAAATTAGAACTTATAAATAACAACAAAGGACTACAAATTGAGAAATTGTATATAAAGACCCAATGGGCCAAACCTTGCGATTTGGCCCATTAGGTCACCTTTTTTAATTTTTCCTTCAGCAAATCATTAAATGGATGCACAGGCCATAGAACAAGGGTAAGCAAAGAAGACATAAAAGGCAATTGGAAAAGGAGCAGATGTTGCGACATGAAAAATATTCATTAGAGAGCACCTTGCCTTGAAGAAACCCTTCTAACCACTTCATCTTCCAACTCCAGGCCGCGGCACTACTCCCTCTATTCATTCCAGCAGACTTCCATCGTCACACCACCATAATCAAAATAGTGACAGGGACAGAACTAGCAGGAACGGAGTGAGCGACAGCACACCAGTAGCAACGATAAACACAGTATGGAGCATGACAGAGTTTTTGATGGTAGTCCGTGCCTAGAGTGTCTAAATCCTCCTCATCAATAGCAAGGGCATGGGTTTAGGATCTCAAAAATGGAAGTTTAAGTTACTCTAATTTTCTACCCTTTAATTATTTTATGATTACTAGGTCTTATGATAATTTTATAATTAAAGGGAAGTCTTATGATGATTTATTCATATTTTTTTAGGATTATCGTGACTGAATTTTTGCTTAGCGTTTGATATTATTCTTTAATTGACTTTAATTTCATTTACTTTGATCTGGGTCAGATATTGTATTGAGATTATTGTGAGTATTTAGAGATTTTTCAATGTGGCTTGAATTATTAGATCATTGTATCTCTTGCTAGTTTAAATTCTATTTTATGAATTAATAAGTTATGGTTGAGCAGTGGTTTTAATATCCTTAGTCACATTTTACTATTTTTGTGGTAGTTAGTAGATTGGGACTTTGGAAAATAATTTGTGACAATTTGATGTAGCTCAGTTATTGGATTAAAAACTTAATTATAATTTTTGATTCATTATTTATAACTCCTATATCTATTGAAGCTATGATTGCATACGTTATTGAATTGGAGGATTGCTTTTATTATTATTAATCACTTCCATTTTCATTCTATTCACTTATTATCATTCATTATTCCTTCCTTTAATTTAAAAATATCAAAAATAATTTATTTAAATTTATTTTTAATTCATTGCATTTAGTTACTAGTCAATCAAAACAAATCTCATTTTCTAATTTAGGTTGCATTGTATTTAGTTACTTAGGGATTTTATTTTATTTTTAGCTCTTTAAAGAGAAAGACCTGAGGTTACACTATATGCAATACTTAGTTTAATTTTTGAAGTAACCCCAAGGCAATATCGGACAAAATGTTGTTTCAAGTGTCGCCGTTGTCGGGAACCAAGAAATTGATTCCCTAGTAACTAAGTGTCAAGTAAAATTTTCTGGGCTTTATTCAATTATTGAGCTTGTCTTAGTTAGTTTGTGTAACATTTGCATTTGCATTTTTTTTAAAAACAAAAAAATTAGTTTCATTTTATTTATTTATTTACTTATTATTTATTTGGTTCATTTATATTTTTATTGAATTTTTCTTTTATTTCATGTTTTTATTGAATTTCTACTATTTATGCCTAGGAGTGATAGGACTTTACCTTTGATTCCCTTAAATCTTGAATTTGAAAGGTCTGTAAAAAGATTAGAAGAAAGAGGAGATTAGAGGGTACAAGTTAAGTTATTGTCTAGGAGGGGCATATTTCACAAGAGTCAAGTTTGTCATCAAGTGAACAAAAGTCTAGTGAGAGAGTTACCTCTAATGAGCATGTGTCTATTAGTGATTTTGAATTAGAACAAAAAACCATGGATGGTGTTAACGGTAATAATAATTATAATGGGCTTAATGGGAACAACGGACATGGTGAGAACAACTTAGGGAATAATGGTGATGATAATAGAAGCATGAGCGAGATTAATAATTATAATGTTGATTATGATCCTTATGGCTTTTATACTAATGATGTGAACTTTGAAATTAAAGGAGCATTGATTTCTTCCTTACCTAAATTCTACGGTCAGGTGATGATCCATACAGACATTTGAAGACCATGTATATAGTGTGCTCTTCCAAGAAACTACCCACGACAAATCTTCACGATGTATGTAGTAGAGCATTTCACTTTAGTTTAGAAGACAAGGCCAAGGAGTGGTTTTACACACTACCTCAATATTTTACCACATTGACTTGGGATCGGTTGAAAGAAGCATTCTGTAACACTCTAAATTTTCCCTATGTGTATAAACTGATAGAGGAAAGAGGTTATGAAGAGATTGGGATAGTAATAAGAAGAAAAGATAATGATTAAGATAAGTGTTAAGCAAAAAAAAGAGAGAAGGTATAAACTTGTAAAGCAAAATGAGCTAAATTGTAATTTAGAAAAAATCTAGGGACTAAATTGCAATTAGTGAAAGTTTCAAATGGTCATTTTGGAAAAGAAAGAAACTAAAGTGAAAACTTTAGAAGTTCCATGGTGAAAAATGGAAGCAGACGTAAGCTTTGGGTCATTAAGTGTAATTATGAAAAGTTGAGGGTTTAAAGTATAATTTCCAAAAGTTCATGGGCAAAATGGTAACTATAGAATTTGAGCCAGAAGAGGCTAAAAAAAGCCCAGAAGCATTTTAGTCCTAAATTTTACCATAAAATAGAGAAAGTTATTCTGATTAGTTTAACGTTACACATAATTTTCATTTGAGGTCCCAAAAAATTGATATAAATTTCTGAAGTCAGGAGATTATTGTAGTATCTTTCAGACCTCATAATCAAATGAAATTTGGCAGTAAATTCTTATAATTAATATAAGAATTTATGAAATAGACAAAAGTAAAAAAGGAGTTCTGTAGAATTAATTATAAAATTTACGGTAAAATCAGACACCGATAAAGGGTTAAAGGAAATGTGGAAAATTTTTATCAAGACTTTTGGGTCTCAAAAAATTATGATACTTTGTAGGAAACTCATTCTATATTAGAATGAATTTATAAAAATATTACAACCATTAAAAGAGGTGTGTAGCATTTATCCTAAAAGTTAGGTTGATTTAAGAATATCGGTATAAGGAAAGTGCCTTGAGATTTGTGCCAATTAGCTATTGGAGCCAAAAGAGACCCAATATAACATCCTATACAAGCCCAATAAGTCCAAGGAATTTTTATGTGGTCAAATAAATTTTTAGAATATTTTATGTATTTTTAAAAGATAAAGAATTTAAGTCCAAGAATAATGTGAGGTGTCCTTGTGGGACCTACAAGCTTTATACATGTCACCAAGAAAAGGAAAGGAAGATTATATCATGTGTTAAAATATAATAAAATAATATAAGAGTTAACCTAATGATTATTAAGGTTAATTAATCCAAAAACTAACCAATCAAATTCAAGATTAATCATTATAATAATTAGGAAAAGTGAGGACATTATGGACCCAAGGTGCCAAAAGTTTGGCTATAAATACCCCTCCCATTCTTCACAAAACCGTACACCCTTGGTTCCCTTGGAGAAACTCTTGTCATTTGAAAACTCAACCAAGATAAAGGTAATTCAAGGCACTTAGAGATCAAGGTAGTCAAGGCATAAGGTATGTGATCCTTCCTCGTTTATTTAGATGTGCTTTGGAAGAGTAAAACCTAGGTTTTAGTGGTTGGAAATTCCATTAAACCTAGAGTATGCTTGCTGTCCAAATTTTAAGTTAAAGGAGGAAGAAGAAAATAAAGGTAAAACTAGGTGATTAATATTTAGATAAGTTGGTTTTGATTATTGGTTATTGAATTAAGTTGTGCTCTTGACTTTATCATTAATGGAGGCATTCAGCCTAGGTCTGTTCTAGACTAAGAAGAATGAATTTTAATGATCTAATGCTTCCATTGAATTTATATGATGATTTTGTGTAGGATTGGACAGATTTCGAACCTTGGAAGCATTATAATTGAAAGTTGTAAGTTTTAAGTCTTCTCTGTTACTGTTCATACGCCTGAACAGTGATTAGAATGCCATTATTTTGATGCTTCCAATGGTTTTAAGATGAAAAATTGTGTGGGATAAAGTAGAAAAATAAGTATTAGAAGCATTGGAATCAAAATGAGAATTTTTGAAAGAATTATGTACATATTTTTTGTTCTGTCCAACAGGCTATGAAGGAGCTGTAATTTCATGATTCTAAGTTCATAAATGGATTTAGAAGATAAAATTGTGTAGGGTAAAGTCAAGACACAAATTAACTCAAAGGACAAGGCAGTTAACCACAAATTAAGAAAGATAGGGATTAATTGATTAAGTTAAGTTTAATGTCCTTATATGCCAATTGAGTTAAATCATGATGAATGAGTGAATATGTGATGTTTATGATTTGATTGTGTATTCAAGAATACAACCTTACTGCAAGGAAATGTGACAAGAAAGAGGACAAGGAAAAAGTAAAGCATCAAGGTAGTAAACTTACCTAAACTTGTATGTGTTGAATGTATGGTTGATTGTGTGATTGCTTGATTAATGTTGTTTATATGTAAATGTTGAAGCTCAGTACTATGATTTCTTTGGCTAATTGAATTTCATATGTTACATGGAAGCATGCACATTACATTATGTTGACACAATCACAAGCAAGCACTAATGCCAAGCATTAATGCATATATTGTTTAGTACTGTTTACTACTAAGATTTTCCTAGAAATCTCACCCCAAATTATATCTCTAATCAGCATGAACCTCAAGCATGAGAGAGGAAGAGTGTTAGATGATGATATGGGTTGCTTATATGGTTATGTTATAGTCAAGTTTTGGGGTGCATGTATGTAAAGTTAGTTGTTAAAATTCTGTACTGGAACAAAAGACAGTTTTCAGCTACGACACTTGGGCTGTAATTAAAAATAGTTAATGATGTACTAAATGTATGGTATTTTAGCAATAGATATTTAACATGTTAAGTTTTGTTTTGACACAAAGTATGCCTTATTACGATATTTGTACAAAGAGAAATAATTTTCCAAAGTCAGAGACTAGAATCTGTTTTCAGAAAATTTGACCAAATAAACAGTAATTTTTTATGATTATACTGTATTAATTGGTTAAGTATTTGGTCAGGAAATTATTTTTCTCTTAAATTTAAAGATGTTAACTTCGAGTATAATTTTGAACCACTTCATTTAGATTTTTCTAAAATTAATTATAATTTTTTGAAGTTCATCGCTTAATCTAGAATTACCATATGAACAGTACTCGTAAAAAGTGAAATTTCAGATTTTGTAATTGAACTTCAATAGACTTGTAAGTGATTCTAAATGCTATCAAACCCTAAGATGTACGAAAGTAAGGTGTTACACATTCTTAGTGAATATTTCCCTGCCTCTAAAACTTCAAGGCTAAAAAAGGAGATAACTAGTATGGTACAATGAGATAATGAATCCATGCACGAGTATTAGACCAGGTTCATCACACTTCTAGCTCAGTGTATATACCATAATATTTCAAAGAATGATTTGGTCAATTATTTCTATGAAGGGCTACTTTCACATCATAAGCCCTTAATTCATGCCGATACAAATGGTTTTCTCAGAGAATTAAGTCCCAATGCTTTGTGGGACCTACTTCAAAAGATGGCTACCAATGACCCTCAATCTGGAGACACAATAAAAGTGTATAATACCTCTTCAGTGTCTTCCCAAGATATTCTTACTGAAATTGCTACTTTGGGGAACCGAATGGAGAAAAGACTCAGTATTTTGGAGAATAATGTGAATGTTAAGCAAGTTAATTCAATAGGTCACTCTCAAAGTATAGTTGCTAGTTGTAAGTATTGCGGGTCAATGATGCATGCCTCCAATACATGTCCTCGATATGAAGAGGTTTCTACCTTGTACCAAAATAGGAATGGCCAATATCAAAAGAGGGATCCTTACTCTAATACTTATAATCTAGGTTAGAGAGATCTTCCTAACTTTAGATGGGGTAAAAATCAAGGCCACCCTCAAGGAAATATATCAAATCAAGTGGTTCCTAATCAAGGGGCTCTATTTTCTTTTACTAGAGGTAATAAACTTGCCAAATCGTGAAAGGTATTACTGAACTTAATTCAAAGTTTGACAATCAAAAGTCATAAACTGAGGCTAAGTTAGGCTTCATTTTCTTTTTCTAGAGGTAATGAACTTTCCAGATATTGAAAGGTATTATCGAACTTAATTCAAAGTTTGACAATCAAAAGTCACAAACTAAGGCTAAGTTACATGCTATGGAGAATAAGATAAACTCGTGTTTACAAAATATGTTCTCTAAATTGGAGAAAATGGAGACTAAGCATGAGAATTTGAACGCTTTTATTACTCAATTCTCCAACAACTTGAGTGAATAACAAGCAAAAAGCAGTGGTGCTATACCCTATAACACAGTGATAAATCCTAAATCTTTGAATGTAATCACACTAAGAAGTGGTAAGAAAATTGGAGTGAAGAATGTGCAATTCAAATAACATGAAGAGGATGAAGAGCAGGTTGATGAGGAAATAGAGGTTGAGTCTCCTCCTACCAAAACTACTCAAGAAACTTCCTAAGCTAAGAAAGAAGCTTCTATTAAATCTGAACGTCTGCAAGAAAAGAAACTCTTGGAGAAGTGTCAGAAATAACTAGTGGTACAGAATGATGAAGAGGCAATAACTATCATAAATTGTTGAAATAACTAGTAAAAATATTGTTGAAAAGAAAGATAATGATGAATTGTTTGAAATATTTAGCAAACTTAAGGTTAATGTGACATTGCTTGAATTGATTAAAAATATGCCTAAGTGTGCTAAATTCTTGAAAGACCTATGTACAAACAAGGGAAAGTATAGGCATAGTGAGAGAATCCAACTAGGGCTGAGTGTTAGCGCCTTATTTAAGCCACAATTGCCTATTAAATATAAATACCCAAGTTCCTACACCATTCCTTGTACCATAGGTAGAACTATAGTTTCCCATGCCCTACTTGACTTAGGTGTAGCAATTAATGTCATGCCGACCTCTATTTACAATACCTTGGGTATTAAAGCTTTGAAAGATACTAGTATAGTACTTACCCTAGCTGATAGGATGGTGAGATACCCTAAAGGAATTCTTGAGGATATTCTCGTGGAAATTAAAGGTCTTATTTTCCCAACTGACTTTTATGTCCTTAATATGACTAATGACCTCCCTACTGAGAGTATTTTGATTCTAGGTATACCATTCCTTCTAACTATTGAGACCATAATTAACATGAAAAAGGGTCTTATCACTATGGGATTGGGGATCAATAAGTGCAATTTAATCTTTCAGAAGCTATGAATCATGGTTATGAAGATTGCTCTTATTTGGGTATTAGTTCGATTCAATGTCATGATGTGGACTACTTACATAAGACTGATATGCATGAACCTCGCTGGTGTGACATGGTTATGAAGCAGGATGATACTTTTACTTATCTATCTTCCCCCACCCTTCTAATTTCTGTGTATGTGAAGGTGGTGTAGCATGTGTCTATTGTTTAGAGATAAATAGTTGGCTTTCTTCTACTCATGATTTTGATGTATCATATTGCTTTAACTCTGATATTACTGTTGATTATGTACTTGATAGCCTTAAGAAAGGTGTATTTCTTGATTTTACAAGAACTGATGATAAAGAGGTTAATTCACGAGCTACAAATATAGCTTCCCCATTGAGTGGTGCTGGAACATTAGAAGAGGATAACAGTGATTCTGCTAGTCCTTAGTCCTTCTCACTTCTAATTTACTTTCTTTTTCTATTAATCAGATTGACCCTAACTCTCCTATTTCTAGGTCATCTAATTGTGGCACTGAGTCAGGAAGTAGAGGAAATATACACCACACTGAGCTTATATCTCTTTCCCCAAGCCACATGGACACACACTCGCAATAAATATACTAGATATAAAAAAGATGATTCCTTCTATTGTGCAACCCCTCATTTAGAACTAAAACCCCTCCCCTCTAACTTGAAATATGTCTTTCTTGCTGATGATTGTAAATTTTCTATTATTATTTCCAGTTAGGCATGAAAACATGCCAGCTTAGTCTAGGCCTTTGCCCTAACAGGCTAGGCCTATTAAGTGATAATTTGGCCTGAGCCTTGCCTATAGCCTATTATAAACTATTTGTTTTGTATAAGCCTAGCCTGTATAAATATCTGGCCTGGCCTGAAGCCTATTAAAAAACCCTGTTAATTCTACTTACTACAAGAGCAACTAAATATTATAACATACAGAGTAATAGAATATTTAAGCTTATATTTCTAAGATAACATTAATAAATTGTTGCATGATCAAATGCTAAACATGCATATCAGAGAACAGAGTTCTTGCCTAACCTAATTTTGAAGTTATTATGGCTTTAAATTTGAGTTAGATGATAAGATCTGTGAAGCAAATTGATGATGATAGTGGGGTTAGTTTTGAGATGGCTTTTCGCAGTTATGATACATAGCAAATAGCTTCTTTTTGTAGTTAATGGCTTTCAAAATAGCTTATATATTTTCTAAAATGCCATTTTGAAAAAAGAAGCAACAAAGAAGCACCGGCACTAGAAAGCCATTTTGGAATAAGATGATATTAACTGTGAAAATCTGCTACGTCTTGTATAATGCTCGATAGATTTAGGCTAGCTTTTGGAATATTAGGATTTAATTTAAGAGAGAGAGGACATACCTGAAGCAATGAGAGAGAAGCAGTGTGAGCTAGGTTTCTTAAAAGATATAGTGGAATTAGAGTGACGTGAATAAAATAAATTTTAGGGTTTCAATTTAGATTATAGACTGTTATTGTTCAGATAAATTATAGGAGTGGGTTTAAGTTTATAATACAAGAATAAAATTAACAATAAAATACGTTAGTTTAATGGTCTGATTCTTATATTGTGTTTAATAGGCAATGGGTTAAACACCCACTTATTACATTTCTATATTAAATATCCTTTGATAATAGGTTCAGGCTGCTTGACATGCGTAATAGGCTTTTTAAAGAGTTTGAGCCTAGCCTATTAAAGAAAATAGGCTTTCATAAATGTTTGAGCCTGAATATTTTTTTAAACAGGCCAGACCATAGGCCCCTGACAAGCTACCTGGCCTATTTCTATAGAAGAGAGATTAGTTTTAGTGTTAAAAATGTATAAAAAGGCTATAGGTTGGTCTTTAAGGGACATACCAGGGATTGATCCCTTGGTTTACACATATAAAATCCTTTTAGTCGAAGAAGAGTAGTATCACAGTAGTAAAAAATGAAAATAATGAACTTATTCCAATAAGAGTTTAGAATGCTTAGAGAATGTGTATAGACTATAGGAATTTGAATGAAGTGACTGGGAATGATCATTTTCCATTGATCAAATGTTGAAAAGAATATATGGTAAATATCACTATTGTTTCTTGGAAAGCTTTTTAGCTTATTTCCTAGTATCGATTACACCTACATATCAAGACAAGACTAATTTTATATATCCTTTTGGCACTTACACGTATTGAAGGATGCCATTTGGGTTATGTAATGCTCTAAGCACCTTTCGAAGGTGTATGATGGTGATCTTTAGTGATTTATTAGAGTGTAATATGAAGGTTTTCATGGATGACTTCACTATTTACAGTGATGGCTTTGATGATTATTTGCTTAGTCTTGAACATGTTCTCGATAGATGTATTGAGAAAAAGTTAGCTTTGCTATAATCTTTGATTTAGATAAGTTTAAATAGTATATGAGAAACTATCGAGTGGTTATTTTTATAGATCATGCAGTGGTGCTATACTTGTTCAAGAAGCCCCAGTCTAAACTAAGACTACTGAGATGGGCTTTATTGCTATACGAGTTCAACATTGAAATTAGAGATAAAGCTAGAGCATAGAATCATGTGGCTGACTGCCTTAGTCAGTTACCTGAGGGCACTACGGGAGTTGACTCCTCTGATCTTACTGTTGACTCTTTTCCTGATTCTACACTTTTTGCCTTAGCTGTTTAAGAGCCTTGGTACTTTAACATTGTTAATTATATTATCCCTAATATTATAACTCCTTTATGTCTAAGTTTTAGGTTGATAAGCTAAAGAGGGAGGCAAGATACTATATCTAGGATGCCCAATTCTTTGGAAGCAATGCAGTGACCAAATCATTATATGATGTGTTCCTAATATTGAGATCCATTATATCCTTACCTTTGCACATTCTTTATCTTATTTTTCGAATTTTAGTTCTAATAGGACTGCTAGGAAAGTTTTAGAATGTGGATTTTATTGGCCTACTTTATTCAAAGATACTTATGCTTTATATAAGTATTATGATAAGTGCTAGAGGTTTGGGAGTCTAGGTAAAAAGCATGAAATACCTTTAAGACCTGTGCATTTTTGTGAAATTTTTTATGTCTGGGGCATGAATTTCATGGGTCCTTTTCCACTGTTATTTGGGTTTTCGTATATATTAGTTGCAGTAAACTGTGTGTCTAGGTGGGTAGAGGCAATGCCAACTAGGAAGGATGATCTACTGTTGCCAAGTTCTTAAATTCTCATATCTTTTATAGGTACGACATTCTAGGAGCAACCGTTAGTGATGAAGGAACACATTTTTGCAATAAGGCCATCAAGTATCTACTTGCTAAATATGGAGTTAACCACAAGTTGGCTACTACTTACCACCCTTAGACAAATGGATACTAGAAAAGATTGTGAAACCATCTCGTAAAGATTAGAGTGAAAGGCTTAAGGAGGCATTATGGGCTTACAAGACTGCTTACAAGACCCCTATAGGCATGTCTCCTTTCAGGTTGCTATATGGCAAGTCTTGCCATCTACCTATGGAGATTGAGCACAAATCTTATTGGGCGATCAAAGCATGTGATGCATACCTTGAATCTTCACTTGAAAATTGAATTATGCAACTCCAAGAGCTTGAAGAGATGAGATTTGAGTCCTATTATAATGCCAGAATCTACAAAGACAAGCTGAAAATGATTCATGACAAACAGATTTTGAGGAAACAATTCCATAAAGGTGACAAGGTTATAAAGTTCAAGACCCATTGAAGTTCATGCCTAGGAAGTTTGTCACCAAATGGGAGGGCCCTTTTAGAGTTACTAAGGTGCATTCTTTTGGTAAGGTAAAGCTGCTGGATAAAGCAACAGGTCATGCTTCACAAGCAAATAGTAATCTACTTAAGCACTACCATGAGAATCAGAGACCTCCCTAATTGCACGGTTGTTCTTTTCCACCTTTCTCCTTTACTTTCTCTTGTATTACTGGTAATATCTATTTGCTAAGATAGTTAGGAGCAAGTATGAGGGAAGGACCATCACAGTAGTTTTAGGTTTATTTGCTTTATGTCTTTTAACAATTTCCTAGTTATAGGCTAGTTTTTCTTTGAATAAATCTTCCCTTTTAACTCATGACTCTTTAATCCTTTTACCTTCTTCCTTTGATATATACTTTAGTGATATGTTGAGAACAACACATGGTTTAAGTATGGGGGAGGAATTGCTTTTGTTAATTTGTGTGTTGCCACTACTTGAATCGCCAAAATCTGAAAAATTCAAAAAATTTGAACTTTGGAGCTAAATTGATTGGTTTTTTCACTGCTGTATGGGCGATTTTAGCATAGTGGAGTGTCTTTGTTGTAGTGTTATTAGCCTTGTTTCAAATCTTGATCTTAGGGAGGAAACATATTAAAGAAAGCCTTGTTGGAAGGATTATTGAGCCTTACGTTTCTTTCTTATCTTGTGTGATTTTTACCTAATTTTGGTTAACCTTTAAAAATTGTCTAGATTCTTTTTCAAAGCTACATTATTACTTGGATTTATGAGCATGATAGGAGCATTCAATTCTAAACCCTTTTACCCAAACACAAGCTATCTCGATTGACTTTTGTTTACACCCTTTGAGCCCATCACTTTCATTTTATTCTATTGATTTTGAACAAGTGCTTGCATGAGCTACATTATGTTCTTCATAATTAAAATGTGCACTATTGATGTTGCTACCTTTATCTTGTTAGGCTAGGATTGCCAATAAAAAAAGAGAAAAAAAGAGAGAGAAAAGAAATAGAAAAGACAAGAGAAGAAAATCTGCAGAAAAAGCTAAGGAAGAAATTAGAAAAAAAGAAAGAGAGAAAAAGAAAAGAAAAGAAAAATTGGCAACAAGGAATAAAGTTTGAAATAAGACATCATTTGGTAGTTTAAGACTAAAGATTGTTGTTCATTTGATAGTGCACTTTAGCTTACTTTAAGTTATTTCTTAATACTCATGCATTAAACTTGTTCTATATTTCATTCCCTCAATTCATTAGCCTTTCACCAACATTACAACCTAATAAAGTCCCCTTGATCATCAATCTATGGTATGTTAGTGGTAGAGAATAGTAGAATCTTTACAAGCCTATGGTAAGTGCTAATCTAGGTAGTTTAAGTAAAAAGTCCCTATATTTGAGAGTTAAGTGAGACACTTGTACCAATGAGAGCTCTATTATGTTTCCCTTCCTCTATCTTGTTATGTCTCTTGTGTTACTTTCCTTGTCATATCCTATTTTTTCCCTATCTGTATAACAGTAACAGAGGAAAGAGGAAAGAGGTTTAAAAAGGATTATGACGATGATAAGAAGGAATGAGAAAGGTTAGATGAGTCTTGAAGAAAGAGAGGAACTAAAATAAAAAGTTTAAAGGTTCTATGGTGGAAAATGAAAGTAGACAAAAGCTTGGGGCCATTAAGTGTAATTATGAAAAGTTGAGGGCCTAAAGTGTAATTTTAAAAGTTCAAGGGCAAAATGGTAATTATTGAAAGTTGAGCTGGAAAAGGCCCAAAAATACTCAGAATCATATTAGTCCCAAATTTTATCTTAAAATAGATAAAATTATTTTGATCAGTTTGACGCAACACAAAATTTTGATTTGAGGTCCCGAAAAATTTATATTAATTTTTAAAGAAAGAAAAAATTAATACAATATCCTCTAGACCTCAGAATCAAATCCAATTTAGTAGTAAATTCTTATAATTAATATAAGAATTTATAAAACTAACAAAGCTCATAAAGGAGTTATGTAGAATTTATTATGGAATTTATAGTGGATTAAAATACCCGATAAATACGTTTCGGGGGAATTTCTAGGGAGTTGAGCCCATGAAGTAGTGGATCATGTAGAGGGCATAAAATGACATCTTATAGGCCTAGTAATATTTTTAGATAAGTGTGTGAGCCAAGGCTAATAAAGACAAGAAAAAATGTAAAATTACAAAAATGCCATTGAGTAGCCACTGTGTTGTGTCATTAAATCAAAGTTAGAAGAAGGGCATTTTGGTCATTTGAATAAGGTTAGACAGTCAAGGAGATTTCCTCGAATAGTTGATCAAGGTCAGGGAATACTCTGATGATGTGTGAAAAGACGATGATGCCATTGAGGTATTAAAGTAAATAAAAAAGAATCAATGGGTGTTTTGGTAATCTGACAAGGGATCTGTAATTAAGTTTAGACTTAGTACAAGAATCTCAATGATTGAAAGAATCTAGATACTGGATTTAAGGTCATAAAGCATATTATAGAATCTCATAAAAATTAGATTCAAAAAACAGTTTGATTTTTTGGGAAATCGGACTGAGTCAGTACCATATTGGACTAGAATTTTTTTAGATGCTTTCTCCCTTTGTAATTTCATCACATGAGCTATGAGGTATCCTTTGATGATGTCATGGATGATGTCATCTCATTGGCTTCTAGGGCAAACTAATCCAAGATCAAATATGAGCCATTAGATCAAATAGTGCACAAAGTGATCTTGGCCATTCATTTTCCATAGAATTTTTCTATAAATACCCCCATTTTTCTGCACAAAACATTGGCCCTTGGAACCCTTGGGGAGGTTCTGCTCAAAGGAAGATTCAATCCAAGAAAAAGAAGATTCAAGGTACCAAAGTTCAAGCTTGCTAGAGATTAAGGTAAGTGATCTATCCTAACTTATTTTGCCTTTGATTTGGGGGCTTGAACTTAGGGTTTTCATGAAGAAAATTGAGTTTTCTCTAAGGTGTATATTCTATCCAAAACCTTAGATGAAAGGAGAAAGAAGAAATTAAAGTTAGAGATATGTGATTGAAGCTTAAACAAGCTAGTTAGGTGATTGGTTGTTGAATCAAGTTGATACTCTTGACTTTTTCATAGTTGAACCATTTTGGTTTGCACTGTTCATGATAGAAAGAGATGGAATTTCAATGATCTAATGCTTCCATTAAATTCATATGATGATTTTGTGTAGGATTGGATATGTTTTGAACCTTGAAAATATTAGAATTGGAAGTTGTAATTCTTGAAATTCTTCTCTATTACTATTCTCTCGTATGAAAAGTGATTGAAATTTTATAATTTTGATGTTTCCAATGATTTTAAAATGAAAATTTGTGTGGGATAAAGTAGAGAAACAAGTATTAGAAACATTGGAATCAAAATGAGAATTTTTGAAAGAATTATGTACATGTTTTCAGTTCTGTCCAGCAGGCCATGAAGGAGCTATAATTTCATGATTCTAAGTTCATAAATGGATTTAGAAGATGAAATTGTGTAGGATAAAGTCAAAACATCAATTGATTCAAAGACCAAGTCCATTAGTTAAGATTAAGGAAAATTAATGTAGTTAAATGAGCTCAATGTTCAATAGAAAGTTAAATTGTAATGGATGAATGATTATGTGATGTTAGGATTTGATTGTGGACTACAAAGAGGCAACCACACATCCAAGAGAAGTAAGAAGAAAGATGCAAGGTTAAAGTGAAAGAAATCAATCAAGTGAGGTAGTAAACTTATCCTAAACTTGTATGTATTGAATGTTATGCTTGGTTGTGATATGACTTAGTTGAATTGTGTTGCATATGTGTTTATGATTGAAGCTCTATTTCTTTAATTACTTTGGACAATTTTATTTCATATGTTACATGGAAGCATGCACATTACACAATGTTAACACTTTCACAAGCAAGTACAAGTATTTACATTAATGCATGCATTGTTTAGTACCATTTGCTACTGAGATTTCCCCAAAAATTTCACCCCTCCATGTAATCCCAATCTCACAGGTTTATTAATGATGAAAGAGGATGAAGAAGCAGGAAGAAAAGCTAGGGATTGGATAGTATAAACGTCATGTGAAGAATTGTTATATAAAATGTTACTATATGACCAATATAAGTAGTGATGGTCATAATTTAATAAAAAATAGTAAATAATGAGATAAATGTATGAAATTTTACAGATATTTAGTTAACATGTCAACCTTTATTTTGACACCAAGAACACCTTATTTTGATATTTATATAAAGAGAACAAATTTTTCAAAGAAAGGGACCAGAATCTCTTTTCAGAATGTTTGACCAAATGAACAGTAATTTTTTATGAAAAAATTGTATTAATTGGCTAAGCATTTGGTCTGGAAATTATTTTTAACTTAAATTTCATGATGTTATCTTCACGTAGCTTTTTGAATCACTTCATTTCAATTTTTCTATAATTAATTATGATTTTTCAAAGTTTGTCACCTAGTCTGGAAATACCATATGAACAGTAACTCGAGAAGAGTAAAATTTCAGATTTAGCTAATGGACTTCCAAGGTCTTATAAGTGGTTCTAAATGCTACTGAATAGACCCTAAGATGTACGAAAGTAAGAATGTTTCATTCCTTGCACTGAAGTATTCCATGACTATTGATTGATTAGGGACAGAGGTTGCTTGAGTTGATTACATATTCTTGCCTTATCAGTTTAATATTTACTTCCATTGAGTTTAACTATTGGATTCCCTTGAATGATATATTGCCCAGGAGTGCAAAAGGCTAAGTGTGGGGGAGTTGATAAACCTATATTTTTATATATTTATTCATATCATTTTAGTTGGCTTTTGTCATTAATCTAGTCCTTAGTTGTATAGTTTGTGCACTATTTGAATTAATGTCTTACATTGAATTACTGCCTAACAGGGGTATAATTGTCACATTTTTATTATTTCTCCCAAACAATTATTTTTGGAACAAAAAGTATTACATTATTATTATTTATATTCTAGGCACTCGAGAAATCAGAACTTATAAATAACAACATAGGACTACAAATTGAAAAATTGTATATAAAGACTCAATGGGCTAAACCTTGCGATTTGGTCCATTAGGTCACCGTTTTTAATTGTTCCTTCAACAATTCATTAAATGGATGCACAGGTCGTAGAACAAGGGTGAGTAGTGAAGACGCAAAAGGCAATTGGAAAAGGAGCAGACGTTGTGAGGTAAGTTGTAACTTTTAATATTTATAACTATACTAATTTTTTTTAACTTTGTTAATTATCATATGATTACATTATAAATTATAATTGTTTATTTTATTTTTTTAGATGCTTCATCTTTATCAATATTGGGGAGATTGATCCAAAGTTACAATTACAAACTACTTAGACTTCAAGGCTTATTTTTTATATGTAATGGATCTCATGACTTTAATTATTATCTTTGTTGCCTTATTCTTAGTGGGTTATAGATATTATTTAACTCTTGAACACACATGAATATGGTATTATTTTAGAAGTTCATAATTGTAGATTTTTTTCACAACATGAGCATGACATCACGACTTGGGCATGCCCAGCCCAAAATTATTAGGGCTTTTATCGGGCAGGGCAGGGTATCGGGCTACAAAATGCAGCCCATGCCCCTGCCCAGCCCTGTCCATGCATACCCCAAGCTACGAATTAAAAACTATTCATTAGAAAGCACCTTGCCACGAAGAAACCCTTCTAACCACTTTATCTTCCAACTCCAGGCTGTAACATTACTCCCTCCATTCATTCCAGCAGACTTCCATCGTCATACCACCATCATTGGAACACTTTGATACAGCCTTAGGTATCACACTTATATTTTCTTCTAAGCTCCAAGTTTTCTTCTTAGAGTTTATTAACTCTTTTGCTAATTTTATGAACTTAGAATGCAATTGATTATATTCATAAAGAAATTCATCATTCTCTATTTTTGAGTTATTTTCTTCTTGAGCGACCAAGCAAATATTTGTTGTCTCATCTCTCTGTTCACTTTCTAAAGAGCTTTCTACCTCGATTGATGACATGAATGTTCTCCTCTTTTGAAAATTTTCTCTCTTATTCTCTGTCTTTCTTGTAGAGTTGGGAACATTCTGCTTTGATATGGCTAGGCCTTTTACATTTAAAGAACATAATCTAATCTCTTTACTTCTTTGATGATTAAGCACCTTTCTTTAGTTCAAATTATATGGTTCCTTAGTTTCTGTAGAATTTCTTGAATCTCCATACTATGAGACTCATTTCATCATCTTCCAACTCTTCATCATCAATATCACTTTCTTGAGCTTTAAGAGCAATTCCTTTTTTGCTCTTTTCTTTAATATATTTCTTGTACTTCTGTTTGCTCTCATATTCGACTAGACTTCCAAATAGAGCAGTGACATACCTCAAATTATCCTTTAGCTTCTTCAATGGTTGTGACCTTTGGCTCTCATTCTTTCATAAGACTATCGGGAATTTTACATACTCGATCTCTTGCGCTATACGATTGCCCAAGAGCTGTTAGATGGTTGATGAGATATTGAAATCTTACTTCCATGCCCTGGATGCTTTCTTTATCATCCATTCTAAAAAACTCTAACTCCATTTTGAGCGTGTTGACTTTGCTTTCTTTAATACCAGAGTTTCCTTCATGGGCTATTTCCAGAGCTTCCCATATCTCCTTAACCGTTTCCATACTAGACACCCAGAGATACTCCTTCTGACTTAAGGCACATGTTATATATTAATGGCCTTATCATTGAGTAGTATCATCTTTTTTCATCGTCATTATATTCACTTCATCCCTTTGAAACTTTAGCTCCATCAATATTTTTTTAGAACATAGTTCCTATCTTATATGACATTGATTAGGGCAATTGTCATGGTCTGATCCATCAAAATAAAGTTAATTGTACCCAATATAATATAGTATAAGGCACGACCCTATCATTCTTCTCAAGGAGCCTTTTATTTGGAAACTAAGTAGATTGGATGTCAAAATCAATGAAAAACTTGAGTAAGGATAAAATAATTTTTCTAAGTTTTAGTGATTGATTGCAATAAAAGTAGGGTACAGAAAACTAAATATTTTTGGATTTTTTGATTAAGATGGAAATGAGTTAGTTTGTTTGACAAATATGTTATGAAAGACTTTTGATGATGAAAACATATCTATCCTTGCTCTCACGTTAAAATTAGAGTTTTGAAATCACTAAGTCTCAAAGAAAACCTCAATCGATCGATTGAGTCCATAACCCTAATTTTCCTTAAACCCCTTTGATTAAAGCTTCTTTAAGAACAATTAGTGAACTATCAGAAACCACTTAGTGTATAAGTTGAATTAGTTGATGAGAACGCCCTCGAATGGTCGTCGATCGAAAACCCTAGATTTCAAACAATTGAATTAATTAACAACGATCGCTGATAATAACCTAACTCTCTTAAAATTGAAACTAAAATATTCTATTAAAAGCAAACGTTCAAATCATCTGAATTCAGTTACAAAGTATAATATGAGAAAGATCAATTGATATTCAAAACTTACTCATAAAATGAAAACCCTAGATCTAGCAGTAATCATAACATAAGAAGATGCAAATTAGAACAGTAGAAATTCCCCATTTCAGTCCATGAGCTCAAGATATCAGCTTCATCACCAAGAGACTAAAGATTTAGTCTCTCATGACTCATGTTGTATTGTAATCGCTGTCTAGATGTGATGCCATGAAGAAATGATGAGAAGACAGTAGATTGATGGTGTAGAGATGTGGAGAAGTCTGTGGAGAGATTTAGAACGATGGAAGATGTTGAGGAAGTGATCAGAGTGCTTGAGTACTATTTCTTAGCCTAATCAGGTCTAAAACCAGCTTCCCCCGTTGACGGTAGCCTTCCTCTCCTTTTATTTCTACATGACCTAATTTAAAACGCGTAGTTTCAGCGATTTCTCATTTTAGTCATGACTAGATCCATGCTTTAGCCGTGACCTATAAACATAGAGAGACTTCTAGAAGAATCAAGGTCATGACCGGTGGACTATTTGGTCGTGACTAAAAGGCATAGGAGCATGGTTTCACTTTCATTGACTTGTGATTTCTTTCCTAGTCCTTGTTCTCTTCCCAAAATACCTGTAATCCAACATAAAAGCTCACTATGTTCATAGAGACTACTGAGTGATAATTGTCAAAGTCCCAAACCATTTTTCATGCTAACACCTTTATAGTTATCAGTTTAAAGTGGAGATCTAATTTTCAGCAATTCATCACATACATTAAGATCAAAAACAAAAAATTTATGATAAAAGATTGGATTAATAGAAGAGTTTTTTTATAGAATAACATCCTCCCCCAAATTTAAACTTGACAGTGTCCGCACTATCAATAGAACTAAAGTAAAAAAGATCACAATCACTTTGTAAAGTTAATCAAATCTAGCTTCAAAATAGCAAGTAGCCTAATCACTCAATGCAAATTAACAGTTCAGCACACAGTCATATTCAAGTCATGCAAAGCAATACTAGTAAGGCAGAGATGACATGATGGACAATGGAAGGAATCAAATGGGGGGAATCATTTAAATTAAAAATACTCCCTTTTGTAGATCCTTGGAGGTTGCTCATATACAATTCATTAGGACATTCCATCTTGATTGTAGTCTCTTTAGGAGTTACACCCAGCTGACGTTAGTCCATAGCTGCAACATAGTTGATATCAGACTCTTTTATTCCTGCATCATTATTTGAGATCAACTCATTTAAGGTATGAGATGTAATTTTGGAATGAGAATGAGGTTGAGAAGAGTTAGCATGTATTGGCCCTTTAACCAAAATAGTGAGGTGTGGAAGTGAAGGAGTTTAGAGTTCCATGGTTGCGTCTGGCATTTCTAGTCGTGACCTTTCAGCTTCTCGTCTCGACTCCAGTTGATAAGGTGTGTCTCTGGAACTTGTTGTCATGACCTGGTCATCTTTTAGTCATGACTTAAGGTCATAGAAAGGTTGTCCCTCAGCAGATTGATGTTTAGTCACGACATCTTCATCATCATTATGTGATTTATCGTCTCTGGAGTTTTGTGTCATGACCTTAAAGCCATTTGGTTATGACTCAGCTTCACAGTGAGTCTCAGATTGATGTTTAGGCATGACGTGGAAGTCATTTAGTTACGACATTGGGTCACAAAAACCTGACCCTTCTTCAATTGTTGCACTTTTAGCTTCCAGAACATCTTAGGATCCTACAAAATCACTCAACAAACCTTTTGCAAATGCATTATCTCTATCATTATCATGCAAACTCAATTCATGTTCATACCTAGTCTCTTCAATAGTATAATCAATGGCATTCAAAGTAGTAAAAGTAGAAGTATCAGAAGGAAATTTCATTGCTTCATTCATGTTGAAGGTTACCACATGCTCTCCAACTTCCATTATGATAGAACTATGCTTCACACTAATAATGGTCTTGGAAGTTTGGAGGAATGGTCTACCTAGGATCAAAATGTTGTCATTTACTAACTCATTGGACATGTCCAAAACATAAAAAATCAACTGGGAACACTAAGTCCTTGACCTGTACTAGAATATCCTCAAGGATTCCCTTATGATACCTAATTGACCTATCAGCTAACTAGAGTACTATGCTTGTATCTATAAGATTGTTGATACCTAAAGCTTGATATACCGACTAAGGTATTACATTAATGGATGCCCCTAGATCTAGTAATGCTCCTTTAATAGGAACATTTCCTATAGTGTATGGGATTGTGTAGGATCCTGGGTCTTGGCACTTAACTAGTAATTCAGCCTTAAAGAGTGATGACACATTAGCACTCATCTGATTCTCTCAAGAGGCCTAAACTTCTTTTTATCAGCACACAGTTCCCTAAAAAATTTTGCATAATTAGGGTTTCTCTTGAGGAACTCAACCAAAGAGATGTTTATTTCTAACTTATTGAATAGAGTATAAGCATCTTTTTCAAAATTAGGGTCAATCTTTTTCTTTGCAGCAAAGTAAGAGTTAGGAAAAGGGAGATCTTTTATACTTACCTCCTTACCTTGTGCATAGAGGCTCCTTGCTTCTCGACTATGGCTTCTCCTCATGTTGCTTTCCTTTGTAGGCTGGACTTGGTACTGTTGCTGCTTCTTCTTGTAGCTCTTGTATCTCCACTTGGGCTTGTGAGTTCTCCTCTTGGGTTAGCTTCTTTCTTATAAGCTACTATTCTTTAGCACTTTCAGATTTCCTAATTTGCACCTTTCTGCCACTTCTGAGGGATATAATATTCAGACCCCTAGGATTAATCATGGTGTTTGAAGGTATGCTGCCACTACCCTTGGATGTCACTCACTGTATTGGAGACTTGAGTTAAGTGACTTGTGATATCTGCATTCTTAGAACTTAACTCTTCAAGTTTTCTATTCACATATGCATTATCCTTCTGTATACTTTGAAGGATTGAAGCTATGGAGGTGAATTGGCCGTCATTCTCTTTGATCTTGTTATCTATATTGGCCATTCTACCGTCCATGTTATTCATCTACGTAGCCATACTTTTCAACAATTGAGAAGTATCATCTGGCCTTGATATTAATAAGGTATTAGGGTGAGTTGGAACTATAGACCTTACATTATTTTGGGAGTTGCTTGAGGAAGTACCACCTTCTTGGAATTGATTTAGCCTATCACCCTCACTTAAAGTTTGGGTGGTCTCTCCAACTAGGTTATATGTGTTAGAGTATGTGTCTCTCTTCTGGTATTGATTGTCTCTCCCTTGATACATTGTTGTCACTTCTTCATACTGTCTATCACATGTACTGGTAGCATGCATCATTGAACCGATGATTCACATCCTGTAACCAAGGCTTGTGAGGTATCTACTGTATGAACTGTTTTGTGGAATGCATCTCTCTTTCAATCAAATTCATCCTCTTCTCCATTCTTCTTCCCAGGGCTACTATTTTACTAAGATCTCTTTTGAACTACCTGAAGAAGATGTAGATATTCTCCTTGGATCCCCTGTCTGATGGTCTTCATTGGCCATTTTCTGGAATAACTCCCAACTTGCTTGTGGAGTCTTATCTCTCAATTATCTATTTGCTATAGCATTCAAGGAAACCGGATTGTGAGGAAGTAGACCATTAAAGAAAATGTCTACTAAATCAGCCTTGGCCATGTTGTGTTGAGGGCATCGAGCCAACAGGTTAAGAAACCTCGTCCAATACTCATGTAAAGATTCTCCATCCTGTTGCAGAATATTAGCGATCTCCTTCTTCATTGGAGTGATCTTTGAAGATGGGAAAAACTGTTCAAGATACGTTAACTTCAGTTGATCCCATGTAAGAGTGGAGAAATGAGTTGGCAAATTATATAGCCACTACTTAGCCTTCCCTTCCAAGGTAAAATGGAAACACCTCCTTAAGACATCATCTAGTGAAGTCATTGGAGGCTTCATTGCCTAACAGATCATATGCATGATTTGTAATTGCCTGTGTGGACATTCTCCTATAAAACCATGAAATTTAGGTAAGGCTACAATCAAAGCTCCTTTAATCTTAAAATTAGCTTCTTTAGTATAGAAACCATAAAGATCATAATTCACATGCGAATGATTAATTTCCCTCACACTTCTATTCTCTTCTGCATCCATTGGTATTTCATTTTCTCCATGCCCATTATGCCCATTATGATTAATATCAGCCATATTCAGTTCAATTTCAGACTCTGGAATACTAGAGGAGGAACTAGATTTTGCTTCTTCTTCTCTAAATTCCCTAAATTCTCTCTTTAGTTTCCTAAGTCTTCTCTCAATCTCAGGTTCAAAAGGCACTAATGGTTTAGGTTTTTTATGCATGCAATGCAGAAACAACAGAGAATAATCAATGCAATCAGTCAGAGTCAGTCACGGAAGTTGCACAGCAGAAAATTTTCAGTTAGTCACTACTAAAGTGTGTTTTAGTCATGACACAATATCACAGAGAGCAGTAATCGTGACTAAAGCTTTTAAATATCATGACTAGTTTTTGTAGAGTAGTCAAATTTCACAGGGAAGCAATCAAGTCGTGACTCACAGTCACAGAGACTATTTTTTTAGAACTCAGAAAAGTACATAATGCAATGCAATTTAAAAACTACTAAAAACTAAAATGTAAACAAAAACAAGAAAAATGACTCAGGTAGCTAAAGAAATTGGCAGACAATTACTAAGGAACCAATTACTTAGCTCTCTGGTAATAGCACCATTGATGAGGGCAGATTATCGTGGTCTGATCCATCAAAATAGTTAATTGTACCCAATATAATATAGTATAAGGCACAACCCTATCATTCTTTTTAAGGAGCCTTTTAATTTGAAACCTAGCAGATTGGATATCAAAATCAATAAAAACCTGAGCAGAGATAAAATAGTTTTTGGGGGTTTTAGTGATTGATTGCAATAAAAGCATGGTGCAGAAAAGTAAATGTTTTTGGATTTTTTTGATTAAGATAGAAACGAGTTGGTTTGTTTGACAAATATGTTATGAAAGTCTCTTGATGATGAAAATGTATCCATCCTTACTCTCATGTTAAAATTAGAGTTTTGAAATCACTAAGTCTCAAAGAAAACCTCAATCGATCGATTGAGTCCAGAACCTTAATTTTCCTTAAACACCTTTGATCAAAGCTGGTTTAAGAACAATTAAAGAACTGTCAAAAACCACTTAGTGTGTAAGTTGAATTAGATGATGAGAACACCCTCGAATGGTCGTCGCTTGAAAACCCTAGATTTCAAGTAATTGAATTAATTAACAACGATTGCTGATAACAACCCAACTCTCTTAAAATCAAAACTGAAATATTCTATTAAAAGCAAACGTTCGAATCATCCGAATTCAATTACAAAGTCTAATATGAGAATGATCAATCGATATTTAAAATTTGCTCATAAAATGAAAACCCTAGATTTAGCAGTAACTATAACATGAGAAGATGCAAATTAGAATAGTAGAAACTCCCCGTTTCAGCCCATGAGCTCAAGATATCTGATCTATCACCAAGAGACTAAAGATTTAGTCTCTCATGAATCTTGTTGTACTGCAATCACTATCTAGATATGATACCATGAAGAAATGATAAGAAGAAAGTAGATTGATGGTGTAGAGATATGGAAAAGTCTGTGAAGAGGTGTAGAACGATGGAAGATGTGGAGAAGGTGATCAGAGAGCACTCGAGTACTACTTCTTAGCCTAATCAGGTCTAAAACTAGCCTCCCCCATTGACGATAGCCCTCTTCTCCTTTTATTTCTTCATGACCTAAATCAAAATGCGCAGTTTTAGTGATTTTGTATTTTAATCATGACAGGATCCATATTTTGGTCGTGACCTGTAAACACAGAGAGACTGCCAGAAGAATCAAGGTCGCGACCGGCAGACTCTTTGGTCGTGACTATAAGGCGCAGAAACATGGTTTCTGAAACATCCTTCTTTCTTATGTCTTAGGGACTAAACGGTAGCATCTGAAATCACTTCTAAGGCTATTGAAGTCAAATTACACAATCTAGAATTTTACCCTTAGCGAGTATTGTTCACTTTGTAAATTCCATATGAGTGACCTAACTTTAAAAAATCATAAATAATTCTAAAAAAAATTAAATGAAGTGGTTTAAATTGCTAAACAAAGCTAACTTAATTCTCTTTAATGGAAAAATAACTTGTTGACCATGCCTTGACTCAGTCAATGTCAGTCAACGTCTGAAGTTTACTGTTCATCCTGCATTTTTTCCTGATTCCAGCATTCTGGTCCCAACTTTGATAAATCATATATTTATGTGTAGATATCCAAATGAGACGTTCTATATATCAAATCAAAACTTGGAATGTATACTATTTACTGGAAAAATATCATATATTTATTCAATCATTTACTATTTTTAATTATAGCTCAAAGGTCACAGCCTCTCCACGAGCTACTATTCATAGTGGCCAATTCCAGCAATCAACATTACATACATACATTAATCACATATCAATCATACTACATAATTCTTAACTTTTCTTCATGC
This sequence comes from Leucaena leucocephala, assembly GCA_037074615.1. Taxonomy (NCBI): domain Eukaryota; kingdom Viridiplantae; phylum Streptophyta; class Magnoliopsida; order Fabales; family Fabaceae; genus Leucaena; species Leucaena leucocephala. Next base: position 13,187,028 of record CM073516.1, on the reverse strand, counting down.
ATATTATCTCCTCCATCTTGAGAAGACCTGTTGTAATTGGATTGATATGGAATGGGTGAGATTTCTGGGAAATCTCAGTAACAAACAGCACTAAACAATGCATGCATTAATGTGACTACTTGTGCTTGCTTGTGAAAGTGTTAACATTACGTAACATGCATACTTACATGTAACATATGAAATACAATTAGCCAAAGTAATCATAGCAACAGAGCTTCATACATAAGCACATGTAAAACACAATTCAACAAAGCCATAGTACATCAAGCATAACATTCAATACATACAAGTTTAGAATAAGTTCACTACCTGGCGTGTAGCATTTTCTTCCAGCTCTTAGCCTGGTCTCTAAGGTCCCTTCTTATCATAAGTCAGAGCCTATACATAGCATAATAATATCTTTATTATTATCCAGTATAGCTCTACTTACCTCATGCTTAACTAGGGGTAATATCCTTACTCTGACATTCCTCTAACTTTCTTTCTCTCTTTTACTACCTTTATTAATAGAGATATTTCTCTATTCTAACTATTAAGACCAATCCTCTAATTTATTAGAGCAGGGACTAGATAACTTACTTACCTCATTCCTAAGCTCTGCCCATTCCCTAAGCTCCTTGGACTGCTCCTGGCTCCTCCAGAGCTCCTTCCTTTCTTTCTCTCTTTCTCTCTTCTTTCTCTTCTTTCTTGGCTCTTGGTCGTGGCATTCCTTGAGGGAGGGGTGGCCTATTTATAGGTGAGTGGAAGTGGAATGAATGGCTTAGATCAAATCGTGATGAATGTCTCAGATTGCTTAGCTTCCTCAAGAAGATTTGCCTACATCATCATCTTTGATGACTCACCATTATGACATCATCCAATGACACCTCAGGGGGTATGTGGTGCAATTGGTGGGGCCCTTGGGACACCTCACTAGATAACTCAGCCTCTCTAGAGAATTCCATAGCCTTTTCCTGGAATGAATAGCTGAGATTGTGCCACGTGTCCTTTTTACTTTTTCTCCTTTTTCTAATCTCATGACATGTGTCCTTAACTTTTCTTCTTTTCTTGTAATCATGCCATGTGGCACCTTGTGGGTCCCATGAGGACATCTTTCATGCCACCTCAAGGTCTAAAGTCATATCTGATTACTTTTCCCAGTTCTATCCTTAACCAGGTAACTTTACTTTATGAAAAGCACTAAAATATTATTTTAATGCCTCTCAAACTCCCATAACTACTGGGCTTACGTTTTTGGGCTTTTAAATGTCATCTTGGGTTTCTAACCAAGCCCAAGCACTCTGGTGGCTTGGTTCCTAAGAAACATCACTTACTTTTCCATTATGCCGATAGGGACTTTCACTGTTTTCCCTGATTTTCACTTTCTTGCAGTTGAGTCCCTGAACATCATTTGTATACCTCTGGGACTCCTGCATAATAGGGCCTAGTAGCCTTCCTTTTTCAAGCTACATACTGAGCTTCTAGGCCTAAAAATTGGAATATGACATTTTCACTTTCATTGACTTGTGATTTATTTTCTAGTCCTTGCTCTCTTCCCAAAATACCTGCAATCCAACATAACAGCTCACTGTAAAAGTCCAAATCAGTAAATAACAGAATATATGCAGTTTGGAAGAGTTAATTTACTATTTTACCCTTTAATTAGAACATTGCCATGCACAATCATGTATTATCACAAAAGTACAATTTAAGGCATAAAATGAATGGTAAAGTTGTTATAAAACTCTTAAAAATGTCATAGAAACCATATACAAAATGTGTCTTATCAGACATCCCACATACCATAATCGAAGGCTTTTATGAAGGTCTTCATCCTCATTTTCTAGAATGTAAAGTTCTCTCTATTGAAGCATAAAGGCTTCATGGTAGAGCTTCCTTATAGTAACACGGTGTCTCTAAATCCTACCATATATATCATATGTCTCTTGAAATTGTTAGATCTTTTCAATATCTCATCATCAACATGATGGCATAACATCAAGCTCAACCAAACACCATAATCAACAAGCAAACATACAATCAAGCATACATGAAACTATAGTTAGGTATTCTTATTACCTCTTAGCTATCCTTGTCAAGGTCTTATTGAGATGCTTTCCTTCCTTTACAAATGTCAAAATGTAGCCATTACAAAGTAATATCAAGTTATAACTCAACTTGAACACAAAATCAAGACTAGGTTTGCACTAGTTTCCATTCTTTCTCTATTTTAGGTTTCATACTTCCAATTTTGAAAATAAATTCTCATGGTTCATTTCCATATAATTTTTATTTATAATCCAAATATGAAACTAGAATTTCCAAACTCAAACCATGTCACATGCTACAGTACCAAACCGAAGTGCCCTTTCCTTTTTCCAAAAATTCACATTTTGATTCCAATGCTTCCAATACTTGTTCTCCTACTTTATCCCCACACAATTTTCCATTTTAAACTCATTGGAAGCATCAAAATCATGAAATTCTAACATATGAATAGTGTCATGCATAGTAACAGCAATGAACACAAAACCCTAACTTCAAGCATACTTGGATTCCCAAGCATATACCACTTGACTCTTGCTTGTTTAAGATTATCTAAACTATTCATAACATAAAACTCATATTCTAACCATATATGGACAGAACTTCTAGAAGCAACCTCAAGGGAAATGTGGCACAAAAATCCCTTAAAATCAAGAGCTAACTTGCTAGAATAAAGCTCAAGATCAAGGGAGATGATTGCCTTGCTTTTTGCTTCAAGTTGTGTGCTTCTTTCTTGGTTGAATAGAAATTTTGCAAGAGTTTCCCCTATGGTTCCAAGGGCTGCTGAACAAGGTCTGATTTGAGGGGTATTTATAGATGAGCTTGAGTGGAAATAGATACCCAAGATTGATTTGGTTACTATTTGATCTAATGGTTCATATTCATTCTTAATTTTGGCTTGCCCTAGAAGCCATGCTTTTGACGCCATGCATGACATCTTTTAGGGGCATGTTTGGCTGGAAAAAGTGAAATATACTAATAGGAAAAATTCCAATCCAGTCCGGTACCGATTGGAGCAGTTTCACAAAAATCATACTGTTTTCTATTCCTAATTTTTATAATATTTCAGGATATGTATTCTGTCCTAGAAACTAGTGTCTAGGTTCCTCATACCATTGAAATTGCTAGACTGAATATTTATCTGTCATCCATTCCTTGGGAAATGACCAAAATACCCTTGGTGTCCTTTCTTTACTATATTAACCCTAAGGGCATAATTGTCATTTTACCCCTCTCTGTACTGCCTCAGGGCATATACTGGCTCTAACTAATCATATTTATAACATATTACACATTTTTGGCTTGTCCAAAATGACCAAAATGCCCTCCATCTATCATTGGTACAATATGGGCATATAGGGACATTTTGATAATTTCACACTTTTCCTATACTACTCTAGACTCTAGCCCACCTAACTGTCCAGTCACCATATTAGGCTCATCATGGCGCCATTTGGGCCTTGGCATGAGCTCATTGCCTTTATTCCCTTTATGACACAAATCCCAAGACAACTCTCCCGACCACATTTATCGGGTATTCTATTTCACCGTAAAATCCCATAAGAATTCTACAGGACTCCTTCTTTTACTTTGTCAGTTTTATAAATTTATAAATTTAATATAAGAATTTACTGTGAGGTTTCATCTGATTCGACGATCTAAAAAATATTGTATCCTTTTAACTTCAGGAATTTATATCAATTAATCAGGACCTCAAATCAAAATTCTGTGACTCCTTAAACTGACCGGAATAACTTTGTCTATCTACTGATAAAATTTGGGTCTAATCTGATTATGGGCATTTTTTAGCCTTTTTCAGTTCAACTTTCTCAAAATTACATTTAGGTCCCTGACTTTTTGCTTAATTACATTCAGGTCCCTAAACTTTTGATAATTACCTCTTTTGGCCTAACTTTTGTTTCTACTTTAACTTTTGGTCTTTAACCTTTTCTACTTTGTATTTAGGTCCCTATATTTTCCTTAGTCAATAATCCCTTTCTTTCCTATCTCAATCTGATACAGTTTATTCCAAGAATCTCATGTCCATTTCATATAAATTGTACATTTACATCAAGTAAGAAAATTGGAGATATGACATTATGAGTATGCCTAATAAAGACCTTCCAGCCACTATGAATCAAAAGTCTAACATCATCAATAATATCCCTGAAAGGGTTATTCATCTCACATCCTCTACTAATTAAAGTAATATCCTCAATACAATCATACCAAAGAATTATGTTTTCTACTAGCATATCTTTAATCCTTGAAGGATTTTGATCAATTATACAATGGTTAGAGGTACTTGAGTAAGTTTGCAATTGAAGCCAAAGAGACCCACTATTTATCATTATCCCAAATAACACCTCCACATCTGATATTCACATTCATTTGAACTAAACCATCCACTTCCAATTGGACATGATCATCCTAGAGTAAATCATTAGGTATAATCTCCTTATGAATGTTGGAGGAATACAATTCACATATATTGATTAGATCCTTATCCCATCAAGCATAAAAGAATCTATCTTGAGCATTAATCTTTGTCCCCAATCATGTTACATCAAACAAGTGGCAACATCAGGAAATATAGATATCCCAACAAATATAGCAAAAAAGAACTCACCAATCCACCTTTTTAGTCAAATCTTGACCAGTTTCCTGTCTAAAATTCCACTAGATCCAATCAAATTATGTGGTATATTTCTTTGCTTTTCAAATATCTTCCCCTTGTATGGAAGATGATGAATAATGCTCTCTCGTCTTGTGATGTGCTAATCAAACATCACTTGCATGTTATTGGACATTGTCTATTTGGATGTCAAGAAAGCAAAAATTTGGATTATATCTTTGTTATGTGCCTTGTTACAGAGCTATTTGCACTACTAGAAAAAATACTTATCACAGTGCTAACTCACGGTAGTTAAAAGGAAAAAGCTATAAAAAAAGGAGGTACATATTCGTATATAAATCTCATTTTAAAACCTTTTTCATGGATGTTTTATTTAAAACCGCAAAACCGCCATGAAATTATATTTTATAAAGGTGATTTTTAAGTGTATGATGCAATGCTTGAATAAGTTATGTATGGCTTTTGGGGCTCATATTAGCACAAATAAATCCTCATTTTTTTCTCTCCAAGGGTTAATCCAGCATCTCGTGAGGAGATAAAACATATTACTGGGATGGCTATTTCTTCAAAGATAGAGAAATATCTAGGTTTTTCACTTTACAGGAGGAGGAGACCAACAGAAACTTGTCAGTATATTGCTGATAAAGTTAAATCCAAGCTGGAATATGGAAGGAGAGTAGCTTCTCAACTGCAGGTAGAATTACCTTAGCTAAATCGGTCTTGAGTTCTATTCCATTATATCCAATGAAAGTGGCAAAGATTCCATAGGCTATATGTCAAGAGATAGAATCTACAAAGAAATTTCATTTGGGGAAATAATCAAAATGCTCATGCTTTTCATCTAATTTGGTGGAATCATATAGTGCAGCCTAAAGAAAATGGATGACTTGGTTTTAAGAGGCTATCATATGTTAATAGGGCTTTTAGTGCAAAGATGACATGGAATATGATTTCTGGCACTACAAGATTATGGGATGAAGTTCTTTAGAAGAAATACGTGATATGAAATGAAGACAATTTGTTAGCATCCTGTAAACGAGACTAGTCCCTTTGGAAATTTATATCATAACAATGGGAAATGGTAGAGATGGGGGTATGATATAATTTTTAAAGACTTTTGGTTATTTTCTAATATGAGGATTAGAGACGTTTGACTTAGACCCTTAACGAATGAAGAGGAAGAAACCATAGTGGCAGATTAGGTGGTGGATGGATCCTGGGACTTCCAATGATTGTCTACCATTATTCCAAGTACTATTTTCCAAAGACTTATCACAATGCTTCGGCGAAGGGTTGAAGTTGGACCTGATGTTATGACTTGGAATGCAACTGTAAATGTGATCTTTTTTTTCTTTAAGGAGTGCCTATTATCTACTAGAGGACAGCGGGCCGACATCCCTTACTTCAGTTTATAAGGCCAGTTGGAAGTGGAGGGGTGTAGAGAGAATTAATTTTTATAGGGATACTATTAATAATAGGCTACCTAATAATTTATAGGGATACTATATACCCGTATTGTAATTTGGCAAATGAGTAGACTTTACATATATTGAGGGATTATATGTATGCAAGCCGCATTTGGCTTAAATTATTAGCTCCACAGGACCTCATGGCTTTTTTTGCTGCATCTCTTAGTGATTGGTTTGTGTTAAATCTAAAGAGACAATTAGACAATATGGGGGGCAATTGGAACCTTATTTGGGGAGTGGCTATTTGGAAGCTTTGTATATGGAGGAATATGATTGTATTTAACCTAGATGACATGAAACTGAAAAAGCCAGATATAGTTATTTTACAAATATGAAAAAAGTATGCGCAGGTAAATGATGATAATATTTTACATAATTTGTCCTTGGCAGAGAATCCAAAATGGCAAACACCACCTATAGGTGGGTTAAGTTTAATGTGAAAACACCACCTATAGGTGGGTTAAGTTTAATGTGAATAGGGCAATGACAGTGGCTAATAATAAAGCTGGATGTGGTAGGGTGTTACAACACCATAATGGCAAATGTTTATATGGGTTCACACATTTCATTGGACTATGTAGTGCAGCTGATATAGAAGAATGAGATGTCTTTAAGGGGCCACAAAGTGCATGGGACAAAGGAGTCTATACTCGAATCTAATGCGAAGTATCTTATTCATATGTTAGGGAAAAATAAAACAAAATGAGTCAACTTATTAGTTGTACAGATTGAGGAGTTCATGTGCAGACAATGGGATTTAAAACTACAGATTATCTCAAAAGAAACTAATCAGGTTGCAGATTCCCTTGCTAAAGAAGGTCTTTCTAAATCTACCATATTTAAAGTATCCTGCAAAGTTGAAAGACTTGGTAGATTTAGAGTGCTTATGATTAAGTTCTTTAGTAGTATAATTTATTTTACTTTTAGGCTTTAGCCCTCTCTTATATAAAAAATATATATATTTCCCCTTTGGGTCCCTTTAAGAGGATTGGACTTTTACCCATCCCTTACCTCATCTTTATTAGCTAGGATTGGAAATTTAATTTATAACATGTTTCCTGAAGGAGCAATTTTTTGTTTGTGGATCCCTCCTCATCTCTCTTCATTACATCCCCCACTATAAGATTGAAAAAAATAAATGTCTCAACTATTATTTGTCTATTTTAAGACAATTTATAATTGTATACTATTATGATCAAATGTTAATAGTTTACTTTTCTATTTTAAATTTAATTTTATAATATATTAAATGTCAACCATTTAATTTTTAAAAATAGAAAACTGAAAAATTATTAAAATTTGATCTCAATCATTCATTTTTCAATCTTGTAATAAGGATGTGATGAGAATATATGAGGAGAAAAAGAGATGATGAGAGGATACAAGTCCTCATTTCTTTACTTGAAGATTATCTTATCTTACTTTCCCATCCTATCCTATTTCACTCCTATTTTTTCCAACTAATTTTTATATTAATTAATATTTGAATGATTTGAATTTAACTTTTATAAATTTATTATTGAAATATTAAATTATAAGAAAAATAAATAATCTAATTCAAACTGCTGAATTATAATCTGAACATTTTTTTTTATAATCTTAATCTAAACATTTTTAAATTATAGTTAAGAAATATAAAAAAAATATTTTTTAAAAAAATTAAATTTAAACCATTCATATGTTTTTTACTCTCTAAATCACTCATATGTTCTTCTAATTCTTTTAATTTGGTCTTGACTCGAATATTCTTCTAAGGATTAAAAAAACAAAGCGAAAAGGGTTAGGCTGAACCCGTTTGGATTTCAATGGGCATCGGCAGCCCCTTTATTAAAAATAAAAATATTTTTTTATTTAAACCTATTTGAAGTTCTAATAACAATGAAAATAAAATAACAATAGTACACATATAATATGATTGTTTATCCTAAAATTAGAAAATAAAATATCATAATAATAGCTATAAATTTATAACCACACAGTCCACAATACTTACATAATATAATTATTCACAATCTTAATTATTCAATTGAATTATGATTATACATCATCTACATTATATTTACTTGTGATAGTTGTAGATATAATTACTCCTACCTCTACAAAATAAATTTAAAAAAGTATATTAGTATGTAATAAAAATAAATTTAAATAAATATAGTATAATAAATTAATAAAAAAATATACGGACGGGCTACGGGCTGCCCAGCCTGCCCATATAATTTACTGTTTGAGCCCATTTAAACCCACCTATTACGGGCCTATTTTGGGTGGGTTTAAACAGATAAAATGATACCGAATTACGGGTAGGCCCACGAGTTATAAGCTAATTACTCACCCCTACCAATTTCTAACTTTGAGGACTGTCCTTAGATTTATTTTTGTCCCTCTCTCAAGCGGCATAATCTTTACTTTAGAATTAAAGAAAATAAATCCTCCCCTTTTTCCCTCTCTCGGTTCTTTTTTAGAATTTTGCCTACATCTTTAAATTTAAAAGATAGATAATTTAGATTTAATATTTTATAAAAATTTATCATAATATCATATAAAAATAAGTAAATAAATTTAAACTATTAAAATTTAACATGTACAGTTCATAGTTGTATTGTAAAAAATATAAAATTATAATTTATAAAGTTTTTTTAATAATAGTCTATAATCGTGGATTGTGCATATTAAATTTTTATTTATTTGACATTATAGTAATAATCTTATAAAAAATTTAATTTAAACACTCCATTTCTTAAAGATAGATATTATATTTTTAGAAAAAAAATTGAGAGAAGGAAAGTAGAGGATTGAATCCTAAAATTAAACGGGTAAAAGTAAAAAGTATGTAGCTCAAGTATTTTCCGACGCTATCTTGAATTTAATTTGAATTCGAATGAAGGAGTTAAATGATTCCAAATCTTGTGCAACTCTTTTTTCCGGGCAATGAATGGTAATTTTTGATATAGTTATGTAACTAAATACTTTTTAAGTTTTATTTGGAATTAACTTTTTTAAATATATTTTTTTTATTCACATAAATTTGAAATTGAAATTTTATGCTTAAACAAATAAAGCTTGTCTAAATCACCAACTATAATACAAAAATACTTATATACTTTATGAGTGTCATATTATTTAAACTCTATGTCTAATTAAAATATAATAATATAATTTATTTAACAAAATTATGTTTTATTTTATTTTAAAAAAATAAATATTTTAATTTAAAAAAATAAAAACTCATTTAAACCAAATTAAAAGGTTATTTTTTTAAAAAAAAATAAAATATGAATTATTTAAAAAGAAACATGAGCTAATTAAGATTAAAATATATTAAATTATTATATTTTAATTAGATAGAATTTAAATGATGTGATATCGTAGAGTATTTAAGTATTTTTCTCTATGATATACATATGGAATAAGATAAAATTAATTTTTAAAATTTAAATATATGGTTGGACAACATTTTTATATAACTATCGATACATATAATCAATAATATTAGCTCATCGGATCCGGTAAAAAAATATTAGCTCAACAAAAACAAAAGAACAGTATCAAATATCAAATATTTAAAAAAAAAAACATATATTAGATCGGTGCTCTCTGCAACGAACATTCATGTATTATCTTGTATCAAATTGCCGCAAAAAGCTTTTCCATCAGGCGCTTCTTGCCAAGTTTGGAGAATTCTTGATTCTGCTGCTCCTTCTCTCATTGCCAGCACTCTAAAGATAAAATATCTTGATCTTGCACAGGTTTCTCTCCTCTCTTCTTTATGGTTTTCCTTCTCACTGAAATTCATCTTTAATCCATCAAATTTACCCCACAAATATTGCTGATCAAATTGTTAGCATCCCTCTTTCTCTATTCCATGCCAAAGACCAGTTGATTTGGAAAGGTAACTCTTCAGGGTCCTACACAGTCAAGGATGGCTTTAACATCTGCTTACTCTATCTCTCTTCCAATTCACCTAGATGGGATCCTTTCTCAAAATTCTTATGGGCTATTTCTCTTCCTTACAAGCACATCCTTTTTATTTGGAAGCTCCTTTTTTCTGCTCTGCCATGTCCACCATTTGGATACTTCTAGTTTATGCCCCTTTCGTTGTGATATGGAGGAAACACTGGACCATCTATTCATCTCTTGCCTTATGTCAAGGACATTTGGTTTGAATGTCTATCTATTAGGGTTTTTAATTTAGATTTTTCCTCTTTCAAGCATTAGTTAAAGCTTACTCTTTACAATCTTTATAATGATGGCCATGAGAATCTCATGCATGGAATCATTATAAGAGTAATATTGCGATTAATCAAGGAACCATCTTGAAGCCCAAGTAAGTAATCAAGGAAAGCAAAGGTGCTCTCAACCTTTTTTCCTTAGCTTTCTCAACATCACCCAGCCACCCACCTCCCCAAACCTCTGATTGGTTATACTCATAATATCTTTGTTAACATCTATAATCACGGTTGGACATAAATACAGAAGGAATAAGGCTCACTTCTGTCATACTCTCTTTTGTCGGAATGATCATCTTCTATGCCACTTTCTTTGGGATAAGAGGTATAGATCCACCAATTCTTTTGTGCTACAATGCTTTTGAGCAAGCCTTCATTGGATTTACAATGAAAGAGATCTCTTGGCTTCTGATAGGAACAATTTGGAACTTATCTGCATTAATAAAAGAATGATTGATCATGATTAGATTTCTGCTTCCTCAAACAATATCTTTTTTGAGAGATATGAACGCCATGCTCAAGTTGTTCTCCAATGTTTCTGTTTTTACTGTCTCTCCTTTATTTGGCACTCTTAATCTCTTACCCTTTTCTCCCGTCTATAGTTCTTTGTAATGCCCTTTCTATTAAAAAATGTTCATAACAACTTTAAAATAAAATTTTATTATTTATTTTTTAAAAGAATAATATAATTCGATTAAAACATAATGAAAAAGTATCATATACATACTACTGCAAATAAGCATGAGGCAATTTGCTTCCCAGTTTACAAACTTTTAAAAGGTTCAAAGTGGTACCAATACATACACATTTGCTGGTACAAAACATTTATTGCATTGTGTATTGTCATATCCAATATTTTTAAATACAGAATAAGTACAAGAAAATAAGGTATTTATGGGCTAAGTAAGAGGAAAAATGATCAAGAGGTTAGAGAGTTAAAGGTAAGAGAACACGAAAAGTTAAGATGGGTCAAAGATATATTTTAAAAAGTTGAGTTAATAGTGCAAATATGAAAAGTTTTGGATTAAAGAGTAATTATAAAAAATATGCCAAAAATGCGTAAAAATAGAAAAAATGTTTCTAAAGTATTTTTGAAACTCAAAATAATTATAAATTATAGAAAAAAAGAGTTCAATCCTAAAAACAACTTATTAGATAGAATAATCTCTTAAATTTATAAATTATACTTATTTTTTTACGTGCAATTCAAAACATTTAGTATGTGTCTATAAAATACTTTTTTTATTATTTAAAAAGATAGGTATTACTGGCTTGCATTATCAAATGAGATTAAAACAGTAGCCTCCCATTTCACTCTCTATCCCCCTCTCTCTGTTTTTTCTTTTTGAGATTTTAAGAATTTCTCTCTTTATTTGGTCCCTCTCTCTTTCTTTTACTATCTCTCTTCTTCTCTCCTTTCTTTAAGGTTTCCAGTGGCGAATAATTTTACTTTTTAAATTAAAAAAAAAATCAAGTGTTGTGGAGTGAAGGTCATTCTTACAAGGAATGACTTGGGTATAAATTTTAACTCATTCTAACCGTTGGCTTCTTTTATATATATACATATATATATATATATATAATATCAATATTTAAGTAAGTGACTAATATAATTTTAAAATTTCTAGATATTTTTCTCAACATATATTTATACTTTAACATCTAAACTGGATACTTAGAGGATATAATAAGATTTTATCCTATAAGATTAACTATGTATTTATGAGTGACTTATAGTATAGCATTTTACTAAATACTTTCCACAATCATAACATTTAAGTTTTTTTGACAGTATGTACCCTATAGATAAAAAAGTCCCCCATAATTTTTAAGAAAAAAGAAATTAAATGTTACCATCACGTTACATATTTAGATCCTCTTATCATCTCTTTTATTCCTCATCATATCTCTTCCATAGAATTAAAAAATAAATAAATAGATGAGATAAACATAAAATTATAATTTTTCTATTTTAAAACATTCAATAGTAAATAGTGATTATCAAATTTTAATTGTTTTTATATTTTTATTTTTAAAAATTAAATGATTGACATTTAATATCTTATAAAATTATATAATAACATTAAATTAACAACAGAAAAATAAACTATTAACATTTGATCTTTATAACTGTAGACTTTTTTAAAATAAAAAAATAACTAATCTTATAAAATAATATATTTCAGTCATTATTTTTTAATCTAACAGAAGGGATGTGACGAGAGCCTTTTCATATATTCCTTCTTTCCTTGCTTGTCAAGTTTTAAGTTCTAAATTCAAAATATGATCAAATGAACCAAAAGATCTGTTTTATTCAGCGAATGTCCCTTTCTTCGTCTTCACAGTTAGTCAATCATGCATCCCACAAAAACCTTGAAACTATCGTCTGATTTCTGTGGAACTACTACTCTTCACTTCAACCCCACAATTCCCACGTTACCCACATTCCGTAACGATAATTTCATCACTATTCCTGGCGCGGCGGCGTTTTCGCCGGATATAGAAGATTCCGTTCGATTAGTGGAGGCGATCATCGGTTAGAGTTTCCGGAGGAAGACGCTTCTGGAAGAAGCTCTCACCCATTCTTCCTTCTCTGAGAGTCTTAACTATGAACGCTTGGAGTTCATCGGCGACGCCGTGTTGGGCCTTGTCACCAGCAACCACCTCTTCCATGTTCATCCCGACCTCGACCCCGGTAAACTCTCTCTTCTCCGGGCAGCTAATGTTAGCACTGAGGGGCTCGCTCGTGTCGACCTTCTTAAAGGCCTCATTAGCTATACGCGACACAATGCTCCTTCTCTTCTTGATAAGGTTTGTCTTTCATTATTTTATCTTTACGCCTTAATTTTGTTTTTGTTCAGACTATGCCTATATATTTTTTAGCATCAATATTAATTTACGGTAAATTTTGAAGGGAAAAATGATTCGTAATGAAAAATCAAAGTATGTATGTGTGTGTGTGTATTTTCTATTTTGAGACTAGAATGTTTTTTAATGAGTCAATACATTGCAAAATTTGAAAAAACGATTCTTAAAGAATCAAAGTGTGTCTTTTTTATCATAAATTTGCTGCTGTAAACTCAGTGAGCAAGGATTTGTTGCAATCCGGTGCGTAAACAGATCCCTCATCACTCTGGCCTCTCTTCAGTCAGCCGAGCTTAATGTGGTCTGGTTCAGGACATTCAAAAATTGCTCAAGTATCATCTTTCCTTTAGTATTTTGAATTATTACTCTAGATTCTCTGCTAAAACTTAATCTTTTACCTTTTATCTCTGTTTCTTTCTTTGCCTCCTTTTAAGACTTTGTAATGTTTATAATATATATATATATATATAATCATATTGTCATTTTTCAAGAAAAAAAGAAGTGTGCTCTTTTTAGCTTTGAGACTAACTCTAGAGACATGTGTGGCTGGTTAGAAAAAATTTTGAACGTACTCAAAATCAATTACCACAGTACAAGTAGGTCGGGCAAGTGGTATTTTTGCTCGGCCTATGCCTTGATTTTGTTTCTGTTCAGACGATGCTTATATATCTTTTAGCTATTTTCCAGCAGTAACTTTTAGACATGTGTGGCTGGTTAAAAATTTTGAACTTACTCATAATCAATGACTACATTAGCAAATTGTATCTTTGCTCTTTTTCTTGCGTGTGTAATTTTTGAAGTCTCATAGTTGAATTGGTTTCATTATATTATGCTTAGTTTTTGATGTTTTATGAAGGTAAGAGAGTTTGCGGAAGTTGTGAGCGAAGAAGATGATGATCTTGTTACCTATGGCAGATCAGTGAAAGCTCCAAAGGTTCTTGCTGATATTGTAGAGTCCATTGCTGCTGCAGTTTATGTAGACGTTGATTATGACATTCATATATTTCGGGGGATGAGCATGAGCATGTTTACTTTGTGACAGTGATTCACTGTTGCTAATAATACCCTTGAGTTCGATAACTTGTTTGGATGAATAAAAGAAAGTTAACTACTCAATTATATTAAAGAAATTAGTTAAATTAGTTAATATAGTATATTTTTTTTAAACCACCCTAAGCATCTTCCTTAATCTCCTTCCTCTCTTATTTGATTATTGTTGAGGAAATATTAATATGGATAATTTGAAAAATAGTTGATAATCATAGGAAATAGATCTTATATTTATGATTAAAATCAACTCTCATATTATAGACCGGAGGACTATTTGTCTATTTGCCACCAAAATTTTCATTCACGAATAGATTTGAATAGGGGAAGAAAAGAACAACATATGATGATTTCTTTTCTTTTGCAACAGCTAACTCTATGAAAAAGAAAATGAATTGGAATTTTGGATCCTTGTTTTTAGAACGTAATTAGGTTTGAAGTATACAAACCTAGTTATGGATACTTTTGACTAATCTCTGCCCCTTAATGTTGCAGCCTTTTTTTTTCATCATATATCCAAAAAAGCTATTAGCTACCTTGAAGCTGAATCTTTTATAATCGTTATTATATTTTTAATTCTTAATGAATATTGATTCCATAAACAAGTTATTTAAACATTGGAAGCGTGAAATCGGATGTGCATTTGAAGGTCATTGTTTTACAGTGAAATTAGTAAGCTCCTTTTCTGTTTCTTATATACTTGGCATGATTGTAAGCAGATATCTCTTATGGAGCCACTAGTAACACCAGATGATCTGAAGCAACTACCACAACCTGTGACTATGCTTTTTGAGTTATGTCAGAAGCAAAGTAAAGAAATTCTCATAAAGCATTGGAAGAAGGGCAGAAAAATCCACGCCGGTGTTTATGTGGATGGAAAGTCTGTTGCTACAGCGGTTTCTGACCAAAAGAACATTGCAAGGCTTAATGCTGCCAAGGAAGCTCTGCCTCTCCTAGCCAATTCCTATCCTGCTATTACTAGTCTAAACTCGTGTGCTGACATGGATTTTGATGGTCCTTTTGAGATCAAAGGCTTGAAGTAAAAGTTGCACGAGATTTGTGGAAGGATAAAGTGGTCTGAACCAGTATATCGGTAAGAGCTGCTATAATGTATTGATATCCAACTTCGTTCGTTTAAATTTTGGATGCAATTTCCCTTATAAACTTGGTATTGCTTTTGGTTTTCTCTGGCTGCCAAATTTCAAATGATAGTGAGCATGTGTGAGAACCAGGAAGTACAGGATTTGGATCCTTTCATGTTACTACTGAATTAGTCATGGCCTCAAGTTGGGTAATTCAGAAAAATGCTGAAGAAACACTAGCATGAAAAATAACATGAAAGGACCCAAAAATATGGTGATACTACCCACTTGAGATTTCACCCATATCGAACAACAGTTTCTTGGCCCTAGGTTTCAATCTCAAGTATTTGTACTCTTTTTTTTTACCAACTCAAGTATTTGTACAATTTACAGACTTAGTTTTTCCCCATCATATTTTTGTTGATACCTACATAATTAACAGTTTCTTCATAGTCTATTCAATTCCAGTTGCTGGCTTTTTCACTCTGAATGACCATAGGTAGCTTTTTCACTGTAAGTTTCGACCGGGTTATGCTTCTAGAAATTTAATCATCCTCCACAGTATACTTGTTACCATTCACAAACTGGATAGCAGATAGAATTGAACAAGGCGTAACCAGATTTGGTGCATGTTAGTGGTGTTGAAGGCTTCAAGTTTTATTCTAGCTTCTATGTTATAGCTTCAATGCTGTTCTTTCACTTCCCCTCAGAGTTGCTTATGTCACTCTGCTCTGGTTTTCGGTATTGAAAATGAAAGTGGTCCTCGACACTACAAGAAATTTATCTGCTCGGTTCGGCTAGCGACTGAGGAAGGCATGCTCTGCATGGTGGGAGAAGAAAAGTCTAGAAGGAAGGAGGCAGAGAACTCTGCAGCCTCCTTGATGATACGAGCCTTAGAAATTGCTGACTTCAAGTTCTCATGACAATCTTGTTGCTTCAACTTTAGTTGTCAATACTGTCCAAAGGAATCATTCATCTTCCATATTGTATAGTTGTAAACTTGTAATGGTGGAAATGTCCATGTACTTACTGTGGAACTGTCAAAGCCGCAGTTAGTACCTGGACATCGCCTCCTTGGCTCATGATTCTCTCTAGCAGCTACGTGATCCAGTCGAGGAGAGTTAGATAAAGTGGTGGGATTTGCTTTTGACATATGAATCTTACTACTCATCTCTCCTTGCTGAACCAGCAGCTGCTGTAGAGGATTCATGTCCTGTACTGTAATGTTTTTTTTATATGAGCTGTTATTTTCCTATTAAAAATAATTATATTCGAGACACCCTCCAATAGGGATTTAAATCTTAGTTCATAATATTGTAAGGTATTAATTCTTTTTGTTAAACCTAACTCCTAAAAGTTTGCCATATTATTTTAATGAGTATATAAAATTAGAAATAATTGACAATTAGCATAATAATATGCGAATCCTAATTTTCTTACCTCATGTTTTTGGGGATTATTTGTTAAAGAGCTGCAAAAAATAACGTTCAGTTTAATTTCATAGTTTTATTTTAATTAATAATATTTTTTTGTTATATATGGATAACTTCTTTAAGTATTTTGTTTTTTTTACTAAAACTGATTTATTTTATTCCAACTAGGCTTGTAATCCTCTTGGTATGTACATAACTTTGATTGATAAGTTTATAATCTTAAACATTAAAAATTAATTCACATGGTAGTATAATACAAAACATTTGGAAGCTTTAAATATTGATAATAGAAAACTTAGAGAAAATCATTCAATTGAGGGTTGATTTTCAGAGAGAAATATAACTCCGGGGGAAGATTTTGAGATGCTATGGATATTCTCTGTTTTTTTTTTTTAGATGTCATGGATATTCTCAAATTATCTTGTATATAGATATTCGCAACACACAAGCTCAAAGGATTATCAAACTATGTTCTTTTTTTTATTTTTTATCTTTCAAAATTAACAAGTAAGATGAGAATACTTAAAAATCTCAAATTCTTTAATCTTAATGGTCAAGTAAGAGTTCATGAACAGTAAAGAATGTGTGAGAGTCTAGAGAGGAATTTGAATTTCCTACAACTTCTGATTTTTTTTTACAGGGCTTAAATGCAGTTACTCCTCTCATTCTTAATATAGAATAACATATTTAACTAATTTGATTAGATTAAGAAAATTAGTTAAATTAGTTAATATGCGGTATTTTGTCTAAAATATCATAATCATCTACCTTAATTGCTTCTTATTTTTCTTGCTTGATTATTGTTGAGGGAATTTCAATATGGGTAATTTAGAAAAAACTGATAAATATAGGAAATAGATCTTATAATTAGAACTAAAATCAACTCCCAATTAAACCCTATATTAATGACTGGAGGACTATAAAATTTAAATATGTATATTATTTGCTATATTTGTATTTAATTTATA
Organism: Leucaena leucocephala; assembly: GCA_037074615.1. NCBI lineage: Eukaryota > Viridiplantae > Streptophyta > Magnoliopsida > Fabales > Fabaceae > Leucaena > Leucaena leucocephala. The sequence continues at coordinate 13,169,275 of CM073516.1, read as the reverse complement.
ATAGATTTATTGATTCTTAATACTCTATATATAAACCCTGTAAAAATTCCAAATCTGTCTCAAGAGATTTTAGCGTTAAGGGCAAGGGAATAGAATTGCGGTCGTTGATCAGCCCTTTTTAATAGAAAAACAATACATAAATAAAAATAAAAAATACAACATAATAAATCTTCGTTTTATAAAGTAGGGGCATCAGAATTTGATTGAAAAAAAAAACAGGAATATTGTCTAAAAAGCATAAACAAAAATCAGAAAAAAGAAATTAGTCAATATAATCTTCTGAAATGATATTTGAATGGATAAGAGAGACTGGAACTTGTTATGGCAAGGAATCTTTCTTAAACCTATTACTTTCACTATATTCCCCCAATTCTGGGTTTACACTCCCACAAACCAGACTAGTTAGTTGCTACTAGTGGATAGATAAAAAAAAAACTATCACTTTCACTAGATCTTTTGAAGTTATTTGAACAACTATAATTTATTATCTAAGTCAGAACTGTTGTAGAGATAAGAGGTAAAAAAATTTAGATAAAGAAGCCAGATTTTCAATGCAGACAAGATTTTTAATCAATTCTCCATAATACCTAAAATTAATGAAGTAGGAAGAAGTTTTCCTGCTCTTAATCTTTCTAATCCAAATAGTCTATCCATGTAGGAACTCATTAGAAGGAGAGCTGATATTTTCCAAAGTAGGAAGATAACTACAAGGAAACGGATTTGACCACTTGCAAATAGAGCTCAAGTAATAAAGGATACCCATGAAGTCCTTCATCGTAGAATGAGGATCTTAAATTAAACTTTGACAGTATAAGCTTGATTCTTTTTCCTCCAAATTAGATTTAGAAAAAAAAAATGATTTATTTTATAGTATGAGGATTCTTGTTCTTTAATAGAGAGGAAATCATGTTTTTTACCCAGACTGTAGGACCCTAATGTTGAATTAAATTAGTACGAATACCTCAAACCATGCTGCTATAGAAAGTGGACAAAGGAAAAAAACAATCTTAAGAGTTCCTTCATCCTGACGTCCAAATAGGTATAAAGATGACACATTAAGATGATAAACTTTGAAAAATTCCCCAATTGGAAGATAAGTTTTCAAGAATTTCCATATAAATAGTAAATATTTATATGAAAGTTGGATTTTCCATAAATTTGTCCAGAAAGAGACCTACATTGGTTGATAAGAATCAATATGCTTTATTAAGTTATTGAAACCATCTTTGACAGTACAAGTCCCTCTAGCATTTTCACCCTATTTTATTTTACCTTTTGCACCATGAGTAAATAAAGGAGTGTAAATGATTTTCCTATAAACTTAAGGATCATATAACCTTATGATGAGTTTAGAGTTCTATTTAATAGAATGTCATTTCAATAAAATTATATGGATGAATCCCTTAAATATGACATCCTAGGTTTGAACTAAGATATGTGTATAGAAAAAATTTTGTTAGGAGAGACGAAACCCTCATCAGTGATCTCTAAGGCTCAAAATGATTAGTTTCAAAACTATCAGCTGGAGATACTGCATAATTTCTAAACAAATGTTGGACACTATTAATGACTGATCCACATCAAGAGGACTATCAGATTTTATAGGCTACCATATTTTTGGTTTAAAGGGATATTTGAACCAGTACTCACTCACCATTTAAGTTTAGGAACAATCAAATTTGTTGCTGAACAAATTCCCTTCCAAAAACCAAGAGGCATTATAGGGAACTTTAATGAAAGAATTTGAATTCATAATAATGTACTTGACCTTCAGAGTACGTAGCTGTAAGAAGAGAATTTTCTTGAGCACTCACTATCCTCCAAAACGTACTTACCTAGAAGAGATAAATTGATTTTATTAGTTGGCCTCAACCCAAGTCCCCCATCCTTTATAGGGAAAATAAAACATTACATTTTGAAAGATCAATCTTCTTTCTGTCACTAGAGAAAACCTACACTACTGGAAAAAAGGCTTTTGACAGCAGTTAAAAATGACCTCTCACAGCAGTTTTGTGAGCGGCATGAATTCTACCACTATTATAAATCTTTTGTAACCGCCGTTAAAGGTAATACTTCACAGCAGTTTTATGTAATAACCGCCATGAAATGTTACAACATTAACGGCAATTACAAAACAAACAGTTGTTAAATGGTTTTCTTTCCACGGCGGTTCTGTCTAAATTCATCATGGAAAGCTTGAATTTTTCTTTTCTTTTTTGGCTTTTTGAAGCTTTTCACAACAGTTTTCCATTTAAACACAGTGGAAAGCTTGAATTTTTCCTTTTTTTTTTGGTTAATCTTTCATTTTATACCATCAAGCATTTAGTATAATCAAGACAAATCAATTTCTAGGCAACAAAGTATGAAGTCAGCAATACCAAAATCCAAGTGGTCATAAAATAATCCAAATTGATAAACTTTCAATGAACCAAATAGATGTTTGTATATCATATATACAAGAAAGAAATGGTTGAATGATCAATCCTAAACAAGTTAAAAAACTATTGATCAAATATTTACCAAAAATGTACTTCATAATGTTCATAAAATAATATATAAAGGTAAGAACCAAAAATAGAAATCATACAATCAATTTAGTAATCAAATAAATATTTATTACACACAATAAACTTATTTCTTTTTAGTTGGCATCCACCAAAAATCCTTCACAATGATTATCCTTAACAGCATATCCATCATCTACCAAATCAAACTTGTTGGTTTAGGTCAAGCAGTTGTAAAATGCGGGGTTTCATTGAGATTGAACCATAAGTCACTGTCATCTTCACCAATCATTTGCCTTTTACTTTGGAGCACAATGGAAAGATCTTTATTTGCTAGATCGGTGGTATAAAACACTTGAATTACTTGACTTGCTAAGATGAATGGCTCATCTAGGTATCTAATTCTCTGAAGATCAACTAAAATAAATCCAAAATTTTCATCTACTTACACAACATTACTATTAACCCACTTACATTTGAAGACTGCCACTTTAAACTTAAAGTAACTAACATCTCAAGTCTCTTTAATCACCCTATAATATGGCATGGACGCCAATTTTTGCCTGTTATCTTTTAAATTAGCAAAATGCATCGCTTCGGCCACAACCAGCATCCTATCGTTCTGCATAATACTTTTATCATCTTAGGCTTTTGTGTAAAAAGAATAAATATTTATGTCATATGCTTCCCAATACACAACCTCAAAATGAGCCCCTGCAGCTAGTCTTTTATTGTCTCAGAAGGATTGTTTTCCTTTAACACCTCTTACTTGAATTATTCTGCAAAAGACCTATTGTGCTCATTAGCTAGTTGCATATCACTCTTTCTTGGGTTCATATTCCTGAGCATATTCTTGTGAGCATCCAAGTAAGGCAGAATTTCGTCTTTATTATTCAAAATGTAAAGATGTACTTGTATCACCACTTCGCGAGACATGTACTTCACTTTGGCACCCCAAGTTCCCTTACTTTTTCTCCCTTGATCATGCAGAGATTGAGGAAGTCCAACTACCTTTACCCGAGCAAGATATGAATTATAAAACTCAACTGCTTCCTAAGCTATTCAACAATTGATGCATCAAATCGATAAGGATTTTTAGAATACTTTTCAATGATTTTCATGTATCTCTCAAACATGTACATCCACACCAAACACATAGGGAAACAAAGTCTAATTTCAAGTACTAGGTGAGTTATCAAATGGCCCATAATGTCAAAAAATGCTAGAAGGAAATGCATCTCTAACTGAGAGAGGATAATATAACTTTCATTTCCAATTTTTCCAATTGTTGTAAGCAGCATTAGAGAACATACAAAGTCTATTAATAGTGCTCCTCACATCATCTTTCATAATGCCTTGAATAGCCACTATAGTAGTTGTTGCATCAATATGTAGCAATCGTGAGACTTCTTACCCATTATCCTCAAATCTTGCATTAGAACAAGCTTCTTAAAATTTGATGAATAATCTTGTGGAACCTTAATACCATGCACTCATATAGGCTTATTTTTTTAATATTTGGATAATGTGTGTGCCACTGGGTACAAATATATTCTCTTACTACCCTCTCTTTATTGTAGATGCAGAGGTGTTATGATTCCCATTTCAGATAAGTCTCATCTAGTATTGGCCTCGTCCTTACTCTTTGCATGGATATGTAGAAGCGTGCCAACAAGGCTCTTACACACGTTTTTTTCCATATGCATGACATATAAACTGTGTCTCACTTCAAGACACCGTCAATATGGAAGATCAAAGAATATTGATCTATTTTTTCACATATTCCTTTCAACTGCCTTCTTATTATTTTTACCTAAGATAACATGAAGCCCTTACAAATGTTGATACATTCTTCTCCAATTAAAGGTACAAGAGCCGTTTCATATTCCTGTGAGCCGTTAAATGACTTCTTCAACCTATAGTAAGGGTAGTGTTGGCTAAGAAACCTATTAGAAATATAGATTGTCTTCCTTCCATGATTTAATTGCATGTATTTAGTGCCTTCTTCACATATGGGGCATGCTTTATGCCTCTTAACATTATAGCCTGATAAATTTCCCTACACTAGGAAATCATTTATCGTGATAAAGATAATAGCGCATAGTTTAATTGTCTCTTGTTTGTATGCATCAAATACATCAAAACTTTCCTCCCACAGTTTCTTCAAATCATAAATCAAAGGTACCAAGTACATATCAATATCGTTTCTCGGCTATTTTGGCCCCGAAATCATCAAAGACAACATGATATACTTTCGTTTTATACACAAGGAGGAGGCAATTGTAAATCATAAGGAGAATTGGCCAAGCACTATGTGTGCTATTGAAATTACCATACAGATTGATTCCATCCGTACATAGCCTATGCAAAAGATTTCTGGGCTTACAACCAAATTCAAGAAAATTCTGATCTATTGTCTTTTATTGAGGAGAATCAACTGAGTGACGAAGTTGTCCATTATTTATTTTCCCATTGGAATTCGATCTCAAATTCCTTGCCTCTATGGTGTTAGTAAACAAATGCTTAAATTGTAGTATTATTAGAAGATACCACAACCCTTTGAAGGAGAGCCTTTGGTAATCTTATCATAATTATCATTGCCTTTCTTCACTTTCTATCTTGAAGTGTTATATTGCCCTTCATGATCATTTCTATACAATATGAAGTTGTTAAGGCACACATGTATCTTCTTATAGGACAAACTCATTGGACAACATTTTTTCACCTCATACATTGATTTTGGAAGTGTATTGCGGCCATGAAGAGTATCACTCAACAATTCGAGCAATTTTGTCAAACTATAATCGATCCAACTATTTCTCAATTTCAAATTCAACAATCACAATACAAACTTCAACCTTATATACTCATATTTACTCCCCAAGTACAATGGCACCTTAGCATCACTTAGCAAACTTCCACATATCAGAGAGAATTGTGGCAAGGACTCATCTCCCCAAAGTTATCATTCACAACTTTCTCATTTTCACACAAGGGAATCCTTTTAATCTCATTGTACCAAATCCAATGTATATATCTTAAATTTATACCATCACATAAAAGATGCTCTCTTATATCAAGAATAGACAATTGGTTATAGTTTAAACAGTTGACTTAGGGACAAAAGAACAACCCATCACTTTTCTTCAAAGCATTCCTCTCAACAAATTTAATAAACCTTTCTACCACATCTTCATATTCTTTAGTAGTTCTCTTAGCTTTCATCCAACTATGATCCATTATTCCCTTAAATAAAAACAATCTCAAATGGTAACTAAATCTATCAAATAGGACAAATAGGAAACAATAGGGTAGAAAAGAAACAAATAGGAACTAATGTATTGAATAAGTCAATTAACAACAAAAAAGTCTAATAGCAATGTATTATTTTTCAAAGTTCACAAAAAGTGCACCCATAAACAAATAGGAACTAATATAACAATCCAAACACTACAACAATCAAATCTTTTTAGTAAAAGAAGATAGCCCTCATGATATATTACAGTTTATAAATAACAAAAAACTAAAAAATTCGCAAAAACACACCCACAAGAAAATAGGAACCAATATAACAAACTAAAACTATAAAAATCAAGTCTTTAATATAAGGATGATAGCCCATATGATATATTACTATTTATAAATAATAAACAACTAAAAAACAAAAAAAAACAAGTAAATAACGAAGTTAAATGGTGACTACAGCTTTAACGACATAGAACAATGACAGAGACGATGGAGAATGACGTTAACTACAGAGGTAGGCACCGAAAAATAGGAGAAAAAATATTAGAAAATGACCTTCATGTAATTTTATAGTGGTGGGGCAAAGGAACTGGAGTATAAACAACTGTGAAAAAATGAAATTGAAACTGTAATTGAGTCGATATTTTTTAATTTCTAGGGACTTTTAACAATAAAACTGCCATGATAAGTAAGTCCAACCAATTTTCTTAAGCTCTGTTAGATTGTTTTTAACGGCAGTTAAAAGACTTTTTCATCATTGCGGTTTATCAAAATGTCACGGTGAAAAGGGTTTTAAAATTAAATTTATTTACGAAAATGTTACCCCTTTTTTACAACGTTTTTTCTTTTAACTTTCGTGAATTAGTATTGCGAAAAATGTCTTTTCTAGTAGTTTGTAAAAGAAATTTTTGCGCACAAAATCAATAAGGTTGCAGTACTTTTTGGAGCTTAATAGGAAATATGATAGATATTGCCAATATTTTCTGGGTTTTGGTTCTATTAGCCCATTTTCCCCTTTTTATTATAAGAATAATGAGTTATGAAATTTTGAAAATTTTAAAATTTTTAAGAAGGATCATGTTTCTTAGGTGGAATTAAAATTTGTTTGAGTTAGTTTTTCTCAATACTTATCTTCCACATTTTCAAATCTCAGTTTTTCAATCGGCTCAATTGTCATCTTACATATTTTTAATATTAATCATCCATATGTTAAAAAAGGGTTTTGTTGACCGTTATCTCTTCAACTTCTTTTTACGGTTCTATCAATAAACCTAATGACAACTATTGATTTAATCCTAATCCGCCAGCAGTAGATTAGGGCCCAAACTCATTTGTGTAAATGAGTTAGAAAGTTTTTCTTTATTATTTAATTAAAGAAAAGAATATACTCATTCAGTCTTAACTAATTTAATTAGATTAAAAAAATTAGTTAAGTTAGTTAATATGAGATATTTTTTCAAAAACACTATAATCATATTTTCTAACTCTCTCCCTCTCTCTCTTACTTGATTATTGTTGAGGTAATGTCAATAAGGGTAATTTGAAAAAAATAGATAAATATAAAAAAAATCTTATATTTAGGATTAAAATCAACTCTTTAATTAAATTATATATTAGGAATAGAAGGAGTATTGTATAATATTATTTCAATAACTTTGAGACTATATATGATGTATTTAGAGAATCAATTTTTTAAAAGATACTATTAGTAACTCCCTTTCTTAGAAAGAGAGAGCTCTAGAAAAACTCTCCTCTTCTCTTTAGTCTATTTACTATGTAACATAATGAGTTCAGATTGTGACTCAATTTTATATCCTAAAATATAATTATTATTAATTATTTAAATATTTTTTACACCCAATATAATTTAAAAATATTATAAATAAATTTAGTTTATTTTAAAAGAGTTAACCATGGTAAAAAAAGAGTTTAATTAAAATTTAAATGAACTCTACCATGATTATAAAAAAATGCTTTTCTTAAAATATAAATAAAATAATAGGATATATGAGTATGTAAAATAAAATCTATTGTGGCAATATACAAATATTCTACACATACCTTCAAATGAGATGGTTATACAATTAATATAGCTTTACTCAACCCTATGAAGTTTTTCCAAAGGTCCTAAGATGAGACTATTACCTGAAAAATATTATAAAAATAGGGTGAGATTGACATCTCAATAACCATCAATTCTACTCATCATGAGCACTAACATATACTCATGAAGCGTCAAGTATGACAAATAACAAAATATAATATACTATCATAATAAAATCAAATAGATAACCCGCATAAGTTCCTCCCATCAAACTAACCTAATTGCCTTATTTCTGCCGATCGAACCTATGGGCTAGTGATAACTACCCCTCGAACAACTAACCAATCAAATGATATGGATAGACTAAAATCTATAAAGTACCTTACCAGACCATGGATCTATTCTCCCTCGGTAAATAGGTGGGGGTGCCATAGCCCCTCAGTAAATATGTGGGGCACGTCTCTCGATAAATTGGTAGGACAAAAGCTATCCATTAAACTCCGATTGAGGCTATACCATGTGGTAGAAATATAAATCAATCATTACCATCCCCAATGCATAGTTCTCAAAATAATCATATTGATCAAAATTTTAATAGTTTGATAAATATCACAAAAAGGGTTTTTCTCAAGATAACTTTCTAAATTAAACTTTATATCCCACAAGATTATTTTCAATAAAAATAATCAAACAAATTTTCTCAATATAATTATATCAATATCAATAGTTATATATATATCAAATCACTCACAAACATCATATTAGCACACACAACGAGTAGAAAGTTGTTACATATCGCCTAAATATATAAATAATTACCACAAATATCTGAAATGTAAATTTTAACTTTAAATAAGTTGAAATAATGGCGTGTTTGGAAGAAAAATAGATGTGAAATTCTTTTGGAACAGGAAAGGTACTGAGAGAAGATTAAAAGAGAATAATAGACTCAATAATCAAGTTTGAGGAGGGATAACTCAAAGTGTTAGTTCTATTTATAAAGCCATAATAATAATTCAAAATTTAAATTCATATATTATCTTTATTAAAATCTTATTAGATATAGTAATTAAAAATTTAAATTATATTATCATTATAGTGGAAATACATATATTATTATATATATATTTAATCAAAGATATAAGTATATTATTATTATCTTTATTAAAATTCTATTAGGTATTGAGTTTAAAATTTAAATAATATTTTTAAAATAAAATTATATTTAAATATGAATCCAAATCCTAATAAATTCTTAATTAATAATAACAATTAAATTTTAAAATTTTAAATAAGATAAAAATAGGATTATATATATCATATTTTATTAAAAAATAATAAAACTACTAAACTATAATAATTTAATCATATAATATTTTTAAATTATTAAAAAATAATATTTTTAATTTTACTTAAATATAAAGATAAAAATTAGAATATTATAATTCTCCCCTCCTTTTAGAAATTTTATCTCCAAAATTTAGTATATTATATAAAGCTTGCTTATTTTATTTTCTAATAGTTTATCTAAGTTTACATTATTTCTCCCCTCCAAATAATGCAACCTATCATAATAATTAAGTACTATAAAAGAGCAATTTTTATAAATTAACAGGGAATAATATGTGTGAATAATGTATATTGTCACTACTATACAATGTAATATGCAAGAGGATGTCAATATACAAATGTCAATTACGATTATTTAATTATAAAATATGCACAATAACTTAATAATAATTTTAACAATTTATATGATTGCCTTAAATTATATTCCAAATATTAAAAAATTTAAATAACTTACAAAATAATTTGAGAAGTTCCCAAAAAATGTTAAAATAGTCAAATCTTATAAATAATTAAAATGACACATAAATTAATTTGATAATCAAATATTCAATTTTTTTAACAAACTATTTATAGAATAAAATATAATTAAATTGAATAAAATAATTAATTATTTTATTGAATAACTTTTTTGAAATTCAATAAAAAAAATTTTAAAAATAAAGTAGAGTAAAAAAACAATTCAAAGGGTGGAGAGCTCAATTTCTGAAAAAGTATAAAAAAAAACTAGGAATTGTAAAAATTACACAATATGGCCTAAAAGCAAATGATAAGAAAAAGGAAAGGAAGAGCAATAAAAAATTTTGGCCCTTACTGCTCAAATTTTTTTAAAACACAAATGGCTAATACATAAAGTTATATTTTTTTAAAAAACATAACCAACGCCCATAAATTCTTGGAAAAAAAATACCCAAAACTAAATTGAAAAAGGAATATATATATATATATATATATATATATATATAATAAAAAGGTTACTATGCGCAAATCGTATTCCTTTCTTCTTCTTCTTCTCCTCTCCTTTTTTTTTAATATATGCATATTAATACGGTCAAAACAGAGTTGAAAACCAAATATGTGTGTATATATATATATATATGACGTAAACTTTTCCTCTTTTCATCTTTTTTAACAATAAAATAAGTTTATAATGTATCTAAAAACATTAGCAGTAAGAGGAAGATATAGAACCTAAACTTTACAATGTAATTGTAAAATTTTCTTAAAATATAACTATTATTAATTATTTAAACTAATATAATTTAAAAATAATATTATAAATAAATTTAATTTATTTGAAAAGAGTTAACTATAATAGAAAAAGAATTTAACTAAAATTTAAATGAACTCTACCCTAATTATAAAAAATATTTTTCTTAAAATATAAATAAAATAATAAGATATATGAGTATGTAAAATAAAATCTATTGTGGCAATATATAAATATTTTACATATACCTTTAAAGGAGAGGACTATACAATTAATATAGTTTTACTCAATCTTCTAAAGTTTTTCCTAATGTCCTAAGATGAGACTATCACATGAAAAATGTTATAAAAATAGGGTGAGATTAACGTCTCAATAACCATCAATTATACTCATCATGGGCGCTAACTTATACTCATGAGGCTACAAGTAAAACCAATCACAAAATATAATATATATATATATATATATATAAAAATAATATATTATCATAATAAAATCAAATAGATAACCCGTCCAAGTTCCTCCCATCAAACCAAACGAACTGCCTTATTTCCGCCGACCGAACCCATGGACTAGTGGTAACTACCCCTCAAACAGCTAACCGATCAAGTGAGATGGATATGCCAAAATTCATAGAGTACCTGATCAGACCATAGATCTATTCCTCGATAAACAAGTGGGGGTGTCGCATCCCCTTGATGAGTAGGTGGGATAAAAGCCATCTATTGAGCTCCAATAAAGGCTATATCACGTGGTAGAAATACAACTCAATCATCACTTATTCCCGATGTATAGTTCTCAAAATAATTATATTTATCAAAATCTTAATAGCTTGCTAAATATTACAAAAAAGGGTTTTTCTCAAGATAACATTCTAAATTAAACTTTAAATTTCACAAAATTATTTTCAATAAAAATAATCAAATAAGTTTTCTCAATATAATTATATCAATATCAATAGTTATATATATATATATATCAAATCATTCACAAACATCATATTAGCATGCACAACGAGTAGAAAGTAGTTACCTCTCATCTAAATATATGAATAATTACCACAAATATCTTAAAGGTAAATTTTAGTTTTGAGTGAGTTGAACTAATAGCGTGTTTAGGAGGAAAATAGACGTGAGATTCTTTGAAACTGGAAAGGGACTAAGAGAAGACTAAAAGAGAAGAACTGACTGGAATTACTCAATGTGTTAATTCTATTTATAAAGCTATAATAATAATTTAAAATTCAAATTTATGTATTATCTTTATTAAAATCTTATCAAATATAGTAATTAAAAATTTAAACTATATTATCATTATAGTGTAAATATATATATATTATTATTTTATGTATATTTAATCAAAAATATAGGTATATTATTATTATCTTTATCAAAATTCTATTAGGCATTGTAATAACAATCAAATCATAAAATTTTAAATAAAATAAAAATAGGATAATCTATATATCATATTGTATTAAAAATAATAAAAATATTAAACTCTAATAATTTAATTATATAATATTTTTAAATTATTGACAAATAATATTTTTAAATTTAGTTAAATATAAAGATAAAAATTGAGATGTTATAAGAATAACTCATATATTTGCTTGAATTACGCCCAAAACCCTACAACAACTAAGGGTAACCTTCAACCATATTAACAAATATTATACATGTTGATGGTTTTTTTTCCCAAGATCATCAATAAAAAGGGTTAAAATATAAATATTTTTTTGTACAAATTTTTTTTAAAAGGGATTGGACCCACCTATAATCTAAAGGTAATGTAAAGTCTCTCTTCCTTTTAAGTGATACTAATGTCAGGTAAGGCGAGCTGTCAATTATCCTCAGACATAAATCTAGACACCCAAGAATTAGTATGTCTCCCTAAACACCGCGATTGAAACCACAACAAAGTAGTACTCGTTAAGGATTGAATACGCTCTAAATAATCATATATCTTACCCCTTCACTAGCTCACAGAAGATAGGAGTTCAAATACAAATATATTTGTAAAGTATTCCACATATGCATCTAACATTCCCACATGTGGTGGGTCCAACAACTAAAAGCCCCATAAAAGGTGGAAGAATCAGAGGTTAGCTAGAAATTTTGGGATTCAATTTGCTACATTAAAAAACCGAAATTTTAGTATACATGTTGAATATGTAATTGGGGCCTTAACAAGCTTATTCGATGTGCATGCTTTCACAACCCATAAAGGCTAAAACTTGTGGTAAAGGATAAAGAACCATGAAGAAGTCGGTATAATAGAAACATGGAAGAAGCATCTTGGCATGTTGCGTCAAGCAACAACCTAGAACAAAAGTCCAATAAATGTTTTAAGTCTTTTTGTGTCAATTTGATTCAATAACCTGGCTTATGCAATGTTTTTTCTATCTCTAGTGTTCTGTAAAATCTATTTTCTGCTATTTGTTGACAGTTTCTTAGGCGTGATTCCAATTTTTTTTTTATTATTTTTTTCATATTATCTAGGTTGTAAATGCGTTTTGGGGGGCTTTGTAATGGTCTCTTATGATGGCGATGATCTAAGGATACTCTTTGTATGATGAGACTTTGAAACTTGACTCATCTTTAAGTTGGACTTACGTCCCTAGATAGTGTTGGCTTTATCATATTTTTGTTTAAGCGTGGATTTGTTTTTTTTTTTGTTAAAGTATAAATATCCTTGTATTAGCGACAATGGACCCTGTCAAACAAAAAGGGTATGTTTAGAATGAGAAAAAAGTTAAAGAAAAATAAAGGAAGAATACTACGAAAGAAAATTTCTTAAAATGGTAAAAAATAATTTTTTTTTTTTTAAGTTTTCCCTAAGAATAATAGAAACAACAAACACCTAAAGCCATACAAGGTATTTCAATAAAAAAATTATCTTTACATAATTTCCAATTCCAATTCCTTTAAATATTCTAGATACTTGATACTATTTCTAATTTTAATTATAAAAATTAAATAAACTATTTAATTATAGTATATACTACATAATATATTTAAAATAAATAGTCTATAAGTCAAATAAATTAATTTAATAAAAATATAAATTAATTAAGTTTTATAATAAAGATAGGATGAAGTAAATTCTTCCCTTTCTTTTTGGAGATGGGAATATCTTTCATTGTCCAAAATATTTTTAAAAAAATAATAAAATAACAATAACATAAATAAAAATAAAAACATACTTGAAAAGCAAAGAATAGATACAAAAGCAGGGGCGTGGCATATCTCAGTAGTTTCTGACACTGTGCATAGTTTAACTAAAACTAAAGCTGTCCCCGCTTTGACTATCTACTCTCCCAATTATCATTGAACAGTGACCATCAAACTAAATACCAATAAATACGAAGCCCCTTTGAAATAAATAAATAAATAAATAAAACTAAAAGGACTCATTTCAAATTTGAAAAAGTATTCATACCAACCCCATCAGTAAGCTACCAATCAGCCACATCTTCACATCCTGCATCCAATAACACTTCTCAGTCTCTTCAATTTGTCCCTTTCTTCTCCTTTTGTTTTATTAACCTATTTTTATTAATAAGCTATTTTGATAAACTATTTTCAATTTTTTAGTAACAAATTTCTACATAATTGATATAATTACATAAAATTGTAAAAGTGTACTTTGATCTTTGATTACATTAGTCCCTTGTAAGATATCTTTTCAATCATCTAAACATAATATTATTAGTTTTATTAACAACAAACTATCGTCATTAAAATTTTAAATCTTCACAAAATTATAGATATTGACATTAAATTTAATTTAAAAAATTAACAATGGTTGTCACAAAATAACCATCACTTAGAGATTAATAATGTTAAAGTTAGAGATTAAAAAAATACTTTATAGAATTATGTAAACTTAGATGGCTAAATACGTACTTTTTCTATATAATTTATAAAAAATACACCACTCATAAAATATGAACGGTAGCCTCATTTTCAAATTTCTGACAATATATCAAAAATATCACATCCTGTTGAATCCCAATAAGTTATTAAAATCAATACAAGTTCAAGAGTTGGACTCACCATAACAAAAACATTAATAAAATTATAAATTATAAACTACCTTTCAATTTGTCCCTTCCTTTTCTCCGGTTTTTCTCCTTTAGTTAACATTTTTTATTGATAAAATTGAATATGTTAATTTAAAACTTATCTAATCCTAAAACCCTCTCCAAATCAAACATTTTTTATTTTTAATAAAATTATAACATAAAACTCATAAAAAGATATCACAGTACTCATAAACTACTAATGACGCTAACTCATTTCAAATTTCATACAATAAACTACATCTAGTTGAATCCGAATAATCCTCAGAATTCATTAAAAGCAGAAAATGTTTGATAGTTTGACTAGAAATAATAATATTTATAAATTAAGGATTACCTTTCCATAAGGCATATGGATCTAGGTATCACATGGCACCTTCAATTAAAAAAATGAGAGCATTTCATTTGCATCGGACAGTGAGCCAATCCCTTCACTACTGTACACCAAAATCCCAGAGGTGGATTGACGTGTCTCTACATACTACCGCCACGTGTCTGTCATTGGCAATCATTGCCATACCCAATCCTAACCTTTCGTTTATGGTCAAACGCAGATGTGCCTCTCCTAGTTCAACGTCCCACAATCTCACATAACCACCGGTGCATACTAGCACATACCCCAAGTTCATGCACCCGATCAACCCCCTCATGGAAGCTCCTGCCACAGTAAATTCTTCACATTGAGGCTCTAACGTCCTCACCCAGCGCACTCTAGCACGGCCCCTCCTCTCCACGATAACGAACGCCTCGTGGCTCACATCGAGCGAGGTCACAATGAAGCCTACTCTCGGCACGAGCTCACGTAACACAACCCCTGGGTTCCTCAAGTCGAAAACCACGAGCCTCGAGCGCGTGCATGCCACGGCCAGCTCGCTGGTGGTAACACGTAAGCGACCCACCGGTTCGGTTATATCAGTCAGCATGTGCCAGCCCTGGACGGAATCCGGGTCGGTCAAGGATCCGCCAAAATAGTCGGGTTGCTCGTTTCGTGCGTCCCACACACGGAATGCTCGACGTGGGACGCCAGCAAAGAGGCCCACCCACCAACGCCCACTGCCGGCGAACTCGACCAAGACGCCGTTATTCAGAATGTCACCGGGTCGGGCTATGTGGGTATCGGGCGGCTCGTTGATGTCTGCCATGTAGATGTTCCCGTCCAATGTGGCAAAGACCAACGAGGAGTTTGTGATGATAATTCCCGACACGGATCGGGAGAAAGGACCTAACACGTCATCATGGTGGGACCGGAAGGTGATGACGTGGGCGCGTGTTTGGAGGTCAAAGAGGCGGATGGTGCCGTCGGTGAAGCCACAAGCAAGGTGGTTGTCGGAGAGCGTGAGACAACGGCAAAGATGGGGTGGGTCTAAGTCAAATGGGGTTGGGTTATAGTGTAGGGAGGTGTAGACGTATCTACCTGTGACAAAATTGCGAGCTGTCCGATGCCAGACGATAAACTGTTCATGCCATGTGTCGCGTATTCTAAGAGCTCGATGCCAGATGCATCTAGTGAGCCGCTGCCACAGGTGATCCGAGCGCGAAATGGCTCGCCATGTAGAACAAACCTGCATTCATGAAGATTTACGACATTAAAAATTAGTAAAAGAGGATTATCTATGTCCATTGATTATATATATATACACTAATTCTTTCGTTCATTATATAAAAATGTTATAAAGACATGCTAAAATATAATCACATAGTGCAATAAATTACTATAAAACATCAACAACACAAGTTGAAGTTAAATATTTTTAGTAACTTCTATTTATACGAGTTGAATATATCTATCCAAATTTATTTAAACAACAATATTTTGAATACCTACCTTCATTTTCATAGTAGAGGATTGCCTTCAATATTTGATTGAAATTTAAAACTTGACAAAATATGCCCTAACACAAACCACTACAATACAACAACTTGCGTACTGTTTCTACCGATTAAAAACAAAATAATAATAATGACAACCATACACGTGCAAATTATCCAAATCTAATATGGAAATGATTTTGGGCGCAAGCACATGCACGCGCAAGTAATAAAGAAAAGCAAGAGAATCTACATACACCACAACCGTTAAACCTATGAAGTAATGGAACAAACTTCATACAATAAACTAAAAGGGTATGAGAAGGGTAAAACGATTAAAAAAGGATTTCTCACTCTAAATATAAATATAAAAATTAGATAATTAATTTTTAAAATTATAAAAATATAAATTTTAATTATTTTATAAAATATATATATATTAATTTTTTTAAAATATCTAAGTAGTTCCATGAAAAACGCATTTAATATGTGTAACGATGAAAAGAGTCAAAGGGAAAACGCCCTTAGGGTATATTGGGATCAATGGAAGAGAGAGGAAATGAGGAATTTTAGTAAAAAAAAAAAGAGAATAAAATAAAATACTTTATTATTATTTTATTTAAATTAATATCAAAGAGATGAGGTATGAGGTGTGCTGTATGAAGATTTTAATATTATTTTATTTAATTAAGAGAAAAATTATATTATTTTATAAAATATTTTAATAAAATATAATATAAAAATAATATTAAAATATTAAAAAAATTATTAATAATTAATATAATAAAATAAAAATATTATTCTTATTATTTAAATTCTCCGTCATTTCCCTTCCCTCTCAATATTTTTAGAGGAAGGGACAATCAAAATCTCTACCCTCTTCTCCTTTACTAATTAAATCACTTATACTAAATAGAGAATTAATAAATATCTATTACTTATTAAACTCTATTTATAAATCACTTAATATACTTGCTTATATTTTAATAACATACATGAGTAAATAGGATGTAATTGGAAAAGTTATAAAAAAAATTAAACAGTTAGTATAATTTATCTTTAAAATTTATCTTTATTTTTATTTTAATCTCTTCATTTTTTTATTTAAAATATTAATCTCTTTAATTTAATAAAAACTTAAACTATTTTAGTTTTTTTTAAATTAAAGATTATATTAACAAAAAATAAATTACATAAAAAAAATCATATTAGATTTGGGTCAACCTCAACAAAATACTTAATATTTAATATAAAATATAATTAAAAAATTAATTTTAATTTTAAATATACAATTTATTTTATATATAAAAAATTATATAACATTTACTTAATAATAATTAAATAAAAAAAATAAGGAAGGGAGTTAAAAAAACATATTTTTTAAAAAAATATATTATATTAATTTAATAATTAATTAAACATATTATATATTAAGTATTTGAGGAGAAATAATTAATTGTTTGAAGGCAACAATGGAGATGGGGAGGATTTATGGGAAGACGTGTGAAGGAAAAAGTGGTTATTATGAAGGGAGTGGTCTGAAAAGTAAAAGGCGTGGTGAGAATGAGAGACTAAAACAATATACGGATTACTATTAAAGAATGACGATTGAATAGAGAGAGAGAGAGAGAGAGAGGTTAAATCCAAGAACCACAGGATACTTCTCAGTCTCAATCCCAAACCCATGCGTTAAGATTTTGTATCCATACTATACAACAACACAACACACACATCGAACCTGCTGCACCCATATATATATATGTAGTTACATCCACGCACTGGGGTAGTGTTTTTGAGTATTATATATAATATATATAGGGATGTATTATAGGATCAGGCGAAGCAGGGCTAAGGGGAGTCTAAGATAGTGAATAGGTTAAATAGGTAGGAGATGGAGCAGAAGAGTCAGGTAGCTAGGGTTATAAGTAAAAGCATAATACCTACACAGAGAAAGCATGGTGCATCAGAACCCAAAAACAAACATGTGTATACACATGTTTATACACACACACACACACACACACACACACACCTTCATAGCATTTGAAGTTATGCCCATTTGTGTACAGTTTCTGGCATGACTCATTTGAATCTTATCGATTTTAAAGAAGATGCAAAGTGTATTACGTGCAGAGAACTAAAACCTAGTTCATCGTTGGTGACTCATTTTGAATTCAATATCTCATCTAAAATATAGCGATAATACAATGTTTAATTTTTATAATTTATTTTTATTTTAATTTTAATCTTTGGAAAGGTAAAATAGTCTATTATTTTTATTGAAATATAATAACTAATATTTAAAAAAAATAAATATTAAAATCTATAATTTAAAACCAAAAACTAAAACCAGGATAAATTTTGAAGTTTATATGCGTGTGTGTATATATATTCACATGTAATATAAAATGTGGGTTGTCCTTTTCACTTGATACTTTTGTATATAATGATAGTTTTAAACTTTTTATGGGGTATTTGGAACATAGCTACTAGTATTAGGGTCTATATATATAATTATATATTAAAGATTAAATGAATGAATATGAAAAATAAATAAAAAGGTGATAATAGGATTTGCTTTGTATAGCATATCTGAGAGGGACAGTAATCAGAGAAAGAGAGATTGAAACAGTTACCATACTTTGTTTATAATTTCTTCATCCATGAAACTGGGGAGGTACACCAACAAAGTACGATGAACATTCAGAAATCAGAGCAGACACTCCTAATAGAGAAGCCAAAGGGTAAAAAAAAACTTCAAAAGAAAAAAGAAAAAAAAATCAGGTCAAAAGTTTTTCTTTTTCACCAGCTTGAGAGCTAAAACCATGTTATGCTTTTAAAATATTTAATATTCCCACACAAACAACACAGAGAAACACAAAAGAGGTATCAAAAGGTTTGGGAAAATGTGATCTTCTGGCTGGCAATGGTGTGAAAAGCTTTTAACTTGTAGTAATAAAAAAAAAAGTTGGAAGAAGGAAACAATTATTCTTAAAGTAATGAGTCACATGATATTGACTTCCCATTCAACACAATTTTACAAAACCCTTTACTGCTCAAATGGATCTAAGAGCTTGACGACAAGGGCTATTACATACGAAGCATAGAAAAGCTTAGATAAGATTTCTTGATTATTTAAATATTTTTAAAAAATAGAAAAGAAATAAAGATAAGGGTCACTTGGGAGTAATAACACACAGACACACACACATATATATATATATACAAGTGTTAAATTTCATTCATCACCCTTAAATACTTTTTAAATACACAACACTTATCGGCTCAGCCCTCTAAAATATATTTCAATAGCACTCAATAATTTGTTGTACATCCAATATTTTTAAAATATATTTTCAATAGAAAATACATCTTTAATTATTGAAGCAACTTTTATTAAAAATATTCTCATAAGAAGATAGAATAAAAATAACAGTAAGGATTGAACAAAATACTAGTAGAAGAGTATCATATTTTTAAAGTACTCGTTACTGTTAATAAAAATATTTCAAGGGCTAAATTATACAAACAAATTACTTTAAGATAATATTTGATACTAAAAAACTATTTTAAAATATATAATAAATTATAAAATAGTTTATGATACTACATACTATTTAAAAAATATTTTAAAATATTAGATACATTTTAACTCTATTTATAAATGTCTTCTTATATTTAATTATCTCTCTAACTACTTAAATAATCCATTATATAAAATCCCAACAAGTTATAATATTATTCATTATGGATAAATCATAGGGTATTAAAGATCATTTTTAAAACTTCAAGCAATATAAAATATTCATGCTAATTAAATCAATATATAAGATTCAAAAAATTAAGAAAAAATATGAATATTAAAAAAAACTTAGGATCTTTCTGAAGTCTAAAGCGTGCTTTCCCACTACTATTTCTATTTCATTCCCAAGAAAGGTGTGGGCAAAGGACCTGACTTGTTAAAAGCTGCGAATATATTTCAAGTTCTATGCCCTCAGTAACGTCACTAGTTATGGCCCTAATTAACCTTCAATATATATATATATATATGTGTGTGTGTGTGTGTGTGATAAACAATATCAAACAACTTAGTTTATATTTGATGTAAAACCAATAATTTTCACATATATAATATACTAAACAATATACTTGTTATTCTCAAGCATTGACCATACAGCAGCATAATAAAATAATTGAGAAGACTTATTATTTAAGTTTATATTCTTATGACACTTATTATATCCAATCAAATCAAATCAACACAAGTGAATGATAGATTAAAAATAATGATAACAAGAGTTATGCCAAACTATAAATTCATTTTATGATTTACTGTAAAAAAAGTACAGCAATCAGGTAAATTATTAGTTATTCTCAGCTATACAAGTCTCAAATAATATCTGAAATTTTACGCAATCACATACATATCCCATAACTCATTAGAGAAAATTTTGGAAAGGAGGGGAGGGTAAATTAATTTTTAATTTTTTTATTAAAATTTTATAACTTATTTATCTAATTTTTTAAATATAGTTCATAGAAATTTTTTCACCTTTCCATCACCTTTGCTCTAAATGTCTCGTATCAAACACCTTGAAGATTCTATATATCTGTGTGTGAGTGACAAAATAGAATTGAAAATGCAGAAGCATCCGTAGATATTAAATCATGAAGATATGACGTGACCCTAAAAGATAGCAACAAAAAGAATAGGGTATTGTAACGAGAAGACAATTCATTCACATCCATCCTTTGAAGCTGACCAGAAAACATACGCAATACCAAACAAGGCAGGTACATTTTCGTAGTTTACATATATATATATATATATATATATATATATGTGTGTGTGTGTACGCGCGCGCGTTTCAAGTTCTAATCTAACCCTAACTTCAGGTTAAAAACGAAGCAAAAAGTTCTAACCTAACGGTAGAGAATTTAGTCTAAAGTCCATTTTTCCCCTTTCCTTGGCTTCGGTCCTAACTAGATTTACAGATCATCCTCTAATAAGTACAGATTTTGAAGGCCAAATCATGATCGTACATAACGTAGTGGAAGAAGAAGGCAAGGAAACAGATCAGAAAGTTTGGTTTTAGACACATGCCCACCTTAATAATAATATTTGTCTTAAATAATTTTGAAGATTCAAGATCCGTATATATATAGCACGTGAATCCAGTTTAAAATCTGTCCAAAATATATCCATTATCGTCTATATATATAATCCAATGACAGATGACATATCAAAGCTGACCGGGGAGGTGGGGAATTTATTTTCAACAAGAATAGACTTCTCAATAATATATGGCCAAAAAATACAACTTTTCTTGATAAATCTTTAATCTTTTAATATGTCAAAAGTGTAAATTTTGCAGCTTAATTTCATATAAAATTTTAATTTATTTTTAAAAAAAAATTATACAGTATTTTTTAGTTCTTTAACCCTGACTATGTTTTTAAAATTAAACTCAATATTTCAGCATTTAAAAATATCTTGTCAACATTTGAAATTAAAACATTGATAAGCTAAGACAACTCATATTAAAATTAAGATATTAAAATAAAATTTAATATAAAAAAGTAAAATAAATAAATAAATCTGCACTTTTATCAAATTAAATTATAAATATACATTTCAAAATCTTTTGAACAAGATTGGACACAGAAAACTCAGATTATCTTGATGTTAAAAGAAGGGTGGCATATTCTGATTCTGATTCTATAATATGCAATGATGTGATTTCTACTTCCTAAATACGCATACGAGACTACATATAAAATTGAATATGTTCTATATTTGCAATATTTAACTATTTATGGAAATGTTGGTGAAAGACATAAATGCTGATAGCTCTAGGCCCTGCTTGCTAGTTCACTCACTCGAGAAATGGATTACTCCTCATGAAAAATAAATAAATAAATCTAAATGTCTGAAAACTCAAGAGATCATAAAATCCATTAATGGATATCCTAGATTCCATAAACCAGAAAGCTAAGTCAAAAAGGGTTTCATGCCAAGAAAAGGACATGGGTCAAATTCGAATCCAAAAATAGACTTTTAAAGAACATGAGACCCAGCAAGATTGCCAGGAACAAGTATTTTATAACCAACCTTCAGAGAGAGAGAGAGAGAGAGAGTTTTATGTTTGATTCTTGAAAGCATCTTCGGCCACACCTGAATCATCATTCTTCACATATATATATATAGACATATATATATATATATATCTCAATCTTAAGAGGATAAGTTTGTTTATTATGTCTTTTTAGAACTTCAAAGAAAAAAAATGAAATATGTTATTGCATTCAGCATCAGTAGTGTGTACTGAAAATTACAATATATGCTTACATGTTTGACATTTTGTCCAGTTTCGGATCTGTTAAAGTTATCAGTTACCAATGCCATAGATTCTACGAATCAATAATAAATGCTCAGTCTTGAACAAAGGATCCATGAATCCTTCCTTCAAAAAGCATCAGATTTGGTAAGACACACACAAAACCCACTTACGAATAATTAATCTAAAACACAACATTCTTACATATATATACATTTTTCCTATAAGTCCCCACTATTTTTTCTTTTAGAAATATATAGAGTTTCTCTGAATTTATTCTCCATACTTTTTCTTATTATGTATCTTAATATTATAACAGAAGCATGAAATATATACACACACACGCGCAGAGAGAGAAATATAGATGAAGATGAGGTTGAAGAAGAGAGAGATGAGTAATATGTGTGACCTGAAAGAGATTGGCAATGGAAGGAGCTGTGGCGAGACGTCCATGAGTGTGAGAAGCTTCAATGGCGATTTGAATGGCTAAAGCTTCAAGAAAAGGCTCAGGCAAAACCTCGTTCATAGGACGTTGTCGTCTTCTTCGTCGACTGGTACTAGGGCCAGGATCAGAGCCATTGTTGTTGGTGGGGTCATCTGGGGAAGATGAAGGTGGTGAAGAAGAAGAAGAAGATGAAGATGAAGATGGTGATGAGGAAGACATGAGAGAGTGAATAAAAGCTATAAAAGCGAGCAGGAAGATGAGCAGGAAGGAACAATGACAAAAAGGTCAGGAATAAGGACACAGACTGAAGGACCCGAAAAGAGTTGCTTATATAAATGCCAATAGCGAATAAATTTCTTTCCCTTTTTTTTATTTTGGAATAAAATTCAAGGGAGGACGATACAAAAATACCCCAAATCTATAAATCACAATTCAGAACCCTAAAATAGCTTAATCATTGTGAAGTTCTTAAAGGCTAATTTTATAATTACACTTTGTAATGAAATTACCTAAATACCCTTATTTATCTTGCCTTGTTTGTTGTTATTCATTGTGAAGTTCTTAAAGGCTAATTTTAGAATTACATTTTGTAATGAAACTATCCAAATACCCTTATTTATCTTGCCTTATTTGTTGTTATTTGATATGTTAAAATTGTTGTTATTTGATATATTAAAATTGTTATTTGTAAAATTGTTTTTATCATTTTAAAAAAAAATTAAGGACATTTAAATAATTTTATTACAAAAAAAATAATTGATTAAATTGCAATTTTTTGGCCAAAAAATTAATATGCAATTTTTATCAAAAAAAATAGGGAACACTCCCATTCAGGGATATTAAAAAAAAATCGATGTACCCATTTTCTTTAAAAACTCCAGTTCTTCACATTTGAAGAAGTCATTTTCATAAGTAGTAATTAAACAATAATTAATTTTACTTTTATATATTATATTAATCTTAGTTTCTTTCTTTTGATTATAAGTTTCAACCTTGCATAATAGAAGTTTTCCCCTCAAATTAGTGTTAAGTTATATCAATATGCTCAAATATTTTGTTCAATAGCACTTAGTATTAGAAACTAATTTATAGTTATCCAACTTCCTAAAGTTTTTTTTAGTAACACTTTTTTTTTGTATTTTTTGTGCATTTCACACTTTAAAATATTTGTTTAGTAGCACACAATATCCTAAGAATATTTATTGAAGATGAGAAAAATACTTAATAAATTTGTACCAAAAAATATTTTAGAATATTAAATGTGATAGTAAAAATATATTTTATAGTGACAGATGAATCACAAATTAACTTAGGATACTAAGTCTTATTAAAAATATTTTTCAAGATATTATATACATCTTAACCCAATTAATTGCTTGGTATTTAAACATTTTGTTCAATAGATAGAAAAGGATAATATTTACTTTTAACAATTTGAATTCAATTTCTCAAAGAATTTAAAGGCTCATTTGGTTATTGAAAAATAAATTTTATAGAAAAAGAATTAAAAAAAGAAGGAATACTGTTTCCTTACGTTATTAATTACATAGTTGCATACTTGCCCAGTAGTACAATAGAATTAGTGTAATGAAAAAGGAAGGATTCTCACTAAAAATACTTTATAAGATATTATAAAGGGGGTATGAGAGATTTACATGGTGATTATATTAAGACACTAAGAGTCTACTGAATCTTGAAATATAGTTGAACACTCAAAGAAATTTTCTGGGTACTAGACGTAGATTAAGTGGATTGGGTCAAACAAGTATAAATTGTTTTGTATAATATTTCTTCTTCAATTTATTCATTCGGTGATATCAATTTAAACTCTACTCTTTAAATTTGTTTTAAATATCTTTAGAATTTTCATAAATTTTAAAATTACCCAATTCAACCCTACCCCCTATTGGGTGATATAATCATATTCAACATTTGGTATCAGGGTAAGGTCACTTGTTAAAGGATCTAATGATCTCAAGTGCAAATATCATGTTTGTATCTGATTGCAAAATACTTTATGAAAGTTTTGATATAATTATTCCTTCTGTTTTAGAAAATTATGTATTTATGTATTAGAGATGTCTAATGACAATATTCTTGAAAACTCTTGATTACAATATGAGAAAAATTATTTCAAATAATTTTGATTTTAAACTAAGAAATTATTAGAATGAAGCTGAAAAGAAATTGTTTTTCTGAATCTTAGAGCAACAAAAATTTTATACAATATTTCATTTGGAAGTGATTATTTGAAAATCAAATATTGCTTTAATGTTAAATATATTTTGAATAATCTTGATTCTATTTATTCCTCCAACAATTTTATTAAAGATTATAGTGTTAACAGTTTATCTGAGATTGAAAACTCTAAATCTTCTACTGATAAACAAATGAAAGATGATGTTAATAAAGAAGGAGAAATTAACATCTTCATGAAATGGTCAACACAAGAAAAAAAAATGAAAAAAAGTAGAGAATCAAGTAGATCTCGATGTATATGAATATGATGAATCTCTATTCATAGCTCACTTCAATAGTAAATCATTTTAATCCCTCTTGTGAATTTATGAAAAATGATTTCAAAAGTTTTTATGACATAATTTTTCAACCAATTATTAATACTATTTTAAAAAGTAAAAATATTTTATATCTTAAAGATATCACTAAAGTATCATCCAGGAAGAAAAAATTTTACATGATAATTATAAATTGCGTCCACTAGACCAACACAATACGTGCAGATATTCCTCTAAAGTGCACTACTCTATTGTCTGCAATTATTATTGTAAACAATGTCATATTTCTCATATATGCTATATTTGAAGAAATTCTAATATGAAAAATTTAGTTTGATTTCCTAAATGACAAATAAGTTCCAATACTAACTCTTAAGGACCCAAAGTTAAATAGATACCAAAGTGTTCTTCCAGTATTTCAAATGTATAGCATAATATTCAAAGGAATGAACATGGTACATAGAAAAATGGACTTCTAAGAGTTCATCATTCAAATGTGAAAGCTACATCATTTGAGAGAACTCAAGGAGTATCCGTTGCTATAATATCAGAATCAATATTTAAGAAAAAATGGAGAAAGTCTCAAGAAGTACGTTATACCTTAAGAATGAACTATCATACCATACTATTCAATTATTTTGAGAAGAAGAGGAAGAAGAAAGATCTCTCGAGCATCAATATTCATATCAGTTGAGAAACTATATCAAGCATCTATCAAAAGAAGTTAAAAAATATAATGGATATACAAAGGCAATATTTCTTCCACAAAAAGATTAAAAGTACAATGGTAAACCTCATTCATTACTATGTTTGACATATTTTTGAGGTTTACATCTGCTTCTTAGAAATGAACATTACAATTGACCTTAAATTCACTTTATATGCTTTTGAGAAAATTTAACTAATAAATATTTTATAAAGGGATAAAAGGCAATATTAAGTAGTACAATTCTTTTAGATGTTCTTGAAAAATGAATATATCTCTTCTGTATGCATGAAGTAAACATGCTCAAATATTTTAATTTTCATATTATATAAGCATGTGAATTATATTTCTGACAAATTAACCATTGATGAATCCAAACAAAGTTAGATAATAGGAAATAGAAAGTAGTTCAATTGTTTTGTAGGAGATCCAATTGAAAGGGTTCACACCAAGATCTATGGCTACTAAAATTATTGGTGAAGATGAACTAATGAAACTTGAATTTTGGTGCTAAATAAAATATTTAACCTCAATCAAGCTAGATATACAAGGACAAGAAGTAAATGTGATGAAATCTAACCCTATCTCTTTATGTTGCTAAGTTGAATTATGGATTAGATTAATGATTACTTGTTTCTTGTTTAAATCCTTTAGCATTCAATATTTTGATATTCAAAATATATGTCCTCAAATTGTTAAATAATTCTATGTATGCATATTTCTATTCATATATTGAACCTAATTTATAAATGTGCATATTCATGATCTCAAAAGACAAAAATAATTTTTAAATTTCTGCATCAAATATCTCAATTTTACAAAATACATGAAACTGATTTAAAAATTTATTTTTGAATTATATGAGAATCAATATTGGAGATTAATACATAAATAGAAACGTCAAAAGTACTCTAATTTCATTTGCTAGAGTCATAATAGACTATGTACTATCATGTGCTTGAATTCCTTATTTTTCATTAAGCTTTTCTAGTTAAATTATATATATGTAGCTCAAGCTTATATATTCAAAAAGAAATAAAAAAATATTCCAGAACATCATAACTATATGCTTAAAATATTTATTCATTGGAATATATTGACTACTCTAGTCATTTGGACCAAAGAGTTAATATGTTTCATTGTTTAACCTTCATTTGTAATATGAACAAAAGTCTTTGAATTCTCATGATATTGTTTCTTCAGTCAATATTCTATCCTATATGACTGTTGCTCCTACAAAATTTTTAGACATGTTAACATTGTTGTTCAACATGTTAATATTGTTGTTCAAAATAGAATCTCAGAGGGATATTTCTCTCCAATCTAATGATCTTCAATATTTTCACAAAATTTATCTTCAAAGGTTCATATTTTGAAAGATCCAGTTGCATCTTTCAACATTAAGTATTATTCTTCAAGATATGCATTATTTTTCAAAAGCTTATCTCTTGATATATTTATCCGTGCTTATATGAATTTATTAAGTTTTGATGATGAAGCTGGTACATGATATATGATCTCACATTTAAATAGAATTTATTTTTTTATAATCATACTAACTATTCTCCTAGAAAGAAAAAACTTGTTTGATTCTTTTTATTGAAGATAGTCTTGTGGGACATAAAGTTTAATTTAGAAAGTTTGAGTTGAGATTATAAACTTGTTATATCTTGATATTGGAATTTGAAGAAAGTTATTATCTTGAGAAAAACCCTTTTATGATATTTATCAAGCTATTGATATTTTGATTAATATGATTATTTTGAAAATTATGCAGTGGGGATGTGTGATGATAGAATTATATTTCTACCACGTGGTATAGCCTCAATTGGAGCTCAATGGTTAGTTTTTGTACCACCAATTTACCGAGGGACGTCCCCACCTATTTACCGAGAGGTTGCGATACCTCCACCTATTTACCGAGGGGTAATGAAGCAATAGTTTGGTTATTTGCTCTATGAATTTTGGCCTATCCATATCACTTGACCGATTAGCTTTTTGAATAATCAGTTATCACTAGCCCATGGGTTTAGTCAGGAGGAATAAAGTGGTTCGGTTAGATTGAGGGGAGGAACTTGGATGGTTTATCTATTTAATTTTATTATAATAATATGTTATTTTCTATATATTGTACTTTATGATCTGTCTCACTTGGCATCTCATGAGCATATGTTAATATGCATGATGAGTATAATTGCTGATTACTGATACATTAATCTCACCTTATTTTTATTAACATTTTTCATATTATATTTTCATCTTAAGACCTAGGAAAAACTTTATAGGTTTAATTAAAATTATATCAATTATATAACATTCTCCTTTGAATATATGTATAGAATATTTATATATTGCCATAGTAGGATTCATTATGCATAACCTAATATTATATAATATATTATTTGAATTTGATTCTAAGAGTTCGTCTTGAGTATAATATTCTAAATATCTATTATAGACTCTTCTAAATTATTAATTATTTCTTCAATTTTATTAAAATTATATAGATTCTTACATTATTTTTATATATACACTTTAATCTAATTTTTAATATCTTTAAGAATATTTCATAAAAGATTTTATTATTACATTTTTATTAATTAATATATATGTTCATAGAAAAATGTAATATTTATATTATAAAATTAAGTCTACTCTAGTATTTATTTAGTTATGATATATAATTTATAAAAGATTTAGCAATTTATGTGTCATAAATAATTTGACTCATCTTATTCTTTTTCTAACACAATTATTTGTCTATTAAGAAAAATCTTTTTATATTCATGGTAGGTTTATTTTAGATTTTAGTAAAATTCTTTTTTAATATGGTTAATTCTTTTGAAATAAATCAAATTTATTTATAACTTTATTTTTTATTTATATTGTATATAAAATTTATAACTTTATTTTTTATTTATATTGTATATAAAATGAGTCTAAGTAATTAATATTACTTATATTTTAGGAGAATTTTACCCTCCTTTCCTGTAAAGTTATAATCTACAAATTGAAGAAACCTACTCTTGAGTATCTCATATTAAAGAATAAAATATTTCTAAGTCTCTCACTTAAATAGAATGATAATGATAAATACTAAAGATTAAAGATACTCTGCTCAGAAAATGAAAAACATAGTAGAATAGAGTATGAAAATAAATGCAGACAGTTAACAAACAATGCTCAATAAATGTTTGTTCGTTGTTCTCTGTCTTTTCCATTTACTATGTCTTATTTTATAGTTGAGTTTGAAGATCAGGTCATTGAGTAGCCGTTGACTCATTGAAGTGGCTATTGAAGAATATAGTCATTGCTGCTGTGAAGGTTGAAGTATTTAATGCATTTGACACATATTTACTTTTTGATGACTTTCTTCATTTGTTCTTATTTTTGGCTACAATTGATCTTAAAATGCATTGTATAAATGATATAATAAGTGTTTAAGTAAAGATAAATTATTCCTAATGTTTTGGATTGAAATATAAAAATATATTTTGAAAATCATTTTAAATAACATGTATATTTATTGAAAAGAGCTTCGATAAACATTCAAACAATATGTATCCAAACTAAATCAACTCTTATCAAATAATACTTTAAAACCCAGCCTTATCGAAATATCATTCGAAAAATAAACTTTTAATTACAGAGGCACGGTTCAGGCTTATTGAAATACTTATAAAAAATAAGTATATTCAAAGCGTTTATTTCATATACTAGAAGAGGTAACTTAAGAAAGTATTCTTTGATAAGTGGGCTTATCGAACAACTATTCGATAAGATCCTGATGTTTTAGAACAATGGTCTATCTGAGATTTTCTTTAATTCTTTTAAGTAACTTCATCACAAATGCTATGTAATGTATTTCAAATCAAAATTTTTTAAGCTTCTATAAGATTATTTTCTAAAGTAATCATAATATCATTGTTCAAATAATTACATATTTTAAATATCACTTGACTAGTTTCAGAAACTGGTTTAAAAAACTAAAAATCTCTATTTATCAAAATATTTATCAATAAATTATCTTATCATCAGTACTTCAACAAATGGCATTTAAAAACCGATTTCATAGACATAATTTATTCTATTTTATTGAAGAGTTTATTGATAAATACTCTTATCGACAAATACTTTGATAAATACCTTTTAGAAATTTATTTTACAAATTGAATTTTATTCTCATTTATCGAAGGATTTATCAATAAATACTCTTATTAAAAAGTTTATCGAAAAATAAATTATATAAATTTAAATTAAATATTTAATCAATTTGCCGTACTCAAAACATAGAGTCCAACAACTTTAACTTGCGAAAATCCAACAACCCAATCATTAAAACGTTAAACTATAACCCAATCATTAAAACATTAAACTAACTCCTAATAACTTATTTAAACTCTTATTGATCGGTGAAAATTCACTATATATTGAAATACCCCTCAATCCACCATTTCGCCTTTTCAAACTGTAGAATTTTCAAAACCCAAAGGATATCTGTTGGTATCAAAATGCTCCCCAAATCACGAAATATGTAAACCCTAACAAAGCCAAATGAAACTCTCATTCTTCCTCTTCTTTTCCTCTCATTTTCTTTCATTTTCATATATTGATTGCTGTTTTTCGCACTTACATTCGACCAGCGGACATCTCTGTCATTTATGTTCGCCGCGGACATCTCCGTGTTTTTGACATCAGCACTATCTTTCGTTCGTGGGTGGACGATTTCATCCCTGGGAGGATGCAGACACAAGGCACATTTTTTGTCTTTGTCGAAAATTATGGATGGAGAGCTTCCTTTTGTCCTTCATCTGCAGGTGGACATGACCATAGATCTTATTTTCTTCCAATTTTTGAGTCCCAAAGCTTACTTATTCTATCTCATTCTAACTTATCCCAAATCCTTTTCTATGATTTTCTAATCCTTAAACAAATCAAAATATCATTCCTAAATCTCAAATAAGCCATGTAATAACCTCTAAACTAAATTCACCCCATAAATCACGGGATAAACACAATCAACCTTAATTGATTTAAGAATATATAAGAGAAAAATTAGAACGTTACAATATTTTTTAATAAAAAAGTCAATTTATTAAAATATAAAATGAAACATAAAGTTTTGGACCCCTTTACACGTAAAACTTTGGAGAACCATAGGAGTCCAAGTACAACTAAAAAGAACCTGCGAAAAACAAGCCAATAACATGAACCTAAAAAATAAAAAAAAACACCAAGACTAACTCGAACAACAGCGAATGCACCACTTGAATCGTAATGTTGCGAGGAAAGAGACCAATATGAGCAGAAGGAGAAAGATCATATAGGCTTTGAATATCCCGAGGGATGACAAGCCTGATGTTAAGAGGAGAACTCCAAAGTAGAAGAGATAGCGTAAATTAAAGACTATCGAAAGCTATTAAGCTCTCAATCATGGCACCACAACCCAATAGTTCATCAAGGAGCCCCCTAAAGGTATGTAAACACATGAAAAGAAATACAAAGCAAAATATAACAAGAAGAAAACACCTAAATTTAGAAGGAAGCAGCACTACAAGACCTCTAAGTGGCTACTTAATGAACTTAGAGATTCTCATAAGTATCATCCACATGCGTGGAGCTTTTTGGAAGAAGCTCCGTTAGAACCCAGCACAAGAGCAAGAGGCTCATCTAGTATACTCTTGCTTCCCTAAGTGATTGTGATTGAAGAAGTTGCGGCCATTCTTGTAGTCAAACTTGTCAAAAACCAAGATTCTTGTCACACAATTGATATCAATCTTACTAGAAGCATCCTAATCCTCTCTCACCAAGCACTTAGTATCTCTTCCTTTCATGAAATCACCAACATCCTCATTTCTATTACGCTCAACCTCAACCCTTGTCAATTCTTTTGAGAAAACATGAGCATTTATGAAGAAACAATACTTACACCACTATAAAAAAAATAAAGATACTAAAGTCGCCGCTGAATATCTTTAGCTACGATATATTATCGCCACCTATAAAACTGTTGCCTATATATATATTGACGGCGACAATTGAAAGTTGCTGTTGAATATCAATGTGTCATCGCTGAAAGCTTAACAGAAGTCATCCAAACCCTTTCGTCAGCAAAAGTAAGTCAAAGGTGGTTGCCACCTAAAACTTAATCAATCAGCAGTGATAATTTTGTCGCCGCTTAAAGTTAGTATTTTTAAAACTTTTTTTTGACAATTTTTCTTATATAAAAAATATATAATTTAATCTTAAAAATAATGATAAATAAACCATAATATAATAAGATGGATAAATAATTTCAATTATTATATAAAATATCAAATTATTTTAATTATTTAAATACTTAAAATTAAAATAAAATTGTTCATTTTATACATAAATATTATATAGAATGATCAATAGTAAGAGTAGAAAAAATAGGCACATGTGATTATCTTTTCCGCCTAGAGCTTTTTGGAAGAAGCTCTGTTAGAACCCAGCACAAGAGCAAGAGGCTTGTGATTGAAGAAGTTGCGGCCATTCTTGTAGTCAAACTTGTCAAAAACGAAGATTCTTGTCACACAATTGATATCAATCTTACTAGAAGCATCCTAATCCTCTCGCACCAAGCACTTAGTATCTCTTCCTTTCATGAAATCACCAACATCCTCATTTCTATTACGCTCATCCTCAACCCTTGTCAATTCTTTTGAGAAAACATGAGCATTTCTGAAGAAACAATACTTACAGCACGTTCTATTTATGGTTGGAAGAGGTTCGAAATCATTACTCACTAGTTTTGAGTGTTTGTAGATGAGATCAATTACATCATTAGACTCCAATTTACTATTTCTTTAGTCACTTGCTAAGCTAGGCACCTCATCATGTGTAGAGAGTGATTGACGTGGTAGAATATCTGGAACATAGCAAACTTTATTGCTGTAGGAAGCATAGGTCGATGAGACCGAGGAGTTAGAATTAGGTTGAACCATAACCCCTAAGTCCCTTTTAAAGGAATAGCCAAACCCATTATAAGATAATTGACCCAGGCCCAAGACATTTAATCCATAACTTGTTCAATTGCTTCCCCACGTTTGAACAGTTGTGAAATGTAGTGACCCTACGGAAGCACAATTACAGCACATGCACCCAACATGTTCAAACAAGAAAGATATGGAAAGCTTTTGATATTTACATGTAATTTGATAAGAATATCGATAAAATATAGAACTTTCTTTTTATAAGAAAAATAAAGAACTTTCTAAATGATCTATTTTAAAACGAAAGCTTCCTTAATAAACTAGACCAGTCACAATCTATAAAAGAACCAAGACTGTTTTCCAAGTTGACGAGCTACCTTCTTCATGTAGTACTCAAGAGGAAGACCAAATACTTGTGCAAAAACATGAATTGAGGTTAAAGAGACCTTATCAAGAGACAAATTGCCTCCAAAGTGTCAGATATTACTTTTAACCCCTCATAGTACATATTTAGAAACGTATTTAACTAACAAAAGTATTGCTTTGATCCAAAAATTAAAAATTTTAAAATTCATTATTAGGGTACTATTCATTTGATAAATTCCAGATTAGCAGTCCAATTTTGAACATTTATAACTAATTCTAAAAAAATCATATAGAGATTGTTCAAAGTTATAATGAAAACTCTTTCATTCATTTTTAAGGAAAAATATGAAATTGAACATTTAATAGCCTATTTGATCTACTTAAATCATAAATTTCAATATTCATATGGTAAATTCTAGAAGTTCTTGATTTTGTTTCTGAATTTTGAAAATTTATTTCTCTTGATATACAGATCTAAATGAGGCGTGTTACTTATGCATTTAAAGCTCTGGATGTATACTACATTCTCATAAAATTTTATGAATTAATTCTTTCATTTGCTAGGTCAAAATGGAGTTAAAGCATGACTATTCTAGGACCTATATTTTTACTATTTCACTTTCTTTTAATTATCATAAATTAATCCAACATCCACAAACCTTCAACTTGGTTTCTCATGCAAATATAGACATTGTAGGGTTATACCATCGTTATTTCATACATTTTCTTTACACTTAATGGCATATCACATAAGATAAATATAGTTGAAAAATTATATAATTCATGCTAAAATGAATAATTGACCTATATTGGTTGGTTGTGGGACGGTGAAATTATGGGGAATCTCAATAGCAAAAATTACTACTTAAATATGCAAGATGGATTCTAATGTATGATATATAATTTCATTCAACTTTTTTTAGTGATATGCTAATATACTTTATGCTTTGAATAAAAAGGCATGGCCATGGAAAACATGTTATACATAACATATTCAGCATCATTTATCATGTCACAATATTATCCAATCATTATATACATATCAATACATAAACATACCACATCAAGTAAATAAAGAGATAAATTCATTACTTTGAAACTTTAGCCTTTTCTCTTTGCTCCCTTTGTCTTCAACCAAACATTAGTTACTTGTTCATTCTCTTTAACTCATTTTCTTTAACATATCATGGCTCTAAATACAATTACATTGTGTATACAACTCATTAGAACTATTACATAAACATTATACATAAGGTTCTTTAAAAC
This sequence comes from Leucaena leucocephala, assembly GCA_037074615.1. NCBI lineage: Eukaryota > Viridiplantae > Streptophyta > Magnoliopsida > Fabales > Fabaceae > Leucaena > Leucaena leucocephala. The sequence goes on along the minus strand of CM073516.1, from coordinate 13,134,438 downwards.
CCCTACTTTTAACTTAATTTTTAGAGTTAATGGTTTAGCTTCTTAATAATTGTTTCTTTAGACAAATCCTACACAATTTTTTCCAAGGAATCTAAATATAAACTTAAAATTATGAAAATTAAACTCATTCTACGTTGCTGTACAGAACCATGAAGCATCCTCCAATTTTCTAAAAGTTTTTATTTTGATTACAATGCTTCTAATATTTATTTCTCCACTTTAGCCCACACAATTTGTCATTTTAAAATCATTAGAAGTATCAAAATCATAAAATTCTCATATATAAACAATGATTTGTACAGTGTCATCCAAGAACATAAAACCCTAATTACATACATGCTTGAATTTCTAAGCCAATACTATTTGATTCTAACTTATCTAAACTATCTATAACATAAAATTTATATTCCTTCCACACTAGGGTAGCAGTCCAGCAGCTATGCTTAGGGGAGAATTTCCATTAAAATCTCTTAAAACTAAGAGCAATCTTCTTATTACATAGTACAATTATAGGAGAAATAAATTACCTTGAATCTTTACTTGATTGGCCCTTGAATTGCTTCTTCTTGGTTAGATTTTTATTTCAGCAGCACCTCCTCATAGTTCTCTTGTTTCACGCCAAAATTGAAGAGAAATGCAGGGGTATTTATAGGCCAAAATCTAAGGATATGAATGACTAAGATTGATTCATATACTATTTAATCTAATGGTCTATAATTGATCTCATTTTTTACTTAACCTCCAAGAAAGATAAAGTATACAATTACATGCTAAAATCATCCTTCCTCCCTTGCATATGGTGCCATTTGGACTTGAGGTGGATCCCTCTAGGATACCTCACATATTTTTTAATTTTATTTCCTTTTTCTCTTTAAAAATTTATAAAATATCCTAGATAATTTATTGGGTCACATGATAAATTCTTTGACCTCTTGGGCCTGCACATGACATCATTTTGGGCTCTCTCTGAGTCCAACACTTTATTTGGCAAACATTCCATGTCATTTCCTTTACTGGGTACCCTAATATACCTTAATTTTTGGAATAAATTCTATAAATCTCTTTTGAGGGTCTTGATATTTTTAAAAATTCATTATACTATTATATAAATTTTTTGTAAACTTTTATAATTTTTTGAGACCCATAAGTCATATTAAAAATTTTATATGTTTTATTAAATCCTTTTATCGGTGTCCAGTTTTACCTTAAATTCCATAATAAATTCTACATGACTCCTTTTTGAGTTATTTCAACTTCATAAATTCTTATAATAAATATAAGAACTTTTTCTAATTTTTTTTTCTGATTTTGAGATTCAAAAAACCCTGTAATAATTTCTAGATTCTGCAGATTAATATTAATTTTTTGGAACCTTAAATTAGAAATATGAAAAATATGCCTAACCTAATTACTATTATCTATTTACTGATAAAAGTTGGGATTATAAAATTTTTAGGCAATTCTGGGCCATTTCTAACTCATGAATTTGACAAATTATACTTCACTTTCTAAATTTGCTAAATTCTATTTTAGTCCCTCACTACACTTTTTGTAATGTTATTTTAGTCTCTTTCTAGATATTTTGAAATTCTAATTTAATTTCTGAATTTACAAAACTCCATTTATGTCTCTTAAATTTTTTATATTAAACTTTTATAAAAATAACGTTCATGCCCCTAAACTTTCTAACTTTATATTTTTTTATTTCTTTCTTTAATTTAAAACTCATCTAATTATTATAATTTTTTTGATCATCGTCACAATCATTTTTTTATCTTTTTCCTCTATCAGTTATCTATAGATAGAGAAAAATCAGTCATTTACAGAAAGGGAAAAATCAGGATGTGACACGAAGCAAAATCAAGAGGCAAATTGGCTCCCAAGCAAAGATTGCTAGAATTAAACCTTGAACTAACCATGTGCCTTGACCAAGAATTAGCAACCAATCTCTATTATCCTCAAAAAACACAACAAAATAATGTTGAACTTCTTGAATAATTCTAACACCATGATGAACATGCCAGTGTAAGTTAATTAAAGCTTGCATCTTCAAAAGCAAAAAAATGCTGCCTATCCACTACTTTGAGGAATAAGTAGTGTTGTCCACAATAAGATTGAATCTTTTCATCACCAGTAGAAAGCCTCATCCTATAGAAGAAAAGACCCAATACACACCTTTTCAAGAACAAAGCTCAATCATAGAGGAACTGAACATGAAGAGAGAAATCTAAATCGCGATTTGTAGAGGAAAAAAAGGTTGAAGATAATTCGCGTGAAGGAGGGTAGGAAATGGACGAGCATCAATTCCTAGATACAGCTAAAGTATGTCCTTTAAATTGCCTTTCTTTAAATGACTCGACAATATTTATATGCCAAGGAATTAACTTTTAATTCTAGAGTTGTAAGTGTTGATGAATCACATAGGTTGTTGATTTTGGACTTTCAAGAGAAGGGAAGGTAGACAAATGTACAACAATTTGAAGTATATTTGGGGTTCTCTAAGAAAAGTGACATGTCTGTCTAGTTATGAAGTGGGATCCATCTACTATAGTTGTACTTGTTTGACTTATCATAATATTTCATATTTGATCGAAAACAAATTTGAACATTAGCATTCTATATGATTCATGAGAAATGCATGAAAATTTTAAATATGCTTAGTTTATCTAGTTAAAATGATTAGGTGTAACGCCTCATGTGGTCAAAACCATGTTTTATATCTTTAATCGTGAATGAGACTTACTTTTCTAGCTCGATCATTCAATATTAAACAATTATGTGTTGAAAATTTTGCATGTTCTAAATATTGAAACAATTATTAGTTTTAAATTTTTCTTATTTCAAATGCAAATTTTGGAAGATCAATTTCTAATGATTGGAAAACTTCATCAAAAATTATGCAGGTTTATTTTCATTCTTTCACATTAAAGTGCTTTTGCATATGATATATATGGCCATTTTAAATTGGCTTTTAGACAAGAGTTTATGAAAAATAAATAATTTAAAAGTGACTTTGGATAAGCTCTTCTAGAGAAGAGTTTATAGAAAAAAGTGATTATGAATAAATGAGTATTTAGATGGTTATTACTAGAAGGACTTTTGTTATTGATAAATTATCAAAAAGAGTATAATTTTATAAAAAAACTAATTCTCATTTCTTCTTTATTTCCCTTTTTCTCTCTTGTCCTCTATATTTTGTCGACGTCCCCCACCGACAGTCGAAGCACAGGACCAAGCACAAGATGAAGCACAAGGTATAATTTTGCAGAAAGGGTATGATTTTATAAAAATAATTCTCAGTGAGTTCCCAACCATGATGAAGCACGACAAGATGATGATAGCAATCGGGAAGAATAGGACGACGGATCCAAGAACCTCTCTCTCTACAACTGAAGTACAACTAGGATGAAGAAAGGAGGACAAGTTGGTGAAGCACGAGAAGGAAGTGTGGAGAAGGAAGTAAGAAATCTCTATCAAGATTGGAGGTCCACTGAAGGAAGGAAGAGGTGAATGGAAGAGAGAGACTTGAGCTTTCAAAAATGGCAGACGAGCAGCGAGAGGAGAGAGGAGAGAACAATGGAAGAGTAATTGCGGAATGTGAGATGTGACAGAACAAGGACTATGGGCAGGTAGAGGAGAGAGAGTAAGTAAAAATAGGGATAAAATGATCTTTTGATGCCCATAAGCTATTTTTCCATCTAGAAGGTATTCCTATAAGCTTATCATTTTTAAATTATGGTTTAGATTAGAAGTTCTCATGGACATATAGGGCTGTTTGATTACTTTTATTTTTCCAAACCATGATTTGAGCTAAAATTCCTTATAAAACTATGGTTTCTCCACTATCCAAACACGCACAAATATATAAGTGGTATGTTCAATTGCTACAACATTCACATGTTTTGGTAAATGGGACTAATTAATGAATGTGCAAGAGTATATTTATTATATTTCAATGTTAAAAGTAGGCACACTAATTGCAAATTATAGGCTTAAAAGTTGCAAATTTCTCAAGGTGACCAAATAATTTTTAAGTTAAAATTTCATGTCAATATTATGTTTTTATAATGGAACCAATAGTGTTAAGGTTAGAGAATATTAAAATATTTTATAAAATTAAGGGACTAAAGTAAAATTTTGTATAAAGTTATGCACTTTTTTCTAGAATAATTTGTCAAGTCAAAATTTCATTTTCCTTAAAATTAGGAGTCATAGTTACAAATTTTATTATGCAAAATTACTAGTTATAGAGCAGTAAGTGTAAATATTTGAGATTGATAAAATAATTTGTCAAATTAAAATTCATTCTCATAAAAATAGGAACCCTAGTTGCAAATTATACTTTACAAAATTGTAATTTTAAAGTGGTAATTAGGAATCCTTCATGCTATCTTACTTTTTGGCGTTTCTCTGTGGTAGACATAAATAAGAGTTTTACTTTGTAGCTTCACTGTATTCCTGTGACTATATTTATTTCCAGAATTTTAGTCATGTTGAGGAAGGGCTTGAGTCTCTCTTATAATGAACGAAATCAGATAAAGAATTTTATCCTTGAAATAAATTTACTTTATGCTGACCCCTTTGTGAAATAAATTTATCTTCCAATGTACTCTATCCTATTCTTAATATAAGATTTTTTCTTAAAGAAAATTATCTGTAAATAACTTATGAAATGTTTCGTAAAATATCTACCTATCTAATTGTGCTGAAAAAAAAAAAAGATCTACCTGTCTAATTGGTTTATTTAGGTTTAGATAGTATGTTTTGAATTTTTTAATAATCAAAGGCAGAAGTTAATATAGTTTTAATTAAGAATAATTTAGGAATGTTATAATAATTTGGGAGAAAGACAAGAAAAAAATCCATTTGAATTTCAAGAAGACAAATTGGGTTTCTCAATATTGAAAAAGATAGATTTGGTAGAAGGCCTAATATGTCATTTATAAATTTGTGTGCAAAGACCAAATTAGTCTTCACTTTTCTAATGATATTTACAACTTTGACAATACGATTTATAACTCTACCAATAGTATTTATAACTCTGACAATGGTATTTGCAACTGAGAGAAATTCAATTTTGGCAATTGGGAGAAAGACTGTAGCTGACACTGTAGCTTCGACTAGGTGATGTTGCAAATGCCATTGTAAAAAGTTGTAAATCCTGTAGGTAAAGTTACAAATCCATTTGGTGAAGTTGCAAATCCCATAGGAAAATTTGTAAATCTTATTGATAAAGTTGCAAATCCCATTAGGAGAGTTGCAAATACTATTAGCCAAGTTGAACACTAAAATTCTGTTGCAAATCTCATTCTTTAAGGGAACTTTACAAAAATTGAACATTAAAAAGTGATTAACTAAGTCAGAACATCAGTCGGTCAATGGTTGAAATTATTATAAATATCATTGCTTCTTTTCGGTTGTGAGAGTTGTAAATATAATTGCGGGAGTTGCAAATAATATTGGCAAAGCTGTTAATCCCATTGATAAAATTGCTTCTTCTCTATTGTGGGAGTTGCAAATACCATTGGCAAAATTACAAATACCATTGTGGGAGTTGCAAATATTATTGGCAAAGTTGCTTCTTCTCCGTGGTAGGAGTTGCAAATACCATTGTGGGAGTTACAAATACCATCGGCAAAGTTCCAAATCCCATTGTGAAAGTGGCAAATACCATTGACAAACTTACAAATACTATTGGCAAAGTTACAAATATACTTGTGAGAGTTATAAATTTTATTGTAGGAGTTATAAATATTAGATGCAAAGTTATTAATCCCATTAGCAAAATTATTTCTTCTCCTTTGTGGGAGTTACAAATACCATTGCAGGAGTTGCAAATATCATTGTTGAAATTGCAAATACCATTATGGGAGTTATAAATACCATTGGCAAAGTTGCAAATACTATTGTCAAAGATGCAAACACCATTGTCAAAATTATAAATATTATTGTCAAAGTTATAAATATTACTATAGAAGTTGCAAATACCATTGTCAGAGTTGTAAATATCATTAACAAAGTTATAAATCGTATTGTCAAACTTGCAAATATCATTGGAAAAGTGAAGGCTAATTTGGTTTTTGCACATAAATTTGCAAATGATAGATTTGGCATCCTGCCCAATATGTCATTTTCAATATTGAGAAGCTTAATTTATCATTTGAAATTCAAATAGACTTTTTTTATTTTTCTCCCTAATAATTTTTGGAAAAATAAATATACCTAAATAATTTTAACTATATTTATTAATCCATGCTATCAAGTTAAAAATGTCTTATAAATATCACAGGGGAAGTATTATTATTTTTTTTAAAATTTTTTTACTCTTTAATTGCAATAAACCTTTAAAAAATACTTCTTATATTCTCATCCATTATAAATAACACAGTAAAATAATATGAAGATTTAGCTACTACTTGGAGCTACCTCAAATGAAAAGGTTGAAATAGGATATAGATAAAAATCGAGTTTCAATCCTCTTAATATATAAAAATAATATGTTAATTCGAGTATTGTCCCATAGATTCGATCCATGAAAATAATGTATGCCATCATTTTCTCAAGCGTTCTTTTTTTTTTCTTTTTTATTGAATTGTAAGAAATGAACTGTACTATTCTTAACTTAGCAGTGGCCTTCGATTTTATGATATAATAATTTTAAAATTCTTACATGCCCTAAAAATTTGTACGTTAAATCTCCTATATAGTTGAAGAAACAATGACACAAAATATATATGAAATATTCATTTTATTATTACACTCATAATATCTTCCCTAAATATCTTTTTTAGCACTTTTCAAATTTCTTTTTCGTTTTTTTGGGCGATTTGATCTTGTAGATTAGAAATGAAGAGCCAACTAGGGTTAAAGGATTATAAAAATGACATTTCAGAGACTCCTAACTCATAAAATTGATCGTTAACAACTTAAAAAATAACGGAGAGGAATGGAATAATAGATTTAATTAGCCAGATATATTCTCCTCCTTTGCTGATGGAGCATATGATTTGGTGGACTGGTCACTGCTCAAGAGCTCTATGACTTGGTTTAATCATTTGGTTAAAAAAGTGGTTAGCTCAATCAGTTTTGTTTTTTTTTTTTTTTAAAAAAGGGTAGTTTTTTTTATACTCCCTCCTGTCCCAAATATATGAACTAATTAGAAAGTTTACATTGATTCTAAATAATATCTCAATCAATTTTATATTTTAAATTTATAAATTTCTCCCTCACCATTTTTATTGAGTGCAGTTTTTGTCAAGAGGTAATTCTAATACAAATAATGACTAAAGAGAATATTTAAAAAAAAATCAAAATACGAATTTTATAAATAACTAAATTCTTTAATTTTTATAAATTAATTATCTAATTATACTTCCTCTAGTTTGATCCTTAATATAAGTAACTTAAAAAGTCATTAATGTTTATTTAATATTTTTACCCTTGTTATTATTGCTTAAATATGATTCTCTATGTTTTTCTCTCTTTGAAAACCTCAATAATATGGGTAAAATGAAAAAGGTTTATTAATTTAAAATAGACTTTTTGAGTTAACTATCTTTTTTTAATTCGTATGAATTAGTTAAAAATATACTATAATATAAATAAAAAATATATTATATTAAGGAGGGAAGGGAGTACTTCATGTCATATTAAATGCCACGAATGAGGTAAATGGTAAATGAACGTATAGGAAGGATATCATACTGTTCATCAAGATGTTAGATTGTTATCTGCTTTATTTGCTAGAAGTATAGGTATGGTGTACTTAAGTTTTTATTCTAGGCTCCTATTAGACATACCTCGGGTATCACTTTTCGTTTGTAATATTATACTCCTCTAATTTTTAATATAGAATCTAATTAGAGTATTAATCTTAATCCTATATATAATACATATTTTCTATTTATAACTTTTTTATAAATTATTTTTATTGATACTCTATCAACAATAATCAAATAAATGAGTAAATAAGAAAATTAAAGAAGATAATTATAGTATTTTAAAAAAAATAGCACATTAAATAACTTAATTTACTTCCTTAATATGATAGAATTAGTTAAATATCTTATATTGAGGATCGGAGGAATATGTTATCGTTCTATCATAAAAAAGATAATTATAAAAGCAAGTTACTATTGTTACTTTTAGAAAATATCATTCATGTTCTTTACCCCCTCTTTATGTTTACAATGTTGATTTTTTTTAATATATTATTTTTGATAAATTAAAATAATATTAACAATAGTTGAGGTGATAAGTAGCATCACCACTATAAAGAGAAGATCACAAGTTCAAATAACAGAAAATGCATTTATTGAGAATGTTGAAAACTTTATGTGCTTTAAATTTAAAAAAAAAAATTAGTCTCAAGTCCAAAGTAACTTGAAGATACCCATGATAAATAATTAAAAAAAAAAAAAGCACTCTTACCATGTCTTTAGCTTTGCTAACAATTTAAGTTGACACAAATGGAGGATGCTCCAATTTTTCTTTTTAAAAGAAATATTAACATTGCTTTTACCCTAGTGTATCAATAATTTTGTTAGCCATACTTCAGGGAATTACTTACAGTTTTTACTATTTATTGTTTGCCCAAAGATTAGAGTCAAAATGTTTAGTTTCCTATCATTATTTGCCCCATGAATTACAAATTTACAATGACTGCAATTGCCCATAAATCTCAGATAAAAAAATTGTACATAAATTTACAAAAGATAAAAGGATTATTGAATCAATTGAATGCAACCAATGGAAATTTGGTCTATCAGAAGGATTTATTCCCTCATAATATAGTGACAAACTAATGTTCACATCTCCTCTTAGTGGGTGCCCATATTTAGCGTATGTTTGACTCAATAAAGGGGAAAGTAAAATATTTTAGTGGAGAAAGGGGAAGGGAGGGGAGGATTTTAATTTTGGATTCCAAGATTATTCACCAGCGGCAAAATGACACAACATGTTTATAAAATGCAACGGCCACACAAAATATAAAATTATCTTATAATGATCAAATATTCCTGGAAGGATAATAATGACAAATGAAATTGCAATAATTCAACCTTCATCAAGTCATAGCAAGAACAACGAGGATTTAAATTTTCCCACTTACCATTGAATCTTTTCTTTTCTTTTTTCTTTTTTACCTGACACCATGTTTGTTGTACCATGAAAAGTAGGCTTAATTATTTAATGTTTTTGAGATGTCGGTTTCTAGTAAGCATTTGTTGAATGTGTATAAATCTTAGTAACACGTTCTCTTTTTAAATACAATTATCTTAGTATCCAATAATGTAGGATTAGATTTGAATATTGTCAGCGTAATTGAAGATTGTTTTTAAAACATGATTTTTTTTCTTCACAATGTTTGAGTCCTTGACCTTGCTCAAATAAATCAAATTCTTTTCACTTTATCAATGATTCAACCACCTATGGTTCCTTGGAGAAATTCTTTGTCCATGAGAAAGATGGAAGAGAAGAAAATAGAAAAACTTTACATATATTACAGAGGTTACATAATCATCTATAGAATTAAAAAGATCCGAGTTCAAAATCTCAACCAAAGCCAAATTAACCTGACATCTAAGTTGGAGCAATCCCCTTTTTCACAAGCATATCATAAACTCTATCAACCTTACTGGGTTCTACATTGAACAAGGTATATGCATCAGATTTCTTGGTTACATTACCCTTAGAAATTTCTAGTGTCATGATCTGCAACATGTTGAGATAGTGTGACGGTAGAATTCTAATCTCATCACATAGCTCTTTCTCCTGCATGTTCATCACAGTCAAGAAAACAATCAAATAAGAGAAATCCTGGGGAAAATTTGTTTGGTAGGTTCAGTTCATTAAAAAAAAAAGAATAAACTAATCCAATTATAAAGATTCACATGCAGAGTCCACTGAGAAATGTGCCTGAAATACTTCTAACTTTTTCTAGGACAGTGCTCAAGTGAAAATGCAGGAAGAACAAAAATCAGTCATATATGTGCATCGTCTTATTATTGGTTTTATATGCCCATCTAAGAATCTTTCATACCCCAAGCCAATACAAAACACAAGAACAAAAGAACCAATTTGCGTTTGTTATCAAAATTATTCAAGAAAAACATCACATGGAGGATATATTTGGAAAAACCCAATCATGTAATACTGCACTGTAAAAATACCCACCTGTCAATTTTTTATAAAATAATTCTGTAATAACATACACATAATAACTGTATTTAAATTTTATACCCTGAATAAAGGCTAGAAATCTTACAGATTCTGATAGTAACTCAGCGCCCCTAATTCCAGAGACATCCCAATCATCTAGGGATTTCGAGAATGCCTGTATTGTGGCAGGTGAATCCTTCTCACTTTCTTTATAGGCACTTTGTTCAGCATCCTTTGTCCTCTTGAGATCAATAAATCTATATGCATCGGCAGATAATCGACAGCCAGCAGCTCGAGCTTCCTGCATGATATTTAAAAATGCAAGTAGCATAATGTCATCACAGTACGTAGAAGCATGTTTGTAATACATCGGAGAAAACATGCATCTATTCCTTACATCTTTGATATCAATCTGTATAATTAAAATGACACTTGTATAATTTTGGCAAACAATGGTATAATTATTCAATTAAATATGGAGGAAACAGCCACATATATAGTCTTAATGATTAGCAAAACCCTCCACAAAGTGTAGGTCTAATGGAGGAAAATACCATCACAGGAAGGAGAAAGCAAAACCAGAGTCCCTAACTAACTCAGAATCTTCCTGCCTTTTCCCGCCAGCATGGCTCCCAAATAAGCACCCTCCTCTCTTCTAACAAACCATATATAAAATACCCCAATTTCCCTTTTCTGCTTGACTGGAAGCTCACCACATACTACACTACTACAATATCTTCGGCTAGCTACATAACGAAGTTGACATAATAAAAAAACGTGGAGTAGAATGCAAAACCTGGAGATCTTGTATTCTCTTGACAATACGATGTTCTTCAATAATACTTTTGAGAAACTCCTTGTGCTCTTCCTTTGAGTGAAACCGCATGAAGACCCTATAGGGCTGACACATTTGTAGCTCTTCAGGTGTAAGAGATTTCTCAAAGGGGTCAGCATAAAGCAAATTTCTTTCAAGGATAAAATTCTTTCTCCGTTTTCGTTCATCTAACCTGCCCAGAAGTTTCCCAGACTTGTATATCAGGTATGGTTAAAACTGAAATATCAACATGAAAAATAAATGCCAAAATATGTTATACCATATTTTAGAAGTCAATGGCAATAATGTAAGAACTACAGGTCAATAATTTGTTGGTCCACACACTCCTTTTAATATCTATTGTTATATTTGTCAAGATTATTTTGTGTGGTATGGGTATTATTGCCCATGGTAGAACCAAGGGCAGTGATTTCCTGATCTAATATTAGCTTGATTGTCAAACATATCATGAATGGTCATATAAGGTAAGAAAGGAACAAGGCAGAATGCAAGGTTACTACCGAGCCTGCATTGAACTGAAATCAATATGAACTATGAAAGATTGCTAGCTTTCAAAATCTTAGTCTTGCTTATCTTCCCTCTCTCTCACCTATTTTTTTTATACTTCCTTTTCTACCCCACCACTCTCTTATTTTTAGACCATTCTACTCAAAAGTTAAGAAAATAACGTCAAAATCTGAGAACTAAACACTGGGAAAGTTCAAACTACCCTCCACAAAAGCTAATGAGTCATAATAAATAACAGAGAGGGTATTTGTGGCTTACAATGCAAATTAAGAAGCCTTGAGTTAGAAAATTTACTGCTAAATTCGCTGGATAATGGTTATTGGCTCCGGGATTAGACAGAAACAAAGAAAACCATGCAAAACTGTGTGAAAAACACTAAAAAAAACAGCTTCTAGAGCACCTGGAGCGTGCTGGAGTGTGAATCTGACATGCAAAGAACTCTGTTGGCGCATATGTGCAGAAATCTTTGCGGGCAGGGATGGGGTTTGATAGACAGGCTTTCGGACGGAGGAGCTTATGGTGGCAGTGGTTTTGCGATCATATGTTGGGAGAATTGTGGAGCTTTTAGAGGGTGAGTTGTCCGATGATATATTCTTTTTGCATATACATCAAATATATACATAGTTCTTGGGAATAAGATGAGATACATTAAGATAAAATCAAATCTCTAATAACTACTCCTAAATCAAATATGGTATGTTTCTAATAATAACAAATATATCTCTAACTATAATATCCTAATATTAATAATCTATATATTATAATATTAGAATATACCACACTCCCCCTCAAATTGGATCATAGATATTGAACATATTCACCTTGCCTACAAGTCGCTCAAATATTTCTTCTAGTAGTTCCTTGGTAAGGATATCTGCAGTTTGTAGCCTTGTGGGTATGTAGGTGAAGCACATACTCCCATCTTCTACCTTCTCACGAATGAAGTGCCTGTCTATTTCCACATGTTTAATTCTGCTATGTTAAATAGGGTTCAAGGACATGTTTATGGCAGCCTTCTTGTTACAAAATAACTTCAATGGAGCATCTATCTTCACATGAGCTTCTTTTGCAACTCTTACTAACCACAAACCCTCCATGATTCGTTGAGCAAGAGCTCACGATTCTAATTCTGCACTACTTTTAGCCACTACTTCTGTTTGACTCTGCCAAGTGACAAGATTTCCCCACACAAATGTGCAGTAGCTTGAGGTTGATCGACTATCTTCTTGTGATCCTGCCCAATTAGCATCGATGTAGATTTCTACTGATCTACTATTGCTCTTTCTAAAGAATAGACCACGGCCAGGAGTACCTAGGTATTGCAGTATTTTGTAGGCTAAGTCTATATGTTTCTTCCTTGGATCATACATATGTTGACTGGCCACACTTACTCCAAAGGCGATGTCAGGACGTGTGTGAGAGAGATAAATGAGTTTCCCAACTAGTTGTTGATATCTTTCTTTGTCTGTTCCCATTTCATCCCTTTCTTGTTTCTTCTATTTTTTCACATCTCTGTCAGTTTCTACTACATATTTCTTTTTCTTTTGTTTCACTGTGCTGATAGGGACTTTACTCGGTTTACACCTAAACATTCATGTTTCTTTGAGTAGATTAAGAACATACTTTCTCTGAGATACATAAATACATCCTTGGATCTTGCTAATTCCATACTGAGGAAGTATTTCAACTTACCAAGATCTTTGACTTCAAATTCACGATTCAATGCTATCTTGATTCAATCAATCTCCTTATTATCATTTCGTGTAACAATAATATCATCCACATAGACAATGATAATAGTGATGAGGTTATTACGTCGGGATACAAACATAGCGTGATCCGATAAACCTTGCTTATACCCTTCAACCTGGAGAACACTTGAAAATCTGTCATACCAGGCACGTGGTGATTGTTTTAGCCCATAGATGGATTTTCTTAGCTTACACACATGATTCTTTCTTCTTTCTTCAAAACCTGGTAGGAGTATCATGTATACTTCCTCTTTCAAATCTCTATTGAGGAAAGCATTCTTAATATCCAGTTGCTCTAGGAGCCAATCTAGATTTGCTGCTACCGAGAAAAGAACCCGTATAGTATTGAGTTTAGCTACAGGTGCAAAGGTTTTGTTGTAGTAAATACCCTGCGTTTAAGTGAACCCCCAAGCAACTTGTCTAGTCTTCAACTTGTTTAGAGTACTATCAGCATTATATTTTGGAGTAAATACCCATTTACAACTCATAGGTTTTATTCCTGAAGGTATCTGCACTACCTCCTATGTCCCATTTTTCTCCAAGGCTTGCATCTCTTCCAAAACTGCCTATTTCCACTCTGGGATAGCCAATGTTTCATGTATATTGTTAGGAATCTTGATGCTGTCAAAATTAGTTACAAAAGCATGATAACTTGGAATAAGGGAGGCATAGGAAACAAGCTTTTCAATAGGATACTTTGTACATGCACGAAGTGGTTTTCTCAATGCAATGGGAAGATCCAGATCAGTACCAATTGGCTCACCATGTTCAGGATGTACACCAGGTTTAGGAATTGACTCTGTCTCAGAGATATGATGGTTGTGGTCTCTATGATGTCGACGTGAGTACATTTTTCCCCATCTTTGTTGTTCAGATCTGTCTAGAGGCTGTAAGGGTTTATGTGATGTAGGTGAACTGGGTACAATGGGTTTCAGAAGTTGAGATTCATTCCAACTCTCCCCCTGAATCGAAGACCTGGGATAAAGTACCTATGCTCATCGAAGGTGACATATCGGGTAACATACAGGTGTAGTGCAGTCAAAGACACGTAGCGAAAGAGAAGACTGTAAGTGAGCGACAACATGAGTTTTTTTTAACTCCTCAATTGGAGAGACGAAGGAAAGAATGCGACTAGGGAGACGATTAATGAGCTAGATAGCGGTTTGAATGGCATCCCCCCAATAAAACAAAGGAACATAACACTGGAATAAGAGAGCTCTAGCAACCTCAAGAATGTGTTTATTTTTACGTTATGTGACCCCGTTTTATTGAGAACTATGAGGACAAGTGCTATTATGAACAATTCCTTTAGCAGACAAGGAGTGAAGAGAATTATTGAAGTATTCAGTGCCATTATTGGTGTAAAGGACTTGGATAGATGTATTGAATTGGTTTTGGACAAAATTATAGAACGTAAAAGACATTGGTAACCTCAGATTTATCTTTCAAGAGAAAGGCCCAACACATATGGGTATGATCATCAATAAACGTGACAAAGTATTTGGACCTAATTCGATTAGGAATTTTAGAGGGACCCCGGACATCACTATGAATAATGGAGAAAGGCGAAGACGGTTTGTATGAAACAGGAGAGAATGAAACTCAGTGATGTTTAGCAAGAGGACAAGTATCGCAAAAAAAGAATTTTTATTGATAGATAGCTAGAGAAACAACTTTTGCAAATAGGTAACACTAGGATGATGTAGTCTTTTATTCCATAAAAGAAAAATCTCCTCATCAGAGGTGGGGCAGGGTGTAGAGGTGTTGATCTTAGACCCCAGTGCGCTCACGGTAGGTGTTGAGACAGTAATGACCATCATACTCCTTAGCAGAACCAATCATCTTCCCCGATGTGAGATCCTGAAAATCACGAGTAGAGTAAAAATGAGCCAAGCAGTTTGCTTGTTTAGTCAATTTGCTAATAGAAAGCAGGTTACAAGCTAAATGAGGAACATGAAGTACTGATTCAAGATGCAAAGAATCTGAGATAGTTACAGAATTGATGCCTGTTATGGGTGAAGGAGTGCCTGTAGCAGTAGTAATTTTCTTATTGCCTGCTAAGGGATGGTAGGTGACAAACATCTTTGCATTTGATGTCATGTGATCAGAGGCCCCTGTATCTACAATCCACTTCAATGGAAGGAGAGGCATGTAAAGCAATGGGAACTGTACTTTTATGAGCCATGGATTCAGATTCGTAAGAGTGTTGTTCAGCTTGAAGGGTTCTGAACATACGTGCAATCTGATTTAGTTGCTCTTGACTGAAGGATGTAAATGGCTCAAATGGGGGTGCTGCACACTCTAATTCATTTGAGGCCTGGTGAGCTCGTGGCTTGTTTTGACGTGGCTTCCAATCAACTGGCTTACCATAGATATCCCAGCATTTTTCACGTGTGTCCCACCTTACAATGTTCATAGGTGGGTCGAGTCTTACTAGAAGCATCAGGGTTGTTATGCTTGCTAACAAAGGCAATAGACTCAGGAAGAGGTTGTTTGGATGCAACAGGCATAGTTTCCCTCCTGGATTCTTCTCTGCAATCCTCGGCAGAAGTCTCCAGGAGTGATGGTAGTATGGTATTGCTGAGAATTCTGGCCCTCAACATCAAATTCAGCATTTAGACCAACAAGAAAAAGAAGTATCCTACTCTTTTCAATCCTTTTCTGATTGTGAACGACATCTGCAGTGGTATCCCGCTCATAGTCGTTAAGAAGATCCAGCTCTTGCCAGAATGCAACGAGATCAAGCCAATATTCGTGCACTCCACGGGTCCCTTGAATGCACTGCCATGCACTATGTTGTAGGTTAAACAAGCGGGAATAGTCTTTGGTGACTGAACAAGAGTCACGAACAGCTACCCAAATATCTTCTGCTGTGGGTAGATACATAAAGCTTCATTTGATGTTTGGAGACATGGAATTGATAAGCCAGGAAAAAACCAAATGGTTATCGATGGTCCATTGTTGCATCTCAAGAGAAGCTTCATTCCCTGTTTTTTTACATCACCGGTCAGATAAGTAAGTTTCTCGCACCCATCGACTGCATGTTTTATTGCCTGAGCCCAGTCTTGATAATTTGTCAAGGTGAGCTTGCCAGATACAATGAAAACAGGAACACTAGATGCCCCATTGAAGCTTGCACTCAACCCATGGTTCCTTCTATGGTCATAACCTATAGATGACATGATGCAGTTACTGTAGACGTTGTCGGGTGCTTGAAATAGTGACAATCACTACGTTGCCTGACGCACAGGACAATTTCGGGCGTTGGAAGCCGTTCACGATGCAAAAGTACGCTGTCTGTTGACGCTTTGGACTCGCATCACTGGATAGAACAGAGGAGGCAATTGTGTTGCCAACGTTAGTGGGACGCTTTGGGCTCTGGACTTGCGTCGCTATTTGTGTGTTGCTCACAAAACAGAGGACGCTCTGAACTGCGTTGTCTGACGCTCTGGAAGTCATGTCATTGCTCACTGGACGGGAAACTTACGACGGAACAGAGGACGTTGGACATTGCCGTTGCTCGCTGGACGTGAAGCTTAACTGGACTCCGTCGGACTAGGCTGTGGCAACTTTTCATCGGTGCCATGGGAAAAGTGAAATCAGGAGCAACTTGTCAGTGCTATAGGTCGAAACTGACACTATTAGACCCTGCATCACTGACTCAAGCTGTTGATCACAGAGGCAAATCGGTCACAGGACCCGAGGATGCTTGCGGATGCTATAGCTTGCTGGACCAGGAGCTTTCCATCGCACGCCGCTGACTGGAGGCTTGTCGGACTAACCACTCCGTTGACTGGAAGCTTGTTGGACTATGGGTGCAATTTTCTAGTAACCTAGCTTTGATACCAGGTGGAGCTTTTAGAGTGTGAGTTGTCCGATGATATATTCCTTTGGCATATGCATCAAATATATACACAATTCTTGGGAATAAGATGAGATACACTAAGCTAAAATCAAATCTCTAATAATTACTTCTAAATCAAATTTGATATGTTTCTAATAATAATAAAGATATCTCTAACTATAATATCCTAATATTGATAATCTAGATATTATAATATTAGAATATTCCCACAAGAATGCTTTCGGGCTCTGGCAGCATAATATTAAGTACTTAGATGGAGTTGGAGTGTAATTTTGTGAGGTCTAAGAGCGGCGGAAAGGAAGTAGAACCAATCTCTGATGACAAATTAATGTTAAACAGGGGAATGGAGCAAAGAGGAGAGAAGGAAGAGATAGAAGAATAAAGGGAAGCAAGAAACTGAAATATTCAACTCTTCAATTTATCCCATAGTCTCACCCTAACTTTGCACTAGTTATATATCCTAGTTCAAAAATAATAAAAGACAAAAGTAATCCAGTCTCACCCTAATCCTAATTTGAAAAGATAATCTAAATATATTATCTTCAAAACAATATCTTTAACAATATATTAAAGATAACTAAAATGCCTAAAAGAAAGATAATGAAAAATAAATAACAAAATAATCAAATTAAACTAAGTTTTGAATTATTTCTTTTCCTTTCTACAATTTCCATCATTATGCCATAGGCAACTCAATGCAATCTGAGCATTTATTGAGGTTGGGCACACGAGTTATAAGATGGGTTGTATCGGTCACCAATCTTCATATAATTGGATAAGCATAATTGTCTTGTTAAAAGACACTTATGACTTGTGGTCCAAATAGAGTTTTGGGCCCAATAACAACATCTTATGAGCTTATTTGAATTAGGAGTATCTAGATTCAATGAAGGAATGCATCCTCATTCAACACATCTCTCCATTCTCTAGAGTTTCCTATTTTGAATAGCATATTCTAGAAACTCCTATTTTAAAAGAGAGAATATTATGCTAGTTTCCTATTCCTAATAAGATAATCTTGTCCTAGTTCGACAAGACGAATATCCTATTTAGAATAGGATAAGATCTCTCTAGAAGGTTTCTTATTTTGAATAGGAAAATTGTCCTAATTTGACTATGATAGGATAATATGATATTTCTTTTAGAAGGTGTTGGACGAATATATATATATATATATGAAATGCATATTTAATTTTCCAAATGATTTAAATTAAATGAAACTTTGTTTCCTTGGAGACAAAGTAACATACCCTAATAAGGAGAGAGGCTTCTTGATAAGGGCACTCGAAAAATGATATCACCCTAGAGGGAGAGGGGCAAGCTTTCATATAGCCACGCAAAAGAAAGAGTTTTGTATGGTCTCTTTTGAGGAAATAATCAAAGGGCATCCGGGCAAAAGGTCTTGGTACATTATTCGTGATTATCTGAAGAGCAACACAGATGATTTGAGTTACACAAAAGAAAAGACAAGGGAGAAATTTTGAATTCAACAGCAGTGAGCTTCTTCCCTTTAGTTTGGTTTAAGCAAAGTGGACATATCTTTGATGGGGTTTGGGAAAATTTTAAATCCCTGCTCCGTTGTCTGTGCCTGAAAACCCCAAACAATTCTATGATCTAAAACTGGGGAAAATATTGTTGATGAGCTACACTTAATGACCAGATCAGACAGTAAATAAAATACAAAATAGGGATATACAGGTTATAGAAGACCAAATTAAGGACCATTAAACCCACATAAAACAAAAAGAATATGAGAAATAAATAGACTTTGAATATAGAATTCCATGTGCTGAACAAGGCTAATAAAAAAATAAATAAGTTCACAATTATGGGATTCTAACATAAAAATTTTCACGAATTACCTTTTGGAGTATATATGGAGCACTTGTAGTTTTAATAAACGTTCAGCTTCAGTATCGGTGTCCTTAAATTCCATATCTGCTAATACTTGTTCTGCATCATTGTCATATTCAATCTCAAATTCTTCTCTCCTAAAATTGTATCCACTCAATTCCATCACAGAAGGCCCATCTTCCCCAGATAACTTGGGTTTTTTCTCTCTAATGCTTCGATCTGGTAGAGACTCCACTTAAAAAAATTAAAAAATAAGAAATTTGTGGTATCCATCATTTACAACATAACTAAAATTACAGGGTAAAATCTTTCCAGTACATTTCAGCATAAGTACCTTCCATTTTAATCCTGTTATTAATCTGGTTAGCATTGGAAGCCTTCTTAAACGAACTTGAATAAGCTTTGGCAGGAACTGTGCCCATAGCAGCACCTACAAGTAATTTAAACCCAATAACGTCAAATGTGAGGAGAACCTGGTTTGGAGACTTTTTCAAGCTATATGATTATTGTACCTGAAGTTATGCTAGACAATGTTTGGTTAGCGGGTTCTTCCCTTTTAGATTCCTCTGAGCTGATATGTAACAAGAAGAATTAGCTTAAAGATATAACTAGTTATATTAAATCATCAGTTTGAAATGGTGAACTATACTTTATTCCTGCAGAAAAGTGAGGCTCTTCTTTCAGTGTAAGCTCTGCTTTTGGAGAAAGTTCTGCACAAATAACATGAAAACTTACTTATGTCCCTACAAATGACTTCCCAAAATTTGACAATTTAACGTTGCAAAAAGTAACCAATGAATCAGAGAGCACACATGCTTGCATTAGTCAAGCAGACAAAGAACGACTGTTGGATGTGATACTATCAATATTATTAGCGGTTGTGCACCTCAAGTTGAGGCAGAAGTGGATCTTAAGGAGAAGTTTTGGGAAGAGGGGTTGGTTTAAGGCATACAAGAAGATGAAAAGATTTTCATTGGTGGGAACCTTAATGGACATGTTGATAAGGAGGTAGGATAATATGCAGGGGCTCATGTTCATTTGGTTTTAGGGAGTTAAATGATGAAGAACAATATATTATTGATTTATCCCAAGCATATAATCTCAAGATTGTCAACCTGGCTTTAAGAGGCAGCATGAGCATTTAATCACAATCAAAAGTGGAGTCTCAAGGTCACAGATAGACTTCTTTTTGGTTAGGAATCCTGATGGAAGACTTTGTAAAAACTGCAAAGTAATTTCTAGGGATGACGTGAACACCACATAGGTCCTGGTCCTTGATGTGAATATCAAGAATAACAAACAAACGCAACGACAAGTTTTAAACCTAAGGGTTAGGTGGAGGCAATTAAAAGATTTTCTTCATCTACTTTACTTGATAATATATAATATTAAAATTACACATAAATGATGGATCACATCATACAACAGATTATATGCTTTGACCAAAAATCAAAGGGCCTTTTAGACATTTCATCTATCACTCTAAGAATTCTCAACCATTCCCTTAAAAATTTGATGGAACCATGATTGCAAAAGCTCATGGAATCTTCGTTGCCATTTGAATGGAATTCCATTGCTATCTTAAGCCAAATATACAAGGTCAAGGAATCACATTGCCATTCCCACATGAATAGTGAACATTACAATTGACAAAACTAGACCTTATATCCATGAAAACACACCCACCAATGAAAGATTATGGCTTAATTAAAACGAGATTAAAAAGCATAAATCAATGGAATTAACTACCAGAACTACTTAAAAGAAAAATTTGATTGCCAAAAAATTAAAATAAGTCTTTTCAAGCATATACTGAAGTGTCTCCTCCAACCATGCAATGGCTTATAATGTGATAATGCTAGGCAAATTCCTCATAAACAAATCAAATCGCACACGCAAATTAACCAGTTTTGCAACTTTTATTATTGGATTGCTTACCTTTTTTAACATCGCTATACTCTTTGGCCATGGCAAGGAGCTCCTCTTTGCTCTTTCCCATGACACGAGACAAATCCTAGATGCAAGAACAATTACTCTAACATAAAAATGCTGGTTGCTTAAATGCATAAATATCAATAGCAAAATTCTCACGCAATCTTACAGGGAGAGGAAAGCATGGTGAATTCATGTAAAAAGCATTATAGTGGTCAATACATTCAGACTTGCGTTTTGTTCCAACACATCCTGCCACTTCAGCCCAACTGCCAAATCCATACATTCCAATGCCCTAAAATAAGAGAACTTCCTTAGGATACCCAAGCTTTGTTAACAAGCAATCAATTAGGACAACAGTTGTCATTTAACATATGCAATTGTTGAAAACAAGTAGCCAAAGACCATTGGTCTTGGGGCACAATGTGCCCCTTGTGGCACCAGGTATGGGGTTCAATCCCTACAACTCATCATCAGGCTATACGCCTGCCGTCAAAATTCAAAAGATAAAATAAGTAAAGTAACAAAAACAAAGAATGAAAAGAGAGTTCCATAAAGTCAAATGGCATACCTCTAGAAGCAGCATCTCTTCATCTGCATTCCAGTCTGGACATAGCAGCGGAAAAGATAGATTATCCTGTCAGAAAAATTATTTGAAAGTTTGAATTAATATGCAAATGTATCTTAACCATGAGTAAGTAAAGCCCTTATGTTCAAAATTTCATTTCATAGTTGGCAAATTCTTCAGCATGATGAAACTCATATTTGCTTATAGTATACAAGGAGAGAACTTTAAACTTCCATTCAGATGTTTTTCTTGGTTTTTTTTTTGGTTCCCCATCAAAGGGAAAAACGGACAAAAGGAATATTGGATCTTCAGAACAGGTGATGTAGAACCAGAACAGAGGGAAGGGAAGGGAATATCAAACAAATACTGAACTTTTATTAATTAATAAATTGAACTGAACTAAAACTAGCTGGTATTTAAAGCTGCTAGAGTACATTCAAAAACAAGGTAGTAAATAAAGAAATCTCAAATCTATATAATATATGCATTAAACATGTTGTAATTTTAGGGCTGAATACTGCCTTGGTTTTATTCATAGGAGCTATTGAATTTATAGAGTACAATTAGATAGAAGATAGCAATAATAACAATAATATCCTATCCTAATCTTATCTGAATAATATCTTAATATCTCATCTATATTCCCCCCATATCTCTCATAATATAATATCTTATTTACAATGAATAATTATTTCCATAATTACCACACTCCCCCTCAAATTGGATCATATATATTTATCATATCCAACTTGCCTACAAAGCGTTCGAACCCATCTTCTGATAGTCCTTTAGTAAGGATGTCGGCTACTTGTAACTTGGTGGAAACATATGACAGACTGATGATCCCATCTTCAACTTTTTCTCTAATAAAATGTCTGTCCACATCCACATGCTTGGTTCTGCTATGTTGAACAGGATTCAGTGCCATACTTAAGGCTACTTTGTTATCACAGTAGAATTTTAGTGAAGAATCAAATTGAAAATGGGCTTCATCTGCCACTCTTTTCAACCAGAGTCCTTCCATAATGCCTTGGGATAGGGCTCTTAACTCGGATTCTGCACTACTCTTGGCAACAACTCTCTGCTTTTGACTTTGCCAAGTCACTAGATTACCCCACACAAAGGTATAGTATCCAGACGTAGACTTGCTGTTATCCTGATCTCCTGTATAATTTGCATCTGTAAAAATTTCAACATCTCTGGTATTATTCTTTTTAAAGAACAATCCCTTGTCAGGAGTACTTTTAAGATATCTTAGAATTTGATACGCTGCATCTAGATACTTCTTCTTGGGATCATGCATGTGTTGACTGGCTACACTTACTGTAAAGGCAATATCTGGCCGAGTATGTGATAGATATATGAGCTTACCAACTAGTCGTTGATATTGGCCTTTATCTGTTGCTTTCTCATTTGCCTGTTTTTGTTTTTGGATTGCATCCTTTTTCTTAACTGGTTTCTTTTTAGGACAAACAGGTACTTTGCTTGGCCGACACCCAAGCATTCCTGTTTCCTTGAGAAGATCCAGTATATACTTCCTTTGAGAAACATAGATCCCTTTTTGAGACCTCGCTACTTCCATACCTAGGAAATACTTCAGTTTCCCAAGGTCTTTCACTTCAAACTGTTTATTGAGGGCAATTTTAACTCTCTCCATTTCCTTGATGTTATTCCCTGTGAGAATAATGTCATCCACATATACAATGAGGATATTGAATCACCATCTTTTACTACAAACATGGTGTGATCTGACAGGCTTTGTTTGTAACCTTCCCCCTTAAGTACAGTTGAGAATCTATCAAACCAAGCACGTGGTGATTGCTTTAAGCCATAAATTGACTTTTTTAGTCTACATACCTGACCAACTTTCCCTTTATCAAATCCGGGTGGGATACTCATATAGACCTCTTCCCGTAATTCACCATTAAGGAACACATTTTTGATGTCAAGTTGTTGGAGTGGCCAATCGAGATTTGCAGCAATGGAGAGTAGAACTCGGATGGTATTTAACTTGGCAATAGGGGCAAACGTTTCATTGTAGTCAATTCCATAAGTCTGGGTGAATCCCTTGGCAACTAGCCTTGCCTTATACTTATTTAATGAACCATCAGCATTAAATTTTGGTGTAAACACCCATTTACATCCCACGGGTTTGGTTCCTTCTGGTAGTGCAGTGAACTCCCATGTCTCATTCTTTTCTAATACTCGAATTTCTTCCATTACTGCATTTTTTCATTCTGGACTCTCAAGAGCTTCATATACGGTTTTTGGGATTTGAATCTGATCAAGATTAGTAACAAAACTGTAATGCTTCTCGGAGAGAGAGGAGTAAGAAACATGCTTCTGAATAGGATGTTTGGTACATGCTCGAGTTTTCTTTCTTAACGCAATAGGAAGTTCCTTCTCTCTTGTCGCTGTTGCTCGAGTAACCTCATCGGCACTCACAGGACCTTCCACTGGTGATGAGATTGGGACTTCTCCGGGTATGTTGGACCCAACTACCTGTTTATTTCTACGTGAGTAAATATTATCAAACTTCTGAGCTTGGACCTCTAGTCGTGGCACAACATTGGATGGGTTCATAGAGAGCGGGATGGAGGTAGAAGGAGGTATGGGTTCTGAAATACACTCAAGCTGAAACTCACTCCAATTCTCCCCCTGAGTTGAAGAAGCTGGAAAATAGGGTTCGGTTTCTGCAAAGGTAATATCTCGGCTGATGAAGAGGCGTTTAAAGATGGGGTCATAGCAGCGGCATCCTTTTTGAGAATTGGAATAGCCTAAGAAGACACACTTGACAGATCTGGGATCAAACTTGGAAGGTGGGTGATACTGATGGACAAAGACAGAGCAACCAAAAACTCGAAGTGGTAATGAGTATTCAAGGTGAGTGACAGTGTGGGTCTCACGAAGCTTATCTAGTGGTGCAATGTGGGACAGAATACAGCTAGGAAAACGGTTAATTAGATGAGTAGCCGTGAGGATGGCATCCCCTAGAAGAAACTTGGAGTATGACAGGTATATAAGAGTGCACGAGCAACTTCCAGAAGTTATTTATTTTTCCGTTCGGCAATACCATTTTGTTGGGGACTGTAAGGACAACTACTCTTATGCACAATACCAACAGTTTTAAGAAAACTTTTGAGGGGTTGGTTAAAGTATTTTGTCCCATTATCTGTGTACAAGACTTGCAATGTGGTATTGAACTGATTATGACATAGTGATAGAACTCGATAAAAGTGGATGCAACAGCCGACTTATCTTTTAACAGGTAAACCCAACACATGCGTGTATGGTCATCAATAAACGTGACAAAATACTTAGACTGAGTAGGGTTTGGGATACAACAGGGTCCCCAGATATCGCTGTGAATAATAGAGAAAGGGCGAGTAGACTTATAGATAGATGGTGTGAAAGTAGGACGATGGTGTTTGGCTAACTCACAAATATCACAATGGGAAATAGTACTTTTATTCCTAAGTAAATGGGGAAACATGTGAAAAACTAGGATGACCCATCCTTTTATACCATAATACAATGTTATTATCATTTGTAGTTGATGTTGAACTACTTATTCTGCAACTTAAAGCACTCACGGTAGAAACATCAAGATAGTAAAGCCCTTCATATTCCTTAGCAGTGCCAATCGTGATCCCCGATGAGAGATCCTAAAAAACACAATAAGATGGAAAGAAATGAGCCGAGCAATGGATTTGTTTAGTCAGTTTACTCATAGACAATAAATTACAAGCCAAGTGTGGGACATGCAAAATAGAGTCAAGATGCAAAGTTGCTAACAGATGGACTGTCCCATTGCCTGCTATAGGAGAGGAGGAACCTGTAGCTGTCTTAATTGATTGACGACCGGTCATGGGAAGATAAGAATCAAACAGTTTGATGTCTGAAGTCATATGGTCGGAAGTCCCTGTATCAACAATCCATCTGGTAGGGACAAAGGTATTTAAGGCAGCAACATGATTACCTTGGTGAGCAATAGTAGCGGTAGATGCAGACTGTTGTTCAGTATGAAGAGTTTTAAAATATTCAAACAATTGACCCATTTGCTCTTTGCTAATAGTCGGGACTGGTGGTGGAGCACTCTCTTGAGATAGAGAGACTTGATTAGCACGAGGCTTACCTCTTTTCGGCTTCCAGTTAGCAGGTTTACCATAGATATCCCAACACTTATCTTTAGTATGGGCCACCTTTTTGCAGTGTTTACAGGTTACTTTCCCACGAGTCGAGTTATAGTTGGTACCCTGACCTATAAAGGCAGCGGAATCAGCAGAAGCAGGTGACTTAGATACAGATAACATTACCTCACGTCAAGACTCTTCACACAAGATCTCAGCATATACTGCCCTAGGATGTGGAAGAACCTGCGTACTCAATATCTGACCTCGAACATCATCAAATTCTGGGTTGAGGCCAGCTAAAAAAAGTAACACTCGTTTATTTTCGGTATTTTGTTTGTTACGGGCAGCATCATGTGGAGAGGTCCATGTTTCCTCTGTCATTAGATCAAGTTCTTGCCATAGAGCTACAAGGTCAAGCCAGAATTCTGTAACACTTCGTGTACCCTGTGTGGACTTCCAAATCCTACGCCTCACACCATATTCCCGAGAATGGTCTTTCCCATAAGAATATGAGTCACGAACAGCCTCCCAAATTGCTTTATCAGTAGGAAGATACATGAAACTTCTTTTAAGTTGAGGAGAGATAGCGTTAACCAATCAAGAGCAAACCAATAAATCATCTGTTTTCCATTGGTTCATGGCTATAGGATCAGATGGTGTTGGTGTGTCTCCGGTTAAATGACCTAACTTACCACGTCCACCCACTGCGAATTGAACTGCTTGTGCCCAGTCTCTATAATTTGTGAGAGTGAGCTTGTCTGAAACAATTGACATAGGCGAATTGTCAAAGGTAGAGATAGATCCTGAGAACCACACGTCGTTGGAGAATCAATTTTAAAAGACCCATTGAAAGAGGTATCCATTAAAAAGCCTTCTGTTTGATGGATTTGTCAAGTGCTGGCAGGTGGAATAGTTTGCTACCGATGGGCCTTTTAAAACAGGCTTCTGTTTAGTGGATTTGTCACGTGCTGGCAGTTGCAGGAGGGTCTCCTTACGTCTCCTTACGTCACGTGCTGGCAGCTGCAGGTTATGAAGCACACTCCTTACGTCTCGTTGCTTACGGTACAACTTGAGAGGATCTGAAGGTCGTGTGTTCTGTCCTCGCGTCACTGGTCGCGGTGTCGTCACACGCTGCTGACTGGGTTAGCGTCGACTAGGTTGCCGTTGAGCGTCACGTTGTTGCTGTATTGCTGAAGCTACGGTGGCGGCTCGCGTTGTCGCACGCTACTGACTCACGTTCGCCGTAGGTGACCCCGTCGCATACTACTGACTGGGTTACTGTGGAACAGGGCTCTGACGGTGCTGAAGGTCTCGTTCTGTCCTCGCTTACTGACTAGGGTACCGTCGCACTGTTGCTGCGTTGAAGCGACTGTGGCGGCACCGGTGGAAGCTATTGTGCCGACGCAAGCTTTGATACCATGTTATAATTTTAGGGCTGAATACTGCCTTGGTTTTATTCATAGGAGCTATTGAATTTATAGAGTATAATTAGATAGAAGATAGCAATAATAACAATATCCTATCCTAATCTTATCTGAATAATATCTTAATATCTCATCTATATTCCCCCATATCTCTCATAATATAATATCTTATTTACAATGAATAATTATTTCCATAATTACCACAAAACACTCTAACAATCCACTCTATATATGAGCCATAAACAATGCTGTACAATACATGGGGCCCACTAGTTTAAAAATAATAACAAAATCCTAACTAATAACTAAAAAATAAAATATTTAAATAAAATTATAACTAGATCTTAAATTTAGGCATAGTAAATTAAAACAATGCTAATTTATTTACAATTCTATTATCTAAAGTTATTGTACAGATATTCTAGCAACTTAGAATTAATTGTAAATATTCAAACACAATCAAATAGAGGACCATTATTGATCAGGAGAAATTGCAGACTTGATTAGATATTTTACATTGATTTTTTATTCCATCTTATTGTATATTATTCAATCATTCCCCTGTACATAAATCAGAAAATATAATAAAAAATATATAGAGCATTAACTGAAATGGTATCAAAGCTTAGTCCCAAACAAGAACAAGGCCCATCAAACATAAGCGTGAGGATCAAACACCATGAAACCATACTGAAAGGAGTGAACCCAAGTCAAGTCAAGGCTACATTGATGAGCTCCAGTTTCAATAGGTCATTCTTCAAGCACACCATTATGAAGCTAACGATTAAAGAGAAAGGCAGCCTGACATCAACAAGGGGAGTGATGTGTCTTTGTTATTCTTTTTCAGGAGAGAAAGAGAGAAAGATAGAGAAGAGAGATCAAGAGATACAGAGAAAGATATGAGAGAGAGAGAGAGGAAACAGGGGAATCACATTTTCATTTACCAAGAGACTATTAAAATTTCCTAATCCATCTATCTATAGTCATTAGCTGCTATCGGTCATCACTTCTAATTACCCCCACCAAACTTCAACTAATTAACTTATTATTCGTAATCCATCTATCCATAGTCTTATTGACATGACCCATTCTCAAAGGCCATAATCTAAGGTCATTATTCTTGGACAAACGTGGAGCTATAGGCAACATTTGAACATGGAGGACTAACTCCAAAATCTTCAAAATAATAGAGGACATCATGGATCATAGAACAAACAACAGTTTTGACATTGATGATAGGTCCTAAAAAATACAAGATGGAAGTTAACTGAACAATTTCTTTACTGCAAGCCAACTTTGGTACGTGCAGCATAGATTTTAAAACAACTGAAAATGAAATCTCAATGCTCCCTTTACCACCTGCCAATGCAAGTAGTTGGTAATACATCAGCAATTTTAATCTTTAGGTTCCAATCGCACAAACTATAAGTTAAAACAATTTATACGAATCTATAATATGATCAACTGCACCAAAATTTATGAATCTCTCGCATGATGGCTCGCAAAAAATTACCTTCTTGAGGAAGTAACCCTGAAGGTGCAAATTTTGGTGGTTTGGGTTTCTAATTGAAGAGAGGCTAGCATCCCTACAAATTTTTAAAACTTCTCATTACTGACAAAGGATATAAAGGCATTCTTTGTGCCATCATTAGTTTGCTTCCCAGTGTGATTTTTAGTTGCCACATAATAACCCTTGTTTCTTCCTCTCCTTGGTTTCCTATATGCAGGCTTACTATGGAATTCTCATCAATGTTCTATAGTGTTCCCATTCTCGAAAGTTCTTTCAATGGCCAGATGTAGATAGGACCAGTTAAGGGCAAAGATGACTCCATTCTAAGTATCAAACTAATCTAGGTCTACCCTCTTCACGTCAGTCTCTAACTTTATAGCAGGTTTGCTCTTGTTCCATCAATTCTTGGCCCAAATTCAGAACCGAAGCTCTAATACCATCAGAGCAAAACCAAAATTCATTCATGGACTGATTAGAATGATACAGAGCATCACGAATATACAGAAGATTCCCAAAGTAAACAGCAAATATAAAGGAATATTGCAATCAATTACACCCTATACAATAAGATACACATCAATAAAAGTCAACAATTTATTATCCTTATAAATTACAATATTTAGCACATGCCTATAGATTTTACTTTGCACAGTTCTCCAATTTTCATTAAAATATCAACCAATCATTGAAAATCAACTTACAGATTATTTAATACACATAGCACAGGGCCAAAAAGTGGATCTCGTGTTTTTCATGTTTTATAACTCTGAAAGTAATAAAACAACATAAAGAGATGGAACATGAGAAAAGGTTACAGACCATAACCCGATATGGATGATTGCTTTTGTGAGGTGTCACCTCAGCTCCAACCGAGAAGCACTCTATGCAGAGATCAAAATCTTGACATACAGCACACTTCAAGCGGATCTTCCCGGAAATATCTTTGTTGCAATAATTACAGTGGTAAAGAGATACTTTCCCCTCATTTATTCCATGGCCTATCACATTTAAAGTATGTCATCACACAAAGAAAATGATTTTTTTTGTGAAAAAGTGGAGGCACCTATTTGCCGAAGAATTATCACCTATACTTAAAATTTCTGAATTCTCTGCATTCAAAGCTGCCTTTTTCCTCTTGGATCTAAAAACATGTTTCAAGTAAGAGCAAAGGAAGAAATATCATCATTTGAAGAAGAGACATGAAGGGTAATACACAGCAAGAAGCGTTAAAGAAGAAATAATATGCATCCAAAAGCATATTTCCCTAAGTAATATATTTATAGAAAAAACAAGGGAGAAGAACAAGAATACACTTTCTCAGATTTTGTTCTTGTCGAGGAAAAGAATAATGAAAAGTTGTCAACTAATCTTCTTTGTGTGATTTCTCTCACAAAGAACTTGTTTCAGTAACTCACAAGTCTTCTCTAAGACAGATTCTTTAAAGCTATCTAGTTCAGCCTAGCTTTCTTGCACTATAAAGCTTCTTAAATTTTTTCCAGTAACAGAATGTACAAAAGAGAAGCTTTCATACGCAAGTTACAGTAAATTCCCTACATTATAATGTTGAAATTCAAACAATTGGGAAGAAACTCCAAGAATTCCTTATACCAGCATTTTAATTCATATGTAACATTCAAAGATTCTAGCTACTACCTCTTTCAATTTGTTAATATTTCAGTTACAGCTTATCGCATTTTGTTGACATTAAAATAAGGAATTTCCAGATATAGAAGATTTACATTTATTGTCTTTATTCTAATATCTGTCTTGATTCCCTCCTCTGATTATGATCTCTAAAATCATTGGATTATATCCCTAAAATCATGGGATTATTATTATGTAATCAGTATCCCATAATCATAGAGATTCTAGGAGCCATCTAGCCATAAGTTTAGGGATTTTACATTAATGCTATGTCTGAATCTGCATCTATATATATCAGCCTCAAAGATGAATAAGAACAAGACATTCTGGCATCAAAATCTTCATGGTATCAGAGCAAAAATGATTCAATTCGGCTTTGGGCTAAACAACAATAGCCAGGGTGGCTTACATCCATCGGCACACAATACCATAGTGCCGCCGGTGTCAAATGCAAGCCTCCAAGCGCCACACGATGCCGGCTCATCACAAATAACTATTCATCGCTTAAATGGCCACAATTATCTGCAATGGGCCTCAAGCGTCCGCCTCTTTGTCGCTGGAAAAGGGAAACTTGGATATTTGGATGGTACTACTGCAAAACCACCAATAACAGATCCAAGATACAGCATGTGGCAGGCAGAAGACTCAATGGTTCAGTCGTGGCTTGTGAATTCAATGACTACCGAAATCAGTGCAACTTTCACGCTGTACAAATCCAGCCAAGCAGTCTGGGAAGCAGCGCGAGATATGTTTGCAGCATTTAAAAACCGTGCTGCAATCCTTGATATTGAAGCCAACTTGGAGAAAGTTCGACAAGGAAATTCCACCATCACTGAATACTGGTCTAAACTTGTTCCTCTGTGGCACCAGCTAGACGAATATAACACTCCTGAGTGGTCATGCACTGCTGATGCTCGGCTGTACGAGAAGCTTAAGGAAGAAAGAAGAATTAATAAATTCTTGCTTGATTTACAACCATCATTTGATGAGATTAGAAGAATGGTTATGAACCGAGAAACCTTGCCCTCTCTAAGAGAAGTCTTCTTTATGGCTAAGCAGGAAGAAAGTAGACTACATCTTCCAACCCCACAACCACAGCCAGAGAATGAGATCAATCCAGAAGCCCTTGCTGCGAAAAGTAATAGCTTGAAGGGAAAGAGAAGTGGAAAATGGTGTGATCATTGTCAGAAAGCAGGACATATCAGAGATGAATGCTGGAAGCTACACGGTAAACCACCTCATTTGAAGAATAAAGGCCGAAATGAGGCAAACTCCCACGCTGCTCATGCTGCTGTCTCCGACCTAACTGGGGCACCTGATGAGAAACTAAGCAGAGAGGAACTCGGAGTTCTCAGGAGAATACTGCAACAACATGAGGCCAGAAATTAGACTATAGCCGCTGGTAATATAGCATACACAGGTAATGCTATTCTAGCACTTCGGACAGATGTTCATAATGATCAAATGTGGATTGTTGACTCTGGAGCTACTGATCATATGTCTGGTAACCTTAACCTTCTTCAAAATGTTAAACCTAGTGATACTCTTATGTCTATAAAAGTAGCAGATGGGAAATATATTAAAGTTCAGGGAATAGGAGAAGTTTGCTTGTTTGGTACTGTTATGCTTACTAACGTCTTATATGCACCTGACCTGAAGTGCAACCTGATTTCTGTTAGTAAAACTACACTATCTGGGCCATGCCATATTGACTTCTCAGCCACTCTGTGTTTATTCCAGGACTTGGAGTCGGGGAAGACGATTGGAATGGCTAAGCTACTAGAGGGACTTTACTGTGTAAAACAGAACTCAAGTCAAGTGACCAGCTGTGCAGCCGATACCCAAGTTCATTTTTCAGATGAAGAAATTTTACTTTGGCACTATAGGTTAGGCCACCCAAATTTCCAATACATGTCCAAAATTTTCCCAAAGTCTATGAATAAAACTTCATCTTTTGACTTCTGTGAAGTCTGCCAGCTATCTAAACATACCAAACATAGCTACAAACCCCATTCTCATGAATTCTCTCACCCTTTCTCTCTTGTACACAGTGATATTTGGGGACCTACCCGTATACCAACTCTCTCCCATGCCAAATGGTTTGTTACTATCATTGATGACCACACAAGATTCACTTGGGTTATTCTCATGAAAGAAAAATCTGACTTCACACAAATCTTTATCAATTTTCACAAAATGATCCAAACACAGTATAACACCTCGATAAAAGTTCTTAGAAGTGATAATGGGAGGGAATATACCAACGTGCAGCTTCAAACCTACCTTCAACAGCATGGTATTATCCACCAAACTAGCTGTATTAATACACCACAACAGAATGGCACCGCAGAGCGAAAAAATCGCCATCTCCTTGATGTTACCCGTGCCCTCATGTTGACAAATAATGTTCCAAAGTATTATTGGGGGGAAGCCATCCTAACTGCTACTTACTTAATCAATCGCCTACCATCAAAAACTCTCACCTATTCCACTCCCTTTGACCTGCTCTCTAAAGCCTACCCGACTGCTCCTCTCCTAAACCACCTCCCTGAAAAGGTCTTCGGGTGTACTGCTTATGTTCACAATGACAATGGTGGCAAACTGGATCCCCGTGCTATAAAATGTATTTTTGTTGGATACTCACCTACGCAAAGGGGATACAGGTGCTATTCTCCTACCCAAAAGAAATTCTACACCACCATGAATGTTACTTTTGCTGAACACTTACCTTTTTACCCCAAAACACCCATTCAGGGGGAGAGCATGAGAGAATGGGAGTTTCTAACTAATCCCATACCCATACCAACAGCACCAACTACACCTATACCAACCACCACCGCCGATATTTCTGAACCTGAACCTAACCTTGACACTAATCCTAATCTCACTGAGACAGCACCACGTGATGATCTAGAGACAGACGCTGAGGCTGAGACAGCAGAGGAAGAAAATCCAGATCATATAGAGCCCTCTAGTATCGAACCGTCCTAGGACTCAACCCTGGCTCCTAGTTCTAATGATCTTGGGTGGCCAATTGCCTTGAGAAAAGGGGTAAGATCATGTACTCGACATCCTATTGGCAATTTTGTTTCTTATGATAGATTGTCAACCTCTATGCGAAGTTTTGTTGCCCACTTAGCAGATGAGCAATTGCCTACTACCTTTGGATTAGCCATTTAAGATTCACACTGGAGAGGGGCCATAGCAGATGAATTGAAAGCTCTCATTAAAAACCAGACATGAAAACTCATGAAACTACCACCAGGAAAGAAAACTGTGGGGTGTAAATGGGTCTTCACTAAGAAGTACAACCCTGACGGCTCTACAAACAAATACAAGGCTCGACTTGTAGCAAAGGGATACTCTCAAACCTATGGCATCGACTATCAAGAGACCTTTGCACCAGTGGCAAAGTTAAATACTATCCGAATACTTTTGTCTCTAGCAGCAAATTTGGATTGGCCTTTACATCAACTAGATGTGAAAAACGCCTTCCTCAATGGAGACCTAGAGGAGGAAGTCTATATGGATATTCCAGAAGGACTTGCTGAATATAATACTCAGGGGATAGCATGTAGACTCTACAAGTCATTATATGGACTAAAACAATCCCCAGGAGCATGGTTCGGAAGATTTACAAAGGTTGTAAAAGGAGTTGGTTTCACTCAGTGCCAAGCAGATCACACACTGTTTGTAAAACACAACAAAGGCAAGATAGCTATCCTTATTGTCTATGTTGATGATATTATCCTAACAGGAGATGACATCGATGGACTAATGAGACTTAAGAAGTCACTAGAAAATGAATTTGAAGTGAAAGATTTGGGAAGTCTCAGATACTTCTTAGGAATGGAAGTTGCAAGGTCTAAGAATAGAATCACTGTATCCCAGAGGAAGTATACTCTGGACCTACTAAAAGAAACAGGGATGTTAGGGGCTAGGCCAGCAGAAACACCAATGGAACCTGCTTGTAAACTTGATGAGCAGAATAATGACAAGGAGGAAAAGGACTCGGTGCCTGTAGATGCAGACAGGTATAAGAGGCTTGTGGGAAAACTCTTGTATTTGTCCCACACTCGCCCTGATATATGCTATGCAGTTGGTGTGGTAAGTCGGTTTACAAATAAACCATTGAAAGAACACATGGATGCAGTTTATAAAATCCTACACTATCTCAAAATGACTCCAGGAAGGGGTATATATTTCGAAAAAGGAAAGTCACGTGAATTAGTTGTGTACACAAATGCGGATCATGCAGGATTTCTACCAGACAGAAGATCTACATCAGGATATTGTACGATGCTGTGGGGAAATGTAGTGACATGGAGAAGTAAGAAGCAAACTGTTGTCTCAAGAAGCAGTGCAGAAGCTGAACTACGAGCCATAGCTCATGGTGTATGTGAAGGATTATGGATTATTAGAATCTTGAAAGAACTGGGCCTTGCATTGAAGACTCCTATTCGACTTAGAAGTGATAGCATGTCAGCTATAGCTATGGTCCGAAATCCTATTCACCATGAACGGACAAAACATGTGGATATAGACAAACATTTTATTAAAGAAAAAGAGGAGGAAGGCATTCTTGAATTAATACATGTCCCATCCAGACTTCAAGTAGGGGATCTCTTTACGAAAGCTCTAGCAAGACCACAATTTGAAGAACTTAGATGCAAGCTGGGAATGAAGGACATTTATTTGCCAGCTTGAGGGGGAGTGTTGACATTAAAATAAGGAATTTCCAGATATAGAAGATTTACATTTATTGTATTTATTCTAATATCTGTCTTGATTCCCTCCTCTGATTATGATCTCTAAAATCATTGGATTATATCCCTAAAATCATGGGATTATTATTATGTAATCAGTATCCCATAATCATAGAGATTCTAGGAGCCATCTAGCCATAAGTTTAGGGATTTTACATTAATGTTATGTCTGAATCTGCATCTATATATATCAGCCTCAAAGATGAATAAGAACAAGACATTCTGGCATCAAAATCTTCACATTTCATAAACAGCCATATCTTTTGCAATATTTTCTCCCCCAGAATGCTAGTGATGAAAGGGAAAAAAAAGAGTTTTTCCTTAAATAAATGCAACTTGTGGCCTCCCAGATAATTTCCCCACTCTTTGCCTCTTTGGTCTTTCAATTTTCTTCATAACCAAGAATACACCCATATTTTTAGTGAAATTTTTAACCTCATTTACTCCATCTAGTTCTCCACAAACCTAAATACCCCAAATATTCCTCAGCTGCAGAGCACACCAAACCCATTAAATCTAATTCTTTCACAAAATTAACTTTAAAACCTTAGAAATATGTTACGTATGCTTCTAGTAATCTTTCCTCTCCATAGTTGAATAGATCTATCAATGAGATCATAGAAATGCCAATTTAAATATATTAAGTCAATTTATGTGCACCTTCTTCACCTTCAAATGAAGCTAGAAAGATATATAGGCATTATTCACCAATTCAAGCCTTCCATCAGTTTATAATTGAATGCATACACACAGAAAAAGCAAGTCTTCAAATGACAATGATCACACAACCCAAATTTTGGAACACGACTCAATCCCAATCATACTTTTTTAATTTCATTTGATCAGATGTCTATCATGCAAACAATTTCAGTTTAAGAATACTCAAGATAAATTCCTTCTCATTGCCAAAAAATTTACATGAATGCATTCAAAAGGAGCTACTGTTATAATGTTCGTAAGCACCTGTTCAAAAATTCCTACTCAATAGAAAGATAAGAGTGGAAGTGACTTTTCCTCACGGTACGAGTTTTCTAAAGGCACCAAACAATAACAAAGTATTGCAGCATAAGAAATATACAAAGATATACACTATCCACGACATAAAACGGTGAGCATGCTTAAATATATGAAGAAAGCATCCTTTAAAGGAATTTCAACATATATATGCTCTTCCGAGCTTTACTGCGATTTCTGTCCTTCATCAAACAGCAAGTTTTAGAAGAAATTCTAGCATATTCACTGAGGTCTGCCATAAAAGGCCACAGAAGATTGCCATATAATCAACTTTCCAAGATTAGCCATCTTTAACAATTTTCTTTTTCACAAAATGATTTTGGAATTTCTATTTTCTTTAGTGAAATTAAAACACTTTAAATTTTATACCATGATGATAATGGTGTCAGAAAGAAATGAAGGGAATATTCTTTTAATGAAATGATCCACTAAATTTCTACATCATTTTCTGTTTCCGCAAAAAAGGGTACTTTTTACAGCATTGATAAAGAATCGGTTTTTTATAACTGATAGTGGTCCCTATAGCAACAAAAACTGCATAGAAGCAATGAGTTATCAAAATTCTCGTTCAACATACTTCTGCACTTTTGTATTAGCTAGTAGAACAAAAGAAATTTTATATTTTAATCAATAACAGAATTATGTATTTTTAAATCATTTAGACTAAATTGGTGTCAATATTCTTTCTTTCAATTGATAGCGGAGGTAACTTTCAAGGAGCAAAACGGTAGTTTATTCTAGAAGGTAATGGTTCTCAGCTTCGTCTCATTATGAAGCTACATCCCCTCCAGAATACGCAAAAAACACCACTAAACCAAGCCTGATTAGGAGAAAAATAAATTCAGAACCCCATACTGCAAAACATATCATTTCAAGCCCTAATACACAATTTCGCGAACACCAGAAAAGTCCAATTAACAAAATTCATACTACCTCCTTCGAGAGTACAAATTTTTTTGTAGAAGAAGAACATCGTTAACTTGCTAAAGGATATAAATTTTGGTTACATAATATTGGGTTCACAAGACAGATAACAAGAAATAGGAATTTTCTTCGCCCAAATATCATAGCAACCAAAGCAGTAAAAATGCATGAAGCAGGGAGTGAGAGAAATAGAGGGCATGAACAAGAAACCTTTGGCTGGGGTCATCGTCAGGTTGGCGCGAAGCGGCGCGAGAGCGGCCCATTGCTCACAATCGTCGTACTTCTTGAAGAGGAAGAACCGAACTCAACCGCCCAGACAGCTTCCTTTTTCAAGACATTAGCCATGTATATTTTCTTTTTTATAATTATATTTAAATAAATAATCATATTAAAATATGAGGAAAGTGAGAGAAGTTATACAAAATAAGAATTCATTTATAAATGAAACTTCGAAATTTAATTCACATCTCAAACATTTATGTGTATATTTACATAAGATTTTGAAAATGGGCTTATAAAAAAAAGGATTTTTGAATAGCTTATAAAAAAGGACTTTTGGAGAATAGCTTATAAAAAAAAGTGATTTTAAATAAATGAGTGTTTGAATAATTATTTTCAGAAGTACTTTTATTATCGGTAAATTACAAAAAAGGGTATGAGCATTAAATGAGGAAAAATAAGATATAAGAGAAGAGAGGAGAGAAGGTGTAAGAAAATAAAAGAGAGAGGATGTAAGAAAAAATAGGAGAGATTGTATAAGAAAAAGTAGGGGTAATATAGTAATTAGTTAGTTTATAAACTCTTTTACTGTTCCATAAACTACTCTGACCAGCTTATCTAAAACATTGGTTTTAAACCATGGTTTAATCTAAAAGCCCATTTAAACAAATATGACTGTTTATTTTAAAATTTCTCTAAACCTAGATTTTACCTAAAAGAATTTTTAAAATCATGATTTCAAAAGAAACCAAACAGGCCCTATATTTACAACTTAAAAGTCTTTATTTTATATTAATATTCTTACAATATTTTTAAATGTGACTCTATAAACACCTTATGATATGACACTTTTATTAAGGGCATACTTGAACATTTTTAGCAAAGAACTTTAAACAGTTCCTTTAAAAAGTAAAGGTTTAAAAAATTTGTAATACTAAGAGTTTTTCCTTCTTTTTTTTTTTTTGTTGTAAAGGATGGGATTTTCTATATAATTTGAAAGTCTATAACTAAATTTTTCTTCAAGTTAAACTTGATTTAAATCATTAAACCTCATTAAAAACTTTAAATAAACTTAATCACCAATAACTTAACAAGTAGCATGTATATTATTCTTCATTCATATCTAAACTAACTACTTAATAGTAATACCACCATAGTGTTGATTATGGTTATATTATCCAAGAGGGGGTGAATTGTGAATTTTAAAATTTTAAAAATTCTAGAAAAATTAGAATGAACTCAAAGAATAGAGTTAAGAATAATATCACCGAAAGAATAAGTTGATAAAGAAATATTGCACAAAGTCAATTATACTAGTTCAACCCTAATTCACTTGGCCTACGTTCAGTCCCCATAGCTCCTCTAAGTGTTCCACTATCTTCTAAGATTCCACGAGGCACTTCAGTACATTATCGTAAGACTTCCTTCTCACTCCCCTTACAATCCATAAGGTGATAACCACTCAAGAGAATCCACTTCTAAGCAACTCAGAAAAAGAAAATGTACTTTTACAAATATCTCCCTCAACTAGAGGAGTTGTGATAAACACTTAAGCACACAATATATGAGTTTCTCTCTTTCACGAATATGGTATACTATATATCAAAGAATAGAAAGAGAGTAAAAAAGAGATACAATATGATGGATGAATTGGGTTAGGGGAAATCGAGTAGAAGTGTTTGGACTAGGTGGAAGAGTTGCAATATAATTCTTCAAATCAGTTACTTCCTATCTAAGAAATGTGATTGCTTGTGTCTACAACCCAATGGTATGGAAGAGAGTGGCGATTTTATCCTTATTGACTTGAATACCTTTCGCAACCTTAGAAACATTCTTGTCCTCTAAAGATTGTCCAAACTCATTGAGCAGCTTAGGGAAATCATAATCAAAAGACTTCGTGCTTTCTTTAACCTAAGCCAACATATCTTCTTTAAAGCTTGAGTTTTTGTTGGATCATATGATGCACAGTTGTATGAGCAAAAGAGGGTGTAGAGGTAGGAGTAGTAGATACAGCTAAAAATTGGGCTTCATCTGGTTGCATAGGATGATTTCCTTTTTGAGGCTTCTTTCCTCCAACATTTAATAGCAGAGAAATCATCATCATGTGGATTTATTCTGCACCAAACCTTGGTATCTTAATTTCCTTTTCTCCCTTCTCAGGATATTCTATGTTATGGTATTGAAGGAAGAAAGAAATTAGTTGAGGGAAATGCATTGGAGTGGACTTTGATTTGATAAAGTAGAAGTTCCTCATCTCATTATAAATTAAGTCCCCAATAATGATTTTCTCCATACTAATTATTCTGGCCAGCTAACAATAGTCCTCATGAATCATGTATATGAAGCTGCTAGACTTGTTGATCATGCTTCTCTAGTAAATGTAGTGGGTTACCTATGATAATCGTACGTATCTTTAAGTACAAACTTCAGATCACCTGAGAAATGGTCTTTTAGCATCAGAATCTCGTAGATTTGTCTCATGGATAATTCAGGCTTATTCTAAAAAATTGTTGTCTTCAGCAGGAAATTAATCACATTTGAGTACAATTTGATTTCTCTCTCTCTTAACTCTATGATCAGGTGACTACTCACCAATTCACCATTATTACTAGCCTCATCAAATACTTTCATATTTATAATAAAAATCTTTTGACTACTTCGGGACAATATGAAAGATTTACTCCTAGCTAATTTTCATAGTACTTTATAAGATTACTTATATTCAACTTGGTCTTGTCGTTGAACTTTAAGTAATTTAAAGCCACCACAACAACAAGACAAAAGACCCTATGAGCAAACTCTACCTTAAGCTTCCTTTTATCCGCCCCTTGAACTAGATTACCAGTAAGCAATGCAAAGTTGGAAGGTGGAGTAGGAATGAATTAGGATCAACAAAAGGAGATGGAGATAAAGATTCAAAAATACCTTTAGAAGACTCATTTCTTCTCTTCCTTTTTAAGACATGTTGAGTATCATGTCGGACTAGGCTCTTTCATGCTTGCATATGAATCTATAGTGCAAGAGGAATCACATCTCTTGATAAACTCTTGTCCTTTTCCACCTTAGGCTTCGAAGGCTTTTCCTTATGTTTTCGCTTTGCCTTTTTTAACCTAACTTCTAGTACATTGGTTCTTGCCATTAGTTGTTAGAGATGAGATGATGAACAGTAATAGAAGTATGATGACGAGGAAGGTAGATTGAGGATTTTAATGTTAAATATTTTTTGAAATATTGAGGGAATGATTTTGGACACTTTTAAATGCTAAATGGGAGTTATGGGAATGGTTATAAATTCTGGGTTAAGAGATCAGAATATTCTTAGTAGAATAGGGTTTCGATGAATTGAGCAGTAATAATCATAATTTCCTTAAATAATAGATAGTTTGTTGATAAGGTATTCGACAAGTTCCTTATTCAAAGTGTTTATCGATAAATTTTCAAACAACAGTTAGATATTTATCGAATAGTTCTTCGATAAGCCTTCTTATCAATGAAATGTTCGATAAACAACTACCTTTTTCACATAAATCAAACAAAATTTATCGAAGAATTATTGGACAAACACCCTTATTAAAGTGCTATTCGATTAAAAACCTCAATTGTTTTCTTAGAAATACTAAATTTATTGAATAACTTTTCGATAAGTGCCATTATCGATAAGTAGTTTGATAATTGTCAATTCTTTTCACAAAATTTATCGAATAACATTTGGGTAAGTGTTTTTATCGAACAATTTATCGATGAAAAATAACACAGAATACTTCAAGCAATTAATTAATTTATTGATTAGTTTATCGATAAAATGTTCGATAAATTTCAAGTATAAACACTTATAAAATCTCAAAATTAGTTCATTCTTATTGAAGACATATTCGATAAATGACTTTATTGAGAAGGTTTTTGAAGAGATTTAATTTAATGAACATTACTTTCACAAATTCATATGATATTTTGAAATCATGAACTTCAAAAAACAATGTCTTATTTTTAGCAAAGAAAATTTTGACAAAGCATATTGACACGCATAGAATGGAAGCATTATCATCAAAATATCTCAGATATATTAAATAATAAAGAGAGAGGGTTTAGAAATGCTCATTTTGTTTTGGCAGCTAATGTGAATTGATTCTTTGAAATTCTTTGCCTTCCTCTCATATTGTGTTGCCATGAATGATGATCATTTTAGCTTGTTGTTAATTGAATTTGTAGCTTCATTGATTACTTGTATTAATCTTCAGACTTGATTTAGTATTGTAACTCTTTAAAAAAATTTCTTTATCCTTTTATCATAAATATAAATCCTTTCTTTATAGGGGAATAGTTAGTAGAAAATTATTTCCACTTATATGTGAGACCATATATAATAATTCATCATCAAAACTAATAAATTCACAATGATCATAGGTGAATATATCAGGAGATGAGCTTTTGAAAGATAATGCATATTTGAAAATGAAACTCTCTTCAAAATAAGTTCAATGTGCTTTTACAAAATATGGATCTTTGAAAAATTAATTTCTTGAAAATATGGAAGGTCAACTGATTGGAAAAAAATATCTTTATAAAATCGTATGTTGAACAACAATATTAACATGTCTAAAAATTTTAGTATGAGAAAAAGTGAGATAGAATATTAGCAAAATAAATGGTTCAAGGATTTTGCTCATTCATTTGGAATGTATTTGAACGATGAATCATATTTATATTTTAGTCCAAATGACTAGAGAAGCTAGTGTATTATAGTAAATCAACACATTAACCATAACACTTTGATGTACTGAATATTTCTCTTTCTGAACTGATAGGCTTGAACTTCATATATATGATTAACTTTCTTAAACAAAAGATTGTTTGACTAACTGAAGAATAAGATGTTCAAACACTATTACCACATAGTCAATGATGACCCTAGCAAATGGAATTGGAGTATTTTTTTTGAATTTCATATAGGAGTATTAATCTCTAATACTGATTCCCATACATTTAAAATAGATTTTCAAATCATTTGTATACATCAAGATATTTGATGTAGGAATTCGAAATTCACTTGTCTTTGAAGTCATAAATATGCACATTTATAAATCAAGACCAATTTATGAATTGTAATGCATAAAACAATATTTGAAAAAAAAAAACACAAATATTCGCATATTCATTTCATAATCCTTTTACCAATATGAAGATATGATATTGAAATGTTGATTGCTAAATGAATGGAACAAGGAATAAGTATTCATTACTCAAGTTTAGAACTCATATAAACATAGTAAAGGGTAAGGATTATATTTCACTATGTTTTCTTCTTATCTTATGATAGCTAGCTTGATTCAGGTAAATTGATGTTGAGCTTTTTCTTTAATACCAAAATTCAAGCTTCATTAGTTCATCCTTATCAAGATTTGAATTATTTTTCTTTGAATTCACAAATCTTGAGATGGACCTCGTTAATCATATTTCCTACAAAACAATTGAACCTTTTTCTTTCTAGCTATCAAACTTTACTTGGATCCATCAATAGTTAGTTTGTATGAAACATAATAACAAAATTCACGTGTTCTTTTTATATGATTAATTCAAATTAATTGAGCCATTTACTTCATGCATATAGAGATGATATATTCATTTTCAAAAACATGTATGCATAAAGAATTAAACTATTGAACATTACTTTTTTCTCCTTTACAAAATATTTATCAGTTAAGTTTTCGTATGAGTATAAAAAGACTTTTATAAATTAGTTGCAATATTCATTTCTAAGGATACATATATAAACCTTAGAGAAGTTTTAAACAATATAATGCATAGGAGGTTTATCGTTGTACCTTTACTTTTATGGAAGAAAGATTGCCTTTGCATATCCATTGTATCCTTGAATTTCTTCATGTATATGC
This sequence comes from Leucaena leucocephala, assembly GCA_037074615.1. Lineage (NCBI taxonomy): Eukaryota > Viridiplantae > Streptophyta > Magnoliopsida > Fabales > Fabaceae > Leucaena > Leucaena leucocephala. The sequence continues at coordinate 13,091,443 of CM073516.1, read as the reverse complement.
TTGCAATGATCTCTCAGCTGATATGAACCTTAATGCTTAAGATACCCTTCTTATTCTGTTATCCTTAGCATAATTGAATAGTACATTATAGTAGTCAATTCTTGAGGTAGAATGCACTTTTTGGGCTTTTATCCATTGCTTCTTATAAATTAACTTTAAAATTGTAGCTACAGATTATCCATGAGTTCTCCTAAGTAATGTGACTTTTACTGATGTATGAGAAACTCTTGGATTCCTCTTTCTCCTTGTACCATGCCCACTCCTTTGAATGTTAACATGTACATTTGAAACAATAGAAGGATATTTTGGTATCCATTTAACTTGAGGTCCTTGAGTATTAGTTTTAGACCTTGATTGTCCTTTAGGAACCTAAACATATTTATTTCTCACATTAAAATTTCTTTTAATATAACAAGTGTGAAAAATATGACTTGGTTTACCACAATAATTGCAAATAATATGATGATATACTTTATGAGTATATTTGCAGGTATTGTGTTGGTCGAGTGGAATCAATATATAATCTTTATGTAAAATTTCTTTCTTCCTAATTGTAACATCATCAAATTCAAAATTTAAAATATTTGTTCTTTTTAAAATAGAATTGATGATTGTTGAAAAATCAAATCATGAAAATTTTTAAAATTATTTTTCTGAAATTTACAAGAGGGATTGAACTTTTTACCATTGAGACATTTTGAGCTCTGAATAATGATTTAGCAAATTAATGTATATTGAGATCTTCTCAATCCTCATCTTCCTCTTATTTTCTTATGTTGTTCATTTCAAGATGTTATGTGATTTCTCCTTCTTCAACATCATCTTCCATTTGTTCATCAATAGTACATTTGCAACTTTTGGTTATAGATGAATTATCAATACTATCAACTTTAATATAATTGTCAAAGGAATAAATAGAGTCAAGTTTTAAGAACGTCTTTGACATTAAAGTAAAATTTATTTTTTTTATAGTTATTTTCATATAAAGCATTGTACAAAATTTTCATTGCTCTAAAGTTAAGAGAAAATAATTTATTTTCATATTCATTCCAATCATTTCTTGGTTTAAAATTAAAATCATTCGAAAGGCTTTTCCTCATATCGTAATTAAGAGTTTTCAAAAATATATTCAACCGACATTTTTAATACAAAAACTCAGAATTTTCTAAAATATGAGGAATGGTGATATCAAAACCATCATAAAGCATTTTATAATCAAATCCAAACATAATCTTTGAACTTGAGATCGTTAAATTCTTTAAACAAATAACCCACTCTGATACCAAATGTTATTCTGGTTGTATCACTCAAGAGGGGTGAACTGGGTGATTTTAAAATTTTAAAAACTCTAAGAAAATTATAATAAAGTTAAAGAGTAGAGTTAAGAATAATATCACTAAAGGAAGAAATTTATGAATAAATATTGCGTAGAGTTAGTTTATACTAGTTCGGCTACAATCCACTTGGCTTACATCCAGTCTTCATATCCCTTATGAGTGTTCCACTATCTTCTAAGGTTCTATGGGGCTATTGGTGCCTTAATATATTATCATGATAATTCTCTCTCACTCCCCTTATAACTCGTAAGGTGATAACTACTCAAGAGAATATAATCCTAAACAACTCATAAAATAAAAATGTAATTTTACAAATATCTCTCTCAACTAAAGTAATTGTGATAAACACTTAAGCACACAATATCTAAGTTTCTCTCCTTCAAGAATATGGTATGCTCTGTACTAAAGAAGAGAAACATAGTGAAACAGAGATACAATCACTTTGGATATGATGAAAGTTCATGTTGAGTATTTGTTGTATCTTCTCACGTCATTCAACTTCCTCCACTTTCTCTTTTTGACTTATTCTTCTTTTATATTTAGGTTATTCATAAATCTGTTGAAGTACGCATTTCACTTTTTGTGATCTTCTTTGTTTGATCTTTTTAATGCCTAAAAATGATCTGAAACATGCTACATAAGAGATATATAATCAATATAAACATATAGCAATTATTTCTAAATAATTTATAATTAAATATCAAAATCTGTCAAAGTATGATTTAATGATCTTTTCCCAAATCACCTTGACTTATCGAAGTGCTTATTGAAGAGGTCCCATATCGAAAAGGTATTCAATAAATTACTAGTAAATTGCATTGAAACAGTTTTAAATCTTATCGAGTAACACTTCGATAACAAGTGTTATAGAAAATAACTTTGATAAATCTTCAATAAATTCCATTCAAACATATCTTAGATTTATCGAATAGTTCTTTGATAAACATCCTTATCTAAAAGCTTTTTGAAAAATATTCTTTTAAAATCATATACTTTTAGACTCATCGATATATTTTATAATATATTATTTATCGAAGTATACTTTGATAAATAAATTTATTAGATAATTTATCGATAAATGTTGAAGAACATTCTTTAACACATTTTCAAATAGCCTTTTAAACATTATTATCTTTTTTTTTTCAAATTATGTAATATATTTAAAAACCATAATTCATAAGATCATTTATCAAATCAGGTCAAGATCATCATTTAGCACATTAGGACACATTACAGGTTCATAAGCTTGATCAAAATTATTTAGCATATCAAAACAGGTCATAAGCTTAAAATCTTTTTAGCAGTTATGACCAAGATATAAATTTATAAAGATCATTCATTCAATCAAATCAAAATAATTCATAAGTTCAACAAAATCATTCACAAAACTATCAATCAGGTATTTAATGTAATTCAATTTAGGTTTAAAAGAAGGATTTTATTAAAAATCTCTTCAACAAATAGTCTGATTAAATAGTTCATCAATAAGAGTATAAAGAATCAGGCATTGAATCTTTTATGAATAATCTTATCTTTATAAATCCAAGATATTTCAAACTATATATGATTCAAATAAATCAATATCACTATAAGAAATAAATCATCACCCAAACATTTATCAATAAATCAAAATTTTTGTATTTTGAATTTAAAATAGCTTATCATTTCTTTTTTAATTATTGATCTTATATAATTTGTAACCCAAATTTCATAGATCATTTGAGAAAATGAATCACTGTCAAAAACATTTTCAAAATCAAAGTTAGAGTGACCAAACTTTAGTTGATCTGGACAAAATTGGAAACAAACTTTAAATTTTCTTTCTCAAATTTGAAATCACAAGTTATAAATTTATTTTGAGAAGAAATAAACAAAATATCATCTTATCAAAAGTACATAGTAAGATATATTCAAAGTCATTTATCAATGCTTTTGATTAAAACATATTTTCTCTTATTTATCAAAAAATTATTCGATAAATTCCCTTATCAAATAGCCTTTCGATAAATGAGTATTTGAAAACAGAATGGCTTATTTTGAAAACAGAATTTATTGATCAAAATTTTTATCTATAAATACCTTAATTGATTAATGTTTCGCTAAAACCTTTTTGTTAAATTCTTTTTTAAGTCTTTATAAAATTTATTGAAGGATTTTTTGATAAATTCTCTTATCGAATAATTTTTGAATAATTCTAATTCTAGAATAATGACTCAAAATTTATAAAAAATAAATTAATATTGATTTATTAAAATTTTCATCAATAAGAACTTTTATTGAATATGTCATCAATAAATGCTTTTCAAAAATAAATTTTCTTTCAAAAAATTTTCTCATTTATTGAATAACTATCTTACCGATAAACTTATTGATAAATGCTCTTTATCAGTTAAATTTCTTTTTAAAATATTTTTTAATTAATTGTTATCATCAAAATATTAGAGTTTAACACATACAGTCATCCATGTTAATGGTACTCTCCTGTATCCAGCGAGATTATAGGTTCCTCCTAGAGAGGATTACATACTTCACTATATAATTTATATATAATAACTTTATATATAAGCCTCACACAACTTTAATCAAAATATTAATCTACATTATATACAAGCCTCACATGGCTTTAATCAAAATATTAATCTACGGTAACTAAAATTAAAATGTATAACTACTCTAGCCATTCCACATTCTTAGTCTTATTCTATAGCCATACTTTTGCCCCTTAAGCCACTTGCTCTAGCTATATATCATGGGAGAAAAAAGGTGAAATTTAAATAACCTCAATAATAACATCAATTCTTCATACACATATACACAATTCAAATAAAGCTCTTGGTTTTTTGGTGGCCTAAGTCAAATGTCAAAACCTAATATATATATATATATATATATATATATATATAAAGATAGATTAATACATTTCCATCTATAATTTATAACTTCATTAACTCCCTTAACTCCCTAACTCTCTTCAAATCTACCCTTATACAAGTGATTAGCTATCATGGGCTACGATATTATTCTCACTATCTGTACAGCACTTGAGTTATAAATTTTAACCCTTGACCATTTAAGTAGTTACTAGATAAATAAAAGTAGTAACAACAAAGCTTCATTAAGCTTTCATATTATCATTTCCCTTTTAGTGCATACACATACAATAAAATTATGATGGTAGTAAAGAGAGACTCAATTGGAAGTGAAAAATGTGAGAAATTTATTATGGGATAGATAAAAATTAATTGTAGTGCCTAGAATATTGAAATTGTAAAAGAGAAATTTATTATGATATTAAGTGTACTGAAATAATTTAGCCTTTGATTGGACCAAGTGTAGCGCCATTTGGAAAGCTAAAAATGGTAAGGATTTTGACTTAAAAAATAATTTAATTTAAAATTATTTTTTTGTAGGAAAATATTGCAAGAAGATGTGAAAAGTTGACACATAAGCTTTGTAATTTGGTGAAACTTGGAGGTTAAATTAATTTTCTATAGTCTATAAATACCACCCCTCCCCCTCTCACTATAGCAATTTTGGCAAGCATAGGGAACTTCTTGTAAATTGAATTCTCAACCTTTCAAGACAAGAAAATGTAATGGCTCTAGAATTTTTCATATTTCAAAATCCATTTAATAAGAATATATATATATATTTGATGTAGAAAAGTTTCAATGTTGAGGGAGTAGACAGATGGTTAAAGGCAGAGGATATAACCACAGGTCTCGAATTCGAGTCCCAGTAACTGCAGAAGGTGGGGTTTTTAATTTTTTTAGTGTATGAAATTACAAAAGTACCCCTTCCCCCTTATTCTCTATAGAGCTGTACCCCCGTCTCTATTTCTCTGATTTTTATTGGCGAAGCAGTAGGGGAGCCAACGAGAGCAGCGATGAACACGTCACGCCACCGATGTTGTGTACCTAAGCGATTGCTTCTGTCCATTCCCTTAGCCATTTCTTTTTATCAATGCCATCCTCTATAATAGAGAAGAGAGGGTAGGATAGAGAGAGTAGAGTGGGAGGCTGAGAGTGATGCGTCAGAGGAGACCTGGAGGCTAAAGAAGAGTTACAACGCCGGCGTTGGGATTTGGGTCATCACCTTCTCCATTTTTCTCCTTCAAGAACAGAGAAATCAAGCAAGCGAGAGAGAGGTGAGGGAGAAAGAGAGGAGCATCGGAGAACAACAGAGTTTGCAATGTCGAAAGGAGTAGTCGATATCAAATCCTAAGCTCGTCACACTATTGACCAACTAAGGTAAGTCCTCTAACTGCGTCTCCACTTCTGATTTCTCTGTTCATGCGATTTTAAGAAGGTTTTGAAACATCCTCATTTTCATACATCTTAGGGACAAAATGGTAGCATCTTGAACAACTTTTAAGGCTATTGAAGTCAACTTACTCAATATGGAATTTTACTCTTAGTGAGTACTGTTCACTGTGTAATTTCCAGAGGAGTGACATGACTTCAAAAAATCATAACTAATTCTAGAAAAATTGAAACAAAGTGGTTTAAATTTCTACACGAAGCTAACTTAATGAACTTTCAAGAAAAAATAACTTGTTGACCACGTCTTGACCAGGTCAATATCAACAAACATCTGAAGTTTACTATTAATCCAACATTTTTCCCTAATTCCAGCATTTTGGTCCCAACATATGCACTATCCAATCCCCAGCTTCTCTTCATGCTTCTTCAATCCTTTTATAACATACCTATAGGATTGGGATTACATGGAAGGGGGTGAGATTTCTATTGGAAATCGTGCCCTAGGGGCCAATCATTGTCTTATGAACATTATTGATTTATGAATTTATTAATTGAATTATCATATTATTTGCATGTTTACTATGATGACCATCCTTGAATAATTCATGATATTATCCTAAATGTCCCTGGTCGATCATCTATGTGGGAGCACAGATGAAATAAGACCAGTATGACTTTGAAGATGTATAGAGATATAAATCAAAGTCATAAGCACATGTAAGAGTACAGGGTGTTGGACCGACCCGCTATGAGAGAACTGCATGGGTAACGTCATAAGCTTCTCTCATATACAAACCATGTCAATATGCCCTTTGACCTGAGATCATCATGGATTCCTACATGACAAAATGCTCAGCTTTGGCCTAGTCAAAAGTCACTTTTGACCGAGTGATCATAAAGACTATGTTCGGGCTTAGTGGTTTTTCATGCGGAGGAATGTGAATGGTCAAGATGGAATTTGTCCCTCACATTCATGGAGAGATATTACTGGGCCCCTCGATGAGTGAGTCTGAGAAATGTATGGCCATACTGTAATGGAAAGGTAGTTCCATTTCTATAGTCAGACTACTAAGGGATCGAGAAAGTAACGGTCAGGAATAGGAGGATGACATTATCCATGCCTCATCCATGACCAAAATATCGCGTGACAGAAGGGACATGATATGGTTGTATAAAAGGTTACATCGTTTATCGATCCTCATATGATTTGGGTAGTTGTTATGTCTTGCTAGAGACCGCTTGCAACTTGTGGGCTAGTATAGCAAATGGCCCACTGCCAACTTCATATGGGCCTACAGGGTCGCACACAAAATAGCCCAACACGAGCTATGATGTCCAGATTCATTGAATCTAAGACATGTCTAGATTCAATGAATGATCCAGGGTGGATATATATATTTATTTATATTTATATTCGTATATATATAAATTCGTATATATATTATATATATGAGATATATGAGATTTAATTTATAAGGATAAATTAAATCTCTATCACGTTTGAAATTCGAAATTCAAATTGATAGGATATCTCATATAAGAGATATTTATAAGATTTAATTTATAAGGATAAATTAAATCTCTATCACGTTTGAAATTCGAAATTCAAATTGATAGGATATCTCATATAAGAGATATTTATAAGATTTAATTTATAAGGATAAATTAAATCCCTATCACGTTTGAATTTGAAATTCAAATTGATAGGATATCTCAAATTTGATTTATGGGAATAAATCAAATATAACTCAGTCTCATCTTTATTTAAAGTTAAATAAATAGGTAATTAAATCTGTGGGACGGATTTAATATTATTTTATTTAATTAGTTTCTTATAAAATTATACAATATATGATATTGTATCAATTCGGAATTAATATAAGATTAACTCCAAAATCCAATTAGGTTAAGTGAAAAAAAACGCATAGCATCCTCTATATCTGATTGGAGGAGCTACGTTTGAAAATAATACAGAACACAAAAGGCTGAACGGAATCTGCAAAAGGTTTACAGACAAGAAACTGCCGAAATAGAGACGGAGACTTGTGAAAGCCTTGGAGGGACAGGAGACGCTAGCACGTCGTTCGTGGTTGGAACGCTGTTCGTGTGGATACCAGTAGAGGAAGCCGACCTGAGGCGTCGACTTCTTGTGATCAGAAAGAGACCACCGTCCGCAGAGAGAATCTGTGAAGGTCGCTGAGGAACACTCCGTCGATTTCTTGCGATCAGAAAGAGATCACCAACCACGTAGAGAAGCTGTGAAATTCGCTGAGCAACACTAAGGGTAATGATTCTTTCCACTTGACTTAAACACATACGGCAGATCCTGGCAAGGAATGGAAAATTTTTAAAGTTTATTTCCGCTGCGTGTCTTCTAATTCCTTACAATTTCTGGGGAAATCTCAGTAGCAAATAGAAACCATACAATATATGCAACTATATGCTTGATGTTACTATGTGTGTACTTAATGATCATGCTTGCATTATGATAACTTACATGCTTCCATGTTACTTAATTATAACATATGGCCATATCATAAAAAGAAACAGAGCATTACTTAATCATACATGCTTCACATCATCAAGGTAAGAAAATATCACATAAAACATTCAAGCAGTATAAGCATGCAAGTAGGTAAGTCTACTATCTGGCGTGTAGCCTTTCCTTCCAGCTCTTAACCTTGTCTCTAAGGTCCCTTCTTCTCGTAAGTTAGAGCCTATACATAGCATAATAATATCTTTATTATTATCAAGTATAGCTCTATTTAACTCATGCTGAACTAGGGGAATATCCTTACTCTGACATTCCCCTAACTTTCTTTCTACCTTTAGCTACCTTTATTAATAGAGATATTTCTCTATTCTAACCACTAAGAGCAATACTCTACTTTAATAGAGCAGGGACTAGATAAATTACTTACCTCATTTCTAAACTTTGCCAAGTCCCTCAACTCTTTAGACTACTCCTGACTTCACCAAAACTCCTCCTGGCTCCACCAGAACTTCTCCTTTCTTTCTCTTCCTTTCTTTGTTTCTCTCTTTCTCTTTTTCTCTCTTCTTTCTCTTATTTGGCCATGCTTGGCCGTGGGAATAAAGTGAGGGGGAGTAGCCTATTTATAGGTGGAGGGAGGTGGAATGAATAGCTCAGATCGAATCGTGATGAATGGCCTAGGTAGCTTAGCTTCCTCAAGAAACTTTGCCTGCATCATCACGATGACATCCTCCTCCTCGATGACTCACCATTATGACATCATCCAAGGACACCTCAGGGCATATGTGGCATAATTGGTGGGGCCCTTAGGACACCTCACTAGCTGACTCAGCCTCTTTAGAGAATTCCAGAGTCTTTTCCTGGAATGAACGGCCGAGATTGTGCCACGTGTCCTTTTTACTTTTTTCCCTTTTTCTAATCTCATGACATATGTCCTTAACTTTTCTTATTTTCCTATATTCATGCCATGTGGCACCTTGTGGGTCCTATGAGAACACCTTTCATGCCACCTCATGGTATAAAGTCATATCTGATCACTTTTTCTAGTTCTATCCTTAACTAGGTAACTTTACTTTATGGAAAAGCACTAAAATATTATTTTAATACCTCTTAAACTCCATAATCCTTGGGCCTATATTTTTGGTCTCTTGGATTGCTATCTTGGGTTTCTAACCAAGCCCAAGTACTCTAGTGGCTTGGTTTCCAAAAAACACCTCTTACTTTTCCATTATGTCCACAGGGACTTTCACTATTTTCCCTTAATTTTTACTTTCTTGCAGTTTAGTCCCTGAACATCATATGTATACTTTTAGGACTCCTGCATAATAGGGTCTAGTAGCCTTTCTTTTTCAGGCTATATACTCGGCTTCTAGGCCTAAAAATTGGGATATGACAGGTTTAACTGATTAAAACTTGGGGCTTTGGGATTAAATCACCGATTAAGTGAAGAGTAAGGCTTATGATACGAAAGCTGATTAAGATTAAGAAATATGGCTACTGCATGTATATTCTTTGGTCTGGATTATATTTTCTGAAACCAGGGGTGATTTAACCGATTAAGGTCATAGCTTAGAGTATAAGAATGCTCAATTTGGTGAAGCTAAGGAAAGACTTAAGTTGTTAACTTGAAATATAGTGAAAAGCCAGAGTATTGGTTACTGCGTGTATAATCTTAGAATTGAGCTATGATTTTCAAGAACAAAACCTGTTGTTCTTCCATCAAGGGCTTTAGATTTTTAGAAATGAAAGCTTACCATGATTTTGAAATAGTGTATCTGGGTTGAGTTTTGAGCCTAACTGTTATGGTGCTCACTCGGGGATGAATATTGACCCTTTTGGGGAATAACCTTTATGAGAACAAATTTATGGAAAACTGTATTATCCTATTTGCCAACAATTGATTGTAGTTTATAATATTTATTTGATATCATTATTTGGTCATCAATGAGTTAGCACGAAATTTTGCACAAGTAGATTCTTGTATAATTAACACATAATATATTGAAAGGCGTTAATCCTGTCATAATTCCTCATCTGTGTCAATTGAAACCCATATCTTTACTGTGTGAAGGATGTATGAGAAATGAAGTGTAGGTGGCAAATGATTTCTGGTTCTAAAGTTAGAACAAATTTAATGTGAAGTGGAAGGAAGTAGTAAGGATTTGGTTTTAGAAAGCTTGTAGGTGTAGTGTTGAATTCTTTGGGAAAATAGAGTAAAGATAATTATTGCTATATGAAATCGAGGTTGTTGGTGTCAATCCATTTTGGGGTTGAGTTTTATGAAGAGGTTTGCTAGTGTGAATGTTAAGTCAACGATTTCAAGCATAAGAGTGTGCTTTAGAAATTTAAAGATTGAAAAGAGTTACCCATTGTTTTGGACAACAACATTCTGGTTATTAGGGAATTAAGTTGTTGGGTTTCTTTAAAGATAAATAACTATTTAGAAAGTTAAGGATTTTGAAGGAAGTTAACATGCTAGAATCATGATCTTGGGGTATATATGAGCATGCGTAAGAGGGTGTTATAAAATAGAAAATACAAAAAAGAAGCTCTATGGTTATTATATAAAAATACTTATTGTGGCTATTGTGGTGATTAAATGTATTAAATTTGAGCACTGGAATATGATTATGGACTTTCAAAGATATAATTAGAATTTTAATATATTGTTTTTGGGATATTAGGGAATTAAGAAATGAAAATAATCGAAAGTGATTGACTGAAAACAGTAAATGTTTAAGAGCGTGGCAGGTGAGTGAATAACGTCCCTTAAAATAGTATTTTTAATAAATTGTTATTTAAGGTATTTTATTTAAAATGTTGAATTTGAAATATGATTTACAAAAAGCAAGTTTTATGAATTCATGAATTTAATTGTTAGAAAGGATTTTCTTTCAATTGTTTTATAAAAGGATTATGATTATGTATGAAAATGAACGAAGAAGTTTTAGAAAAAGAATTTGGTAAATGTTATATTGAATTGATTTTATTCATGAAATATTCCTATGTGAATTTCATATGTTTCCCTATAGTATCTTGATATTTAATTTTAAATGTTCCTGTTGAGGGTTTTAAAATTCAAAGTATTCTTACCAAAGATTATTGCATTAGAAACTGTTGTAATCATTACATGTGAAATGGACCCCACGTATATTGGAAAGGTTTTAAAAAGGACGGAATACAGAATTCTGGTTGCTAATAGTAATACTATTAGTCCTTGGTGCACCATGGTTATACCCAAGCTCGATGGATATTCGTGAGTTTCGTACTCGCGCCAGTTATTCGTGGGATTTATTCTCGCGCCTGTTATTCGTAGGTTTCATACCTGCACCTATTATTCATAGATTTCATACCTGCGCCTGTTATTCGTGGCTTTATTCCACGCCTGATTGATTATTTACCCTCGTGAACTGTGTGTCTATGCCTATTTCATGGCCTCTTGTTATGCCTGATTATTTACCCTCATGTACTGTGTGTCAATGTCTATTTTTGTGGCTTCGAGCTGTACCAGATTGGTTAATTACCCTCGTGGACTATGTGCTCATGCCTGTTTACCTTCTGTTGAAGTCCTACAGAAAAGTGATTGATTTGAAATGATTATTTCAAATGGTTTTCTTGAGAATAAAATTTTTTACAGAAATATTTGTATCAAATTACAAAATATTATGATTTACATTTTATATGTTGAACTATCTGTTTTCGCATTTTTTAATCATATTTTTGAGACGTTATTCATGAACAGATTATTTAGCTTCAAATACTACAATTGACCCTAATTCTCCCGCTAAGTAGTGAAGAGCATCTTTGTAGATCCAAAGCGTTATTTTTAACAAGTCTACTTTTGATGTAATTATCATTTATAAAGTACTTGTATTATTTTGATAAAAGGGTAAATGCTCCACTTAGTTTATAGAAAAGATTTTGGTTATTTTAGAAAAATGTTACGGAAGATTTGAACATTTGAAGTCTATTGTAGGATTATCGGGAGATCGGCTATACAACGACGATTATGCCGAAATTCCTACAGAGGACTTGCCTTTTGATTTAAAATTGTAATACATTATGATTTTCATTTTAAATGGTTTATTCAAGATTTTAGGCTTAAGGAATATGAATTTATTCATATTCTGTGCCGGTCACGGCTCAAATTTGAGAACATGACAGGAAATCTAGTTTTATTGGGTACTTAGCTTGAATAAAATGTTAGCTTATGTTTCCAATCTCCTGGTTGATATTTTAGCTTGTTAAATCATGGTTTAGATAGTTGGAAAATTGAGATATCCCTATGGATGCATGTTAGCCAAAATGTTTAAGACCTAGGGAGATATGATTTTGATGTTGAACCTAGGATAAAGACATGAATTAGTGGTTAGTTTAAGTAATATTGCATGATGAATGTTTAATTCTCTTGAATTGTAACTTAGCTAGGCCTCTTGGCCACTCATGAATTTCTATCCAAAGAATTTAATTTGATCATTTTAATGTTTCCAATGTGTTTAAAATGAAGAATAGAGTATGATAAATCTAAGAAACAAGATTTATAAGCAGTGGAATCAAAATTGAAAATTTAAGTTTTTCAAGGCATACCACATGGCCTAGGGAAGTACACAAGGAATGAAAAATTATGTAAGAACGACTTAAAGAGAACAATTTTTAAGTTAGTAAAAACAAAACCCTAAAAATCAAGTTAAAATTTAGGTGTTTTAAGAGGTTTATATTTAAACTATAATTAATGAGATGTTTATTGATGGATATGCTCCTTTTTGTCATGATGAAATAGGGTTTGACATTTGTGAAGGAAATTACTAAGCTTAAGGACAAGAATTAAAGTATTAGTGGATCAAAGTAGTAAGTTTACTCAACATTAATATTAACATATCTTGATTATTATACGTTTATTTGTTATGATGGTTAGTTGAACTAAAAATAATGATATGATGCTAATATTGCATTTTGATGTCTTGATTTTAGAGATGTTCATAAAGTCTGCGGCCTGGTATATCCACCCGAGCCAGCAAAAAAAAAAGCTCTGCCCAACCCGATAAATATAGGGTAGGACCAGGCATCGGGCTGCACATACTTTTTTGGGTGCCCTGCCTTGCCCATGAGAACTCATTCTTTTCTTTTATTTTGTTACTTCTTTCTCTAGATGTTATACTTGGAATAGAGAATATGATAGCTACTGGTGACTAAAGGTCATTTTAGAAATATAAGTAGCTAAGTAAGTTACATCTTTTAATATTTATAACTATATTGATTTTTTCTTTTTTTTAACTTTACTAATCATAATATGTACATTATAAATTATAATTGTTTATTTTATTTTTTTAGATGCTTCATCCTTGTCAACATTTGGAAAATTGATAATAAGTTACAATTACAAATTACTTAGGCTTCAAAGCTTTCTTTATATGCAATGAATTTCAATACTTTAATTATTATTTTTTTGTTGCCTTATTTTTAGTGGATTATAGATATTATTTAGCTCTTGAAAATATATGAATATGGTATTATTTTAGAAGTTTATAATTGCTCAGCCCGCCCATGCCCAGCCTAAAATGGTTAGGGCTTTTATCAGGCAGAGCTGAGCATCGGGCTACAAAATACAACCCATGCTTTTTTCAGACAAGGCACCGGGCAGGGGGTTTCCTTGCTCAGCCTTGTCCATAAACACCCCTACTTGACTTAATGTATAAGTGAGTTAACTTGAGATAAAAGTAGTTCCCTAATTGTAACATAATGCTTAGTTACATAATGATCTTTTATGTTGATATTATTGTTAATATAACTTGCTATAGAGATTTCTTTGAAATCTCGCTCATCCATTGAACAATTATTTAAGAACTGATCAAATAAAAGACAAGAGCATCATGAGGGAAAATTAATATATTAGCCATGACATTTTGAAATATAATAATGTGTATATATACATTTATGACTTATAAGGCTTACATGAGGCATTTATTTTGATGTTATGTTATGATAGAGTTAATATTAAAATTTGACTATGAAATTTGACATGCTTAAAGTACACATAATGAGATTTAAATGCATAGGTAGAATGCTTAAATTGGAATTGTATATAATTTATGGTAATTTTTTAAAGTTAAAATTAAGAATCTAGAAATTTTAAAATTGACTAAATGATAAATAAAGTTTAATAAATAAATTGTATGGACTGACAATAATTAATTATAATTTTATATTTTTCTATTAAAGAAACATGAAGAAATTTTTAATAAAATTTAGAACTATTCAACATTAATTTTTTTAAAACTAATTATAAATTTTTAAAATTAAACATAAATTTTAAAATTACCAAGTAAATATTAACTCAAAAAAATTAAAATTCTAGATTTAGTTAATCTTATGCATTCTATAGAGAAACCAAGAAAGAGAAATACATGAATGACGATTTGGGATAGATTTCAACAAGCTTGAATCTTTACTTATGAACACTGGATCGATAAAAAATACAGTCAAAATCTTGACTTAATCAGTGACCCATCCCTCAAAAGTGGAAAAATAGAGGAAACCACATATGAGAATGAAGTTAGAGAGCTCACCTCCATTGGTAGACAACGTCTTGAGCTTGTTCGTTCTCCTCTGGTGTCACTCTCCTTAGGTCGCTGCTCTTGTAGTAATACTCTCTTCTGTTCTCTCTCGTGCTCTGTTCTTGAGGAAAGGAGTCGATGATGAGGAAAAGAAACAAATGAGGCGGTGTGGGAGAAGAGGAGGACACGTGAGGATAGGGTTTAGAGGGAAAAGACATATGGGAGGTGTTTCACTTGAGAAAAGCAACATGCATAATTTGCATGTGAAATAAGAGTCTCTTTTTACTCATTAACATTTATCTTATACCTATTTTTAGTTTTTCTTTTATTTTCTAAAATTTTAAAAAATTCTTAAAAATAATTCCAAGATTTTCTTTTTCTAATAATTTTTTAGCTCATAAGATTATTTTCTTAAAAGTTTTGGATTAAACGATAACTCTTAAATTTTTTTAAAATATATATCTTAAAATCTAAAATTTAGCTTTTAATTTATTTAAGCCTATTTTAAAACAATAAATTTTTCTATAATATTTCAAATTCTCAAGATACTTATTTTATATATTTTTTTTAAATTTTTTTAAATCCTAAAATATTTTCAATGATTATATTTTCTTTTATTATTTTTCAAAAAAATTATTTCTGAATTTTTTTAATTTTAAAAAAAATATTCTTCACTATAACAATTCTTTATAAAGCCATTTTATCAAAAACATCATCCATTGTTCATCGAACTATCTAACAAAAGTTGTAATCGACTCGAAAGTCTACAAGCCTACTTAAAAGGACACGGCTCATCAATAAAGCTTTAGCAACCTAATTAGCCACCAAATTTGCTTCCTTAAAAATCCACACGCAAGAGTGGTTCGTAATGAGCTTCCTTAATACAAGGATATTTTCAACCAATATGTCACACTTCCATTTTGGTTTGTTGGATTTCCAGAGAAGAAACGCGCGGCACTAAAAAATTAACGTATTGTTATTCATCCAATATCTGTTCACATATACCATTTAAATACAAATGCCCTGATGCCCTGAAGCAAGAGTTATTGGGCTGTACACCAACTATGGGCTTAGCCTAGAGGCCTAATGGTAACATAATAACAAAAAACACTTATTTTTAATACTCACCCTCAAGATAGGGGCTAAATATATCTATAGCACCCAACTTGTAGAGTAATTTAGACTGTACGGCTCTCCCTACTGGTCTAGTAAGCAAATTAGCTTCTTGATCTCCAGTTCTTGTATGCACCAGTTTAATCAACTTCTCTCGGCGTCTTTCCCTCACAAAGTGCATATCAATTTCTATATGTTTTGGTTTTTCATGAAACATAGGATTTAAAGCTATAGGGATCACTGCCTTACTATCACAATACACGCTTATCAGTTGAGGATATTCAGTTCCTATTTCCTTCAGCAATCCCACAAGCCAAACAACTTCTGCTACAACCGTAGTAAGAGCTCAGTATTCAGCTTTTGCAGACGAACGGGACATAGTGCTTTACTTCTTGGTTTTCCATTTAATGAGTGATCCTCCCAGCTTCAATAAGTAGCCTATTACTGACCTCCTTGTTGTGCCACATGCACCCTAGTGAGCATCACAATAACATGTGAGTTCCAAACCTCCTAAAGCACTAATCAACACTCCAAGCCCTAGTTTCCCTTTAAGTATCTGACAACATTCATTGCCGCTGCCATATGTACTTTCATAAGGTTCGCCATATGTTGACTAGGAGCCTACACAAAAAAGGAAATGTCAAGACGAGTGGGAATCAAATAGATCAACCTACCTACTAGCCTCCTATATTTTTCAAGGTCATTCAACAGATCAAATTATTTGTCCAGTCCTTCTTCATAAGCCAACAATTTCAGACTTTGAGCCATAGGAATTAATAGTGGTTTGCACCCACTCATACTTGTGTTAGCTAATAAATCTAGTACATACTTTCTTTGTGATAGTATTATACCCTTCTTAGACTTAGCCATCTCAATACCTAGGAAGTACTTCATTATTCCTAAATCTTTGATCTTAAAGTTATCATGCAAATACTACTTGACTTCCTTAATTTTTAATTCTGAACTACCTGTGATAAGCAAATCATCCACATAAACTAGCACAAACACAATATCCTTTTCATATTTCTTATAAAAGAGTGAATAATCATGCTTACCTTGGGTGAATCCTCCTTGAATCAAGGACATAGACAGCTTAGTATTCCACTGCCTAGACGCTTGTTTCAAGCCATACAATGATTTTTTGAGTTTGCAAGCCATGTTCTCCCCTTACTAATGAATCCTTGGGGAATGGACATGTATATTTATTCATCAAGATCCCCCTACAAGAAAGCATTATATGTCGTATCCTTATTTTCAACCTCAGTTATACTCAATTGGAAGTCATTTGAACCAATTACATACCCCTTTGCTTTAAAAATATGCATTTTCAAAAGATTTCTTCTCGGGGACTGTTCACAAGTATTGTTCCTTTGGTAATCCAGAATACATACCTAACTTCAAAAATTCATAATTAAATATAGAAAAATCGGAATGGAGTAGTTCCAATTTCTAATGAAATCTTTTTCATTTAAATTTGAAGAAAAAATGTAAAATTGAGTTTCCATTGTCCAAATAAAATCAGTTTATTCATTGAAAAACACTGTCCATTTGGTAAATCTGGAAGTTCTAGTTTCTTTGCCTTAAATTCAAAAACTCATTTCTCTTTAGTTACTTGTCCAAATGAAACGTGTTACCTATGGATTTAAAGCTACAGATGTGTTCTATAATCCTATAAAATTTCGTAGAGAAATTCATTCATTTACTATATGAAATTAGCAGTTGAACGTCACTACCTTCAGTCACTCACTTTATCTAAATTCCAGATTTTATCTCCAACTTAGAAAAATCATAATAAATCGAAAACTTGATCAATTGAGACGTTCGTAGTATCCATTTAAAGCTCTGTATCTTAGATATTTTCATACCAAATTTCAAGTCCAAAATCGTTGGTTAAGTCATTATAATTATCGTCATAAGGTTACTACCTCATATTACAAACACACTATATCATGCTAGGTATGACATCAAGTCATCATCATAGTGCCAAGTGATCAATATAACTTATTACACAAGTTCAACCATCTATATTTACCCTTTTTCCTTGAGATGTTCTAGCACCTATAACATGGTTATGCATATGGAAAGAATGAGATTTCATAGAAATATCAATAGCAAGTCATACATACTATAATATCATGCATGATTGATTAAATGCCTAACATGTTATCATGAGATGGGAGCTACTTCATAATAATACATAAGCAAACTCTAATATGAATATTGTCATGACATTAGTTGTAAGGAGTTGTAATCATTCATACTTCATCATCATCATCATGATGGCATAATCTTAAGCTCAACCAAACATCATAACTAACAAGCAAGCATACAATCAAACAAATATAAAATTATAGTTAGGTATTATTGCTACCTCTTAAGATATCCTTGTCACACTCTTCTTGAAATGGTATTCTTCTCACACAAATGTCAAAATCTAACCATTATAAAGTAACATCAAGTTACAACTCAACTTCAAAAAAATTCCAAGACTAGTTTTCACTAACTTCCATTCTTTTTCCATTTTATGTTCCATACTTCGATCTTTCTAAAATAATTTCTCATGGTTCATTTCTACACAATTTTTCATGTAGAATTCAAATATGAAACCAAAATTTCTAAAATCAAAACACATCCTTAGTTTCTGTACAGAACTGAAATGCCTCTACTATTTTTCAAAAATTCACATTTTGATTCCAATGATTCCAAGCCTATACCACTTGATTCTAGCTTGTTTAAGCTTGTTTAAACTATCCATAACATAAAACTCATATTCTTATCACATATGGACAGCATGTCAAGCAGCACCATCGAGGGAAATATGTCACAAAATTCCCTTAAAAGCAAGAGACAATTTGCTAGATTAAAGTCCAAGAACAAAGGAGCTAGTTACCTTTCTTATTACTTCAAGTTGTATGCTTCTTTCTTGCTTCAAAAAATTTTTTGGCAGAGGTTTCCTAAGGTGTCCAAGAAGATGAACCAAGTTTGAAATGGTGGGGTATTTATTTTATAGGCAAAATTGGGTGAAAATGGAAGGCCAAGATTAGTTTTGTTACTATTTGATCTAATGGTCCATAACTCACCTTCCATTAAGCTTGCCCTATAACCCTCATTAATGATGCCATGCATGACCTCATTTAGGGTTGTGTTTGGATGAATAAAAGTAGAAATAATTATAGGAAATATTCTAGTCCAGTCTGGTACTGATCTGAGCAGTTTCACAAAAATCAGACTGTTTTATGTTCTTAACTTTTATAATATTCCAGAATATGTATTCTGTCATGAAAAGCAGTATCTAGGTTTTTTCTACCATTGACATTTTTAGATTGAGTATTTATCTGTCAACTATCTCTTGAGAAATGACTAAAATACCCTTATTGTACTTTCTTGTACTATATTAACCTTAAGGGCATAATTGTTATTTCATACCTCTTTATACTTTATCAGAGTATATACTGGCTCTAACTAATTATCCCTGTACTTGCTTTGACATTTTTACATGTCTAGAATGACCAAATTACCCTTTATCCTTCTTTGGTACAATCCAGCTACAAAGGGGCATTTTCGTAATTTTATACTTTTTCGGGATTGCTTTGATCTCTAGCCCACTTAACTGTCCAACCACCTCACTGGGCCTCTGAGACACCATTTTGGGCCTTGATATGTGTCCATTACCTTTATGGCACAAATCCTGAGAAACCTCTCCTGAAGGTATTTATCGGGTATTTTATTACATTATAAATTTCCTTAAGAATTATATAGGATTCCTTTTCTGACTCTGTCAATTTTATAAATTCTCATATTAAATATAGGAATTTACTGTAAAGTTTTATATGATTATGAGGTATGAAAAATACTGTAATAATTTTTTCTGACTTTAGGAATTCATATCAATTAATCGGGACCTCAAATCAAAAATCTGTGCTGCGTTAAACTGATCAGAATAATTTTCTCTACTTACTGGTAAGATTTAGGACTAAACTATTTCTAAGCAGTTTTAGGCCTTTTCCTGTTCAACTTTCTCATAATTATATTTTTGCCCATGAACTTTTGATAAATTACATTTAAGTCCTTTAACTTTTGATAATTACACTTTTTGGCCCAACTTTTATCTCTACCTTTAATTTTGGTCTTAAACCTTTTCTAAATTTCATTTAGGTCCTTGAATTTTCCTTAGTTACCAATTACTCTATTTTCTTCCTCAATCTGATACAGTTTACTTTAATAATCTCATGCCGATTACATATAAATTGTACATATACATCAGATAAGAAAATTGGGGATATGACATTGTGTACATCCATATGGTATAGATTCCAGTCATGCAAGATAGCAAATTTAATCATTACCCTACCCTAATAGTTGTCATCTTTACTACCGGAGAGAAAGTTTCATGGTAATCAATCCCTTCCTTTTGACTATACCCTTTGGCAACTAACCTTGCTTTAAATTTATCTATCTTTCCTTCTGAATCATACTTAACTTTAAATACCTATTTACATCCTATAGCCTTTCTACATCTTGGAAGTGGGACTATCTCCCATTCTCCATTATTTTCCAAGGCCTTTATTTATGATTCCATTGCTTTAACCTACTTATCATCTTTTATTGCTTCCTCGTAAGTTGAAGGTTCCACAATAGAATCAATTTGGCATAGGTAACACATGTATGATGCAGAACTATTTGAATAAGAAATACATCTTTCAATAGGATATGAATATTTACCTTTATCTTGACAACGAGTCAAATCAGTAGATGCAATCATATTACATACATAGTCCTTTGACCAAATAGGTGGCCTTCTTTCTCTATGTGATCTAAGGTTAGGCTGTCCTATTATATTAATTTCTTGATTATGCATATATTGCTGGTTAGGAGAAAGCAAATCATTATTTGTAATCATATTGTCATCTGATTGAATAGGTGCCTTTGGCTTATTTAATGGAATTTCTATGTGTTCAAAATTAAAGGGTTCTATGAAGGGGTTATTAGTCTCTTGTCAGTTCACTCCCCCTTGCCTAGAACTCTCAAATTCTCTAAAAGGAAATTGGTCTTCACAGAATGTAACAGTCCTACTTACAAAAATATCCCTTGTGTTTAAATTAAGTAGAATAAATCCTTTATGATTATTCAAATATCCTAGGAAAACACATGGAATAGTTATAGGCTAGAACTTATCAGTGACTCTTAAGTTTGTTGCATAAGCCAATTATCATATCCTGATTTTTCTCCATAAACCTTCTCATAAGGTGTCTTGTATGCAAGGATCTTAGAAGGAACTCTATTGATTAAATAGACTGCCATCTTTATGCATTCCCCTTAATATTCTATAGGGATTCCTGATTGTATCATCAGACTCCTAGCAACACACATTAAAGTTCTATGTTTTCACTTAACAAACCCATTTTGTTGAGGAGTGTATGAGCACGTGGTTTCATGCAAAATTCCCTTTTCTCCAATGTATTATGTCAACTGATTATTAATATATTATGTTCTATTGTCGCTTCGTACTTTCTTAACTTTAATTGAAAATTGATTTAAAATATATGCAACAAAATTTCTAACATAATCAATAGTTTCTAATTTAGATCTTATTAAGAAAATCCAAACAGCTTTAGAGTAATAATCAACTATTGTAAGAAAATACTGATAACCTTGATGTGTGGGTGTTTTATATGGTCCCCACACATCCATGTGAATTAACTCAAAACAACGAACATATTTAATATAACTCAACATGAAAGGGAACTTTGTCTGTTTTGATTGAATGCAAACATCACAAATTCTATTTAATGACATATCTTTGTCATTTACAATATGCAAGTGTCTCAATATAGGCATGGGTGCATGTCCCAGTCTATTATGTAGTAACCAAAATTCAACAGATTTTGTTTGTTTTATGAGTCACTATTAGTAAAACCCAGAGCATCACATTTCATTTCAACTTTAACATGTAAAGATCCTCTATGAGTCTACTAGTCACCTTCACTATCCCATCTTGAAGGCCATGTATGATACAGTGGTTAGGAAAAAAATGTTACTATACAATGTTGTTCTTTAGTTAATCTAAGGACAGAGATCAGATTAAATTTCAAATGTGAAGCATATAAAACACCAATTAACATTATTTCATTAGTGAGTCTAATATTACCTATATGGGTAACATCCATTTTTTCTCCATTTGATATATGTAATGTTTTTATAGAACCATCATTCTTTTTATAATCATGAAAAAGGGATAATTCTCCTATCATGTGATTAGTGGCTCCTGAATCTATTACCCATTTAGCATGTGTATTCTTATGATTAGTAGGGATAGTCAAACCTATTACAGTACCGATTAATGCTTGCACTGTCACCTCAGAGTCCCTTTTTAGGATGTTTAGAAGTATGTCATATTGCTCCTTAGTAAAACTTGGTGCTAATGACAAACTAGCACTGTTGACCAATGTATCTAACTCATTGTCATTCTCTATTCCAAGCTAATTAACCCTTGCATCTTGATTTCTCTTATTCTTATTTCCCTTGAAGTCACTAGGATACCCCACAATTTTCCAGCAAACTTCTTTAGTATGTCCTTTTTTATGACAGTGGGTGCATTCTGGAATCGGGCCTCCACGTCCTCGACCTCCACGGCCTCTCCCTCTCCCTCTAACGTTTATTGCAACGTATTCAATGGGATTGTTTCTGGATAAATTGCTAACAATTGACTTCTATGCGTCATCTTCACTTATCATTGCAAATGCTTGATTTACAGAGGGGAGTGGATTCATTATCAGGATCTAACTCCTTGCTGTGCTGAATGTAACATCCCAAATTTTTCCTATATGTATAAGATTGATAGAGGAAAGAGGTTATAAAAAGATTGGGATGGTAATAAGAATTTATGAAATAGATAGAAGTAAAAAAGGAGTCCTGTAAAATTAATTATGAAATTTACAGTGAAATCGGATACCGATAAAGGGTTAAAGGAAATGTGGGGAATTTTTATCAAGCCTTCTGGGTCTCAGAAAATTATGAAACTTTGTAAGAAATTCATTTTATATTAGAATAAATTTTAAAAAATGTTAGAATCATTAAAAGAGGTGTTTACCATTTATCCTAAAAATTAGGGTGATATAAGGAAAGTTCCTTGGGATTTGTGTCAAGTAGCTATTAGACTTAAAAGAGGTCTAATAGGACGTGTTTTGCAAGCCTAATAATCCCAAGGAATTGTTATGTGGTCAAAAAAAATTGAGAATATTTTATGTGTTTTTAAAAGATAAAGATTTAAAGAAAGTCCAAGAAGCATGTGAGGTGTCCTTGTGGGACCCACAAGCTTTACACATGGCACCAAGAAGAGGAAAGGAAGATTATAACATGTGTTAAAATATAATAAAATAATATAAGAATTAATCTAATGATGATTAAGGTTAATTAATCCAAAAGCTAACCAATCAAATTCAAGATTAAGCCATTATAATAATTAGGAAAAGTGAGGACATTATGGACCCAAGGTGCCAAAATTTTGGCTATAAATACCCCTCCCATTCTTCACAAAAACGTGCACCCTTGGTTACATTGGAGAAACTCTTGTCATTTGAAAACTCAACCAAGATAAAGACAATTCAAGGCACTTAGAGATCAAGGTAGTCAAGGCATAAGGTATGTGATTCTTCCTAGTTTATTTAGATGTGTTTTGGAAGGGTAAAACCTAGGTTTTAGTGGTTGGAAATTCCATTAAACCTAGAGTATGCTTGCTGTCCAAATTTTAAGTTAAAGGAGGAAGAAGAAAATAAATGTAAAACTAGGTGATTAAGGTTTAGATAAGTTGGTTTTAAATCCTCTAATGCCCTTTTCACCTTTTCCACATTCTGCTTAGCCTCATTTTTTGGTCTTATATATCAAGGGGAAACTTATCTCAGTAGCATCTAATTTGATTATTGGATCCAAAACACTTGCAATAGCCATCAACAAGTTGCATTCCCCCAATATTTATCAAATTTTCCTTTCATAGGTATTGCCATCGCATTCATAAACAAGTCAGGAGACTTTATTGCTTCATCAATAACTTGTTTCACCTTATGAACTTTAACAATATATAAGTTAGCAGTAGAATATTCACTACTTGAGATAACATGAGTGACATCATTAAAAAATTTTAAAAGATGACAAATCTTCTCAATTTTTTCCCAATGCTTAGGATCCGGTGCATAAGCATAATGTGACTCTTTTTCATAAGTTGAAAAGACGTGCTTGAATTTCATTGCAATCATCAATATAAAAAATGTAGAGTTCCATCTTGTAGAACAATGAAGAATAAGTTTTTTTCTTCTTTCAAACCCTCTAATTCCACAACTTCACGAAAGGATTTTAGACTTGCGTATAAGGCATTTATAAACTTGACACTTTCATGAATATTGTAAATGATATCTTTAATGGTGCTAAGGCCATATATACACAACATCTAACATGAAATAATTGCTTACTAAGCAAAAATTTATTGCTCAATGACAAGTTATCCTTCAAATTTCTTAAGAGTCATTGTAACTAGCATTAACAACAGAAATTGAGAATATTTTATTCTTAATATTCCATGATCTCAAACAATTGGAAATTGCATTTTCTATATCTACTAATCGCCTTGGAGTAGACATTTTGACGAAACTTAACTTATGAAGATTCCACCTAGCATAAACAAAATGGCTAGTGATAATCATATATTTAGCTACTTAGTGATTTGACTTTTAAATCTCTATTGTAATACTTACCTTGCTCACATTTTTTAACATATTTTTTAAAGAATTCTTTTTAGCCTTATATAACTTAAGACAATCACTTTTTACTATTTTACGAATGACTTTTCTAAAATATGCATTTGCATATTCAAATGCCTATATCAAAACTTCATCTTCTACCATGCTAAAAGGATGCTCATGCACCATGATAGAAGTAGCTATGATTTCTCTCATTTTTTTCATTAGAATATTTAGTGCCAGCACCAATAAATGGATTAATTCCTAATTCACTCGATGGACGAAATTGTATAGTGGTTTGTTTTTTGTTGTTGTTGAGAGATAACAACTTTCATTGCAAGGAAATATCTGAATGCCTCTTAAGATGACTAGTGCTAGCTCCCCTTTCACTAGTAGATAACTTCTCCTTACAGTACAAGCACATTGGTTTCTTAACACCATCACCAAATACAACTTATCCAAAATCTTTTTATACCTTTGAAATTTTTCTCTACTTTTTTATGATCTTAAAATTTTCACCCATAGAATCTACTTGTTGAGATGTATTATTATTGCTTTCCTTAATTTGTTATTCATATTGAGGTTCTTGAGGAGGAGTAGATTCAATTGTGTTATCATTCCGTTTTCCATTATAAATTGTATAACAACTTGTCCTATATACTATTAAAAGTATAGCATGCAAGTATCTCTCTCATACAGAGTTTATAGACACAATTTAATAAGATATAATAAGAAAAAAAATTATATATTTAATAAATTATTATTTATATATTTAAATGCATAAAAAAGTGCAATAAATTACATAACATCCACTTAAAAAAAAGACTAAATAGAGCAAAAACTACAAAAAAGGGTATAATATTCATATATATGAGCCACTATGTTTCACATATACACCAATTCAAAAGGATTTTTCTTGAATTTTTTTTATGTTATACATACAATTAGATGTAATATATACATTTTTTTTAATTCAAGTGGTTACTATTAAAAAAAATAAAGACAAAAAAGATGATAGAATTTTTCATTAACAAACAATTATATATATGTTCTATTAGAAAACAATGGACTATAACTCTACTTGAACTTAGTTTTTTTTCTCTCTTTTCAATATAAAAATCTGAATGCTAGCTTCTATAATTATAACAGACTTTTAAGGAGAGAATGGTGGTGACTGAGAGGGTAGAATAAGAAATAGATTTTAATTTTAGATATATTAGTTTACATTTAAATAAAATAGATATATATTTTAGATAAAATATACAAATATATAATTTAAAATAAATAATATAAATATTTTTATGATAAAATAGATATAGATTTTAGATATATTATATCGGATTTATAGATATTTATATATATATTTAATTTATTTTATATATTTCCCCTAAATCTAATTCTATCTAATTATGGGATAAAAAGTGTTATTTAAAAAAAATCTACTTTTATAATTTTATTTTGTAAAAGATTTTATAAAATAAAGAAAATAAGATGAGTGTAAAAGAAGAAAGACGTATGAATCTCAAGAAAGATAAGGTATTTAATTGTAAGTTTTTCTAAAGTCTAAGAATAGAAAGAGATAAGTGATAGAAATATAAGAAGATTTGGGGTTATTAATTGTAATTTTCTCTGAGCTCAAAAAGAATATGCTGAGTATTTAACTATAATTTAAACTAGAGTATATAATATATATAAAAATAATATTAAACAAGTCAAGGCCAGTAAGTTTGTAGGCTAGACTTTGAAAAAAAAGCATGTCCTATTTAAATAAATAAGCGTGAATCTTGACATTTTTTATTAAATATGTCAGGCCTTATTATGCTATAACAATATTAAAGACCAAGCCTATTTGGACCCCTCCTTCCTAGTGGCACCGCGCTTTTATTATGGTCAACCCCTCCCTCCAGAAGCAAAACATGAAATGAAACATCACAACGGGTCCAATTGTCTGCAGAAGCACTGCACTTTTTCATATTGTTTTTTTTTTGAAATTTTCTTCTTTTTTAAATTATATATATAGTTTAATGATAGGAATAAAATTAAATTCACACAAAATTTTGTTAGAAGAATAATTTTTGTTTTTAAGTTGAAAATAAGAGCTATGAAATAAAATTTGAAAAGATGGTTTTTATCTTTCTTTTTAAACATAAACAAAATGAGGTACAATACAACATATTAGGCCACTTTATAATATTGGTTAGATTTATAAATGTCTTAGTGAAAGTTTTAAATCTCATTATTGAAGTTATAAATTCTATTAGAGGAATTGCAAACATGAAATCAATTGTAATCCAATTTCAATTATAAATGTCTCAGGGAAAGTTGCAAATATTATTAGAGGAGTTGAAAACCCCATTGTAGAAGTTGCAAACTTGAAAGCTATATCTTGCAAGTTTATCTAATAGAACTGTAGATTTATCATATGATGGCATCATATCCATACCCATCAATTTTGCCACAAGACTCGGTGCATTTAGTTGGTGGTCATTCGTTGGCATAACTCATCATTAATCAGTTTCATCACTTAAACAACATCTGGATGACAAGTATTCGTCAACAAATCTTCTTCTCGATAATGATACTGAAAGATTTAAATCAAAGTTAATTGCTGTAGATAGAACTTAAGAACGAGATGAGAGAAAGAAACGTATATCACGAAATATATAAATATCACTTAATTGTTGCATATGGAAACACGAAATGGAATCTCATGAAGTTAATGTCATATATTGATGCTAAAGCTTCATCTTTGTCTTTCAGGCGTAATTTGATATTCTCACTTAAATTTGTGAAAGACAGATTGAGCCTCCTACCTAATCTGTTATTTTTTATATTTGTATGCCCAAATTGTCCTTTTTAAATTCAGATGGTCTTTCTTTGTCTTTTCCCTATATAAAAATATATTATGACAAATAATAAGTAATTAAATTATGATTGTATTATTTGAGTTTAATTTAATTTGTTAAGGTAATTGAGTTAGAGATGCAAGAATTAGAGATGAGATAGTTTATATTGTTGAACTTCAATTCATAAGTTAAAGAAGGGTTATATTGTTTGAGATGAAGAAAGAAAATCTGAAAGAGGAAAATATATGTTAGTTAACTATACTTGAAGATAAATAAAATAAATAAAGATGTACAAAATAAACAAATTCTTACCATGTAAAGAAAAGGGGAGGAGGAGAAGAAGATAAGAAGGAATTTTAAGGAAAAAGATGGAGAAGAGGAGGAAAAGAATTGTGGGAGTGAATGAATGAAGGGTGAGGTGGTATTTATAAAGGTATGAAAATGATTTTTAGCTATTTTGTGTATTTTGTAGCAGTTTTTGTTGCCAAGACAATTTCTAATTGTTCTCTGAACCGTTATAAATTCTAAAAAAATTAGCCTTTTAAAAATTGAATAAATTTTGATTTATTTGTATATATTTAATTTATGTATAAAAATAAATTATTAAATGAGTAATTCTTGATAAATGTTCTTATCAATAAAAGCCTCAATAAACATGAGATAAAATTTGAAGTATCTTGACATTCAATGAATTGATTTTTTTTGAAAACCTATTCGATAAAGTTATTTATCGAATACTTATTCGATAAGAATGAATTGTTCTGAACATCTTGCAAAGTGTTATGTGTTGATCTTTATTGATAAATTCTTTAAAAATAACACTTATCCAAATGTTTTTCAAAGGATTCTTTGTTAAATCATATGTAATTTGTGTGAAAAATGTTATTTATTGAACAAATATTCGATAAGAAGGCTTATCAAAGAGATATTCTATAAATTTCTTACTGTTGTATTAATTTTTATCGACAGACACTTCGAATAAGATACTTATCGATAAATTGTCTTTTATTTAGTTAAAATATGACTGTTATTGTTTTAGTTTATTGAAACCCTTTTTAAAAAAATCCTTATATTTCTCTCGACCTAAAGCTCATAATTGATTCCATAAGTCCTTCTCATCCAATTAAAACTGTCTGAAGTCATTTCCCTCCAAATAAATTCTTTCATCCAAATCCTTAACCTACCTCCCTCATTATGCAAAACCTTCACTGCTCATCATCCTTTGAATCAAGTAATGGCTAGAACCAAGGTACTCAAAGTTGGGTTAGATCAAGCAAAGGGAAAGAAAAAGGGAAATATTTCAAAGGCAAAGACAATGATAAAGGAAAATAAATCTTTAAAGAATGTGACACTTTCTGCACCATAGGCTCAGATGTAGAGCCCAAACCAACAAAGCTCTCAACATGTTTCAAAAAGAAGGAGAAGGAATGGTAATTCTAAATCTTCACCTACTTCTGCTCATCCTTCATCTGATTCTACTCCATCTTCAAATTTTGCCTCTCTGCCACTGCTCACTAGTAATGTAGAACAAGGGGTGGATAAAGGGAAACTTAAGGTAAAGTATGCTCACAGGGATTTTTGTTTTGTTGTTATTGTAGATCTAGATTATTTAAAGTATAACGACATGACCAAATTGGATCTTAGTAACCCTATGAAGTATTATGGAAACTGGTTAGGAGTAAACCTCTCTTATTGCCCTAAAATAATCAAAAGATTTTGTTGCAATATGAGAGTGGTTGAAGAGGCTGGTGATGATGGTGAATTAGTGAGTAGCTATCTGATCACAGAGTTAAGAGGAAGAGAAATCAGGATAAATTCAAATAGGATCAACTCTTTGCTAAAAGCCACAGAATTTGAGGAAAAGTCACAACTATCCTTGAGGTATATTTATGAGATCTTGATGCTGAAGGACAACTTCTCGGGTGATATGAAGTTTATTCCAAAAGACATGTGAAATTATCATAGGATAATCTACTACATAAACTCGAGAAGTATGATCAACAAGTTTGGGAGATTCACTTATATGACTCAACAAGATTATAGGTTGCT
Source organism: Leucaena leucocephala (assembly GCA_037074615.1). Classification (NCBI taxonomy): domain Eukaryota; kingdom Viridiplantae; phylum Streptophyta; class Magnoliopsida; order Fabales; family Fabaceae; genus Leucaena; species Leucaena leucocephala. The sequence continues at coordinate 13,062,059 of CM073516.1, read as the reverse complement.
AGCTAGGATAATTAGTTGGGAGAAAAATCAATATAGGGGACTTGATTTATAATGAGATAAAGAACTTCTACTTTTCAAAAATAAAGTCTACTCCAATGCCTTATCCTTAATTAATTTCCCTCTTCCCTCAACACTATAACATAGAGTATCTAGAGAAGGGGAGAAAGAAGTAAAGGTGATAAGATTTGGGGCTGAGCAAATACACCGGATGAGGATCTCCTTTCTACTCACTGATAGAGGAAATAAGCTTTAGAAAGGGAAGTAGCCTAGGCAACAAGATGAAGCCGACTCTTTAGCTACTCCTACTACTCCTACCTCTGCATCCTCCTTTGCTCAAGTAGCTATGCATCACACGGTCCAACAATAACTTAGAAGTGTTAAAGAAAAACTATTGGCTCAAGTCAAGGAAAGCATGAAGTCATCTTATTATGATCCTGACCTTCCTGAGCTACTCAAAGTGTTTAGACTCTCCTTAGAAAACAAGATTGTCTCTGAGGTTGAAAAGGAGATTCAAGTAAGCACAGATCAACCAGTCACTCTCCTATATATTATTGAGTTGCATCACAGGTAATCACATTTTTGAGACAAGAAGTGACTGATTTAAAGAATCAATTTGGCTCTAACCCTCCTCCTAGTTCAAACCTAACTCATCTTATCTCTAGACCTACCTATAATATACCTCCTCGTCAAGGCTCAATTTTTAGGACTTCAGGACCCCTTTTTAATATATATGTAAAAAAGGGGGAGAGATGAACTGTTTCAGTGACTGTCCTTTTGAATACATTATTTGTTTTTGTAATTGCTTGATTATAAATATTGGAAATTAATGAAAATTTTCCTTGCTTCTAATATTGCTTCTATGGGTAAGATTTTTTGATATGGTACTCATTGATCGGTGCTTAATTCTTATTCCAATTTAATAATTTTCAAAGCTTCTCAATTAAGTTTTGATGTTATTAAAAATGGCGAGAAATGTCAAAATCTAAGTTTTGATAAAGACAATTAATTGAGAAAAGCTTTCAAAATAAAATATAACTAATAAAGAGCATTTATTGATAAACTTATCGATGAGGTAATTATTCGATAAATAAAAAAAGAACTTTTGAAGGAAAATATGATTTCTAAAATATATTTAGCGAAGACCTATTCGATAAGGTTTCTTATCGATAAAAGCTTCGATAAAACAATCTAAACTAAGCTTGTGAAAATTCTGAGTCTTTATTTTGAAATTGGAATTAGTCGAAGCTCTGTTCGATAAGAAGATTTATCGAAGAAGTCTCTGATAAATTTTATAAGAATAAGTTGCTAAAAGAATTTTATGAAAAGTTTTATCGAAGATTTGATCGAATAAAGTATTTATCAATAAGATATTCAATCAATGAAACCTGTTTTTGAAGTAGAGTTTTGTTCTTCTAAGACTCATTTATCAAATAACTATTCGATAAGGGAATTTTTCAAATAACTCTTCTATAAATAAGGAAAAGTTTCTAAACTAAATCAAATGATTTCACAACTATATGATTTTGATGAGATATTATCTTTATTGCCTTTTCTCAAGATATTTTATCAGAACTTATGATCAGAAGAAGAAAAGTTTTATAGTTATAAAATCTTATCATTGAAAATAGTTTTAAGGTTTCCATATCACTGAGCTTTTGTTATGATAAAATAATCTTTATAGTGATATGATCGAATTGTTTTCTTTTAAATGATCTTTGGAATCTTAAGTCACAAATTTACAAGATCAATTAGAAGAAAGAAAAGATAAATTGTTCAAATAATTGGAATCCTGATTTTGACTATTGTTTCTAAGGGTGATTTGTTTGTTTAAAATATTTTGATGATGATTTATTTCTTATAATGTTTGATTGATATGCTTTAATCATCTATAGTTTGTTTTGTTCTGAAGTTATGAAGATAAGATTATTCATGAAAGATTCAAAGTTTGATTCATTATGCTCTTATCGATAAATCTATTTAATCAGTATACTTATCAAAGATATCTTCGATAATATCTTTATGTCAAGCTTAAATTGATATGATATATGATTGATAGTTTGGAATAACTTGTTGAGCTTATGAATTACTTGGATTTGATTAAATGAATGATCCTTATGAATTTATAGCCTGATAGTATTTGTTGAAAGATTATATACTCATGATTTATTCTGATATGCTAAATAATTTCAGTCGAGCTTTAATATGTTCTGATATGATATAAGATGATCTTATGTCTTTGTGCCAAATTGATAAATGATCTTTTGATGATATAAGAAAAGATTTGGATGTTTTGAAAAATATATTTTTCAGTATTTATCGATAAGCTATTCAAAGAGTCAATTTATCAAATAACACTTTGATAAATGATGTATTGTGAAATATATCGATAAATCTAAAAGCATATGTTTGAAAGAATATTTTTCAAAGAGTTTATCGATAATGACATTTGTCAAAAACTATTCGGTAAATCATGAACTATATCTTTATAATTTATTGAAGATTTATCGAAGTCCTTTTTGATAAGACTAATTATCGAAAAATTACTCGATAAGATTTTAACATCTTGAGAAAAGTGTTTGAAACCATACTATATCAGATTTTGATTCTAAATCATTTGGAAACAATTGCTTTATGTTTACAATGATTATATATCTTCAATAAAGCATGTTTCAAGGCCATTTACAGATTAAGACAAGATCAAATGAAGAGATCAACTAAAAGAGCCAAAAGCAACAGATGCGTACGTCAGTAATAATGGCTATATTCAATAATGGCTACTTCAACGGAATTATGAAGATGAAGTATAAAAGAAAAAGAAGCCAAAGTGAGAAAGCTGAAGAAGTTGCAAAATAGAAGAAGATACAACAAATGCTTACAATGCACTTTGATTACACTCAATGATCTGTAGCTCTGTTGCTCTTTGTGGTTCAAAGAATATATTCTTAGACAAGAGAAACTTAGAGAGTTGTTAGCTTAAGTGTTTATCTTATCTACTCTATTGAGAGAGTTTTATTTGTATAAATTATCTTTTGCTTAAGAGAGTGAAACTCTTGAGTGGATTGTAATCTTACGGGTGTAAGTGGGAGTGAGAGGGATTCTCACTGGTTAACCTTAAGGGTTGTAAGGAAGAGTGAGAGTGATTCTCACATGAATGTACTGAGACACTAAAAACCCACAGAATCTTGGAGATAATGGAACACTCAGAGGGGATTCTAGAGACTAGACGTAGGCCAAGTGGAATGAGCTGAACTAGTATAAATTATCGTGTGAAATCTTTCTCCTACAACTTCTCCCTTCGGTGATATCATTCTTAATTTTACTCTCTAAACTCATCCAAATATCTTTAGAGTTTTTAAAATTTTTAAAATCACCTAATTCACCCCTATTGGGTGAAACAACTAGATTCAACGAGTGCAATCATAAAAACTTGAACCCGTTGATATTATATATTGTATACCTTCGACAGGTAAATTATGCGGGGAACTCTCCGTGGAATTTCTTATCAATCTCAGTGGAATGCGTTTGGCCTCATAGCTGCAGTTTTAGATAATTTCTAAGCTTACTATAATGAAGTGTAATTTGTTAGAGTCAGTGAGGAATACATATAAAGTGTAAAAGTTGGTGAGCACATAATACTTATTGCATGAAGGGTTCACCTTGGCTACAATTTATTAAAATATGCTTGTGTGCTTGGAGTTTCTACTTGGGAGTGAGTATAAAGAATTCACATCGTCCAACTGGTTTCTCTATAGGAGGAAATAAAGTTGATGTGGAAGGACCAAGAGGACAATAATCAACGTGACAAGGGCAATTAAAAGATTTCTCTATGGTATTATCAAAGTACCTTAAACAAAAAATTAAGACCTCGTCTCTAGAAATCCACTTAACATCCGTTATCCCTAGGCAACTTCCATCTATCTGAATCAAACCAACGTTTGTAGAGGTTATAATCATGTAGATTCAAACAAGTAAATCATTACTTTGCTGTCAGAGAATTGGGAAAAACATCATAAATAAAGGATTCAAGAAAAAAAAACCATCAATAAAAGAAATAGATGAAGAAGGGTTTGATAGAACTAGAACTTTAGGGAGGCATAGAGAAGGAAGAATCCAGAGAAAGGAAGAGAGGAAGAGAGAATTGAGAAAGGAAATCACAGACTATTCATTTGATAACTACTTGAGCATACAATTAGTAACCATATAGGCTAGCAAAAGAAGGGAACATGACAAAAGGGTACACCATAGCCACTACACAATGACTCGGGTGACGAAGTCAAATCAAGAATTGAATGGCACAAGAATAAGAGACTAAAATAAAATCATAGATCTCGCCTTTGCTAGTCTTCAAATCACAGATATCACCATCATCATCATCTCCTCCCCAAGTTCCCTCTATTTGTATCATTGCCAAATTTCTCACCTTCTTTGGTGCTTATAGATCTCAGTTGCCACCATCATTCATCGGAGGTTGCTGTCGCTAGATGAAGGAGGCTGTTGTTACCATTGTTTGCCTGCATCAAGTTGCTAGATCAAAGGTGGGTTGTTGCTAGATGGAGGTTGTTGTTTCCACCATTGCTATAACTATCGGTGTCGCCATCATTCACCTAGCCATCAGAGAAGAGGAGGGTGGAGACGGTAATGGAAATGAGGGATTGTGTTTTTACTTAAAAAAATCCATCGAGCTCTCTTTTTTTGTGATAGAGAGGTTATAGTTATAGGAGATAACGGAGGTTGGGGATGTTAAGTTGAGGGTGAAGATTTCATCACTTTTAATAATTTAGGGTATTAATTACACCATTTAATATTTTATGGTTTTAATTACACTTCAAAAAATAGTTTGGAATGCTGAGTGCACATTGACCTTAAATTAATTTACCCTTAATTTAAATTACATGATTTAATGAAAATTTAGTTAATATGTGTATAGAAAAACTGGTATAGTGATTTTTTTCTAATAAATTAATAATATATTTTAGAAAATATAATTAATAAATTCTATTTTTTTTAAAAAAATGAAGCTTTGTTGTTCCCTGTTGACTTCTTTTCCGGCCTTAATATATATTTTAATTAATAAAATAAAATATTTGAAAAAAAATCAAATGGCAAAGACCATTGAGTAGGAAGAAATATATATTAGAGTTGGAAGAAAATAGGCGGTGATATTTTGATAGTCATTGTAACATTTTACATAGTAAGAAAAATCTACATACCAACAAGCCATCGCTATATGGTCAAATACTATATTTTGAGCATGCATGTAACAAAATTATACAAAAGTCATCAATAATAGGTATGCTTTCATTATTTGCATACCAATCCATGACCAAATCAAATTGAAACACTAGATCAATCACTTTACAAAATGAGGGTCAATTACAAATTTAAGAACACTCAAGATCATCCAAGAGAACAATAGCAGTAAACAATTCACCGAGGTTCAAATTTTCAAATGATCAGATTAAGTGTACAAATTTTAAATGAACATCTCTAAAAATCCCTCTCTACCAAATTTTGACAACTGATTGGCCAACACAATTTTTAAAATCTCAACTTTCAATATAGTAGCTCAAATTGATTTCTATGTTCAACAAATTAGACAAGAATTCAATGCAAAGTTTCTGAAATTCCAACACTTAGTGCAACTACAAAATTCAAATCAATGATAATAGAAACATAAACTCAGTCAAAGTTCAATCACAATAATTTAGTTCTAAATTCCAGGCTTAGCAAAGATCAAATGTTCAATATTAACTAAATATGAATTGTGCACCAAACTAATGAAAATTTCAGAAATTGGTCCCTAATTAGACAAGGTGAAGCAAGTGCAATGATGCCATGCAAGATGTAAAGCTCAGTAATCACTCATGTAGCAAGATTTCATTCATGAGCTTTTAAACAAAGAAATTGCTATAGAAACTAAGATAATTGATTGTTCGAGGATGTCTAATAAACGCAAACAAAGTAATGGAGAACCAACATATTTAGAACTCCACTAAAGGCAGCAAAAGTCACTACCATAATGGCGTTCTTTCTAATTTTCTAAATTACAATCAAGTAAGTTTTGAAACAATTTTCTTTATTTGCGTTTTTAAAAAAATTTCCTTTATGATTATTCCAAAAGTAACAAAAAGTAATATAAAACCAAGAACAAAAAAAAAAGAGGAGGATAATTAAAGAAACTATTTATAAAACTATGAAAAAGTTACAAATAAAATAGGACAAGAGGAGGATGTAGATGAAGAAATTTTTACCAGAGACCAAACACAAGGAGGGGAGGAAATATATGATGAAAGAAGATGATGAAGATGTTAGACTCCAATATTTTGATGATGACAATTAATTGAAAAAAGATTTCAAAAGAAGGAGGATTAGACTAGCATAACTTTGTAATCCACTGCTGGATATTTCCCAGATCTACTATAGGTCCTGTCTATCTCTCAGGGTAATTTTATTTAGGTACTGGCTTTAGCTCTATAGTTGCCTATACCTCAGGCTGCTATTGAAGATTAGGCACTGATACTCCACTATAGCTGCATCTCTTTCTTTAGCCTAATAGGCCTGTTAACCCCTATCTCTTATATGGTCTTCTGTTATTGAGATAAATTTTCTAATATGAGCTAAAGTGGATCTACTGCTGCTCTACCCTCATCTCTATAAGGTATCTCTGGTTTAGGTCTAATTGTTCTCCTAGTTCTTACCATATTGTCTAATATCTATGTGACTATAAGAAGACATATGCTTTTATAAATAATGTATATTTCATTTATAAACATAATGTACAATCAGTATCTAAAATCATCATACAGATACATACTATCATACATTACTTTCAAGCATATACACATATTGTCATACATCACTTTGATATATATATACATACTGTCATACGTCATTTTCATACATATCATATTTATCTTAAAAGTTCTTCTAATGAATTCTTCTACTGTAAAGATCCACTCTAATATAGTCATCAGAGGGTCTCCATCCAGCCAATGATCTAATCCTGACTTCCATATATCTATAGTAGGCAGAATATCATTCATGATATTGAACTAGTCTTATAATACCAAAGTGTTTGGGTCAAAAGCTTCGTAAGCCTGTATGACTTTATCTATAAAATCTTGATAAATTAGGAAAATCCTGATCTTCTAATCAAACATCATCTTATCTCGAACAGTTACCTAGCTAATTTTACAACTTTAGACTGTTCCTTATCAATTACTCCTGTAGGTAATATCTCTATATCATTGGTCTGGAGTCTATTTGTATCAGTACCCTAGGTACATCTGATATGGTTGGGTTGACCCTATCTGGACATCTCTCATTAAAAGGGTCAAATTGTTCCAGATCTTGGATAGATAACTGGGTTATCTGGCTAAGGCTTGGAATATCTAGTTGATTGGGTCTAGGGATATAAGGTTGAGGGGAATTAAGAATAACAGGCTGACTAGGAGTGGGGTCTACTATTGCCAAGACCTGAGGATGGAACTTATCTGGTTGTAAAGGTTCAGGGTAAAGTAGACCATACTTATTTATATAAACTAAATTAGGTTATTCAGGTACTGGTTGAGGTTCTGGCTTTGGTACATCAGGATATACTACCTGGAGAGGAGAGGCTGGGATAGGTTCCTCAACTTCTACCTGCATATCATTAGATCCAATAGATGAACTACCTAATCTATTTATAGTAGAGATCTTTAAACTTGAGTCTTATGGAATTTAAAACCAGAACCCTTATGGATCCATATCAAACTACTCATCTAAGTCTAAACTCAAACTGTCTAAATAAAAGACTTTAGTTATGGGGTCACCTTGTTTAACTGATGACTTTGTATCTAACCTATGTAAACCATAGCTCTATCCTACACCCACTAACTTAAAGTCAATTATGATTATTTATCTGTCTAAACTAATTTAATTAGAGTATTTCGTATGCCATAATCATTTTATAAACTTTGCTCTGATATCAAAATGTTGTGACCTTACTTTTACCCTCACTTATGATCAATTGGAATCAATTTGAAAAAAAATTAAAAACCTCATAAAGTTAAAAAAGTAAATTTTCAAAAATTCTTTTCTCGGGTACTGTTCATATAGTAATTCTAGATTATATACCCAAATTTAAAAATTTATAATTAATTCTAAAAAAACAGAAATGAAGTGGTTCAAATTCCAACTGAAAGCTCTTTTACTAAACTTTGGGGGGCAAATATGAAACTGAAGTTTCTTTAGCTAAATTGATATAGTTTATTTATTAAAAATTACTGTTCATTTAGTAAATCGGGAAACTTCCAATTTTCAAACCTTAACTTTAAAAAATCATTTATCCTTGCTCACTTATCCAATTAAGGTGTGTTACCTATAGTTTTAAATCTTCAAATGTGTACTTTAAGATTACAAAATACCATGATCAAATTCATTGATTTGCTATTTCAAAACATTGCTAAAACCTCATTGCCTTAGGACACATGAGTTACCTCTTTCCATATTTTATCTTTAAATTTGAAAAATCATATTAAATTGAAAACTTAACCAAATAAGGTGTTCTTGGTGTCCAATTAAAGCTTTTTATCTTAAATGTGATCATACCAAATTTCATAACATAATTCATCCCATAAGATATTCAAAATTACGTCACATGGTCACTACCTTATATTACATACATGCCAAAGCTTACTAAAGTACTTCATAATGTCTAACACCATAATTATACCACATTACAAGTTCAATGATCCATATTTAAACCTTTTCCCCTTAATGGTTAAGCACCTATAACATGGTCATTTATATGGATAGAATGAGATTTCAAAGAAATCTCAATAGTAGATATATAAACTATAACATTATACATGCTTGATTAACATGCTTAACATGTTATCATGATAAGGGATCTAATTGATAATCATTCATAGGCAATCTCTAACATGCATATTGTAATGACATAAATTGCAAGGATTTGCAACCATTTAACAATCATCATCATAAACATCATCCAAGCTCAACCAAATAATCACAATGAATAAGTAAACAATCAATCAAGCTTCAATAACATTATAGTTAGGTACACTTGGTACCTCTTATGGATCCCTTGTTATGCCTGATAGAACACAAGTTGTGTATGGTTTTTGTAACATTTTCAGGGTCTTATTATGACTTTACCATTCATTTTATGCCTGTATTTGTGCTTTTATGGTAATACATGATTATGCTTGGCATAAAATGGTAAATTAACCTTCCAAACTGCATAAATATTGTTCTCTACTGATTTGGACTTTTATAGAGAGCTTTGGTTTTGAATTGCAAGTATTTTGTGGGAGAACTAATGACTACTGTAAACAGAAAAGAAATCACAAGACAAAGAAAATCAGATCACACCTTTGTTCTTTTTAGTCGCGATCAAAGTGTCCACAGGTTGCAACCTCATTTCTTCTAGGAAGTTTCTCTCTATTTATAGGTCGCGACCAAAACATGGATCTAGTTGTGACTAAATTAGGCAATTGCTGAAGCTACGCATTTTGGATTAGGTCATGCGAGAATAAAAGGAAGCTGAAGCTACAGACATTTGGGGATGCTGGTTTTTGACCTGATTAGACTAAGAAGCAGTACTCGAATCCTCTCTACACCTTTTCCCCAATCTACACACTCATCTTTCATCGTTCTATACCTTTCCACAAAATCTCATATCTCTACACCATTATGTTGGAAATCGTGCCCTAGGGGCCAATCATTGTCATATGAACATTATTGATTTATGAATTTATTAATTGAGTTATCATATTATTTGCATATTTACTATGATGATTATCCTTGGATAATTCATGATATTATCCTAAATGTCCCTGGTCAATCATCTCTGCGGGAGCACAGATGAAATAAGACCAGTATGACTTTGAAGATGTATAGAGATATAAATCAAAGTCATAAGCACATGTAAGAGTACAAGGTGCTGGACCGACCCGCTATGAGAGAACTGCATGGGTAACTTCATAAGCTTCTTTCATATACAAACCATGTCAATATGCCCTTTGACCTGAGATCATCATGGATTCCTACATGACAAAACGCTCATCTTTGACCTAGTCAAAAGTCACTTTTGACCGAGTGATCATAAAGACTATGTTCGGCCTTAGTGGTTTTTCATGCGGAGGAATGTGAATGGTTAAGATGGAATTTGTCCCTCACATTCGTAAAGAGATATTACTGGGCCCCTCGATGAGTGAGTCTGAGAAATGTATGGCCATACTGTAATGGAAAGGTAGTTCCATTTCTATAGTCAGACTACTCAGGGATCGAGAAAGTAACGGTCAGGAATAGGAGGATGACATTATCCATGCCTCATCCATGACCAAAATATCGCGTGACAAAAGGGACATGATATGGTTGTATAAAAGGTTACATCGTTTATCGATCCTCATATGATTTGGGAAGTCGTTATGTCTTGCTAGAGACCGCTTGCGACTTGTGGGCTAGTATAGCAAGTGGCCCACTGCCAACTTCATATGGGCCTACAGGGTTGCACACAAAATAGCCCAACACGAGCTATGATGTCCAGATTCATTGAATCTAAGACATGTCCAGATTCAATGAATGATCCAGGATAGATGTATATATATATTTATATTTATATTCGTATATATATAAATTCGTATATATACATTATATGTATATATGAGATTTAATTTATAAGGATAAATTAAATCTCTATCACGTTTGAAATTCGAAATTCAAATTGATAGGATATCTCATATAAGAGATATTTATAAGATTTAATTTATAAGGATAAATTAAATCTCTATCATGTTTGAAATTCGAAATTCAAACTGATAGGATATCTCATATAAGAGATATTTATAAGATTTAATTTATAAGGATAAATTAAATCTCTATCATGTTTGAAATTCGAAATTCAAACTGATAGGATATCTCATATAAGAGATATTTATAAGATTTAATTTATAAGGATAAATTAAATCTCTATCACGTTTGAAATTCGAAATTCAAATTGATAGGATATCTCAAATTTGATTTATGAGAATAAATCAAAAATAGTTTAGTCTCATCTTTATTAAATAAATGGGTAATTAAATCTGTGGGACATATTTGATATTATTTATTTAATTAGTTTCTTATAAAATTATACAATATATGATATTGTATTAATTTTGGAATTAATATAAGATTAACTCCAAAATCCAATTCGGTTGACAGAGAAAAATGCAGAGCATCCTATATATCTGATTTTAGGAGCTGCGTTTTGCAGAGAGAAACATATAGAACATAGAAAGGCCGAAGGGGACTCTGTAAAAGGTTTACAGATAAGAAACTGCCGAAATAGAGACGGAGAGGACGAACTCTTGAGAAAGCCCTGGAGGGACAAGAGACGCTAGCACGTCGTTCATGGTTGGAACGCTGTTCGTGTGGATACCAGTAGAGGAAACCGACCTGAGTCGTCGACTTCTTGTGATCAGAAAGGGAGCACGAGCCGCAGAGAGAAGCTGTGAACGTCGTGACCAAAAGCTATGGAAGTCGCTGAGGCACACTAAGGGTAATACTTCTTCCCACTTAACTTAAACACATACGGTAGATCCTGGCAAGGAATGGAAAAAATTTTAAATTAATTTTCGCTGCGTGTCTTCCAATTCCTTACACATTAACCCATAACCTTTTTTTGCTTTCTTCACGGCATCATATCTGGACAGTGATTGCAGTACAGTAGGAGTCATAGGAGGCTAAATCCTTAGTCTCTTAGTGATAGATCTGATATCTTGAGCTTATGGACTACACCAGGGAGTTTTCTTTTTTAATCTGCACCTATTTCATGTTTTGATGCTGCTAGATCTAGGGTTTTCATTATATGAACATGGGATTGAATATCAATTGATTATTTTCAGATTAGACAACTATAATTTACTTCAGATGATTTGGATGTTGATTTTTAATATAGTATTTCAGTTTTGATTTTAAGATAGTTGGACTATTATCAACGATCGTTGTTAAATCATCCAATTGCTTGAAATCTATGATTATCGATTGATGATCATTCGAGGGCATTTTCATCATCTAATTTAATTGCATGCTAAGTGATTTTTAACAATTTCTTAAGATTTTTAAACTAGTTTTGATCAAAGAAGTTTAAGAATTATTAATGCTCTGGACTCAATCGATCGATTGAGGTTTTATTTAAAACTTAGTAATTTCAAAATTCTTATATCAAATTAAGAGCAAGGATAGATAGGCTCCCATCATCAAGAGTCTTTCATAACATATTTCTTTCACAATCCACTGAATTTCCATCTTAATAAAAAATACAAAAGGCATTTACTTTATTGCACCCTTACTTTATTGTATCAAAAATCAATCAAACCCCAAAACCCATTTTACTTTCAGTCAGGTTTTCAATAGTTTTGTCACCTATTTGCTAGGTGTCCAATAAAAAGCTCATCGAGAAGAACGATAGGGTTGTGCATTATACTACATTAATAGGGTGCAATTATTTTTGTTTTGATGAGTTGGACGATGATAATCCGTGCTTCAAATCAATGGTGCTATTGCCAGGGAGCCAAGTAATTGGTTCATTAGCAATTGGTTGTCAATTTCATTATTTACCTGAGTAATTTTTTATTTGAATTTTAGTTTTTTGTTGTTTTCATAGCATATTATGCATTTTTCTTTTCTTTTAAGTTTATGTGAATATACCCTTTAAAATCCAGTAGCGACTAAACCATATTTTAGTTGTGACATGAAATCTATTTTTAAGAACTTTTACTCTCTATGTAATTGGGTCATGACCTGAACACCCTTATGTCGTGACCTGTTGAACTTTTCTACTATGAAACTGTTGTGTCTAATTTTGATTCCTTACCTGGTTATTCTTGATTGTTCCTGTGTTGTATGCATAGAAGAACTAAACCATTAGTGTATTTTGAACCTGAAATTGAGTTACAACTTAGGAAACTAATAAGAGAATTTAGAGAAGAGGCAAGATTAGTAGAATCTAGTTCACCCTCTAGTGTCCTTGAATTTGAAATTGAATTCGATTTAGAGATTCTATTAGAAATTTCTAACATGGCTGAGATTAATCCTAATGGGCATGATGGGCATAATAGATAAGGAGAAAATGAAATGCCAATGAATGTAGAAGATAATAGAAGTGTGAGGGAAATAAATCATTTGCATGTGAATTATGATCCTTATGGCTTTTACACTGAAGAGGCCAATTTTGAAATTAAAGGGGCTTTAATTGCAGCCTTACTTAAATTTCATGGTTTTGTAGGAGAATGCCCACATCGGCACTTATAAACTGTGCATATGATATGCTATTCGTTGAAGTCTCTATTGACTGCATTGGATGATGTTTTAAGGAGGTATTTCCATTTCACTTTAGAAGGGAAGGCTAAGGAGTGGTTATACAATCTACCAACTCATTTCTCTACTCTTACATGGGATCAGTTCAAGTCAACATATCTAGAGCAGTTCTTCCTGGCCTCGAAGACAACTCGAATGAAGAAGGAGATTAAAAACATTCTACAATAGGATGGAGAGTGATTACATGAATATTAGACAAGTTTTATCAATTTGTTGGCTCATTGCCCGCATCACAACATGACAAAGGTTGATCTAGTAGACATTTTCTTTGATGGTCTACTCCCTCACAACCAGGTGCCCTTGAATACAGTAACAAAAGGCTCTTTGAGATATAAGACTCCATAAGCAAGTTGGGAGTTATTCCAAAAGATGGCTAATAAAGACCATCAGACTGGGGATCGAAGGAGAATGCCCTCATCATCTTTGGGAAATTCAAATGAGATCTTAGCATAAATAGTAGATTTAGGAAACTAAATGAAAAAGAGAATGCATTTAATTAAAAGAGAGCTGCATTCCACAAAGCAAGTTCATGCAATGGGAACCTCGTAAGCACTAGTTATAGGATGTGAGTCATGCGGTTTAATGATACATGCTACCAATACATGTGACAGACAGTATGAAGAAGTAGCAGCAATGTATCAAGGGAGAGAAAATCAATACTAGAAGAGAGACCCATACTCTATATTTTGGAGAGACCACCCAAATTTCAGGTGGGAGAGTAGGGAAAATAGGCCAAACTAATTCCAAGAAGGTGGTGCTTCCTCAAGCAACTACTAAAATAATGTAAGGTCTATAGTTCCAACTCTCCTTAATGCTTTAGTGGCATCAAGACCATATGAGACTTCTCAGTTGTTAAAGAGTATGGCTATACAGATGAACAACATGGACGGTATAATGACCAATATAGACAACAAGCTCAAAGAGAATGACGGTCAATTCACCTCCGTAGCTTTAATCCTTCAAAGTATGTAGAAGGATAATGCTGATGTGCACATGAAACTTGAGGAGTTAAGTTCCAAGAATACAGATATTGCCAGCCATTTAACTCAAGTTTCTAATACAGCGAGTGACATCCAAATGAAGAGCAGTGGCATCATACCTTTGAATACTGTCATTAATCCAAAGGGTCTGAATGCCATATCACTCAGAAGTGGGAGAGAAGTCTGATTTAAGGAAGATGAAACATCAAGGGAGGATATAGAATATTTTGAAGTTGAAAATTTAGCAATGTCACGGATGAAGATTGGGAAATCAGAGAGTATTAAAGAACAACATCTTTTGATCAAGAAAGTAACCTAAGAGGAGAACTCACAAGCACAAGAGGAAACACAAAAGAATCAAGAAGAGGAAGTGACAATTCCAAGTCCAGTATATAAGGGAAAGCAAATTGAGGAGAAGGCGGAGTCGAGCAAGCAAGGAGCCTCTATGCATATAGGTAAGGAGGTAAGTATAGAGGATTTCCCTTTTCCTAAATCTTATTTTGCTGGAAAGAAAAATATTGATTCTAAATTTGCAAAAGATACTTTCAATCTCTTCAATAAGTAAGAAATAAACATCTCTATGGTTGAATTCCTTAAAAGAAATTCTAAATATGCTAAATTTTTAAAAGAGTTGTGTGCTGATAAGAAAACGTTTAGGCCTCTTGAGAGAATTCAGGTGAGTGCTAATGTGTCATCACCTTTTAAGGATGAATTATTGGTTAAGTGCCAAGACCCAGGATCTTATACAATCCTATGCACTATATGAAAAGTTCATATTAAGGGAGCGTTATTAGATCTAGAGGTTGCCATTAATGTAATGCCTTGGTTGGTATACTTAGCCTTAGGATTAACAATCTTAGAGACACAAGTGTAGTACTCCAATTAGCTGATAGATCAATTAGGTACCCTAAGGGAATTCTAGAGGATATTTTAGTGCAAGTTAAGGATTTAGTGTTCCCAGCCGATCTTTATGTTTTGGACATATCCAGTGAATTAGTGAATTAGAGCACTTTGATCCTAGGGAGACCTTTTGAAACATCTTTACTTTCATATGTCTTAGGGACCAATCAGTAGTATTTAGAACCACTTACAAGTCTTTGGAAGTCCATTTGCTAAATCTGGAATTTTTCTTTCTCAGGTTACTATTCATGTGGTATTCCAGATTATGTGATGAACTACAAAAAATCATAATTAATTCTAAAAAAATCAAAATGAAGTGGTTCAAAACTCTATATGAAGCTAACATCTTGAAATGTAAGGGAAAAATAATTTCTAGATCAAATGATTAACCAATTAATACAGTTTATTCGTCAAAATTTACTGTTCATTTGGTCAAAAATTCTGAAGAAGATTCTGGTCCCTTACTTTGGAAATTCATTTCTCTTGGTACAGACATCGAAATAAGGTGTTCTTGATGTCAAAACAAAGCTTGACATGTTAACTAAATGTTTGTAAAAGTTCATACATTTATCTCATCATTTACTATTTTTCATTATATCATGATCATCACTACTTGCATTGGTCAAATAGTAATATTACATATAACAAATAATCACATAACATATATACTATCAAATCCCTAATTTCTCTTCATGCTTCATCATCCTCTTTTATCATTCATAAACCTATGGGATTGGGATTATATGGAAAGGGATGAGATTTTTGGGGAAATCGCAGTAGCAAATGGTACTAAATAATGCATGCATTAATGTAACTACTTGTGCTTGCTTGTGAAAGTGTTAACATTGTGTAATGTGTATGCTTCCATGTAACATATGAAATACAATTGGCCAAAGTAATCATAGAAACAGAGCTTCAGACATAATAAGCACATATGCAACACAATTCAACAAACCCATAGTACAGTCAAAACATTCAATGCATACAAGTTTAGGATAAGTTTACTACCTCATATACTTGACTCTCTTCCACTTTATCTTGCTTCTTCCTTCTCACTTCTTTTGGATATGTGGATGCCTCTTTTGGAGCATATCCATCAATCCCTAACATCACGTAACCATTCATCCATCATCATCTAATTTCCTTGGGCATTAAACTCACTTTAACTAACATAACTTCTTCTTGAACATTAAGCTCACTTAACTTTCCTTAATCTTAACTAATAGACTTTGCCTTTGAATCGATTGATATCTTGATTTTACCCTGCAAAATTTCCTTTTTTGAATCCATTTATGAGCTTAGAATCATAAAATTTCAGCTCCTTTATGGCCTGCTGTATAGAACCGAAATATGCACACAATTGTTCCAAAAATTCTCATTTTGATTCTAATGCTTCCCCTACTTGTTTCCCTACTTTATCCTACACAACTTTTCATTTTAAAACCATTGGAAGCATTAGAATTATAAAATTCTAATCACTATTCATGCGAGTGAACAGTAATAGAGAAGAATTTCAAAATCTACAATCTTGGAATTTCAATGTTTCCAAGGTTCAAAACCTTTACAATCTTACACAAAATCATCATATTAATTCAATGGAAGCATTAAATCATTGAAATTCAATTTCCTTCCCCCATGAACAGTGTAGACTGAACAGGTTCACCCATGGCAAAGTCAAGAATATCAACTTGATTCAACAACCAATCACTTAACTAGTTTGTTTAAGCTCCAATCATATGTCTCTAACTTTAATTTATTCTTTTCCCTTTTATCTAAGGTTTTTGGGAAGCACAACACCTTAAATATAGCTCAACTTTCTTCCATGAAAACCATAAGTTCAAACTCCCAAATCAATGGAAAATAAGCTAGGAGAGATTGTTTACTTTTAAACTCTAGCTTACTTGAACTTTAATACTTAAATCTTCTTTGTCTTGGCTTGAGTTTCCATTTTGCAAGAGTTTCCTCAAGGTTTCATGTGCTTCACAGTTTTGGGCAGAACTTGGGGGTATTTATAAACAAATTCTATGGAAAATCAATGGCCAAGATTACTTTGTGCACTATTTGATCTAAAGGCTCACATTTAATCTTGGATTTAACTTTTTCAAAAAAGAGATTTATGACATCATCCATGACATCAAAAGGGAAAACTCAAGGGACACCTCATGGGGTATGTGGCGCAATTCTCATGGGGAGGAAGCTTCTGGAAAAATTCTAGTCCAATCCAGTACCGGCTCGGTCCGATTCCCAAAAAACTGGACTATTCTATAAATCTAATTTTTCTAAGATTTCATAATATGCTTTCTGACCTTAAATCCAATATCCAGATTCTTCCTACCATTGATACTCTTGTACTAGCCACAACTTAATTACAGATCCCTTGAAAAATGACCAAAATACCCTTGGTGTCATTTGTTGCACTATATTAACCTTAAGGGAATAATTGTCATTTCACCCCTCTTTGTACTGCCTTAGGGTGTATACTAGCTCTAACTAATTATATTTATACTATGCCCCACGTTTTTAGCCTTTCCCAGATGACCAAAATTCCCACCATCAATCTCCAGTACAATCTGGCTACACAGGGGCATTTTCATAATTTCATACTTTTTTTGGACACTGGCCCCTTCTACTGATGAACTGGTACCCTGGGTTTTGGGCCCTCCTTGGCGTCATCATGGGCCTATATATGAGGTTATCTTATCTCAGTCTATCCAGGTTTACATACTGATAAATCCAATAATCGGATCACGGGTGTTCTCAAACTCCAGTCAAAATTCACTTATATGGGAATAACTTTTTATACAGAGCTCCTTCTGGGGTTCTATCAGATCCATGACATCTAACATTATAGGGCATACTTTCCTATAATTCTCTAACTTATATCTGAAGTCCATGAAATCTGATAAAATTTTAGATAACTTTCAGACTATCAGATAAATATCTACTATCTAGAGCCCTAATAAAATTTCTGTATCATGCTAGATTAACCATCACATCTTTCTCTATTTACAGATAGAATGTGGGACTAAAATACTTCTATGCATTTCTAAGCCTCTTCGGCTAAAATTTATATAATTACAATTATGCCCCTGAACTTTTTACTTAATTACATTTAAATCCCTTAACTTTTAGAAATTACCACTTTTACCCCAACTTTTATTTCTACTTCAACATTTTGCCTTCAACCTTTTCTAATTTGCGTTTAAGTCCTTCTCTTTCTTCAAGACTCATCTAACCTTTATCATTTCTTCTGATCTTTGTCATAATCCTTTTCAAACCTTTTTCCACTATCAGTATTATATAGATAGGGAAAAATTAGGATTTGACATTTCTACTCCCCTTAAAATAAATTTCGTCCTCAAAATTTACTTGGCACCTTAATCAATCATCGAGGATAGATATACTTGTCTTCTTTATGACCAAGGATTGGGGTCTCTATCTCTTATCCTCTATCTTGATATCTTTAGCGGAGTACTTTTCATATCCGCAATTCTTCATATCTTTACTATTATTACTTTCTTCTGTTCTGAATCAACTCAATCAGAGTTAGATGCTAGCTCATTCTGTTACTTGCTTACTTGCTTTGCATCCATTTGCATATGGACTCCTTACTATACTGAACTTGTGAGTAGTGTCCATTTATTTCATATCAAATTCTCTTGAATACTGCTTTATTCGGGAGTTTCTGTTAACTACTCATCATACTTCTTAGTACAATTACTTATTACTTATCTGAGTATCTAGCAGAATCCTTTGAACATCTGTAAAACTTCATCTCTCATTTTCATATCATCATACTTCTTATCATCTTTAATAACTCATCATAATACAGGGAGAGAGGACTTATGTCATTACTCTTTCTTTTACTAATGAATAGGATTATATAGAAGCATATAGGAGCACATACTCTAACATGCATAATGCTTGGCCAACATGTTGCAGGACTACATACCTGCCCATGAATGCAAAGCTCTAATATCGGAGCCTAAGCATTCCTTTCTTTAATATGCACAACTCTAACACTCGGAGTTTGCACAGCTCTAACACTCGGAGCTTGCACTGCTCTAACATTTGGAGCTTTAGCATATTTTACAAACATAACGTAATGCCTAGCATTTCATGTAAGGAGTGAAAGCTCTCATTTGCCCTTTCATATATAACTTATCATTCAAACGTCTTATCCCTTTAAAAAGGGAGCCTCTCTATTTATTTACTAAGCTAGCTATAAAGCCAGTTCATATTGTACTTCTTAATACATATTTCTCATTGTGTATCATATCATATCTCCTTACGTATCCTTCATGCTATATTATGGCATATCTAGCCAAATATGGCTATATCATAGTCTATCTTGCTTTGTCATAATGTATTATGAGATATAATACGTTAAACATTCTCTTTAACTGAGAACTTCGCTAGCTTTTGAGAAAATTCTTCTAAATATTTCTTTTCAAATCAATTTCATTTGGATTTGACATAAGGGTTCTATTCTCTTACTGTTCATAACCTTTTATAGCTTTTCATAGCTCTTGCTATAATTTTACATAACTCTGCGCATATATGCCAAACTTCTACAGCAATTACACTTTTTTCTAACACTTCCCAGGGGTCACCCATCATTAGGCTACTCTTGCCAGAGCACACTTAACTGAAAAGTGCAGATATAAATCTGAAGCACTGGTGCTAACAAGCTCTAACCTTGGTACTTTATTATCTTATACCCTTCTTATACTATCTCTTTAGGGTCTATCTGGCTTTCTATTCTCTTTATTCTGATCTAGAGGACACATTTGTCTTTTATTCTTATTCTCTATAATCTCATCGCATGGATCTCCTTATTCTCATTTGACCCCTTCTCATATCTTATAGAATATTCTCATAAATCCCTGGTACTTTGGATTAACACTTTAACTTTAATCACTTAGTTCCTGTTGCGTGAAGGAAGATTCTGAGTTCAGTCCCTAATAGTAATAAAGCTATATGAAATTAACATAATGGGTACTCTCTCTGTTAAGAGCTAACCAACTTGTGAAGCTTATACCTTAACCTTTTCCTTAGTATTCATCCTTTCAAAGAAATACTGTACTTATGGATCAATACTTTCTTTCTCTAGGCTAAGTCTACTACGACCCTTGGGATCTACTACGATCAACCGTAAGCCTCTTTAGGATCTAACTGCGACCCTAAAATTCTATTATCTATGAGTCATACTAGGATCTAACTGCAATCCTTCAAAATCTACTATGATTCCGTTGTATTGTATTCTCATCTCTGGAAGACCTAACCAACAGACAAAGTTATAAGGTTAGTCACTCCCACATAGTTGTTAACTCCACAACTAATTCCCCAAAAATGATCACAGAAGCCAATATTATTTATTAGGACTTTACTCATTTCCTCTATCACCCAGGAACTTCATATATCATTCTCATCTTTTATAACTTTACTATATCTATTACTGTAGAGAGCTACATAAGCTCTATCATGCACATATCTATCATCATCTATTCACCTCATTTGAAGGATATTACTCTATATGAGCTATGCTATCTATTCTCTTGGTTTTATTTCAAAAGTAATCTTACTCTATCATAAGAGCTGTCATATCTTAATTTTCTCTATTTGTATAATACTGATAGTGGAAAGAGGTTTAGAAAGGATAATGACAAATATCAGAAGAAATGATAAAGGTTAGAGGAGTATTGAAGACAGAGAAGGACCTAAACGCAAAGTAGAAAAGGTTAAAGGCCAAAAGTGTAAGTAGAAACAAGAGTTAGGCCAAAAGTGGTAATTTCTAAAAGTTTAGGGACATAAATGTAAATATGCAAAAAGTTAAGGGACTTAAATGTAATTAAGTAAAAAGTTTAAGGGCAAAATTGTAATTATAGAAAGATCAGCCTAGAAAGGGTTATAACTGCTCAAAAGTTTTTCAGTCCCACATTCCATCAGTAAATAGAGGATGTTATGCTGGTTAATCTGGCATGACACAAAAATTTTATTAGGGCTCCAGATAGCAGAAAATTATCTGATAGTCTAAAAGTTATATGAATTTTTATCAGATTCCATGGATATCAGATATAAGTGGGGGAATTATAGGAAAGTGTGCCCTATAGTGTCAGATGTGATGAATTTAACAGAACCCTAGAAGAAGTCCTGTATAAAAAGTTATTCCTATAATAGTGAATTTTGACGGGAGTTTGATAACACCCGTGATCCGATAATAAAACTTATCGGTATGTGATCCTGGATAGAATGAGATCAGATGACCTTATATATAGGCCCATGATGACGCCAAGGAGGGCCCAAAACCCAAGGTACTAGTTCATCAGTAGAAGGGGCCAGTGTCCAGAAAAGGTCTGAAATTACAAAAATGCCCCTGGATGCCTGGATTGTACCAGTGATGGATGGAGGACATTTTGGTCATCTGGGATAGGCTAAAAATGTGGCACATGTAATAAATATGATTAGTTGAGCCAGTATATGCCCTGAGGTAGTACAAAGAGGGGTGAAATGACAATTATACCCTTAGGGTTAGTACAGTGTAAGAAAGGACACCATGGGTATTTTGGTCATTTCCCAAGGGATGGATGGCAAATAAATCTTCAGTATATCATTGTCAATGGTATGAGAAGCCTATACATTAATTTTTAGGACAAAATATATATACTAGTATATTATAAAAAATTAGGAACAGAACACAGTCCGGTTGTTGTGAAACTGCTCTGATTGGTATTGGATTGGACTAGAATTTTTCCAGAACCTTCCTTACATGGACAACACGCCACATACCCCTCTTAGGTGTCCCATTGATTTGCACAGGCTGTCATCATCCTATGCATCAAAATAAAATTAATTGCACCCTATTAATGTAGTATAAGGCACAACCCTATCGTTCTTCTCTAGGAACCTTTTTATTGGAACCCTGGCAAATTGGTGACAAAACTATTGAAAACCTGAGTGAAAGTAAAATTTGGTTTTTAGGTTTGATTGATTTTTGAAGCAATAAAATAAGGGTGCAATAAAGTAAATATTTTTGTATTTTTGCTTAAGTTGGAAAATGAGTGGATTTTGAAAGGAATGTGTTGAGACAGACTCTTGATGATGGAAAACTATATATCCTTGTTCTTAATATGATATGGGGTTTTAAAATCACTAAGTCTTAAAAGAAACCTCAATTGATTGATTGAGTCCATAACATTTACATTCCTTAAACTCCTTTGATCAAAGCTAGTTTTAAAACTCTTAATGAACTGTTAAAAGCCACTTAGCGTGCAATTTAAATCAGATGATGTAGATGCCCTCAAATTATCATCGATCGATGACCATAGATTTCAAGCAGTCAATAGTTAGCAGCGATCATTGATTAAAACCCAATTATCCAAAAATTAAAACTAAAATATTCATATTAAACCAACATCTAAATTATCCAAATTTAATTACAAAACTTAATCTCAGAATAATCGATCGATATCCAATCCTTACTCATAAAATAAAAACCCTAGATCTAAGAATTCCAAAAACATAAGAAAGGTGATATTAAAACTGAAAACTCCCCATGTGCACTATAGCCCATGATCTCAAGATATGCGATCTATCACCAAGAGACTAAAGATTTAGCCTCTCATGACTCCTACTGTGCCGCAATCACTATCCAGATAAGATACCATGAAGAAAGCAGAAAGAGGTGATGAATTAATGATGTAGAGATGTGAGATTCTGTGGATAGGTACAGAAAGATGGAAGATGAGTGTGTAGATTGTGGAGAAGGTGTAGAGAGGATTCGAGTACTGCTTCTTAGCATAACCAGTTCCAAAAACTAGCCCCTACGTCTGTAGCTTCCTATTCCTTTTATTCCCGCATGACCTAATCCAAAACACACAGCTTCAACGATTGTCTCGTGTAGTCACGACTAGATCCATGTTTTGGTCGTGACCTATAAACATAGAGAAAGTTCCAGAAGAAATGAGTTCGTGACCTGTGGACACTTTGGTCGTGACTAAAAAGCACATAGGCGTGATCTGATTTTCTTTATCTTGTGATTTATTTTCTACTCACGTTAGTCCTTGGTTCTCCTCTAAAATACCTGCGATTCAAAACCAAAGCTCACTCTAAAAGTCTAAATCAATGGAGAACAATATTTATGCAGTTTAAAAGAGTTAATTTACCATTTTACCCTTTAATTAGCACATTACCAAGCACAATCATGTATTACCACAAAAGCATAAATACATGCATGAAATGAATGGTAAAGTTGTAATAAGACCCTAAAAATGTCACAGAAACCATACACAATTTTTGTCTTATCAGTTACCTATGAATTTAAAGATCTGGATGTGTACTACATGCTTATAAAATTTTGTAAAATAATCCTTTCATTTGCTAGGTCAAACTGAAGTCCTAACAAAACTGCTTCAAGACCTACGTTTTTACCATTTCATCTTCTTTCTTAAATGTTCACAAACTAATCTAGCATTCCTAAACCATCAAATAAGTTTCTCATATAATCATATACATCATGTACATATGCCATAATTATTTCATACATTTTTATCACATAAATAGACACCTTCCATGGCATTTACATACATAGAAAATTCATAGCATATGCTAGGACCTCAATTACTTCACTTTATTTCTTCCATTCTTTAGCTCTTTTCTATACATACATTTTCCTTTATACTTGACCTAAATTGGTTGTTTGTGGGAGGGTGACATTCTAGACAATCTCAATAGCAAACATTACCACTTAAATATGTAAGATGGGATGCTAATGCATGATATGTAATTTTATTAAATTTTCTTTAATTAGTGACATACCATCATGCTGTATACTTTGCATAAAAATGCATGGCCATGGAAACCATGTTATTCATAACACAGTTAACATCATTTATCATGCCACAACATCATTCACATATGATATACATGTCAACACATAAGCATATCACATCTAGCACATAAAGAGATATGTCCACTGCCTTGCACTTAAGCTTTTCTTTTGTTCTTTTGCACTTGCTCCCTAAGCTTTCCAACCATGAAGCCTTTCGGTCAATCACTTCCTAACATCTTCTTGGATGTTTCAAGGTTCTAAACACATTCATATTTGAAACATCCTTACTTTTGTACGTCTTAGGGACCATTTAGTAGCATTTAGAACCACTTACAAGACCTTAGAAGTCCATTAGCTAAATCTGGAATTTTACTTTTCTAGAGTTATTGTTCATATGGTATTTCTAGATTAGGCGATGAACTTTAAAAAATCATAATTAATTCTAGAAAAATCAAAATGAAGTGGTTCAAAAAGATACATGAAGATAACATCTTAAAATTTAAGAAAAAAATAATATCTAGAACAAATACTTAGTTAATTAATACAGTTTAATCATCAAAGATTACTGTTTATTTGGTAAAAAATTCTTAAAATAGATTATGGTCCCTTTCTTTGTAAAATTTGTTCTATTGGTACATACATCAAAATAAGGTGTTCTTGGTGTCAAAATGAAGCTTGAAATGTTAACTAAATGTCTATAAAATTTCATAAATTTTTCTCATCATTTACTATTTTTCATTACATCATGAGTATTATGGATCACACACGTCATATAACATCATTACTTGCAACAATTTATACATTCATTATATAACATTTACATTATCCAATCTCTAACTTCTCTTCATGCTTCTTCATCCTCTTTCATCATTAATAAACCTGTGGGATTAGGATTACATGGAGGGGTGAGATTTTTGGGGAAATCTCAGTAGCAAACGGTACTAAACAGTACATGCATTAATGTAAATACTTGTGCTTGCTTGTGAAGGTGTTAACATTGTGTAATATGCATGGTTCCATGTAACATATGAAATACAATTGGCCAAAGTAATCATAGAAAAAGAGCTTCAATCATATACACAAGCAACACAATTCAACATAGCCATAGCACAACCAAGCATAACATTCAATACATACAAGTTTAGGGTAAGTTTACTACCCCATACACTTAACTTTCTTTCACTTTATCTTGCCTCTTTCCTCTCACTTTTGTTTGATGTGTGGCTGCCTCCTTGGAGTCCACCATCAAATCCTAACATCCCATAATCATCCATCCATTACAATTTAACTTCCTTGGACATTAAACTTACTTTAACTAACATAACTTCCCTTGATCCTTACTAATTGACTTGGCCTTTGAACCAATTGATGTCTTGATTTTACCGTACACAATTCCACCTTTTGAATCCATTTATGAGCTTAGAATCATAAAATTCTAGCTCTTATGCACTATTACGGATAGATTTGAAAAATATGCATAATTCTTCTAAAAATTCTCATATTGATTCCAATGCTTCCCATACTTGTTTCTCTACTTTATCCCACACAAATTTTCAATTTAAAACCTTTGGAAACATCAAAATCATGAAATTCCAATCACTATTCATATGAGTGAACAGTAATAGAGAAGAACTTCAAAAACTACAACTTGGAATTCCAATGCTTCCAAGGTTCAAAACTTATCTAATCCTACACAAAATCATCATATGATTTCAATGGAAGCATTAGATCATTGAAATTACATCTCCTTCTATCATAAACAGTACAGACCAAAATGGTTCAACCATGGCAAAGTCAAGAATATTAACTTGATTCAACAATCAATCGCCTAACTAGCTTGTTTTCTTTCTCCTTTCATTTAAGGTTTTGGACAGAATATACACCTTAGATAAAACTCAACTTTCTTCTATCAAAACCCTAAGTTCAAGCTCCCAAATCAAAGGAAAATAAGCTAGGATAGATTGCTTACCTTTAATCTCTAGCTTACTTGAACTTTAGACCATAGATTCTTCTTTGTATTGGCTTGAGTTTTCATTTTACAACAGATTCCCCAAGGGTTCTCCTTTACGGTTTTGAGCAGAAAATAGTGGGGGTATTTATAGAAAATCTCATGGAAAATGAATGGCCAAGATTACTTTGTGCACTATTTGATCTAATGGCTCATAATTACTCTTAAATCAAACTTGCCCACCAAGCCTATAACATCCTTACTTTTATACGTCTTAGGGACCATTCAGTAGCATTTAGAATCACTTACAAGACCTTGGAAGTCCATTAGCCAAATCTGGAATTTTACTCTTTCTCGGATTACTGTTCATATGGTATTCCAGATTACGCAATGAACTTCAAAAAATCATAATTAATTCTAGAAAAATCAAAATGAAGTGGTTCAAAAAGCTACGTGAAGCTAACATCTTGAAATTTAAGGAAAAAAATAATTTCTAGACCAAATTATTAGCCAATTAATACAGTTTATTCGTTGAAGTTACTATTTATTTGGTCAAAAACTTTGGAAATAGATTCTAGTCCCTTACTTTGGAAATTCATTTCTCTTGTTATACACATCAAAATGAAACATTCTACCTATTCATTTAAAGCTCTAGATGTGTGATACATGCTCATAAAATTTTGTGAAATAATTTCTTCATTTACTAGGTCAAACTGAAGCAACAACCAAACTGCTTTAGGGCCTACTTTTTTGCCATTTCAGTTTCTTTTCTTGCACTTTCAATAATTGTTTCAACATGTATAAGCCATCAAATAAGCTTCTCAATATTCATATACATCATGTACATATGCCATAATTATTACAAATAGTTTCATCACATAAATGGACACCTTACATGGCATTTACATACATAGCATATAATAAGATTTCAATTACACCCATTCCTTTCTTCCATTCTTTAGCTCTTCTCCATGTATACCTTTTCCATCATACTTGACCTAAATTGGTTGGTTATGAGAGAGTGAGATTCTAGGGAATCTCAGTAGCAAACATTACTACTTAAATATGCAAGATGGATGCTTTTGCATGATATGCAATTTCATTAAACTTTCTTTGATTAATGACATGCCATCATGCTATATAATCTTACATAAAGTGCATGGCCATGGAAAATATTTTATTCACAATACATTCAATATCATTTATCATATCACAATATTATTCAAATATCATATACATGTCAACACATAAGCATACCACATCAAGCAATAAAGAGGTAAGTTCACTACCTTGCACTTAAGCTTTCCTTTTGATCTTTTGCACTTGCTCCCTAGCTTTCCAACCATAAAGCCTTTATGTCAATCACTTTCCAACATCTTCTTGGATGTTTCAAGGTTCTAAACACATTCATATTCATCACATAACTCATTAGGCCTCATGAACTCCAACCATGTTCAAGACTAACTTTGTCACACTCTCTATTGTTATAACTTTCTCTAATCTTCACTAATCCACTTGGCTCTTGAACCAATTGATGTCTTGACTTTACCTTACACAATTTCATCTTTTGAGTCCATTTATGAGCTTAGAATCATGAAATTCCATCTCCTTCATGGCCTGCTGTACAGAACTAGACATAAGCATACAATTCTTTCAAAAATTCTCATTTTGATTCTAATTCTTCCCATACTTGTTTCTCTCCTTTACCCCACACAACTTTTCATTTTAAAACCATTGGAAGAATCAAAATCATGAAATTCCAATCACTGTTCATGCGAGTGAACAGTACCATGAAAAATTCCAAAAACTACAATATTGAGATTTTAATGTTTCGAAGGTTCAAAACCTTTCCAATCCTACACAAAATCATCATACAAACTCAATGGAAGCATTAAATCATTGAAATTCCATTTCCTTCCCTCATGAACAGTGCAGACCGAACAGGGTACACCATGGCACCATGGCAAAGTCAATAATATTAATTTGATTCAACAACCAACTACTTAACTAGCTTGTTTAAGCTTCAATAATATGTTTCTAACTTTAATTTCTTCTTTCCCCTTTCATCTAAGGTTTTTGGGCAGCACCACCCCTTAGAGAAAACTCAACTTTTCCCCATGAAAACTCTAAGTTCAAGCTCCTAAATCAAAGGAAAATAAGCTAGGAGAGATTGCTTACCTTTAATCTCTAGCTTGCTTAAACTTTGGTACCTTGAATCTTCTTTGTCCTAGCTTAAGTTTCCATTTTGCAAGAGTTTCCACAAGGGTTGGCTTGCCAAGGTTTTGATGCAGAATTGAGGGGGTATTTATAGCAAAAATCCATGAAAAATCAATTGCCAAGATTGATTTAGTTACTATTTGATCTAATGGCCTACATTTAATCTTGAATTTTCCTTTTTCAAAAAGGTAATTGTGACATCATCCATGACATCACAAGGGACACCTCATGGGGCTTAGGTGGCACAATTCACATGGGGGAGGAAGGTTCTGGAAAATTTTAGTCTAATCCGGTACCGGCTCAATCCGATTCTCCAAAAACTGGACTGTTTTCTGCATCTAATTTTTCTGAAATTTCATAATATACTTTCTGACCTTAAATCCAGTATCCGAATTCTCCCTACCATTAACATTCTTGTACTGGGCCATAACTTAATTACATATCCCTTGGAAAATGATTGAAATGCTCTTGGTTCACTGTCTTGCACTATATTAGCCCTAAGGGCATATTTATCATTTTACCCCTCTGTATACTATCTCAGGGCATATATTGGCTCTAACTAATCATATTTATACTATGTCCCACATTTTTGTCCTATCCAAAATGACCATAATGACCTCCATCCTTCACTGGTACAATATGGGCACCTAGGGGCATTTTCGTAATTTCGCACTTTTCTTGGACTGCTCTGGACTCTGGCCCACTTAACTGTCTAGTCATCATATTGGGCTTACTATGGCGCCATTTGGGATTTGGTTTGAGCCCATTGCCTTTATGCCCTTTATGGCATAAATCCCAAGACATCTCTCCCGATCCTATTTATTGGGTATTTTATTTCACTGTAAAATCCGGTAAGAATTCTACAGGATTCATTTTCTGACTGTCATTTTTATAAATTCTTACATTAAATATAATAATGTTTTATAAAGTTTTATCTGATTCTGATGTCTGAAAAATACTGCAATGATTGCTTATGACTTCAGGAATTTATATTAATCAATCAGGACCTCAAATCGAAATTATGTGACTCCTTAAACTAACCGGAATCACTTTGTCTATCTACTAGTAAATTTGTGTCTGATCTGATTCCAGGCATTTTTGGCCTGTTTCGGCTCAACTTTCTCATATTTACATTTATGTCCCTGAACTTTTGGATGATTGCACTTAGGCCCCTGAACTTTTGGCTATTTGCATTTAAGTCCCTTAACTCTTGAAAATTACACTTAAGGGACCAACTTTTGTTTCTACTTTTACTTTTTGTCTTCAACCTTTTCTAATTGTCGTTTTAGTCCTTCTCTTTCTTCAAGACTCATCTAACCTTTATCTTTTCTTCTGATCTTCATCATAATCCTTTCCAAACCTCTTTCCACTATCAGTACTATATGGATAGGAAAAAATTAGGATATGACAAAGCCAATTTGAGATAAGATCACATGACAAAAATAATCTCTTCCCCTTGTCTTGGATACCATGTGTGAGGTCTTGTGTGTCCCACCATGTGTAACCCTAATTCTTACTTTATTTTATTTTTTTTCTTTTTCAAAAATTCATAAGTGATTCATTATTGGACTTGGGCTCCAAGACAAGTTTTGGGACTTATTGGGCTTCCCTAGGACAAAATATTGGGCTGCCATAGGACGAAATATTAGGCTGCCCTAGGCCTTCCTTGGGTCCTTATAATGATATCCTTAAATTATTTTGGTTTTGATACAACCTAGTGGCATTTTTGTAATTTTATATTTTTCCCAATCTTTATTATCCCTAGCCCACATACTCATCTAAAAATATTATTGGGCATATAAGGCACCATTTTGGGCCTTCTACATGGTCCACTACCTTTATGGGCTAAACTCCCGATAAATTCCCCCGAAACATATTTATAGGGTATTTTAATCGACTATAAATTCTATAATAAATTATACAGAACTCTTTTTTTAGCTCTGTCAATTTTATAAATTCTCATATTAATTATAAGAATTTACTGCCAAATTTCATCTGATTTTGAGGCCCAAAGGATACTGTATTAATTTCCCTTTCTTCATAAATTAATATAAATTTCTCAGGACCTCAAATCAAAATTCTGTGTTAGGTTAAACTGATTAAAATAATTTTCTCTATTTACTAAAAAAATTGGGACTAATTTAATTCTAGGCATTTTTGGCTTAACTTTCAATAATTACTATTTTGCCTTTAAACTTTTAAAAATTGCACTGTTGGCTCTCAACTTTTAATAATTACACTTAATGGCCCAAAGCTTTTGTCTACTTTCATTTTTCACCATGGAACCTTTAAACTTTTCATTTCAGTCCCTCTCTTTTTTCAAGACTCGTCTAACCTTTCTCATTCCTTCTTATCATTGTCACAATCCTTTCTAAACCTCTTTCCTCTATTAGTATTATATGGATAGGGAAAAAATATGATATTTATCACATAATTCATTAGGACCATGAACTCCAGCAATGTTCAAGACTATCCGTGATAAACTCTTTACTAATATAACTTTCTCTAGCTTCACTAATTGACTTGTTCTTTGAACCAATTGATGTCTTAACTTTACCCTACACAATTTTATCTTTTGAATCCATTTATGAGCTTATAATCATGAAATTCCAGCTCCTATGCACTATTCTATATAGAATTGCATAACACCTTATTTTCTTTCAAAAATTCTTATTTTGATTCTAATGCTTCCCATACTTGTTTATCTACTTTATCATATACAACTTTTCATTTTAAAACTATTGGAAGTATCAAAATTATTAAATTTGAATCACTGTTCATACGAGTGAACAGTAACATATAAGAATTTCAAGAACTATAACTTAGAATTACAATGCTATCAAGTTTCAAAACTTATCTAATCATACACAAAATCATCATATAAATTCAATAGAAGCATTATATCATTGAAATTCCATTTTCTTTTGTCATGAATAGTGTATACCGAAATATCACAACCTTGGCAAAGTCAAGAATATCCTCTTGATCCAAAACCAATCACCTAACTAGCTTGTTTAAACTTCAATCACATAACTCTAACTTTAATTTTTTCTTTCTCCTTTCATCCAAGGTTTTGGTCAGCACATACACCTTAGATAAACTCAACTTTCTTTAACGAAAACCCTAAGTTCAAGCCCCCAAATCAAAGAAAAATAAGCTATAATAGATTACTTACCTTTATTCTCTAGCTTGCTTGAACTTTGGATCTTGCCTTCTTCTTTATCTTGGCTTGAGTTTCCATTTTGACATAGCTTTCCCAAGGGTTATTGCTTCACATTTTGAACAGAAATAGTGGGGTTTATTTATAGAAAATCTCATGCAAAATGAATGGCCAAAATCTCTTTGTGCACTATTTGATAATTGCTCTTCATCAAACTTGCCCACCAAGCCAATTTGAGATAAGATCACATGGCAAAAATCATCTCTTCCTCTTGCCTAATGCGCCATGCATAAAGTTTTTGTGGGTACCACCTTGTGCAACCCTAATTCTTACTTTATTTCTTTTTCTTTTCTTGTTAAAAAATTCATAAATGATTCATTATTGGACTTGGGCTTCAAGATAACTTTTAGGACTTTTTGGGCTGCCCTAGGCCTTCCTTGGATCCAATAGCTAATTGGCACAAATCCCAAGGTACATTCCTTATACCGATATCCTTAAATTATCCTAGTTTTGAAATAAATGCTAGCCACCTCTTTTAATGGTTCTAACATTTTTAGAAATTCATTCTAATATAAAATAAATTCCTTACAAAGTCTCATAATTTTTTGAGACCCAGAGGTCCTGATAAAAATTTCCTATATTTCCTTAAGACCCTTTATCGATGTTCGATTTCACTTTAATTTCTCAATGGGCATTATTGTCTTTTTACACATCATCAGAGTATTCCCTGACTATGGTAAACTATTCTAGGAACTCTCCTTGACTGTCTAACCTTAGTCAAATGACCAAAATATCTTTCGTATAACTTTGACACAATGACACAACCAGTGGCATACTCAGTGGCATTTTCATAATTTTACATTTTTCTTGGTCTTTATTAGCCCTAGCCCACGTACTTATCTAAAATTATTATTGCGCCTATAAGGATCCATTTTGGCCCTTTACATGATCCACTATCTTCATGGGTTAAATTCCTGAGAAATTCCTCTAAAATGTATTTATTAGGTGTTTTAATCTACGATAAATTCTATAATAAATTCTACAGAACTCCTTTTTTAGCTCTTTTAGTTTCATAAATTCTTATATTAATTTTAGGAATTTAGTGCCAAATTTCATATGATTTTTAGGTATAGAGGATACTGTATTAATTTCATTTTCTTTAGAAATTAATATAAATTTTTTGAGACCTCAAATCGAAATTCTGTGTTGCGTCAAACTGATCAAAATAATTTTCTCTATTTACAAGAAAAATTTGGGACTAATATGATTTTGGGTATTTTTGGCTCAACTTTCAATAATTACCATTTTGTCTTTGAACTTTTCAAAATTACACTTTAGGCCCTCAATTTTTCTTAATTACACTTAATTACCCAAACCTTTTTGTTTACTTTACACTTTGTACCATAGAACTTTTAAACTTTTCATTTTAGTACCTCATCTTTATACCTTTGTTTAATTATTATTTTTCCTTTCTACTCATCATCACAATCATTTTCAAACCTCTTTTTGCTATCAGTATTATATAGATAAGGAAAAAGTAGGATATGACATGAAGCATTAAGAGAAGCTAGGGATTGGATAGTATATATGTTATGAGAAGAATTGTTATATGTAATCTTACTATATGATTGTTATATGTAATCTTGCTATATGACCAATATAAGTAGTGATGATCATGATATAATAAAAAATAGTAAATGATGGAATAAATGCATAAACTTTTACAGACATTTGGCTAACATGTCAAGCTTCATTTTGACACTAAGAACACCTTATTTCAATGTCTGTACAAAGAGAACAAATTTTTCAAAGTAAGGGACCAGAATATGTTTTCATAATTTTTGACCAAATGAACAGTAATATTTGATAAATAAATTGTAAGCATTTGGTATGAAAATTTTGTTTCCTTAAATTTTAAGATGTTATCTTCACGTAGCTTTTTGAACCACATCTTTTTAATTTTTCTAGAATTAATTATGATTTTTCAAAATTTGTCACTGAATTTAGAATACCATATGAACAGTAACTTAAGAAGAGTAAAAAATTTAGATTTAGCTAATGGACTTCCAAGGTCTTGTAAATGGTTCTAAATGCTACTAAATGGTCCCTAAGACGTATGAAAGTAATGATATTTTATTTTGGTATCAGAGTAGAAGTTTTTGGCATAATATAAGATAGTTTCCAGACCCTAACTCTAAATAGTAAGTATTTTGTTATATTAGGGTTTGGGATAGTTAGCATTGCTTATTTAAGCAAATATTGCAGAAATGGATATGGGATTTCATAAAGTTAAGTCAGAGCTTTAGTTAATAAGGGAGACCCACAACCAGTAATGAGAGTTTAGATGATAGTATAGGGGATCAGTCAGGGAGGTTTATAGTATAATATCCCATAGATATTCATGTAGACTCAAACCTATAGTTTGGAGGTTATGTAGAGATCAGACTAAAGTTGTGCATGTACTAGATGATGCTGAGTCTAGTGACTCTATACATTATGAGTTTGTTGGAGTGCCCTTTCATCCTGATATAGGCCATATTCCTCCGATAAGATGACAAATTACGGTTGAGTAAGCTGAGTATTGGTACTAGATTACAGGTAGACCATACATTATTCCTCCTCCACCAGAGTTTGAGGATAAATTTGATATGAGTAATCTATAGCAGTTCCTCAACGCCGTAACAGGGATGATAAACAGATATACAATAGAAGGCATTGACCTAAATCAAGTGTATACTCTAGAAGATTGGCATGAGATAGTAGTAAGTCAGATATTACCATATACCCCTACATAACACATAGAGCTAAGTGAGTTTTTGACAAATGATCCACCAACTGATGTACAGGGGTGGCATTTCTATATGCAGAAGTATTTGCAGCCCACTATTCCTTATAAAAGAATTAAAAAGAGTTGAGGGGTAATGTAAATTTATAAATAGTGTAAAGTTAAGTAATTACATATATGTATAATAGTTATGACTTACCCCGCATATATAAGTGACATGTATATAGGGGTGTTCATAAAGCCCGCAGCCCGATATGCCCACCCGAGCCCACAAAAAAAAAAGCCCTGCCTAGCTCGATAAATATAGGGCAGGGCAGGGCTGGGCATCGGGCTGCAAAATGTGGCCCATACTTTTTTTGGGCTAGGCACCAGGCAGGGGGGTTGCCCTGCCCTACCCTACCCATGAGTACTCATTCTTTTATTTTTTTTACTTTTCTCCCTCGATGCTACACTTAGAAAGGAGAATATAATAGCTACTGGTGACTAAAGAGTCATTTTAGAAATATAAGTTGTTAAGTAAGTAAGTTGCATCTTTTAATATTTATAACTATATTGATTTTTTCTTTTTCTTTAACTTTACTAATCATAATATGATTACATTATAAATTACAAAGTTACAATTACAAATTACTTAGACTTCAAAGTTTTTTTTATATGCAATGAATTTCAATACTTTAATTATTATCTTTTTATTACCTTATTTTTAGTGGATTATATATATTATTTAACTCTTGAAGACATATGAATATTGTATTATTTTAGAAGTTTATAATTACAGATTATTTTCTGCCCATGCCCATCCCAAAATGGTTAAGGCTTTTATTGGGCAGGGCAGGGCATTGAGCTACAAAATATAGCCCATGCTTTTTTCGGGCAGGGCACCGGGTAGGGGGTTGCCTTGCCCAGCCCTGCCCAAGAACACCCCTAAATGTATGTAATATATGTACAAATGTTATGGTGCCATGAAATATGAGTTTTGATGTGATATAATAAAATGATAGTTGCTTGAAAATCTATAAGAATATGTTCCCTATTTAATGTGATTATGATAGATAGATATGAATGAGTTTCAATTGACTCAAGCTCAACAAAGTTAAGAACAATAATCGGTCATCGCTAGAGTGAGACTGGAGAAACAACATTAGAAGAGAATTTTCAAAGAAAGCTATGTCTAGGTCACAACAGGAAGGCGTTTAAGTCATGACTAGTAGTCATAGAGAAGTGAAGTTGTTACAAGTTAAGAAATGAGTCACAAAAAATATTCACAGAGGTATTTTGGTCATGATGAGTAAAGACTATTGGTCACAATAGGAAGTTCAGAGCTATCAAGTCACGATGAGTCAAGTCATAGGATGCGACTAATATATACAAGTAGTTCAGGTCATGATGTGAGAAGAGATCTGGTTATGACTAAAGAACACAGAGCTATAAAGTCGTGATGAGTAAGTTGATATGGTTGTGACTAAAGGTTATAGAGTGTATGAGTCGCGACTAGCCAGTACTCAAGTCATGACTAGAATACACAGAGACCTAATGACGAGAATGAAGATGTCAACCTCACTGAACTTTATCAGTTAGAGGTTTAGCACAGCGTGTAGGAAGCCAAATAGTACAAGGTACTAAGATATAGAATATCAGTTTAAGAAAATGTTCAAAAGTAGATTCTCCATATGATCACCAGGAGTTAATCTATGTTACAAAAGATTTATTCAGCTAGTATTTACTAAATAGAATAATAAGAAGTTAGAATGAGACTTATCTAAGAATGAGCCTAATACATGGCTTAAGGTTAGAGACGTGATGGTTAATAGATAAAAAGTTAAAGTTCTCAGAATAGAGGGATACCATCATGAAGAGATAGTAACCTAGTAGACCTAGGGTAGAGCACCCTAGAGAATAAAAGTAATAGTACTAGATGATGAATGAAATCCAAGTAACTTAAGTTAGTCAGGATCAAGAAAAGACTAAAAAGGAACCATAGTCTGGTTAAGAGTAGACTGATATATAGATAGAAATAGTTAAGATATAGTAGAGAGATACAGAAATTACTCTATAGAGATAGAGATTGATCCGCTCACCTAAGAAGTTTTTCTCAAATAGTTACAAGAAGCATTCCTCTCAGTTAAAAGGTAAAATGGTAAATTAACTCTTCCAAACTGCATAAATATTTTTCTCCACTGATTTAGACTTTTACAGAGAGCTTTAGTTTTAAATCACAGGTATTTTGGAGGAGAACCAAGGACTAATGTGAGCAGAAAAGAAATCACAAGAAAAAGAAAATCAGATCACACTTATGTGCTTTTGAGTCGGGACCAAAGTGTCCAAAGGTCAGGACCTAATTTCTTCTAGGAAGTTTCTTTGTATTTACAGGTCATGACCAAAACATGGATCTGGTCATGATTAAAAGAGACAATCGCTAAAGCTACGTGTTTTGGATTAGGTCATGCAGGAATAAAAGGAAGAGAAAGCAGCAGACGTATAGAGGCTGGTTTTTGGACCTAATTAGGCTAAGAAGCAATACTTGAATCCTCTCTAGACCTTCTCCATAACCTACATACTCATCTTCCATCTTTCTACATGTTTCCACAGAATCTCACATCTCTACATCATTAATCCATCACCTCTTTTTGCTTTCTTAATGACATCATATCTGGACAGCGATTGCGGCACAGTAGGAGTCATGAGAGGCTAAATATTTAGTCTCTTAGTGATGGATCGCATATCTTGAGCTTATGGACTGCAGTGCACATGGGGAGTTTTCTGTTTTAATCTCACCTTTCTTATATTTTTGGAATTCCTAGATATAGGGTTTTGATTTTGTGAGTAAGGATTGGAAATCGATCAATTTTTCTGAGATTAAGTTTTGTAATTAAATTTTGATGTTGGTTTAATATGAATATTTTAGTTTCGATTTATGGATAATTGAGTTTTTATTAATGATCATTGCTAACTAATTCGATTGCTTAAAATCTATGGTCATCAATAGATGATCATTTGATTGCATCTACATCATCTGATTTAAATTGTATGCTAAGTGGCTTTTAACAGTTCATTAAGAGTTTTTAAAATAGCTTTGATCAAAGGAGTTTAAAGAATGTTAATTTTCTAGACTCAATCAATCGATTAAGGTTTCTTTTAAGACTTAATGTGTGTTTAGGAAGAGCCCAAACCTAACCTAGGTTTGGGCAAAACTTAAGTTTTGAGAAATTTTAAAACAAATAGCTATATTTGTTCAAACAGGCTTTTGGACTAAACCATGGTTTAAAACCAAGGTTTCAAATAAGTTGCTTATAGTAGCTTATGGAATAGTAAAAGAGCTTATGAACTAACTAATTACTATATTATCCCTACTTTTTCTTACACCCTCTCTCCTCTCTCCTCTCTCCTCTCATCTCTTATCTCTCCTCATTTAATACTCATGCCCTTTTTCGTAATTTACTAATAGTAAAAGTACTTTTGGAAATAACAATCCAAACACTCATTTATTCAAAATCACTTTTTTTTTGTAAGCTCTTCTCCAAAAGCACTTTTCTAAAAGCTACCAAAAAACCCTTTTTTCATAAACCCTTTTCCAAAATCTTATCCAAATGGGTCCTTAGTGATTTTAAAACCCCATATCATATTAATAGTAAGGATAGATAGTTTTCCATCATCAAGAGTCTGTCTCAACACATTCCTTTCAAAATCCACTCATTTTCCAATTTAATCAAAAATACAAAAATATTTACTTTATTGCCCCCTTATTTTATTGTTTCAAAAATCAATCAAACCCAAAAATCAAATTTTACTTTCACTCAGGTTTTCAATGGTTTTATCACCAGTTTGCTAGGTTTCTAATAAAAAGGTTCCTCGAGAAGAAAGATAGGGTTGTGCCTTATACTATATTAATAGGGTTCAATTAATCTTATTTTAATGCATAAGATGACGACAATCCATGCAAACCAATGGCACCATTGCCGGGGAACCAAGTAATTGGTTTGTTAATGTCAAATCATAATTTTTTCTTATCTATATAATGCTGATAGAGGAAAGAGGTTTGGAAAGGATTGTGATGATAAATAGAAAGGGAAAATAATGATTAGGCAAAGGTATAAAGATGAGGGACTAAATTGAAAAATTTAAAAGTTCTATGGTGAAAAATGCAAGTAGAAATGAACTTTGGGCCATTAACTGTAATTATAAAAAGTTAAGGGCCTAAAATATAATTTTCAAAAGTTCTAGGGCAAAACGGTAATTATGAGAAAGTTGAGCCAGAAAATGCCAAAAATGCCTAGAATCATATTAGTCCCAAATTTTTCCAATAAATAGAGAAAAATATTTTGATAAGTTTGACACAACATAGAAGTTTGATGAGGTCCCAAAAAATTTATATTAATTTTTGAAGAAAGAGAAATTAATACAATATCTTCTGGACCTCATAATCCAATGAAATTTGGTACTAAATTTCTATAATTAATATAAGAATTTCTAAAACTGATAGAGCTTAAAAATGAGTTCTGTAGAATTTATTATAGAATTTACAGTGGATTAAAACACCTTATAAATATATTTTGAGGGAATTTCTCAGGAATTGACCCTATTAAGGCAATGGATTATGTAGAGTGCCCAAAATAGTGCCTTATAGGCTCAATGATATTTTTATATAAGTATGTAGGCTAGGGCTAATAAAGACCAGAAAAATATAAAATTATAAAAATGCCACTATGTTGTGTTATTGAGTTAGAGTTAGATGAAGGGCATTTTGGTCATTTGAACAGGTCAAAAAATGTTTAGGTAAGTATAAGAGTGATTAGTCAGTGTCAGTATATGCCCTGATAAGAAGTAAAGAGGTGTAAAATGACAATTATGCCCTTAGAGTTAATATAATACAAGATAGTGAACCAAGGGTATTTCAGTCATTTGCCAAGGGATCTGTAATTAAGTTTTGACCCAGTACAAGAGTTTCAGTGGTAGGAAGAATCTAGATACTAGATTTAAGGTCAGAAAGCATATTATGAAATCTAAGAAAAATCAGATTTAGAAAACAATCTGGTTTTTGGAAAATCGGACTGAGTCAGTACCAGATTGGACTGGAATTCTTCCAGATGCTTCCTCCCTTTGCAATTTTGTCACATGCCCTATGAGATTTCCCTTGATGATGTCATGGATGATGTCATAGTTATCTTTTTAGAAAAATTAAATCCAATATTAAATGTGAGCCATTAGATCAAATAGTGCACAAAGTAATATTAGCCATTGATTTTCCATGGGATTTGGCTATAAATACCCCCATAAAATCTGAAGCAAGCTATGGCATGACAACCCTTGGGGAAAATCTTGCAAAATGAAAACTCAAGCTTAGACAAAGAAGATTCAAGGTACCAAAGTTCAAGCAAGCTAGAGATTAAAGGTAAGCAAACTATCTTAGCTTATTTTCCTTTTATTTGGGAGCTTGAACTTAGGGTTTTCATGGAAGAAAGTTGAGTTTTCTCTAAGGTTTTTGTGCTATCCAAAACCTTATCTGAAAGGAGAAAGAAGAAATTGAAGTTAGAGTTATATGATTAAAGCTTAAACAAGCTAGTTAAGTGATTGGTTGTTGAATCAAGTTGATATTGTTGACTTTGCCATAGTTGAACCATTTTGGTTTGCACTGTTCATGATGGAATAAAATGGAATTTCAATGATCTAATGCTTCCATTGAATTTATATGATAATTTTGTGCAGGATTGGATAGGTTTAGAATCTTGGAAGCATTAGAATTCCAAGTTGTAGTTTTTGAAGTTCTTCTCTATATTGTTCACTGGCATGAATAGTGATTGGAATTTCATGATTTGATGCTTCCAATGGTTTTAAAATAAAAATTTGTGTGGGATAAAGTGGAGAAACAAGTATGGGAAACATTATAATTAAAATGAGAATTTTTGAAAGAAAAGAGGGTGTTATGCAATTCTGTACATAACAGTTCATAGGAGCTGGAATTTCATGATTCTAAGCTCATAAATAGATTAAAAAGATGAAATTGGGTAGGGTAAAGTTAATACATCAATTGGTTCAAGGGCCAAGTTAATTAGTGAAGACTAGAGAAAGTTATGTTAGTAAAGAGTGAAGAATTTATCAAGGATAGTCTTAAACATTGTTGGAGTTCATGGTCCTAATGAATTATGTGATGAATATGAATGTTTTTAGCACCTTGAAACATCCAAGAAGATGTTGGGAAGTGATTGACTAAAAGGCATCATGGTTGGAAAGCTAGGGAGCAAGTGTAAAAGATCAAAAGAAAATCTTAAGTGTAAGGTAGTGGACTTACCTCTTTATGTGCTAGATATGGTATGCTTATGTGTTGACATGTATATTATATTTGAATGATGTTGATATGATAAATGATGTTGAATGTATTGTGAATAACATCTTTTCCATAGCCATGAACTTTTACACAAAAGTATATAGCATGATGGCATGTCACTAATTAAAGAAAGTTTAATGAAATTACATAGCATGCATTAGCATCCATTTTACATATTCAAGTGGTAATGTTTGCTACTGAGATTCCCTAGAATTTCACCCTCCCATAACCAACCATAATACGTTATTCATGATGGAAGAATTTTTCAGGAATTGGAAGACACGCAGCAGAAATTAACTTAAAAATTTTTCCATTCCCTGCCAGGATCTACTGTATGTGTTTAAGTAAAGTGGAAAGAAGTATTACCATCAGTATTCAGTCGCGACTTTCTCAGCTTCTGGTTGCGACATCCACAGCTTCTCTCCGTGGCTCGTGATCTCTTTTTGATCGCAAGAAGTCAACGACTCAGGTCAGCTTCCTCTACTGGTATCCACACGAACAGCGTTCCAACCACGAACAATGTGCTAGCTCCTTCTGTCCCTCCAGGGCTTACTCAAGAATTCGTCCTCTCCGTCTCTATTTTGGCAATTTCTTATCTGTAAACCTTTTGCGGATTCCCGTTTATGCTTTTTTCTCACCCAACCGTAGCTCCTAAATATCAGATATATAGGATACTATCCGTGTTACCACAGACTTGGATTTTTAGAATTAATCTTATATTAATTCTAAAATTAATACAATATCATATATTGTATAATTTGATAAGAAACTAATTAAATAAATAGTGTTTGTATTAAATCCATCCCACAAATTTAATTCACCAATTTATTTAATTTAAAATAAAGATAAGATGGAATTACATTTGATTTATTCTCATAAATCAAATTTGAGGTATCATATCAATTTGAATTTTAAATTCAAATGTGATAGAGATTTAATTTTATCCTTATAAATTAAATCTCATATATCACTTATATGAGATATCCTATCAATTTGAATTTTAAATTCAAACGTGATACAGATTTAATTTATCCTTATAAATTAAATGTCATATATCTCTTATATAGAATGTATATATACGAATTTATATATATACGAATATAAATATAAATAAATATATACATCCACCCTAGATCATTCATTGAATCTGGACATGTCTTAGATTCAATGAATCTAGACATCATAGCTCGTGTTGGGCTATTTTGTGTGCGACCCTATAGGCCCATATGAAGTTGGCAGTGGGCCATTTGCTATACTGGCCCACAAGTCGTAAGCGGTCTCTAGCAAGACATAACAACTACCCAAATCATATGAGGATCGTTAAACAATGTAACCTTTTATACAACCATATCATGTCCCTTCTGTCACGCGATATTTTGGTCATGGATGAGGCATGGATAATGTCATCCTCCTATTCCTAACCGTTACTTTCTCGATCCCTGAGTAGTCTGACTATAGAAATGGAACTACCTTTCCATTACAGTATGGCCATACATTTCTTAGACTCACTCATCTAGGGGCCCAGTAATATCTCTCTACGAATGTGAGGGACAAATTCCATCTTGACCATTCACATTCCTCTGCACGGAAAACCACTAAGCCCGAACATAGTCTTTATGATCACTCGGTCAAAAGTGACTTTTAACTAGGTCAAAGCTGAGCGTTTGTCATGTAGGAATTCATGATGATCTCAGGTCAAAGGGCATAGTGACATGGTTTGTATATGAGAGAAGCTTATGATGTAACCCACGCAGCTCTCTCATAGCGGGTCGGTCCAACACCTTGTTCTCTTACATATGCCTATGACTTTGATTATATATCTCTATACATCTTCAAAGTCATATTAGTCTTATGTCATCTCTGCTCCCGCATAGATGACCGACCAGGGACATTTAGGATAAGATCATGAATTATCCAAGGATGGTCATCACAGTAAACATGTAAATAATATGATAACACAATTAATAAATTCATAAATCAATAATGTTCATAAGACAATGACTGGCCCCTAGGGTATGATTTCCAACAACCTCCCACTTGCACTAGGTACAATCATTAATTTGACTAATTCCCATTGACCTAACATGAAGCTTATGCTTTGCCTACACAAGCGGCTTTGTTAGAGGATCAGCAACATTATCTTCTCCTGCTACTTTGCATATTTTTATATCACCTCTATCGTTGATTTCTCTTATGAGATGAAATCTCCTGAGTATATGCTTGGTCCTTTGATGTGACCTAGGCTCTTTAGCCTGTGCAATGACACCGCTATTGTCACAGAGCAAAGTTATTAGATCTGAGATGGTAGGTATCACCCCTAGTTTCATGATGAACTTCCTGATCCAAACGGCTTCCTTAGCTGCATCAGATGCTGCTATATACTCAGCTTCCGTTGCAGAATCTGCTACAGTGCCCTGCTTAGAGCTCTTCTAGCTTACTACTCCATTATTGAGGAGGAATATATATCCAGACTGAGATTTTTGGTCGTCCTGATCAGTTTGAAAACTTGCATCTGTGTAACCAGTTACACAGAGTTCATCATCCAATCCACCATAGACCAAGAATAAGTCCTTAGTCCTTCTTAACTACCTAAGGATATTCTTGACAGCAGTCCAATGGCCCTCACCAGGGTCTTATTGATATCTGCTAGTCATACTTAAGGCAAACGAGATATCTAGTCGAGTACATAACATGGCGTACATGATAGATCCTATGGCCGAGGCATATGGAACTTTACTCATGCGACCTCGCTGATCAGATGTACTAGGACACAGATCTTTGCTGAGGTGACTACCATGAGACATGGGTATGAAACCCCTCTTTAATTCGTGCATACTGAACCTATGCAGTATTTTGTCTATGTATGTACTCTGACTGAGTTCTAGAAGTCTTTTAGATCTATCTCTATAGATCCTGATTCCTAGGATGTAGGTGGCTTCACCCAAGTCTTTCATCGAGAAAGACTTTCCTAACCAAGACTTGACAATCTGCAAGGTAGGAATGTCATTCCCAATAAGTAGGATGTCATCGACATAGAGTACCAAAAACACAACTGTGCTCCCACTAACCTTCTTGTACACACAAGGTTCATCAATATTTTAAAGAAATCCAAACTCTTTGACTACTTCATCAAAATGATGATTCCAATTCCGAGAGGCTTGCTTTAGTCCATAAATGGACCTTTAAAGCTTGCACACTTTACCAGAGTCCTCGGAACGCACAAACCCTTCAGGTTATGTCATGTACACATCCTCAAGGAGCTTTCCATTAAGGAAGGCTGTCTTGATGTCCATCTGCCATAATTCATAGTCATAATATGCTACTATGGCAAAGAGGATTCTGATTGATTTGGCCATTGCAACTGGGGAAAAGGTCTAATCATAGTCCACACCATGAGTTTGAGTAAATCCTTTTACAACCAGTCGTGCCTTGAAGACATTTACATTGCCATCCATGTCAATTTTCTCCTTAAAAACCCACTTGCACCCGATAGTTTTTACACCTTCAGAAGGTCCAAACATGATTGTCGTACATGGATTGCATCTCAGACTTCATGGCATTAAGCCATTTTTTAGAGTTTGGTCCCACTATAGCTTCTCGATAGGTAGTCAGCTCATTATGCTCAATAAGTAACACATCACGACTGTTAGAAATCAGAAATCCATATCTCTGAGGCTGAAGTCGTGTCCTATTATATTTTTGTGGACCTTGTGTGACTTGAGGAGTCTCAACAACTTGTTGTGAGTCTTCTCTATTTTCCATCTGCAGTTCTGTGGTATCTTATGGCTCTCGAACTTCTTCAAGGTGTACCTTACTCCCACTGTTTATTTTAGAGATAAATTCTCGTTCGAGAAAGATACCATTTCTGACAACAAACACTTTGGTTTTTTGCTTGGTTTCCTTAAGATATCACACAAAAAGGCACCTTGAGGATTTGGGCGCTAATTTGTCTGAGGCTTGTTGCTTAACATAGACCTCGCATCCCCAAATCTTGAGGAAAGATAAACTAGGCGTCCTCTCAGTCCATATCTCATACGGAGTCTTTTCAATTGCCTTAGATCGAACACGATTGAGTGTGAACACAGCTGTCTCTAGGGCATGGCCCCAAAAGGAGGGCGGAAGATCTGTTCGACTCATCATGGATCGAACCATATCTAATAGTGTTTGATTCCTCCGTTCAGAAACATCATTCCATTATGGTGTCCATGGAGGAGTCAATTGTGAGACTATCCCACAACTCCTAATATGATATATGAACTCTTGGCTTAAATATTCACCATCCCGATCAGATCGAAGGGCTTTAATTATTTTTTCAAGCTGATTTTGTACTTCATTTTGAAATATTTTGAACTTTTCAAAAGATTTAGATTTATGTTTCATCAGATAGATATACCTATATTTGCTGAAATCATCTATGAATGTTATGAAGTACAAATATCCTCGTCTAGTATTTGTGTTTATCGGTCCATACACATCTGTATG
The DNA here is from genome assembly GCA_037074615.1 of Leucaena leucocephala. Taxonomy (NCBI): domain Eukaryota; kingdom Viridiplantae; phylum Streptophyta; class Magnoliopsida; order Fabales; family Fabaceae; genus Leucaena; species Leucaena leucocephala. Next base: position 13,017,070 of record CM073516.1, on the reverse strand, counting down.
TATGAAGCCCAATAAATTAGTGGCCCTCTCACTGTGCCCAGTGAAATGTGACTTTGTCATCTTTCCTAACAAGCAAGACTCGCAAGTGTCATATGATTCAAAATCAAATAAGTTTAGAAATCCATCTTGATGGAGTTTAGAAATGTGTTTCTCATTTATGTGGCCCAGACGACAATGCCAGAGGTATGTGGGATTCAAATTGTTTGGTTTGACCCTTTTGGCAGATATGTTATAGATATTTCCATGATTGGGTTGTTCCAAATTTAATATGTAATGATCAACATGCAAATCACCATGAGCATAGAAAACATCATTACGATAAATAGAACATCTACTATTCCCAGTAATGGAAGTGAAACCTTCCTTATCCAAATAACAAAGTGAAACAATGTTACTACTTAAAGCAGGAACATAATAGCAATTGTTCAAAACTAACAAAAGCCAAGAGGGCATAACTAATTCATAAGTGCCTACAGCTAACACAGCAACCCTAGCTCTGTTTCCCACTCGTAGGTCAACCTCGCCCTTTTTCAGCTTCCTACTGTCCTTTAGTCCCTGCACATTTGTACAAATGTGAGAACCACATGCAGTATCTAATACCCATGAGGTGGAAGTAGAAAGATGAATGTCTATAACATAAATACCTGAAGCGATAGCCCCGCTATCCTTCTTGTTCTTTTTCAGATCTTTGAGGTAGAGTTTGCAATTCCTCTTCCAATGACTAGGTTCATTGCAGAAGAAGCAGACTCCTTCCTTCGGAGGCTTTGCCTTCTTTGGTTCATGCTTGGTTTTGGGCTTGCCTGACTCTTTGGTCTTACCTGATGAGCCATGACCCTTCCCCTTGCCTTTGCCTTTCTTTTTCATACCCTTTCCTTTCTGAACCATCAAAACAGTACTGGGCTTCTTTTTAAGACTCGGCTCAGTAGTTTTAAGTATCCCATGCAGTTCATAAATAGATTTCTCCATGTTGTTCATATTGTAGTTCATGACAAACTGGTTATAACTTTCTAGGAGTGAGTTCAAGATCAAATCCGTAGCTAACTCCTGGCTTATGGGAAATCCAAGCCTCTCAAGGTTGTCAATGTACCCTTTCATCTTTAAGACATGTGTACTGACTGACGCACCTTCAGCCATCTTGCAGGAATGTAAGGCCTTAGTAGTCTCATACCTCTCTTGCCTTGCCTATTGCTTGAACATTTCCTTGAGATGCACAATCATCTCATAAGCCTCCATGTGTTCCAGATCTCTTTGGAGCTCCAAAATCATAGTGGCTAGCATCAAGTATCCCATATCGACAGAGTCTTCCTTATGCTTCGTGTAAGCATCTCTCTGAGCTCTAGGAGCATTGGCCACTAGCTCCTCAGGAATGGGTTGATCTAGGACATGTGCCTTTCTTTCCTATTTGAGAACAATTCTCAAGTTCCTAAACCAGTCAAGAAAGTTTGTCCCATTAAGTTTGTCCATCTCAAGGATAGATCGCAGCAATAATGTAGCAGTATTACAAGTCGTCATGATTCTACAATTAAAATATGCAATTGAATTAGCAATCTCCCACTAAATAAACAACCCCCAATGCAATAGTCAGTGGGCTAAGTGTAAGGAATTGGAAGACACACAGCGGAAATTAACTTAAAATTTTTTCCATTCCTTGCCAGGATCTACCATATGTGTTTAAGTCAAGTGGGAAGAAGCATTACCCTCAGTGTTCCTCAGCAACTTCCACAGCTTCTGGTCACAATGTTCACAGCTTCTTTCCGTGGCTCGTGCTCCCTTTTCGATCACAAGAAGTCGACGACTCAGGTCGGCTTCCTCTACTGGTATCCACACGAATAGTGTTTCAACCACGAACGACCTGCTAGAGTCTCCTGTCCCTCCAGAGCTTTCTCAAGAATTCGTCCTCTCTGTCTCTATTTCGGCAATTTCTTATTTGCAAACCTTTTTGCAGATTCCCCTTCGGCCTTTCTGTGTTCTATATATTTCAAAACGTAGCTCCTAAAATCAGATATATAGGATGCTATATGTTTTCCTCTACCGAATTGGATTTTGGAGTTAATCTTATATTAATTCTGAAATTAATAGAATATCATATATTGTATAATTTGATAAGAAACTAATTAAATAAATAATATTTATATTAAATCTGTCCCACAGATTTAATTCACCTATTTATTTAACTTAAAATAAAGATAAGACTGAACTATATTTGATTTATTCTCATAAATCAAATTTGAGATATCCTATCAATTTGAATTTCAAATTCAAACGTGATAGAGATTTAATTTATCCTTATAAATTAAATCTTATAAATATCTCTTATATGAGACATCCTATCAATTTGAATTTCAAATTCAAATGTGATAGAGATTTAATTTATCCTTATAAATTAAATCTCATATATCACTTATATGAGATATCATATCAATTTGAATTTCAAATTCAAACGTGATAGAGATTTAATTTATCCTTATCAATTAAATCTCATATATCTCTTATATATAATGTATATATACGAATTTATATATATACGAATATAAATATAAATAAATATATACATCCACCCTGGATCATTCATTGAATCTGGACATCTCTTAGATTCAATGAATCTGGACATCATAGCTAGTGTTTGGCTATTTTGTGTGCGACCTTGTAGGCCCATATGAAGTTGGCAGTAGGCCATTTGCTATACTGGCCCACAAGTCTCAAGCGGTCTCTAGCAAGACATAACGACTACCCAAATCATATGAGGATCATTAAATGATGTAACCTTTTATACAACCATATCATGTCCCTTCTATCACGCGATATTTTGTTCATGGATGAGGCATGGATAATGTCATCCTCCTATTGCTGACCGTTACTTTCTCGATCCCTGAGTAGTCTAACTATAGAAATGGAACTACCTTTCAATTACAGTATGGCCATACATTTCTTAGGCTCACTCATCTAGGGGCCCAGTAATATCTCTCTACGAATGTGAGGGACAAATTCCATCTTGACCATTCACATTCCTCCACACTGAAAACCACTAAGCCCGAACATAGTCTTTATGATCACTCAGTCAAAAGTGACTTTTGACTAGGTCAAAGCTGAGAGTTTGTCATGTAGGAATCCATGATGATCTCAGGTCAAAGGGCATAGTAACATGGTTTGTATATGAGAGAAGCTTATGACGTAACCCATGTAGCTCTCTCATAGCGGGTTGGTCCAACACCTTGTACTCTTACATGTGCCTATGACTTTGATTTATATCTCTATATATCTTCAAAGTCATACTGGTCTTATTTGATCTCTGCTCCCGCATAGATGATCGACCAGGGATATTTAGGATAAGATCATGAATTATCCAAGGATGGTCATCACAGTAAACATGCAAATAATATGATAACGCAATTAATAAATTCATAAATCAATAATGTTCACAAGACAATGATTGGTCCCTAGGGCAAGATTTCTAACACTAAGATCCATATTTGGCTCAAACTTAAATCCGCTTTGGCAAGACGCTTAAATTAAGTTATTTAGGTTGGTAACACCTTTACCAATTACATCAAATGTAACTCTTAGATGTTCATGGGATTCTATCATCATATGATCTGGCATGTGTTTAATCCCATCTAATGCCTTGAGACCCAAAACCATTTTGTTAATCTCAATTAAGTCAAACAATAATAAACATATGAGAGTAGCACTATTACTCTAGCTTATCTCCCCAAGATAACTCAAATGCAACTATTTTGGCGGAGTCCATAATTAAGCGATCGAGGTTTTGACAAGTGTTCATAAATTGACGGCATTATGACTTAAGATTTTATTTAGAGGGCTTAATTTAACTATCTGGTTTATAAGAATGCATGTTTCTCAGTTTGTATCTCATACAAGTAATATGCTTATGCTGATATAATCATAAGATGCATAATTTAAACGTGATACAATATGGCTCACCTATCCTAAGTCCACTCAAGCCAATGAGAGGAGCTCTCTAGTAAGAAAAGGGAAATTACATATAGAAACCTCTTTTAACATTCAAGGGGAGTGAGATGAGAAGAGAATGTACATTAAGAGTATATAGAGGAAGGCACGACACGCAGGCCGTATTTAAAACTTACAACACTTGCAATCTAGAGCCATATTGTTCACCATACCCAAACATTCAAGAATCAATATTCAGATTTAATTGAAGGGCAATTAATGTTTCAAAACTAAAACATTCACAAAACAGTATACGTTACGGTTATGTTGCGCTATGAACAGGTAGCCATGGCGGTCCTGCTAGCCGGTTAGCGGGAGGTGTCTAGGGCAACGGCCTGAGAAAAACACATGCATCACCGATATCAATTCCCTTTCAGATTCCTTATATGTCATACAAAAAATGGATTCCTTATATGTCACATATAAAATGCATATTATCATATGATCGGCTACGACTAACACATATCATATGAATCAACAATCAAGTCTAACTTAAACACAAAATAGCATGGCTCTGATACCACTGTCAGGAATTGGAAGACACACATCAGGAATTAACTTAAAAATTTTTCCATTCCCTACCAGGATCTATCGTATGTGTTTAAGTTAAGTGGAAAAAAGTATTACCCTAAGTATTTAGTCGCAACTTTCTCAGCTTCTGGTTGCGACGTCCACAACTTCTCTTCGCGGCTCGTGATCTCTTTTCGATTGCAAGAAGTTGATGACTCAGGTCGATTTCCTCTACTGGTATCCACATGAACAGCGTTCCAACCACGAATGATGTGTTAGTACCTCCTGTCCCTCCAGGGCTTACTCAAGAATTCGTCCTCTCCATCTCTATTTCGACAGTTTCTTATCTGCAAACCTTTTGCGGATTCCCGTTCATGTTTTTTACTCACCCAACCGTAGCTCCTAAATATCAGATATATAGGATGCTATGCGTGTTACCACAGACTTGGAATTTTGGAATTAATCTTATATTAATTCTGAAATTAATACAATATCATATATTGTATAATTTGATAAGAAACTAATTAAATAAATATTGTTTGTATTAAATCCATCACACAGATTTAATTCACCAATTTATTTAATTTAAAAAAAGATAAGACATAATTACATTTGATTTATTCTCATATATGAGATATCATATCAATTTGAATTTCAAATTCAAACTTGATAGAGATTTAATTTATCCTTATAAATTAAATCTTGTAGATATCTCTTATATATAATATATATATATACGAATATAAATATAAATAAATATATGCATCCACCCTGGATCATTCATTGAATCTGGACATGTTTTAGATTCAATGTATCTGGACATCATAGCTCGTATTGGGCTATTTTGTGTATGACCCTGTAGGCTCATATGAAGTTGGCAGTAGGCCATTTACTATACTAACTCATAAGTCGCAAGCGGTCTCTAGCAAGATATCACGACTACCTAAATCATATGAGGAACGATGAACGATGTAACCTTTTATACAACCATATCATGTCCCTTTTGTCACACGATATTTTGGTCATGGATAAGGCATGGAGAATGTCATCCTCCTATTCCTGACCGTTACTTTCTCGATCCCTAAGTAGTCTGACTATAGAAATGGAACTACCTTTCCATTACAGTATGGCCATACATTTCTCAGACTCACTCATCAAGGGGCCTAGTAATATCTCTCTACGAATGTGAGGGACAAATTCCATCTTGACCATTCATATTCCTTCGCACGGAAAACCACTAAGCCCGAACATAGTCTTTATGATCACTCAGTCAAAAGTGACTTTTGACTAGGTCAAAGATGAGCGTTTGTCATATAGGAATCCATGATGATCTCAGGTCAAATGGCATAGTGACATGGTTTGTATATGAGAGAAGCTTATGACGTAACCCATGCAGCTCTCTCAAAGCGGGTCGATCCAATACCTTGTACTCTTACATGTGCCTATTACTTTGATTTATATCTCTATACATCTTCAAAGTCATACTGGTCTTATTTCATCTCTGCTCTCGCATAGATGACCGACCAGGGACATTTAGGATAAGATCATGAGTTTATCCAAGGATGGTCATCACAGTAAATATACAAATAATATGATAACACAATTAATAAATTCATAAATCAACAATATTCATAAGACAATGATTGGCCCCTAGGGCACAATTTCCAACAAAATTATGTTTGGTACATAAGCTAAGGAATAGAAGAGGAAGAGTAGACAAGTGATGGCATGCACATATGTTAGCCTTTTTATGTAATGTTATGTAAAATCTATTATATGTAAAGAAAATGTATGAAAGAATTATGGCATAACCCTATAATGTATATGAATGCATGAAAGGCAAAAGACATGGTTTATGTATGCTGGAACAATTATTGAAAGTGAAAGAAAGGAAGCTGAAATGGTAAAAACGTAGGCCCTAAAGCAGTTTTGTTATGGCTTCAGTTTGACCTAGCAAATGAAGGAATTAATCCACAAAATTTTGTGAGCACATAGTACACATCAAGATATTTAAATTTATATGTAAGATGCATCATTTGGATGTGTATATCAAGAGAAATGAATTTCCAAAGTTAAGAGATAGAATCTGAAATTCCAGAATTTGCCATATAAATAGTAAAAAGTAATGATTTAACTGTATAATTTGGCAAAATAAATGTCCAGATTTATATTTTTTCCTTAAATATCTATGAAATATCTTAAATTAGAAATTTAGATTACCTCAATATGATTTTTCAACAATTAGTTATGAATTTTTAAATGTGGACTGTAAATCTAGAAATCACCAAGTGAACAGTACCCGAGAAGTAAGTTTTAAAATTTTAATTTTTGGGCTATGTAATGCTTCCGCTAATCAAATACGCTTCTGAATACGTACTCTGAGGTGGTAAAACTAGGATGTTTCAGTTGGTATTTGGTTGTTGTTATATCCAGATTTTTCCCTATCGGTATAATACTGATAGTGAAAAGAGGTTTGGAAAGAATTAAGATGAAGATCGGAAGAAATAATAAAGGTTAGATGATTCTTTAAGCAAGAGAAAGACTAAAATGAAGAGTAGAAAAGGTTCAAGGAAAAAAGTGAAAGTAGAAACAAAAGTTGGGCCCTTAAGTGTAATTTTCAAAAGTTAAGGGACTTAAATTTAAATAGCTAAAAGTTCAGGGGCCAAGGTGCAATTATTCAAAAGTTTAGGGACCCAAATGTAAATATGAGAAAGTTGAGTCGAAACAGGCTAAAAATGCCCAGAATTATATTAGACTCTAATTTTACCAGTAGATAGACAAAATTATTCTAGTTAGTTTAACGCAACACAGAATTTTGATTTGAGGTCCCGATTTATTGATATAAATTTATGAAGTCAGAAGAATTATTACAATATTTTTCAGATATCAGAATCAGATGAAACTTTATAGGAAATTCCTATATTTAATGTAAGAATTTATAAAACTGACAGAATCAGAAAAGGAATCTTGTAGAATTCTTACGGGATTTTATGGTAAAATAGAATACCCGATAAATAGGAATCCTGTTCGGTCTGCACTGTCCATGAGGGAAGGAAATGGAATTTTAATGATTTAATGCTTCCATTGAGTTTGTATGATGATTTTGTGTAGGATTGGAAAGGTTTTGAACCTTGGAAACATTAAAATCTCAAGATTATAGTTCTTGGAATTCTTCACGGTTATTGTTCACTCGTACGAACAGTGATTGGAATTTCATAATTTTGATGATTCCAATGGTTTTAAAATAAAAAGTTGTATGGGGTGAAGTGGAGAAACAAGTATGGGAAGCATTAGAATCAAAATGAGAATTTTTGAAAGAATTGTATGCTTATGTTCAATTCTGTACAGCAGGCCATGAAGGAGCTGGAATTTCATGATTCTAAGCTCATAAATGGATTCAAAAGATGAAATTGTGTAGGTTAAAGTCAAGACATCAATTGGTTCAAGAGCCAAGTGGATTAGTGAAGATTAGAGGAAGTTATGACAATAAAGAGTGTAACAAAGTTAGTCTTGACATGGTTGGAGTTCATGAGTCCTAATGAGTTATGTGATGAATATGATGTTGGAAAACGTGCCCTAGGGGCCAATCATTATCTTATGAACATTATTGATTTATGAATTTATTAATTGTGTTATCATATTATTTGCATGTTTATTGTGATGACCATCCTTGGATAATTCATGATCTTATCCTAAATGTCCCTGGTTGGTCATCTATGTGGGAGCAGAGATGAAATAAGGCCAGTATGACTTTGAAGATGTATAGAGATATAAATCAAAGCCATAGGCACATGTAAGAGTACAAGGTGTTGGACCGACCCGCTATGAGAGAGCTGCATGGGTTACGTCATAAGCTTCTCTCATATACAAACCATGTCACTATGCCCTTTGACCTGAGATCATCATGGATTCCTACATGACAAACCTCAGCTTTGACCTAGTCAAAAGTCACTTTTGACCGAGTGATCATAAAGACTATATTCGGGCTTAGTGGTTTTTCGTGCAGAGGAATATGAATGGTCAAGATGGAATTTGTCCCTCACATTTGTAGAGAGATATTACTGGGCCCCTCGATGAGTGAGTCTGAGAAATGTATGGACATACTGTAATTGAAAGATAGTTCCATTCCTATAGTCAGACTACTCAGGGATCGAGAAAGTAACGGTCAGGAATAGGAGGATGACATTATCCATGCCTCATCCATGACAAAATATCGTGTGACAGAAGGGACATGATATGGTTGTATAAAAGGTTACATCGTTTATCGATCCTCATATGATTTGGGTAGTCGTTATGTCTTGCTAGAGACCGCTTGCGACTTATGGGCCAGTATAGCAAATGGCCCACTGCCAACTTCATATGGGCCTAAAAGGTCGCACACAAAATAGCCCAACACGAGCTATAATGTCCAGATTCATTGAATCTAAGACGTGTCCAGATTCATTGAATCTAAGACGTGTCCAGATTCAATGAATGATCCAAGGTTAATGTATATATTTATTTATATTTATATTCGTATATATATATATAAATTCGTATATGTACATTATATATAAGGGATATATAGGATTTAATTTATAAGGATAAATTAAATATCTATCATGTTTGAATTTGAAATTCAAATTGATAGGATATCTCATATAAGAGATATTTACAAGATTTAATTTATAAGGATAAACTAAATCTCTATCACGTTTAAATTTGAAATTCAAATTGACATGATATCTCAAATTTGATTTATGAGAATAAATCAAATATAGTCCCGTCTTATCTTTATTTTAAATTAAATAAATAGGTGAATTAAATCTGTGGGACGGATTTAATATAAATATTATTTATTTAATTAGTTTCTTATCAAATTATACAATATATGATATTGTATTAATTTTGGAATTAATATAGATTAATTCCAAAATCCAATTCGGTTGAGAAAAATGCAGAGCATCCTATATATCTGATTTTATGAGCTACATTTTTTGAACAACACATAACACAAAAGGCCGAAGGGAATCTGCAAAAGGTTTGTAGATAAGAAACTGCTGAAGTAGAGATGGAGAGGACGAATTGTTGGGAAAGCCTTGGTGGGACAGGAGACGCTAGCACGTCGTTCGTGATTGGAACGCTGTTCGTGTGGATACCAGTAGAGGGAGCCGACCTGAGGCGTCGACTTCTTGTGATCAGAAAGAGAGCACGAGCCGCAGAGAGAAGCTGTGGATGACTTCTTGCGATCGAATAGAGAGCATGAGCCACGGAGAGAAGCTGTGGAGGTCACTGAGGAATACTCCGTTGACTTCTTGCGATCGAAAGGAGATCACCAGCCGCGGAGAGGAGTTGTGGAAGTCGCAAAGGAACATTGAGGGTAATGCTTCTTCCGACTTGACTTAAACACATACGGTAGATCCTAGCAAGGAATGGAAAAATTTTTAAGTTAATTTCTGCTGCGTGTCTTCCAATTCCTTTCATATGAATGTGTTTAGGACCTTGAAACATCAAAGAAGATGTTGGGAAGTGGTTGACATAAAGGCTTCATGGTTGGAAAGCTAGGGAGCAAATGCTAAAGATCAAGAGGAAAGCTTAAGTACAAGGTAGTGAACTTACCTCTTGAAGTACTTGATGTGGTATGCTTATGTGTTGACATGTATATGATATTGGAGTGATGTTGTGACATGATAAATGATGTTGAATGTATTGTGAATAACATGTTTTCCATGGCCATGCACTTTATGTAAGAGTATATAGCATGATGGCATGTCACTAATCAAAGAAAGTTTAATGAAATTACATATCATGCATTAGCATCCATCTTGCATATTTAAGTGGTAATATTTGCTACTGATATTCCCTATAATCTCACTCTCCCATAACCAACCAATTTAGGTCAAGCATGATGGAAAAGGTATGCATGAAGAAGAGCTAAAGCATGGAAGAAGAAAAGTGAAGTATTTAAGATATTAGCATATGCTATGCACTTTCCATGTATGTCAAAGCCATGTAAAGAATAGGTAGCAAATGGTCCTAAAGCAGCTTTATTGTGGCTTCAGTTTGACCTAGCAAATGAAGGAATTAATCCACAAAATTTTGTGAGCACGGAGTACACATCCAAATCTTTAAATTTATATGTAACATGCATCATTTGGATGTGTATATCAAAAGAAATAAATTTTCAAAGTAAGGGACCAGAATCTGTTTCCAGAGTTTTTGACCAAATGAACAATAAACTTTAACGAATAAACTGTATTAATTGGCTAGTCATTTCGTCTGGAAATTATTTTTCCCTTAAATTTTAAGATATTATATTTATGTAGCTTTTTGAACCACTTCATTTTTATTTTTCTAGAATTAATTATGATTTTTCAAAGTTTGTTGCGTAATCTAAAATACCATATGAATAGTAACCAGAGAAAGAGTAAAATTCTAGATTTGGCTAATGGAGTTCCAAGGTCTTGTAAGTGGTTCTAAATGCTACTGATTGGTCCCTAAAATGTATAAAAGTAAGGATGTTATATTTTGGTATCAGAGTAGAAGTTTCTAGCATGATTTAAGATGGTTCCTATACCCTAACTCTAAATAGTAAGTGTTTTGTTAAGTTAGGGTATGTATTGGGATAGTTAGCACTGCTTAATTGAGTAGAGATAGATATGATATTTCATAAAGTTAAGTCAGAGGCTTTACTTAATAAGGGAGACCCCAGGCCAGTAGTGATGTATGGACATGGTGTACATCCAGACTTTGATTACCCCTCAGACAATGAAGAGAGTTTAGGTGATCAGTCAGGAAAATCTATAGTGGAATGTCCCATAGACGTTTCTGTAGACTCAAACCTACAGTCTGAAGGTCATGTAAAGATACAGCTTGAAGCCCAGTATGCCCCAGATAATGTTGAGTCTAGTGACTCTACACAGTATGAGTTCATTGGAGTACCCTCTAACCCTGATGTAAGTTCTATTCCTCCAATAAGAGGACAGATTATGGCTGAGGAAGCTGAGTACTGGTACTGGATTATGGGTAAACCAGATATTATTCCTCCTCCACCAGAGTTTGAGGATAGAGTTACTATGAGTAGTATACTATAGTCCCCTAATTTAGATATCCAGACAAAGTTTATGACAAATCCTATTTATTCCCAAAGTCCAGGAATATGTGACTTTATAGAGAAAGATGAGTGTGATGTTCCTGATCCTAGTCAGCCCAGCTTTCTTTATTAAAGACAGATAATATTGACCATATTGGTCTTATGAAAGCTGCAGAGAGTGAATTACTCAGTTTAGGTCAGGGGATGGATAGAAGTAGAAATCAAGGGCAGTTAGTTTACCTATAGTTCATCAATATCGTAGCAAGGATGATAAACAGATACACAGTGGAGGGCCTTAACCTAAATCAAGTTTATGCTCTAGCAAACTGGCATGAGATAGTAGTGAGTCAAGTATTGCCATACACCCCTACATGGCATATAGAGCAAAGTAAATAATGTAAAAGAGATAAGAGGTAATGTATGTACAAATGTTATGGTGACATAAAAGGTTCTAGCTAGAAGAACCAGACAAGTTAAGTTGCGATGAGTTAAGCCATAGGCCGTGACAAATATTTACAGAAACTCTTGGTCGTGACAAGTAAAGACTATTGATTGTGATAGGAATTTTTTGAGGTGTTAGGCTAGGATGGAAGATGATCTATGGTCACAACTAAAGGTTACAGAGAATATGAGATGTAGCTAGCAAGTTTCAAGTGGCGACTAAAATGCATAGAGGGCTAATAACAGGAATAAAGATGCTGACCTCACTGAAGGTTATCAGTTAGAGGTTTAGCACAGAGTATAGGCAAGTTAAATAGTATGAAGCACTAAGATACAGAAGATCAGTTTAAGAAGAGGTTCAATAGTAGATCCTCTGTATGATCATCAGGAGTTGATCTACAGTATGAAAAACTTTATACAGCTAGTCTTTATAGAAAAGAATAATGAGAAGTTAGAATGAGACTTGCCTAAGAATGATCTAATACATGGCTTAAGGTTAAAGATGTGATGGTTAACAGATAGAAAGTTAATGTTCCCAATACAGAGGGATTCTATCATGAAGAGATAGTAACCTAACGCTCTGCCCTAAAGAACAGAAATAGTAATGTTAGGTGATGAATGAGATCCAAGTAACCTGAATTGGTCAGGATCTAGAGACAGACCATAAAAGAATCACAGTCTAATCCAGAGTAGACTGAGACTGACGGACAGAAAGAGTTAAAGATGATACAGAGAGACGCATAAGCTACTCCATATGAGATGGAGAGTGATTAGCTCACTTGAGAAGTTTTTCTCAAAGAGTTTAAAAGAAGCATTCCTCTCAATTAGATAGAGGTGAGCGTGAGGCTAATGGTTAGAGCTAAGGAAAGAGAACTCTTTTGATAGATACTTAACCGAGTTCATTCATATGAACCTTGAGGATTAATAGAAGATACTCTCTCCCCTGTTAGTAATCCAGGAGGATAAGGGAAAATTTAAAAGTACAAATGGCATAAAGAACATGCCCTTCCTCAGTTAGCTGAAAGGAAATAGCTGACTCAGTTATGGATTACTGCTAGATTTCAGTGAGGCCAAGGACACATAAATCCTTCAGGCTAGAGACACAGAAGTATTACAGGCGTTAAGAGATGATATGATAGAATGAATATGGCCTAGTAAGATAGCCTGATATGATAAGCTATCTCCGATTCCTAAATAAATAAATAGGATACTGGAGATATAAGCTAAAGATAAATTGCCTCATAAATTGTTTGAGGATTAGTAAAAAGAGATATATGCAAGCTAAGAGAAAGAAGTTTATGAGGTTTAAAGAAAGTAAAGTAGCCACATATTCAGAGATAAAGTGACTCCCCTATTCCTTATGTAAGAAAGAGTAAAAAAAAGGTTGAGTCTATACCCTAACAAGAGGGTAATATGGCAGCCTAAGTGAAATAAGTAAATGATTCAGGTTCATGAATAAATGATCAGGACCTAGTGATTAAGGTGATTAAGGGATATAATGTTTTAAAGTCTACCTAGTTAATTGCTTAATTGCAATATGAGTATAAGGGATGGTTGAACAGATGTATGTGATAGTGATATGGCATATGTTGCCGTAAGATATTATGAAAAGTTACATCTACTTGCAGTTGTCATATGATGACACGCATCTTAGAGAATGCTTAAATAATTACATCTCCTTGCATATTATGCATGTTGAGTATGATATGATGAATGAACACTCTCCTTTACATTACGTGCAAGGTAGAGTAGATATGATAAGAAAGTTTTGAGAAAGTTATGTTGCTCCCATGTTATATGACATGTAATTAAATAATTTAACCTGATGATGATAGAGCAATAGAAAAGGGATGAACAAAATAGTTAGCCAGTCAATTCCCAAAGAATAGAATGAGAATTTATTATCAAGTAATGATAGTCAATAAGATAGAGAATGAGATTAAAGATGAGGATTATGATACTCAGGACATATCCCTTCAGCAGGGATAAAATATATGAAAGGAAATGAGAAGCAGTTATGAAAGATGATGTGGCTCTAAGAAAGAGCAGTTCCTAAGTAATATAAACCAACGTTTTTGCAATAGAGCTAGATTGCTCTTGTAATAGAGTAAAGTCCCTCTAATGAGATAAATAGATGATGATAGATATGTGCATGGTAGAGACGATGTAGCTCCTGCAGTAATGGATATAGTAAAGTTATAAAAGATGAGAATGATATGAGAAGTTCCTAAGTGATAGAGGAAATTAGTGAAGTCTTGATATATAATATTGGCTTCTGTGATCATTTTTGGGGACTTATCTATTAAGTTAATAACTATATGGAAGTGACTAACCTTGTAACTTTGTCCATTGGTTTAAGTCTTCCAGAGATGAAAATACAGTACAACGGAATCATAGTAGGTTCTATAGGATTGTAGTTAGATCCTAGTATGGCTTATAGGGTCACAGTTAGATCCTGAAAAGGGCTTACGGTTGATCGCAGTAGATCCCGAGGGTCACAGTAGACCAAACCTAGAGCAAGAAAGTAATGAGCCATAAGTACAATATGTCTTTGGAAGGACGAACACCAAGGAAAAATTAAGGTATAGAAGCTTCACAAGTTGGTTAACTCATAATAGAGAGAGTACCTATGATGTGTCATATCCCCAATTTTCTGACCTGATGTACCTGTACAGTTTATCTGTAATAGCTATAAGATTCTTGGAATAAACTGTATCAGATTGCAAAAAGAAATGGAAGGATTAATAACTAAGGAAAGAATAGGGACCAAAATGTAAATTGAAAAGTTTGAAGGTGAAAAGTGAAAGTAGAAGAAAAAGGAGGGACCTAAATGCAATTAATGAAAAGTTCAGGGACTAAAGTGCAATTATTCAAAAGTTCAGGGACCTAAATGTAAATATGGAAAAGTTGAGCCAAAATAGGCCAAAAATGCCCGGAATCATATCAGACCCAAATTTTACCAGTAGATAGACAAAAATATTCCGATCAGTTTAACGCAACACAGAATTTTGATTTGAGGTCCCGATTAATTGATATAAATTTCTGAAGTCGGAAGGAATTATTACAGTATTTTTTAGATCTCATAATCAGATAAGACCTTATAGAAAATTCATATATTTAATATATGAATTTATAAAATTGAGAGAGTCAGAAAAGGAATCCTGTAGAAACCATATGGGATTTTTCAGTGAAATAAAATACCCGATAAATAGGATCGGAAGAGTTGTAACGTGAATTGGGCCATAAAGGCAATAAGCCCATAATAAGGCCCAAATGGCGCCATCATAAGCCCATTAAGGTGACTGGACAGTTATGTGGGCCAGAGACCAGAGCAGTCCAGGAAAAGTGCAAAATTACGAAAATGCCCCTGGATGCCCATACTGTACCAGTAGTGGATAGAGGTCATTTTGGTCACTTTAGACAGGCTAAAAACGTGTCATATAGTATAAAGAGGATTATTTAGAGCCCATATACACCATGAGCCAGTATAAAGAGGGGTGAAATGACGATTTTGCCCTTAGGGTTAGTACAGTGCAGGAAAGGACACCAAGGGTATTTTGGTCATTTTCCAAGGGATGGATGGCAGATAAATACTCAGTATAATATTTTCAATGATATTAGAAGCCTAGACATTAATTTCCAGGATAGAATATATATCCTGGTATATTATAAAAAATTAGGAACAGAACACAGTCCGGTTGTTGTGAAACTGCACTGATCGGTACTGGATTGGACTGGAATTTCTCCAGAAGGTTCTTTGCATGGGCAGCACGCCACCTAACCCTCTTAGGTGTCCCATGAGCTGTCCCACATGATGTAATAATTATTCTTTTTAGAAAAAGTAAAATCCAAGATTAAATGTGAGCCTTTAGATCAAATAGTAACCAAATCAATCTTGGCCATCCATTTCAACCCAAATTTCTCTATAAATACCCCCTATTCAGAACACTTTGGCATGCATGGTGAACCATAGGGAAAATCTTGCAAAATTTCCATTCAACCAAGAAAGAAGCAACCAAAGTGAAGTAACAAGCAAGGTAATCATCTCCCTTGATCTTGAGCTTTGTTCTACCAAGTTAGCTCATGGTTTAAGGGGTTTTCATGATATATTTTCCTTATGGTTTCTGCTGTAAGTGCTGTTCATATGTGGTTAAAATATGAGTTTTATGTTATGGATAGTTTAGACAAGCTTAAACAAGCTAGAATCAAATGGTATAAGCTTGTGAATTCAAGTATGTTTGGATTTAGGGTTTTGTGTTCTTGCTGGTACTGTACGTGGTACTGTTCATATGATGGAATTTCATGATTTTGATGCTTCCAATGAGCTTAAAATGGAAAGTTGTGTGGGGATAAAGTAGGAGAACAAGTATTGGAAGCATTGGAATCAAAATGAGAATTTTTGGAAAACAAGAGCATGCATTTCGGTTTGGCACTGTAGCAATTGGTATGTTTTGATTTTGGAAATTATGATTTCATATTTGGATTCTACATGAAAAATTATGTGGAAATGAACCATGAGAATTTATTTTGGAAAGGTGGAAGTAGGAAACATAAATTAGAGAAAGAAAGGGAGCTAGTGAAAACCTAGTCTTGGATTTGGTTTCAAGTTGAGTTGTAACTTGATATTATGTTGTAATGGCTAGGTTTTGACATTTGTGAAGGAAGGAAAGCACTTCAAGAAGGTCTTGACCAAGATAGCTAAGAGGTAGCAAGGATACCTAACTATAACTCATGTTTGTTTAATTGTTTTGCTTGCTTGTTGATTATGGTGTTTGGTTGAGCTTGAGCTTATGTCATCATGTTATGATGAAGTATGAATGATTGCAACTCCTTGCAAGTTATGTCATGACAATATGCATGTTAGAGTTTGCTTATGTACCATTATGTAGTAGCTCCCATCACATGATAACATGTTAAGCATACAATTATTCATGCATGATATTATAGTTTGTATAACTTGCTATTGGGATTTCCATGAAATCTCATTCCTTCCACATGCATAACTATATTTTAGGTGCTGGATCCTCTCAAGGGAAGAGAGTAATTGTTGATGATTAAGTTTTTATAACAAGTTATATGACTTACGTGACAATATGGGATGATATGTTAGTGTGTATAGTGTATGTTTCTGTAACCCTGTTTTGAGGCCGTGGTGATATGACGCTGATTTTGATATGTAAACCAACTCTTTTTAGTCTGAAATTTTGTGTGAGGTTAGCTAAGATACATATCTTTATATGGACACCAAGAACGCCTTAATTGGATAAGTATCCGAATTGTTATGATTTTCCAAAGTTGGAAGTAAGATCTGGAATTGAGATAAAATAAGTGCTGAGAGGCAGTGACGTTCATGCAATGATTTCATATATCAAATGAACGAATTTTTCTATGAAATTTGGTGATCTTAAAGAGGACGTCTAGAGATTTAATTCCATATGTAACACATTTTATTTGGACAAGTAACCAAAGAGAAACAAATTTTTAAAGTTAAAGCAAAGAAACTGAAACTTCCAGATTTTACCAAATGAACAGTGATTTTCAATGATTAAACTGATTTCATTGGGACAAGAAAACCTCAGTTCATATTTTTCCCTCAAATATATGTGAAAGAGCTTTCATTATAAATTGGAACCATATTATTTTGATTTTTGTACAATTAATTATGAATTTTCAAAGTAGAGGACATGTTCTGGAATTACCAAATGAACAGTAACAGTAAACAGTACCCGAAAGCAAATCTTTTGGAAATGGATATTTTCAAATCAAATGATCATGTAATTGGTTCCAATCACTTCTAATGGAGTATAATTGATGTTAAAAGTAAGGATGTGACATGATGCTAGTTTTATATAGCCTTATTACTATCAAGGACTGAACTTAGAATCTCCTTGCACGTAACAGGAACTAAGTGGTCAAAGTTAAAGTTGTTAATCCTGAGTCCCAAGGATTTATAAGAATATTTCATAAGTTATGAGAAAGGATCAAATGAGAATAAAGAGATCTTTACGATAATATTACAAAGAATAAGATTGAAAGGTAAATATATCCTCCAGATGAGGATAAAGAGATTAGAAGGCAAAATAGACCCAAGAGAGATAGTATAAGAGGGGTCTAAGATAGTAAAGTACCAGGGTTGGAGCCTGTGAGCACCAGTGCTTCAAATTTTTATCTGCACATTTTAGTTAAGCGTGCTCAGGCAAGGGAAGTCCAATGATGGATGACCCCCTAGGAAGTGATAGAAAAGGTGTAAATGCCATAGAAATTGGCATATATGCATAGAGCTATGTAAGATGATAAACTAAGATGTAGCCAGATTTGGTCAGATATGCCATGTTTGGCATGAAAGATATGAAATGAGAAATGCTATGAAGAATACGTAATGAGATACGTTATAAGGAAAATGTATTGAGAAGTACAATATGAAGTGGTTGTATAGCTAGCCTTGTAAACAGATTGAGAGGCTCTATTTTTGAAAAGGATAAGATGTTCAAATGTTATATTACAGATGAAAGAGCAAATGAGAGCTTTCACTCCTTGCATGAAATGCTAGGCATTATGTTATGCTATGTTATGTTATGTGATATTTACAAAATATGCTAAAGCTCCTAATATTAGAGCAGTACAAGCTCTGAGTGTTAGAACTGTGCAAGCTCTGAGTGTTAGAGCTGTGCATATTAAGAGAAGGAATGCTTGAGCTTCAATGTTAGAGCTTTACATTTATGAGCAGGTATGTAGTCCTGCAGCATGCTGGCCAGGCATTATGCATGTTAGATTATGTGCTCCTATGTGCTCCTGTTTAGCAGTAGAGCAATGAAAGAAAGAATAATGATATAAGTCCTCTCTATGTATTATGATGATTTATTAAAAATGATAAGAATGCATGATGACATAAGAATGAGAGTTAAAGTGTGCGGATATTCAGAGAATTCTGCTAGACACTTAGATGAGAAAGAAGTGATTGCACTAAAAAGTATAATGAGTTGTTCATAGAAACTCTAAAATATAGCAGTATTCGAAGGAGTTTGATATGAAAGAAATGGATACTACTCACAAGTATAGCATGGTGAGGAGTCCATATGTAAATGGATGCAAAGCGAGGAAGTAAGTAGTAGAATGAGGTAGCGTTCAACTCTGATTGAGTTGATTCAAAATAAAAGAAAGTAAAGACAGTAAAGATATGAAAATATGCAGACATGAAAGGTACTCCACTAAGATGTTAAGATGGAAGATAAGAGATAAATACCCCAATCCTAAATCAAAAAGAAGACAAGGATATCAATCCAAGATTGCTGACTAAGGTGCTAAGTAAATTTCGAGGATGAAATTTATTTTAAGGGGGTAGAAATATTATATCCTGATTTTTCCCTATCGGTATAATACTGATAATGGAAAGAGGTTTGGAAAGAATTATGACAAAGATCGGAAGAAATAATAAAGGTTAGATGATTCTTTAAGGAAGAGAAGGACTAAAATGAAGAGTAGAAAATGTTAAAGGCAAAAAGTGAAAGTAGAAACAAAAGTTGGGCCCTTAAGTGTAATTTTTGAAAGTTAAGGGACTTAAATATAAATAGCTAAAACTTCAGGGGCCAAAGTGCAATTATTCAAAAGTTAAGGGACCCAAATGTAAATATGAGAAAGTTGAGCCGAAACAGGCCAAAAATGCCCGGAATTAGATTAGACTCAAATTTTACCAATAGATAGACAAAATTATTCCGGGCAGTTTAACGCAACACATAACTTTGATTTGAGGTCCCGATTTATTGATATAAATTTATGAAGTCAGAAGAATTATTACAATATTTTTCAGATATCAGAATTAGATGAAACTTTATAGGAAATTCCTATATTTAATGTAAGAATTTATAAAACTGACAAAATCAGAAAAGGAATCTTGTAGAATTCTTACGGGATTTTATGGTAAAATAGAATACCCGATAAATAGGAATCATGTTCGGTCTGCACTGTCCATGAGGGAAGGAAATGGAATTTTAATGATTTAATGCTTCCATTGAGTTTGTATGATGATTTTGTGTAGGATTGGAAAGGTTTTGAACCTTGGAAACATTAAAATCTCAAGATTGTAGTTTTTGGAATTCTTCACAATTACTGTTCACTCGCATGAACAGTGATTGGAATTTCATGATTTTGATGGTTCCAATGGTTTTAAAATGAAAATTTGTGTGAGGTAAAGTGGAGAAACAAGTATGGGAAGCATTAAAATCAAAATGATAATTTTTGAAAGAATTGTATGCTTATGTTCAGTTCTGTACAGCAGGCTATGAAGGAGCTAGAGTTTCATGATTCTAAGCTCATAAATGGATTCAAAAGATGAAATTGTGTAGGGTAAAGTCAAGACATCAATTGGTTCAAGAGCCACGTGGATTAGTGAAGATTAGAGGAAGTTATGACAATAAAGAGTGTAACAAAGTTAGTCTTGAACATGGTTGGAGTTCATGAGTCCTAATGAGTTATGTGATGAATATGAATGTGTTTAGGACCTTGAAACATCAAAGAAGATGTTGGGAAGTGGTTGACATAAAGGCTTCATGGTTGGAAAGCTAGGGAGCAAATGCTAAAGATCAAGAGGAAAGCTTAAGTGCAAGGTAGTGAACTTACCTCTTTATGTGCTTGACGTGGTATGCTTATGTGTTGACATGTATATGATATTGGAGTGATGTTGTGACATGATAAATGATGTTGAATGTATTTTGAATAACATGTTTTCCATGGCCATGCACTTTATGTAAGAGTATATAGCGTGATGGCATGTCACTAATCAAAGAAAGTTTAATGAAATTACATATCATGCATTAGCATCCATCTTGCATATTTAAGTGGTAATATTTGCTACTGAGATTCCCTAGAATCTGACTCTCCCATACCCAACCAATTTAGGTCAAGCGTGATGGAAAATGTATGCATGAAGAAGAGCTAAAGCATGGAAGAAGAAAAGTGAAGTATTTAAGATATTAGCATATGCTATGCACTTTCCATGTATGTTAAAGCCATGTAAAGTATCTATTGATATGATGAGATTGTATAAAACAATTATTGTATAACCCTATGATGTATATGAATTCTGAAAAGGCAAAAGAGATGATTTATGTATGCTGAAACAATTATTGGAAGTGCAAGAAAGGAAACTGAAATGGTAAAAACGTAGGTCCTAAAGCAGTTTTGTTGTGGCTTCCGTTTGACCTAGCAAATAAAGGAATTAGTTAACGAAATTTTATGAGCATGTAGCACACATCAAGAGCTTTAAATGCATAGTTAGAACGTGTTATTTGGATGTGTATAACAAGACAAATGAATTTCCAAAGTAAGGGACCAGAATCTGTTTCCAGAGTTTTTGACCAAATGAACAGTAAACTTTAACGAATAAACTGTATTACTTGGCTAGTCATTTCATCTGAAAATTATTTTCCCCCTAAAGTTTAAGATGTTTTCTTCATGTAGATTTTTGAAACACTTTATTATGATTTTTTGAAATTTATTGCGTAATCTGTAATACCATATGAATAGTAACCTGAGAAAGAGTAAAATTCCAGATTTGGCTAATGGACTATAAAAGTAAGGATGTTACAGTTGTCAATTTCATTATTTACCTGAGTTAGTTTTTGTTTAAATTTTAGTTTGTTGTTTTTAATTGCATTGTACTTTGCATTTTTTCTATGTTTATGCAAAATCAGTCTCTGTGACTGTAAGTCGTGACCAAACATCACTTGCGTTATGACCTTTTCTCTCTACGATATTTTGTCATGACCACAACACATTTTAGTTATGACTAGTGAACTTTTCTACTGTGAAACTCTTGTGTCTGAATTTGATTGCTTGCCTAGTTATTCTTGATTGTTCCTGGGTTACATGCATGGAAGAACTAAACCATTAGTGCCTTTAGAATATGAAATTGAGAGACAATTTAGGAAACTAAAGAGAGAATTTAGAGAAGAGGTACAATCAATAGAGTCTAGTTCATCCTCTAATGCTCAGGGATCTGAAATTGAACTCAATTTAGAGATTCTATTAGAAATTTCTAATAGGGCTGATATTAATCCTAATTGATATAATAGGCATAATAGACAAGGAGAAAATGGAATACCAGTGAACGTAGAAGATAATAGAAGTGTGAGGGAAATAAATCATTCACATGTGAATTATGATCCTTGTGGCTTTTACACTAAAGAGGATAATTTTGAAATTAAAGGAGCTTTGATTGCATCATTACCTAAATTTCATAGTTTTGCAGGAGAATATCCACATTAACACTTACAAACCATGCAAATGATCTTTTCTTCGATAAAGCCTCAAATGGTTGTATTAGATGATGTTTTAAGGAGGTTTACTTTGTAAGGGAAGGCTAAGGAGTGGTTATATAATCTGCCAACTTATTTCTCAACTCTTACATAGGATCAGTTGAAGTCAACATATCTAGAATAGTTCTTCCCAGCCTTAATGACAACTTGGATGAAGAAGGAGATTACAAACATTCTGCAATAGGATAGAGAGTCATTACATGAATATTGGACAAGATTTATCAATTTGTTGGCTCGTTGTACGCATCACAATATGACAAAGGCTGATCTAGTAGACATTTTCCTTGATGGTCTACTCCCTCACAATCAGGTGTCCTTGAATGCAGTAGCAAATGGCTCTTTGAGAGATAATACTCCACAAGCAAGTTGGGATTTATTATAGAAAATTGCTAATGAAGACCATCAGACTGGGGATCCAAGGAGAATGCCCTTATCATCTTCGGGGGTAATTCAAATGAGATCTTAGTAGAAATAGTAGCTTTAGGAAACTGAATCGAAAAGATGATGAATGTAATTGAAAGAGAGCTATATTCCACAAAGCAAGTTCATGTAGTGGGAACCTCACAAGCACTAGTTATAGGATGTGAATCATGCGGTTCAATGATACATGCTACCAGTACTTGTGACAGACAGTATGAAGAAGTGGCAACATTGTATCAAGAGACAAACAATCAATACCAGAAGAGAGACCCATACTCCAACACATATAATCTTGGTTGGAGAGACCACCCAAATTTTAGGTGGGGGAGTGGGGAAAATAGGCCAACCAATTCCAATGAGGTGGTGCTTCCTTAAGCAACTACCAAAATAATGCAAGGTTGATAGTTCCAACTCACCCTAATGCCTTAATAACGACAAGACCAGATGAGACTTTTCAGTTGTTGAAGAGTATGGCTGCGTGATGAACAATATGGACGGTAGAATGACCAATATAGACAATAAGCTCAAAGAGAATGACGGTCAATTCACCTACATAGCTTCAATCCTTCAATGTATGCATAAGGATAATACTGATATGCATAGGAAACTTGAGGAGTTAAATTCCAAGAATATAGATATTATAAGTCATTTAACTCAAGTCTCCAATATAGTGAGTAACATCCAAATGAAGAGTAGTGGCAACAAACCTTTGAATATTGTCATTAATCTGAAGGGTTTGAATGCTATATCACTCAGAAGTGGAAGAAAAATGCATTTTAAGGAAGATGATACAGTACAAGAGAATATGGAAGATCCTAAAGTTGAAAATTCATCAATGTCACATATGAAGATTGGAAAATCAGAAAGTATTAAAGAACAACAGCTTATGCTGAAGAAGGAAACCCAAAAGCAAGAATAGGAGGTAATAGTGCCAAGTCCAGTATACAAGGGAAAGCAAACTGAAGAGAAGGCAGAGTCAAGCAAGCAAGGAGCGTCTATATATACAGGTAAGGGGTAAGTATAAAAGATCTCCCTTTTCCTAAATCTTATTTTGCTAGAAAGAAAAATATTGATTATGAATTTGCAAAAGATGCTTTCAATCTCTTCAATAAGTTAGAAATAAATATTTTTATGGTTGAATTCTTCAAGAGAAACCCTAAATATGCTAAATTTTTAAAAGAATTATGTTCCGATAAGAAGAAGTATAGGCCTGTTAAGAGAATTTAGGTTAGTGCTAATGTTTCATCACTTTTTTAGACTAAATTGCCGGTTAAGTGCCAAGACCCAGGATCCTACATAATCCCATGCACTATAGGAAAGGTTCATGTCAAGGGAGCGTTATTTGATCTAAGGGCTGCCATTAATGTAATGCCTTGGTCGGTATACTTAACTTTAGGTATTGACAAACTTAGAGACACAAGTGTAGTACTCTAATTAGCCTATAGATCAATTAGGTACCCTAAGGGAGTTTTGGAGGATATTCTAGTACAGGTGAAGGACTTAGTGTTCCCAACTAATTTTTATGTTTTGGACATGTCCAGTGAGCTAGTGAATGAGAGCACTTTGATCTTAAGCAAACCTTTTCTCCAAACTTCCAAGATAATCATTAGTATGAAGCACAGTTCCATTACAATGGAAGTTGGAGTACATGTGGTGACTTTCAATATAAATGAAGCAATAAAATATCCCTTTGATAATTCTGCTTGTGATGGTTTGAATGCTATTGAAGGGACTAGGATAAGCATGAAATGAGTTTTCATGATGGGTATGATTTTATGTTGCATAATTCTAATAAGTCCTATGAAGCATATCAAAACCATGTAGATTCAGATTTATTTGTGTGCTTATGATGATTATTTTGAACCTCTTTCTTCTATTTATTCTTTTCCCTATTCTTATGAAAGCAATGCATCATGTGTTAATTGTTTTGATGATTATAGAATGCTCTCACCGTCTGTAAATTTCTCATTGTCACTAAATCTCGATTCTATTTCATCAATTGTTAATGATAATACTTTTGGGAAGGAGTTTGTGAGTGATTTTATAGGCTCACAAGATAATTTAGGAGCCGTAAGCAGAACAAATGAAGCAAGGTCGAGCATAAGTGATCCTAAGTCATAACACGAAGACCTCCAAGTGGCGACTAAACATCAATTTGATAAGGGAGAGACTCTCTATGAAAATGGGTCGTGACATGATAATGATAATGTCGCGATTGAAAACTCTCGACACCGTGTGTCGTGACCTATGGATGAAAATGTCACGACCATAAGATCAACAGAAACTCTCTGTGAAGTAGAGCCATAACAAGATGTCAGTATAGTCGCAACACAAAACTATCGAGACGTTCAGTCATGACTGAAAGACCACGATGTCGTAACTAAAAATTTTAGAGACACTCACTGTGAGTTTGAGTCATGACTAGAAGTTGACGATGAACCTAATAGGTCATGACCAGGAATGGCATACACAGCCAGTGAAGGAGAGTGATTTACCTCCTCCATAACATTCCAAAATTACCTCTCCTACCTTAAAATTCTTAAAGGATTTTATCTTTACTAATGATACAGGTATGAAGGAGAGTGATTTTAACTATATTATAGTTGCAGACCAACCTCAGCTTGGCACAACATTTGATAAAGTAGGCGGCAAGATAGAGAATCTAAACAAGGTGGATAAGATTGGTTTCAAGAAATATAGAAAGGATGTGAAGGGAAAACCACCCAAGCTTGTTACTTCTACATACCAACCACGGTTAGGAAAGTTCAAGTTTAAAGGGGGAAATTTTGAGACAAGATTGGATGGACTTCATGATGTAGTCAAAGTGCATGATCTTGGGAGACTAAAATGGAGGATAAGGCAATGGGGAGGCTTTCCAATCACACAACTATCCCCTGAAGTCTTATAAGTTCCCACTGCCTCCCTGAGGCCAGGTTGTCCCTCTCCTATCTCTTACCTTTTATAAATTTGCCTAATGTGATATATGCTTGACATTTTGGTTTGATGATTTGGAAAGGGACGAACTAGTAGAAGTAGTAGTTAATTTTTTTGGCTCGATGATTTAATAAGATAGTGTTTCATCTTTGTTTGTTTCTATTTTTGAATAATACCCCTTTGTTTCTTCAGTGATAGTTATATGAGGTGTGACACACTCAATTACATGCTATAGTTTACCCATCTTGTCATCTTTTCTTTCTTTGTATTGCGATGTATGATTTGAATAGTCAAATGGGCCAATATCCTGAGGAACTCAGAAAAAGTGTGAAATTACGAAAATACCCCTGTATCATAATAATAAATAAGAGATGGATGGAGGGCATTTTGGACAAGGTAAAAACATCCAAGCAAGTACAGGGGTGATTAGTTAGAGCCAGTATATGCCCTAATAAAGTATAAAGATGTGTGAAATGACATTTATGCCCTTAGGATTAATATAGTGTAAGAAAGTAGAATAAGGGTCTTTTGGTCATTTCTCAAGGGATAGTTGGTAGATAAATACTCAGTCTAACAATGTTAATGGTAGAAAAAACCTAAACACTGGTTTTCATGACAGAATACATATTCTAGAATATTATAAAAATTGGGAACATAAAATAGTCCAGTTTTTGTGAAACTGCTTAGATCGACACTAGACTGGACTATAATTTTTTCTATCAGTATTTATACTTTTCTTCATCCAAACACATCCCTAAATAATGTCATGGATGATGTCATTAATGAGGCTTTTAGGGCAAGTTTGATGGAAGGTAGATTATGGACCATTAGATCAAATAGTAACCAAATTAATCTTGGCCTTCCATTTCCTCCCAATTTTGTCTATAAATAACTAGAAATTCCAGACCTATTCAGTAGCTTAGAAGCCTTGCGGAACCTCTACCAAAATTCACTTTGAAGCAAGAAAGAAGCATACACCTTAGAGTAACAAGAAAGGTAACTAGTTCCTTTGATCTTGGACTTTGTTCTAGCAAGTTTGCTCTTGGTTTTAAGAGGTTTTATGGCACTTTCCCTTTGATGTTGCTGCTGATCATGCTGTTCATATGTGGTGGGAATATGAATTTTATGTTATGGATAGTTTAGACAAGCTTAAACAAACTAGAATCAAATGGTATTAGCTTGAAAATTCAAGTATACATGTAGTTAGGGTTTTGTGTTCTTGGTTGCCATTGTATGAATCACTATTTATATGTTATAATTTCATGATTTTGATGCTTCCAATGGGTTTAAAATGGAAAATTGTGTGGGGATAAAGTAGTGAAACAAGTAGTGGAAGCATTGGAATCAAAAGGAGAATTTTTGGAAAACAAGGGGAGACATTTCAGTTCTATATAGTAGCCAAGGATGTGGCTTGATTTTGGAAAATCTGATTTCATATTTGGATTCTACATGAAAAATTATATCAAAATAAACCATGAGAATTTATTTTATAAAGATGGAAGCATAAGTCATAAAGTAGACAAAGAATGGAATCTAGTTAGAACCTAGTCTTGGAATTGTTTTAAAGTTGAGTTGTAACTTGATGTTACTTTGTAATGGCTAAGTTTTAAAATTTGTGAGAGAAGAAGACCATCTCAAGAAGAGTTTGTCAAGGATAACTTAAGAGGTAGCAAGAATACCTAACTATAATGTTATGTTTGTTTGATTAGATGCTTGCTTGTTATTTGTGATGTTTGGTTGAGTTTAAGATTATACTAAGATGATGATGATGAAGTTTGAATGATTGTAACTCCTTGTAACTAATGCCATGATAATATGCATGTTATAGTTTTCTTATGTATGAACATAAAGTAGCTCCCATCTCATGATAACATGTTAGGCATTTAATCAATCATGCATGATATTATAGTTTGTATGACTTGCTATTGAGATTTCATGGAAATCTCATTCTTTCCATATACATAACCATGTTATAGGTGCTGGAACCTCCCAAGGAAAAGGTTAAATGTGGATGTTTGAATTTGTGTAATAAGTTATGCTTACTAGTTGGCACTATGAGATGACTTGATGGGATACCTAGCATATTATTGTGTGTTTGTATTATGAGGCAGTAACCTTATGACGGTAATTACGATGATTTAATCAATGAGTTTGGATGTAAAATTTGGCATGAAAGTACCTAAGATATAGAACTTTAAATGGAAACTAAAATTGTCTTAATTGGTTAAGTTTTTTATTTAATACGATTTTTCTAAGTTAGAGATAGAATCTGGAATTGAGTTAAAGTGAGCGATTGGAGGTAGTAACATTCAATCGCTAAATTTATATAGTAAATGAACGAATTTCTCTACAAAAATTTTTGGACTTAAAGAAAACATCTGGAGCTTTAAATTCATAGGTAACACATTTCAATTGGACAAGTAACAAAAGAGAAATGAATTTTTGAATTTAAGTGAAAGAAGCTGAAACTTCCAGATTTACCAAATGAACAGTATTTTTCAACGAATAAACTGATTTCATTTCGACAATGAAAACTCAATTTTATATTTTTACTTCAAATTTAAATGAAAGAGTTTCCATTATAAATTAGAATCACTCTATTTCAATTTTTCTATATTTAATTATGAATTTTCAAAATTAGGGATGTATTCTGGATTACCAAATGAACAGTACCCGAGAAGCATTTTCTTGAGAATTCAAATTTCTAAAGCAAAGAAAAATGTAATTGGTTCAAGTTACTTCCAATTGAGTATAATTGAGGTTAAAAATAAGGATATGATATTTTGGTATTAGAGTAAAGGATTCTAGCTTAGGAAATGCTTTGAATATATTAGTTATAGACAGATATATAATTGAAAAATTTCATAATTGACACTAAGTTAGTTGTTGCAGGACAAAGATGACTAAACATAGGACTGGATCAGAAACCACAGTTAATTAAGGAGACCTTATGCTAGAGGTTTTTAGTTCAGATAAGTCTAGTTTAAACTCAAAAGAGATATTTATGATAGAGAATAATGATGATTATTGGCTTTTACCCATGATACATGAACCAGATTCTGATGACTCTTAGTTAGATAGATCTGATAGTTCATCTTGAAAGGAATTGGAAGACACACAGCGGGGAAATTAATTTAAAAAAATTTTCCATTCCATGCCAGGATCTACCGTATGTGTTTAAGTCAAGTGGGAAGAAGTATTACCCTGAGTGTTCCTAAATGACTTCCACTTCTGCTCACGACGTTCACAGCTTCTCTCTGCGGCTCGTGCTCCCTTTTTGATCGCAAGAAGTCGACGACTCAGGTCACCTTCCTCTACTGGTATCCACACAAACAGCGTTCCAACCACGAACGACGTGCTAGCGTCTCTTGTCCCTCCAGGGCTTTCTCAAGAATTCGTCCTCTCCGTCTTTATTTTGGCAGTTTCTTATCTGCAAACCTTTTGCAGATTCCCTTTCGGCCTTTCTGTGTTCTATGTGTCTTGCTCAAAATGCAGCTCTTAAAATCAAATATATATGATGCTATGCGTTTTTCTCTCTACCGAATTGGATTTTGGAGTTAATCTTATATTAAATCCGAAATTAATATAATATCATATATTGTATAATTTTATAAGAAACTAATTAAATAAATAATATTAAATCTGTCCCACAGATTTAATTACCTATTTATTTAACTTTAAATAAAGATGAGACTGAACTATATTCGATTTATTCTCATAAATCAAATTTGAGATATCATGTCAATTTGAATTTCAAATTCAAATGTGACAGAGATTTAATTTATCCTTATAAATTAAATCTTGTAAATATCTCTTATATGAGATATTCTATCAATTTGAATTTCAAATTCAAACGTGATAGAGATTTAATTTATCCTTATAAATTAAATCCTATATATCCTTTATATATAATGTATATATACGAATTTATATATATATACGAATATAAATATAAATAAATATATACATCAACCTTGGATCATTCATTGAATATGGACACGTCTTAGATTCAATGAATCTGGACATCATAGCTCGTGTTGGATTATTTTGTGTGCGACCCTCTAGGCCCATATGAAGTTGGCAGTAGGCCATTTGCTAAACTGGCCCATAAGTCGCAAGTGGTCTCTAGCAAGACATAACGACTACCCAAATCATATGAGGATCGATAAACGATGTAACCTTTTATACAACCATATCATGTCCCTTTTGTCACTCGATATTTTGGTCATGGATGAGGCATGGATAATGTCATCCTCCTATTCCTAACCGTTACTTTCTCAATCCCTAAGTAGTCTGACTATAGAAATGGAACTACCTTTCCATTATAGTATGGCCATACATTTCTCAGACTCACTCATCGAGGGGCCCAGTAATATCTCTCTACAAATGTGAGGGACAAATTCCATCTTGACCATTCACATTCCTCCGCATGCAAAACCACTAAACCCGAACATAGTCTTTATGATCACTCGGTCAAAAATGACTTTTGACTAAGTCAAAACTGAGCGTTTGTCATGTAGGAATCCATGATGATCTCAGGTCAAAGGGCATAGTGACATGGTTTGCATATGAGAGAAGCTTATGATGTAACCCATGCAGCTCTCTCATAGTGGGTCGGTCCAACACCTTGTACTCTTACATGTGCCTATGACTTTGATTTATATCTCTATACATCTTCAAAGTCATACTGGTCTTATTTCATCTCTGCTCCCATATAGATGACCGACCAGGGACATTTAGGATAAGATCATGAATTATCCAAGGATGGTCATCACAATAAAAATGTAAATAATATGATAACACAATTAATAAATTCATAAATCAATAATGTTCATAAGACAATGATTGGCCCCCTATGGCACATTTTCTAACAATGACATATGTGTTGTATGTCACATCCTTACTTTTAATCTCAATTATACTTCATTAGAAGTGATTGGAACCAATTACATAATCATTTGCTTTGAAAACATTCATTTCCAAAAGAATTACTCTTGGGGGGTACTGTTTACTTTTACTGTTCATTTGGTAATTCTAGAACATGTACCCTATATTGAAAATTCATAATTAATTGTAGAAAAATTAAAATAATATAGTTCCAATTTCTAATGAAATATATTTCATATATATTTGAGGAAAAAATATGAAACTGAGGTTTTCTTGTCCAAATGAAATCAATTTATTGGTTAAAAATCATTGTTCATTTGGTAAAATCTGGAAGTTTTAGTTTCTTTGTCTTAACTTCAAAAATTTATTTCTCTTTGGTTACTTATCCAAATGAACTTTGTTACCTATGGATTTGAAGCTATATATGTCCTATGTAAGCTCATAAAATTTCATAGAAAAACTCGTTCATTTGATATATGAAATCATTGCGTGAACGTCACTGCCTCTCAGCACTTGTTTTATCTCAATTCCAAATCTTACTTCCAAATTTCGAAAATCATAACAATTCGGATAATTATCCAAATGATACGTTCTTGGGGTTCATTTAAAGCTCTGTATCTTAACTTTTCTCATGCTAAATTTCAGACTAAAACTCATTGATTTAAGCATCCAAATCATCATCACATCACCACAGCCTCAGAACAGGGTTATAAAAACATACACCATGCATACTAGCATATCATCCCATAGTGTCATCTAAGTCATGTAGCTTATTATACAACTTAATCATCAACATTTAATCTCTTACCTTGAGAGGATACAGCACCTAAACATAGTTATACATGTGGAAGGAATGAAATTTCATGAAAATCCCAATAGCAAGTTACACAAACTATAATATCATGCATAAATAATTGGATGCTTAACATGTTATCAGGAGATAGGAGCTACTTCATAATGGTACATAAGCAAACTCTAACATGCATATTGTCATGACATAACTTGAAAGGAGTTGCAATCATTCATACTTCATCATAACATGATGACATAAGCTCAAGCTCAACCAAATACCATAATCAACAAGCAAGTAAAACAATTAAACAAACATGAGTTATAGTTAGGTATTCTTGCTACCTCTTAGTTATCCTTGTCAAGGTATTCTTGAGGTGCTTTCCTTCCTTCAAAAATGTCAAAACCTAGCCATTACACAATAATATCAAGTTACAATTCAACTTGAACACAAAACCAATACTAGGTTTTCACTAGCTCCCTTTCTTTCTCTACTTTATGTTTCTTACTTCCATCTTTCCAAAATAAATTCTCATGGTTCATTTTCACATAATTTTTCATGTAGAATCCAAAAATGAAACTAGAATTTCCAAAATCAAAACACTTTAGTTGCTATAGTACCAAATCGAAGTGAAGCCCTTGATTCTTAAAAATTCACATTTTGATTCCAATGCTTCTAATACTTATTCTCCTACTTTATCCCCACACAATTTTCCATTTTAAACTCATTGGAAGCATAAAAATCATGAAATTCCATTATATGAACAGTGTCACTCACAGTACCAGCAAGAACACAGAACCCTAAATTCAAACATACTTGAATTCCCAAGCTTATATCACTTGATTCTAACTTGTTTAAGCTTGTCTAAACTATCCATAACATAAAATTCATATTTTAACCATATATGAGCAGCACTTCCAGCAGCAACCATAAGGGAAATATAGCATGAAAACCCCTTAAAACTATTAGATAACTTGCTAGAACAAAACTCAAGATCAAGGGAGATGATTACCTTGATTGTTACTTCACTTTGTGTGCTTCTTTCTTGGTTGAATGGAAATTTTGCAAGAGTTTCCCTATGGTTCACCATGCATACCAAATCCATCTGAATAGGGGGTATTTATAGAGAAATTTGGGTTGAAATGGACGGCCAAGATTGATTTGGTTACTATTTGATCTAAGGGCTCACATTTAATCATGGATTTAACATTTTCTAAAAAGGATAATTATGACATCATGTGGGACAGCTCAAGGGATATCTCATAGGGGTATGTGGCATGATTTCCATGTAAGGAAGCCTCTAAAAAAATTCTAATCCAATCTGGTACCGATCGGAGCAGTTTTACAACAACCGGACTGTGTTATGTCCCTAATTTTTTATAATATACCAGGATATGTATTCTATCCTAGAAATCAATGTCTAGGCTTCTCATACCATTGAAAATGTTAGACTGAGTATTTATCTGCCATCCATCTCTTGGAAAATGACCAAAATACCATTGGTGTTCTTTCCTGCACTATACTAACCCTAAGGGCATAATTGTCATTTTACCCCTCTTTACACTACCTTATGGCATATACTGGCTCTAACTAATCATATTTACACTATGTGCCACATTTTTAGCCTATCTAGAATGACCAAAATGACCTCTATCCATAACAGGTACAGTATGAGCATCCAAGGGCATTTTCATAATTGCGCATTTTTCTAGACTACTCTGGTCTCTGGCCCACTTAACTGTCCAATCACCTTAATGGTCTCATGATGGTGCCATTTGGGCCTCAGTATGGGCTTATTGTCTTTATGGCCCAATTCACAATATAACTCTCTCGATCCTATTTATCGGGTATTTTATTTTACTGTAAAATCCCGTATGACTTCTATAGGATTTCTTTTCTGACTTTGTCAATTTTATAAATTCTTATATTAAATATATGAATTTTATATAAGGTCTCATCTGATTCTAAGGTCTAAAAAATACTGTAATAATTCCTTCTGACTTCAGGAATTTATATCAATTAATCGGGACCTCAAATCAAAATTATGTGTTGAGTTAAACTGACCGGAATATTTTTGTCTATCTACTGGTAAAATTTAGGCCTGATCTGATTCTGGGCATTTTTAGCATGTTTTGGCTCAACTTTACCATATTTACATTTAGGTCCCTCAACTTTTGAATAATTGTACTTTAGTCCCTGAACTTTTCATTAATTGCATTTAGGTCCCTCCTTTTTCTTCTACTTTCACTTTTTGCCTTCAAGCTTTTCAATTTTCATTTAGGTCCATATTCTTTCCTTAGTTATTAATCCTTCCCTTTTTTCTCTCAATCTGATACAGTTTATTCCAAGAATCTTATATCCATTACAGATAAACTGTGTACACATATCAGACAAGAAAATTAAGGATATTATGACATTGTATGGTCAAGACTACTTGTTGTAAGTTCAAGGAAAGCACCAACTTTGAAATTGGGTCGTGACCGTCACTGATTCAAGTCACAACCTTAGTGTGAAAATGTCCATTTTCCTTCTCTTTGCTTTTTGCAATGCTGTATAGAAGGATTTCGTTTGAGCCACTAAGGTACTTTCATAAATAATTCATTGCCCTCTTGTTAGTTTTTTAACCTTTTGCATAAAAAGTTTATACAAACTATTGTCACACTTGAATTTTTGAAAATGGAAATTGAATTGGAAACACTTAAGTTTTTACTGTTAGATTTGGGATTATTACATGATTCTGAGTGATTACTTTAGAACTTTTAATCCGTCATTCAAGAGGGTTTTCAATTGTGATAAGTGTTTTAATGCCTAGTGAATGATGAACATTGTTTGAGACTTTAGCTTATGAGAAATTTAGATTAAAACCTTAGTTGGAAGGATTCTCGGCCTAAATTTCTTTATTGAGTTATTATTCAATTGGTTTATATCCTCTAGAACTTGTATTAGCTCTGAGTTGAAAATTACTTATGCATTTATGGTATTGAATATGATAGAGGCATTTATTTCTAAACCTTTTTATCCCAAACACAAGCCAATCACACATTATATCCATAGTCACCCCCTTTGAGCCCATCACTTTTCTTCTTTCCATCATAGAAAGTTACATATACATGAGTACCTCTTTGAAATAAACTTCTTATTCATGTCATAAAATCAAATCATTGTGAAATTGTGCTACATCTTTTATATACAAAATGCCAAATAAAAAAAAAGGGGAAAGCATATTGCATTAAAAAGAAAAGAAAAAGAACAAAAAAAAGAAGAGAGATAGTGTAAGAAAAATTGAAGAGGAAAGAAAAGAGAAATGAATCAGGCACTATTATCAACTCCTATTAGCACAATTACCACATCTACATCTTGTAAGACATGAATTCATGCTATATATTCATCATCACATGCATATGGTACTTTCCACCCTTCATATTCTATTCCACGTGGCATATCTCCATCATCTCACCCTTAAAAGAGCTCTTGATTCTTTGCATAAGTATTGTATAGTTGATGAGATTTAGAGCAATTACAATCATATGGTATGATGTTTTCTACTTTGAATCTGACTGAAGGAACTCCAACAATGAGAGGACATGAGAGCTAAATACTTACATCCTTAGAGAGAATCTATTGCGCTCATATAGTTGAGGTTGATTTCAGTTAGTAGTTGATTACTTGGCATTGCCTATATTATCACTTTTGCATTGCCAAAAGATGGTGCATTAATTTTTTTAAGGTTTCACTGTGGATTATGTTATTACCTCAGATTTAATAGCTTTAACTTAGGTGTACTTCATGTCTTTGTCCAGGAGTACAAAGGTTCAAGTATGGGGGAATTGATAAGACACAAATTGTGTATGGTTTCTATGACATTTTTAGGGTCTTATTACAACTTTACAATTCATTTTATGCCTATATTTATGCTTTTGTGGTAATACATGATTGTGCTTGGTAATGTGCTAATTAAAGGGTAAAATGGTAAATTGACTCTTATAAACTGCATAAATATCGTTCTCCACGGATTTAGACTTTTACAGTGAGCTTTGGTTTTGAATCGCTGGTATTTTAAAGGAGAACCAAGGACTAACATGAGCAGAAAAGAAATCACAAGACAAAAAATTAGATCATGCTTTTGTGCTTTTTAGTCGTGACCAAAATGTCCATAGGTTGCGATCTAATTTCTTCTAGGAAGTTTCTCCGTGTTTACAGGTCGCGACCAAAACATGGATCTGGTCGTGACTAAAAGAGACAATCGCTGAAGGTACGCGTTTTGAATTAGGTCATACGGGAATAAAAAGAAGAGGCAGTGGCAGACATAGGGAGGCTAGCTTTTAGACCTGATTAGGCTAAGAAGTAGTAGTTGAATCCTCTCTACACCTTCCCCATAACCTACATACTCATCTTCTATCTTTCTGCACCTTTCCATAGAATCTCACATCTCTACATCATTAATCCATCACCTCTTTATGTTTTCTTCATGGAATCATATATGGACAGCGATTGCGGCACAGTAGGAGTCATGAGAGGCTAAATCTTTAGTCTCTTAATGATGGATCGCATATCTTGAGGTCATGGACTACAGTGCACATGGGGAGTTTTCTGTTTTAATCTCACATTTCTTATGTTTTTGGAATTCCTAGATCTAGGATTTTGATTTTATGAGTAAGGATTGGATATCAATCAATTATTCTGAGATTAAGTTTTGTAATTGAATTTGGATGATTTGGATGTTAGTTTAATATGAATATTTCAGTTTCAATTTCTGGATAATTAGGTTTTTATTAATGATTATTGCTAACTAATTTGATTGCTTGAAATATATGGTCATCTATCGATGATCATTTGAGGGCATCTACATCATCTTATTTAAATTGTACACTAAGTGGCTTTTAATAGTTCATTAAGAGTTTTTAAACTAGATTTGATAAAAGGAGTTTAAGGAATGTTAATGTTCTAGACTCAATCGATCGATTGAGGTTTCTTTTAAGACTTAGTGATTTTAAAACCATATATCATATTAAGAGCAATGATAGATAGTTTTCCATTATCAAGAGTCTGTCTCAACACATTCATTTCAAAATCCACTCATTTTCCAACTTATTAAACAATACAAAAATATTTACTCTACTGCACCCTTATTTTATTGCTTCAAAAATCAATCAAACCCAAAAACCAAATTTTACTTTCACTCAGGTTTTCAATGGTTTTGACTCAAGTTTGCTAGGTTTCCAATTAAAAGGTTCCTCGAGAAGAACAATAGGGTTGTGCCTTATGCTATATTAATAGGGTGCAACTAATCTTATTTTAATGCATAGGATGACAACAGTCCGTGCATATGAAGGTGATAAAGGGATAGAATGCTTTAAAGTTTACCTAATTAATTGTTTAATTGCAATATGAGTATGAGGGATGGTTGAGCAAATTATGTGATATGGCTTATGTTGCCATAAGTTATGATAAACATTTGCATCTCCTTGTAGTTGTCATATAATGACACGCATGTTAGAGAATACTTAAATGATTGTATCTCCTTGCATAATATGCAATATAGAGCATGCTATGATGAATGAATACTCCCCTTTCGCATTTCATTAAGGGTAAAGTATATATGATGAGAAAATTATGTTGCTCCCATGCCATACGACATGCAATTAGATAATTCAACTTGGTAATGATAAATCAATAAAAAGTGATAGACGAGATAGTTAACGAGTAAAGTCCCAAAGAGTATAATGAGAAATTATGACCAAACAATGATAGTCAGTTGAATAGAGAATGAGATTAGAGATAAAGGTTAGTAGCTAATCTATAGACAAATGATTATAGTACTCAAGACATATGCCTTCAATAGGGATAAGATACATGAATGGTGTACCATTAATATGAAGTGAAATAAGATGTAGTTATGAAAGAGAATGCAGTTCTGAGAAAGAGTAATGTCTATAAAAGTTAACGTTCTCGCAATAGAGCTAGATTGCTCTTGCAATAGAGTCATATTGCTCTTGAGATAGAGCCAATATAATGGACAATAAAGCTCATGTAGAGTAATATCCTCCAGATGAGGTGTACATATTATAAAAGATATGTGCAGGGTAGAGCCTGTGTAGCTCTCTGCAATGCTAGATGTAGTAAAGTTATGAAAGATGAGAATGATATATGAAATTCCTAAGTGATAGAGGAAATGAGTAAGGTCTTAATAGATAATATTGGCTTCTGTGGTCATTGTTAGGAAATTATCTATTGAGTTAACAACTAAGTGGAAGTGGCTAACCTTGTAACTTAATTCGTTGGTTTAGGTCTTCCAGAGATGAGAATACAATACAATGGAATTGCAGTAGATTCTGGAGGATTGTAGTTAGATCCTAGCATGGCTCATAGAGAATAGAATTCCAGGGTCACAGTTAAATCTTGAAGATGTTTAATGCTTGATCGCAGTAGATCCCGAGGGTCGCAGTAGACCTAACCTAAAGTAAGAATATGAATGAGCCATAACTACAGTATTTCTTTTGAAAGATGATTACCAAGGACAAGGTTAAGGTAGGTAAGCCTCACAAGTTAGTTAACTCATAACAGAGAGAGTACCCCTGATATTAGTTTTAGATAACCTTATTATTATCATAGACTGAACTCATAAATCTTCTTACACGAAAAAGGAATTAAGTGATTAGAATTAAAGTTGTTAGTCCTAAGTACTAGGAATATTCTTAGGACTAGGAATTTATGAGAATATCTTATAAGATATGAGAAGGGGTCAAGTAAGAATAGAGAGATCCCTAAGATGAGATTACAGAGAATAAGAACGAGAGACAAATAGATGTTCCAAATGAAGATAAAGAGATTAAAAGGCTAGATAAACCCAAGAAAGACAGTATGAGAAGGGTTTAAGATAATAAAGTACCAGGGTTAGAGCCTGTTAGCACCAGTACTTCAGATTTTTATCTGCACTTTTCAGTTAAGCGTGCTCAGGGAAGAGTAACCCAATGATAGGTGAGCCCCTGGGAAATGATGAGAAAGGGTGTAAATTCCATAAAAATTTGGCATAGATGAACAAAGTTATGTAAAATGATAGAAAGAGTTATGAAAAGTTAAAAATGGTTATGAACAGAAAGAGATTAGAACCCTTATGTCAAGTTCAAATAGAGTGAACTTGAAAAGAAAGATTCAGATTACATATTTATGTTAGGAGGAAGGTAGAAAGACTTAAGAGAAAAATCTTCCTCAGAGTTTTTTCTTAAAAACCAGCAAAGTTATAAGTTAAAGAGAATATTAGACTATGGTATCTCAGGATACATTATGATAAAGCAAGATAAGTCATGAAAGGGTGAGATACACCATGATATAGCTAGATTTAGCTACATATGCCATGATACAGCATGAAAAGTACATAATGAGATACGTTATGAGCAATATGTATTAAGAAGTACAATATGAAGTGGCTTTGTAGATAGCTTTGTAAACAAATAAAGACGCTCCCTTTTTGTAAGGGATAAGATGTTTGAATGTTATGTTACTGATTTGGAGCACGGATTGTCGTCGTTCGACTCAATAAAATAAAAGTAAATTGCACCCTATTAATGTAGTATAAGGCATAACCCTATCGTTCTTCTCAAGGAGCTTTTTATTGGAGACCTAGCAAATAGGTGACAAAACCATTGAAAATCTAAGTGAAAGTAAAATGGGTTTTGGGGTTTGATTGATTTTTGATGCTATAAAGTAAGGGTGTAGTAAAATAAATATTTTTGTATTTTTAATTAAGATGGAAATTCAATGGATGTGAAAGAAATTTGTTATGAAAGACTCTTGATGATGGGGGCTTATCTATCCTTGCTCTCAATTTGATATAGGAGTTTTGAAATCACTAAGTCTTAAATAATTGAGTCTAGAGCATTAATAATTCTTAACTCCTTTAATCAAAGCTAGTTTAAAAAATCTTAATGAACTGTTAAAAACCACTTAGTATGCAATTAAATTAGATGATAAAAATGCCCTCGAATGGTCATCGATTGATGACCATAAATCTCAAGTGATTGAATTATTTAACAATCGTTGATAATAGTCCAACTATCTTAAAATCGAAACTGAAATACTATATTAAAGATTAACATCTAAATCATCCAAAGTAAATTACAGTTGTCTAATATGAGAATAATCAATTGACATTCAATCCCTTATTCATATAATGAAAACCCTAGATCTAGTAGTAACAGAACATGAAATAGGTGCATATTAAAATAGAAAACTCCCCAATGCAGTCCATGAGCTCAAAATATCATATTCATCACCAAGAGACTAAGGATTTAGCCTCTCAAGACTCCTACTGTGCTACAATCGCTGTCCAAATATGATGCCATGGAGAAAGCAGAAAAATGTGATAGGTTAATGGTGTAGAGATGTGAGATTATATGGAAAGGTACAAAATGATAGAAGATGAGTGTGTAGGTTAGGGAGAAGGTGTAGAGAGGATTCAAGTACTTCTTCTTAACCTAATCAGGTCAAAAACTAGCCTCTCTAATGTCTATAGCTTTAGCTTCCTTTTATTCCCACATAACCTAATCCAAAACACGCAGCTTCAGCAATTATCTATTTTAGTCGTGCACAAAAAAACTTCCCAGAAGAAATGTGGTAACGACCTATGGACACTTTGGTCGTGACTAAAAAGCACAGAGGCGTGATCTGATTTTCTTTGTATTGTGATTTCTTTTCTACTCACATTAGTCCTTGGTTATCCCCACAAAATACCTACAATTCAAAATCAAAACTCACTGTAAAAGTCTAAATCAGTAGAGAACAATATTTATGCAGTTTATATGGGTTAATTTACCATTTTACTCTTTAATTAGCACATTGTCAAGTACAATCATGTCTTATCATAAAAGCACAAATACAGGCATAAAATGAATGGTAAAGTCATAATAAGATCCTAAAAATATTACATAAACCATACACAATTTGTGTTCTATCTGTTACAGATAAAATAGCAAGTGAGAGCTTTCACTCCTTGCATTAAATGTCAAGCACTATATTATGTATGTAAATATGCTAAAGCTCAAAATGTTAGAGCAATGTAAGCTCTATGTGATAGAGCTGTGCAAGCTCTGAGTGTTAGAGCTGTGCAAATTAATGAAAGGAATGCTTGAGCTTTAATATTAGTGCTTTGCATTTATGAGAAAGTATGTAGTCCTACAACATGTTGGCCAAGCATTAAGCATGTTAGAGTATGTGCTCCTATGTGCTCTTATTTAGTAGTAAAGTAAAGAAAGAAAGAATAATGACATAAGTCATTTCTCTGTATTATGATGAATTGTTAAATATGATAAGAAGAAGAAGTATGATGAGTAGTTGACGGAAACTCCAGAATATAGTAATATTTGAGAAAGTTTAATATGAAAGGAATTGACACTACTCACAATTATAGTATGGTGAGAAGTCCATATGTAAATAGATGCATAGCAAGTAAGTAAGTAATATAATGAAGTAGAGTTCAACTCTGATTCAGCTGATTCAGAAAAGAAGAGTAATCACAGCAAAGATATGAAGATCTGCGGATATGGAAAGTACTCCACTAAGATGTCAAGATAGAAGATAAGAGATACCCCAATCCTTAGTGATAAAGCAGAAAAGGATATATAACTGAGATAGTTGACAAAGGTTTTAAGTAAATTTTGAGGACGAAATTTATTTTAAGGGGTAAAAATGTCATATCCTAATTTTGTTTCCTATATTTATAAGATGATAGAGGAAAGAGATTTATAAAGGACTATGACGATGATAAGAGGGAATGATAAAGTTTAGATTAGTCTTGAAGAAAGAAGGGGACTAAACTGAAAAGTTTAAAAGTTTTATTGTACAAAAATGAAAGTAAACAAAAGCGTTAGGCCATTAAGTGCATTATGAAAAGTTGAGGGCCTAAAGTTTAATTTTCAAAAGTTATGGGGCAAAATGATAATTATTGATAGTTGAGTCAAAAAATGCCCAAAAATGCCAGAGTCAGATTATTCCCAAATTTTCTCAGTAAATAGAGAAAATTATTCTGATCAGTTTGACACAACACAGAATTTTGATTTGAGATCCCGAAAAATTAATGTGAATTTCTGAAGAAAGAAAAATTAATATAGTATCCTCTAGACCTCAGAACCAAATACAATTTGGGAGTAAATTCTTACAATTAATATGATAATTTATGAAACTGACAAAGCTAAAAAGAGAATTCTGTAGAATTTATTATGGAATTTACAATAGATTAAAACACCCGATAAATATGTTTCGGGGGAATTTTTCAAGAGTTGAGCTTGTGAAGGTAGTAGATCATATAGAAGTCTCAAAATGGTGCCTTATAGGGCCAAGAATATTTTTAGATAAGTATGGGGGCCAAGGCTAATAAAGACCAAAAAATGTAAAATTATGAAAATGCCACTATGTATGCTAATGTGTTGTGTCAATGAGCCAGAGATAAACGAAGGACATTTTGGTCATTTTACTAAGGTTAGATAGTCAAGGAGAGTTCTAAAAATAGTTGACTGAGGTCAGGGAATACTCTGATGAAGTATGAAAAGACAATAACGCCTTTGAGATATTAAAGGGAAATCGGACACGGATAAAGGGTCTTAAGGAAATATAGGGAATGTTTATCAAGACTTCTGGGTCTCAAAAAATTATGAGACTTTGCAGGGGATTTATTTTATATTATAATGAATTTCTAAAAATATTAGTGTAATATCCCCAATTTCCTTATCTAATGTATATGTACAGTTTATATGTAATAGACATGAGATTCTTGGAATAAACTGTATCAGATTGAGGAAGAAAAGAGAGGGATTATTAATTAAGAAAAGTTCAGAGACCTAAATAAAAATTAGAAAAGGTTGAAGGCAAAAAATAAAAGTAGAAACAAAAGTTGGGCTAAAAGGTGTAATTATCAAAAGTTTAGGGACCTAAATATAATTATCAAGAAGAATTATTATAGTATTTTTTAGACCTTAGAATCAGATGAAACTTTACATTAAATTCCTATATTTAATATAAGAATTTATAAAATTGACAGAGTCAGAAAGGGAATCTTGTAGAGTTGTTACCGGATTTTACAGTGTAATAAAATACCCGATAAATACTATCAAGAGAGATTCCTTGGGATTTGTGCTATAAAGGTAATGGACCAATACGAAGGCCCAAATGGCATTCCAATAGGCCCAATAAGGTGTTGAGACAGTTAAGTGGGCCAGAGTTTAGAGTAACCTAGGAAAAGTGTGAAATTATGAAAATGCCCCTAGGTGGTCAGATTGTACAAGAGATGGATAGAGGGCATTTTGGTCATTCTGAACAGGCTAAAAACATCCAAGCTAGTATAAATATGATTATTTAGAGCTAGTATATACCCTGATATAGTATAAAGAGGTGTGAAATGACAATTATGCCTTTAGGGTTAATATAAGGCAAGAAAGTGCAATAAGGGTATTTTGATCATTTCCCAAGGGATGGTTGGCAGATAAATACTCAGTCTAATAATTTCAATGGTATGAAAAGCCTAGACACTGTTTTCAAGACAGAATACATATTCTAGAATATTATAAAAATTAGGAACATAAAACAGTATGTTTTTGTGAAACTGCTCTGATCGGTACGTGACTGGACTGAAATTTTTCCTATTTGTATATCTACCTTTTTCCAGTCAAATATAGCCCTAAATGACATCATTCATGGTGTCAATCCAAGGCTTCTAGGGCAAGCTTAATTCAAGGTGGAATATGAACCATTAGATCAAACAGTAACCAAACTAATCTTGGCCTTTCATTTCTGCCCAAAATTTCCTATAAATACCCCCAAACCAGACTTGTGCGGCACCTTAGAGAAACTTAGGGAACCTTTGGCAAAATTTTCTTTGAGCAAGAAAGAAGCACACAACTTGGAGCAACAAGTAAGGTAATTAGCTCCCTTGTTCTTTGACTTTAATCTACCAAGTTAGCTCTTGGTTTTAAAGGGTTTTTGTGACATATTTCCCTTGAGGGTGCTGCTGGAAGTACTGTTCATATGTGATAAGAATATGATTTTTATATTATGGATAGTTTAGACAAGCTTAAATAAGCTAGAATCAAGTGGTATATACTTGGAAATTCAAGTATGCATGTAGTTAGGGTTTTGTGTTCTTGGCTACTACTATATAAAACACTGTTCATATGTTTTAATTTCATGATTTTGATGCTTTCAATTAGTTTAAAATGGAAAATTGTGTGGGGATAAAGTAGGAGAACAAGTATTGGAAGCATTGGAATCAAAATGTGAATTTTTGGAAAATAAGGGTGTCATTTCGGTTCTGTACAGAAGCTAATGGTATGTTTTGATTTTGAAAATTCTTGTTTCATATTTGGATTCTACATGAAAAATTATGTGAAAATGAACCATGAGAGTTAATTTTAGAAAGATGGAAGCATGGAACATAAAATAGAAAAAGAATGGAAGTTAGTGAAAACCTAGTCTTGGAATTGTTTTCAAGTTGAGTTGTAACTTGATGTTACTTTGTAATGGCTAGGTTTTGACATTTGTGAGGGAAGGAAACCATCTCAAGAAGACTTTGTCAAGGATAGCTTAAGAGGTAGGAAGAATACCTAACTATAGTTTCATGTTTGCTTGATTGTATGCTTACTTATTAGTTATGATGTTTGGTTGAGCTTAAGAATATGCCATCATATTGATGATAAAGTATGAATGATTGCAACTCCTTGCAACTAATGTCATGACAATATGCATGTTAGAGTTTGCTTATGTATTATTGTGAAGTAGCTCCCATCACATGATAACATGTTAAGCATCTAATTAATTATGCATGATATTATAATTTGTATGGC
Organism: Leucaena leucocephala; assembly: GCA_037074615.1. Taxonomy (NCBI): domain Eukaryota; kingdom Viridiplantae; phylum Streptophyta; class Magnoliopsida; order Fabales; family Fabaceae; genus Leucaena; species Leucaena leucocephala. Next base: position 12,972,904 of record CM073516.1, on the reverse strand, counting down.
TTGCTATTGAGATTTCCATGAAATCTCATTCTTTCCATATGCATAACCATGTTATAGGTGCTGGAATATCTCAAGGAAAAATGGTAAATATAGATGTTGAACTTGTATAATAAGTCATATTGGTTACTTGACACTATGGAAGGATATGATGGGATGCATAGTGTATTATCATGTAGTTGTATTTTGAGGATGTCACTTTATGATGATGTTTACCATGACTTATCCAGCTAATTTGGAACTTGAAATTTGGTATGATAATATGTAAGATACATATCTTTAAATGGACACTAAGAACACCTCAATTGGTTAAGTATTCAATTTACTATGATTTTTCAAAGTTGGAGATAAAATCTGGAATTGAGATAAAGTGAGCAACTGGAGCCAGTGATGTTCCAACGTTAATTTAATATAGCAAATGAACAATTTTTTCTATGAAATTTTATGGCCTTGAAGAACACGTTTGGAGGTTTAAATCCATAGGTAACACGGTTCATTTGGACAAGTAACCAAAGAGAAATGAATTTTTGAAATTAAGACAAAGAAACTGGAACTTCCAGATTTACCAAATGAACAGTATTTTTCAACGAATAAACTAATTTTATTGGGACAATGGAAACTTAGTTTTATATTTTTCCATCAAATTTAAATTAAATATATTTCATTAGAAATTGGAACCACCCTATTTCTATTTTTATAGATTTAATTATGAATTTTCAAAATTAGGTACATGTTCTGGATTACCAAATGAACAGTAACCATGAACAATACCCGAGGAGCAATATTTTGAAAATGCATATTTCTAAAGAAAAAGGTTATATAATTGGCTCAAATGACTTCCAATTGAGTATAATTAAGGTTGAAAATAAGGATACGACAATTAGAACTACTAAAAGAGGTGTCTAGCATTTATTTCAAGATCAAGGTAATTTAAGGATATTGATATAAGGAAAGTGCCTTGGAATTTATGCCAATTAGTAATTGGACCTAAGAGAGACCCAAGATTTCATCCTAGGGCAGCCCAGTAAGTCCCAAATATTGTCTTGGAGCACAAGTCCAATAATGAATAATTTATTAATTTTTGAAAAAGAAAAGAAAAAGGAATAAAGTAAGAATTAGGGTTTGCACATGGTGAGACCCATAAACCTTCACACATGGCATCCAAGGCAAGGGAAAGAGAAGAATTTTGTCATGTGATCTTATTTCAAATTGGCTTGGTGGGTAAGTTTGATGTAAGAGTAATTATGAGCCATTAGATCAAATAGTGTATAAAGTGATCTTAGCAATTCATTTTCTATAGAATTTTTCTATAAATACCCCCATATTTTCTGTCCAAAACTGTGGCTTTGGAACCCTTGGGGAGGTGCTACCCAAATGCCAACTTAAGCCAAGACAAAGAAGATTCAAGATACCAAAGTTTAGGCTAGTTAGAGATTAAGGTAAATGATCTATCCTAACTTGTTTTCTTTTGATTTGGGGTTTGAACTTAGGGTTTTCATGGAAGAAATATCAAGTGTCTCTATGGTGTATATGCTATCCAAAAACCATAGATAAAAGGAGAAAGAACAAATTAAAGTTTAGAATTATGTGATTGATACTTGAACAAGCTAGTGAGATGATTAGTTGTGAATCAAGTTGATATTCTTAACTTGACCATTGAAGATATATTTTGGTTTGCACTGTTCATGATAGAAGGAGATGGAATTTCAATGATCTAATGCTTCCATTAGATTTATATGATGCTTCCATTGGATCTAATGCTTCAAATGATTTAAAATGAAAATTTGTGTGGGATAAAGTAAAGAAATAAGTATTAGAAGCATTGGAATTAAAATGAAAATTTTTGGAAGAATTGTATGTGTTTTGTAAATCTGTCTAGAACAGTACATAGGAGCATAAATTTCATGATTCTAAGCTCATAAATGGATTCAAAAGATGAAATTGTGTAGGTAAAGTCAAGGCATCAATTAGTTCAAAGGCTAAATTAATTAGTAAAGATTAAGGAAGTTAATGTAGTTAAGTAAGCTTAATGTTCAAGAGAGTTAGATTGTAATGAATGGATGGTAATTTTATGTTAGGAATTTATTGAGGACTCAAAAGAGGCAGCCACACATCAAGGAGAAGTAAGAAGAAAAAGCAAGGTTAAAGTGAAAGAAGTCAAGCATATGAGGTAGTAAACTTATCCTAAACTTATATGTATTGAATGTTATGCTTAGTTGTGCTATGACTATGTTGAATTGTGTTGCACATGTGTTTATGATTGAAGCTCTGTTTCTATAATTACTTCGGCCAATGGTATTTCATATGTTACATGGAAGCATGCACATTACACAATGTTAACACTTAGCTTTCACAAGCAAGCACAAGTATTTACATTAATGCATGCATTATTTAGTACCATTTGCTACTGAGATTTTCCCAGAAATCTCACTCTATCCATGTAATCCCAATCTCAGCAGGTTTATGAATGATGAAAGAGGATGATGAAGCATGAAGAGAAGCTAGGGATTGGATAGTATTATGTTATGAGAAGAATTGTTATATGTAATATTGTTATATGACCAATATAAGTAGTGATGGTCATGATGTAATGAAAAATAGTAAATGATGGAATAAATGTATAAAATTTTACAGACATTTGGCTAACATATCAAGCTTCATTTTGACACCAAGAATACCTTATTTTGATATCTATACAAAGAGGACAAATTTTCCAAAGTAAGGGACCAGAATATATTTTTAGAATTTTTGACCAAATGAACAGTAATATTTGATGAATAAACTATATTAATTGACTAAGCATTTGGTTTAGAAATTATTTTTCCCTTAGATTTTAAGATGTTATCTTCACATAGCTTTTTGAACCACATATTTTCAATTTTTTTGGAATTAATTATGTTTTTTTGAAGTTCATCATTGAATCTAGAATACCATACGAACAGTAAGTCAAGAAGAGTAAAAAATCCAAATTTAACTAATAGACTTCCAAGGTCTTGTAAGTGGTTCTAAATGCTACTTAATGATCCCTAAGACATACGAAAGTAAGGATGTTTCACAAATCATCACATGGGATAATACTTTTTCCTCCTCCTTGGTTCCATTTTGATGATATGTGGGTCTCATAATGACACCTTACAATACACCTTGCACCCACATGGAAATTTCTAAAATTTCCTTTCTTTTACACTTTAAAAATTCCATGAAAATATCTTAAAATCTAACTTATACTCCAAGACACTCCTTGACACTTTGAGCCTTCTTATATGATGCCATCTTGAACATCTTTTTGGTCCAATTGCTAATTGGCACAAATCCCAAGGCACTTTCCTTATACCAATATTCTTAAATTACCCTAATTTTAAGATAAATTCTAGATACCACTTTTAATAGTTCTAAAATTTTTAGAAATCCATTCTAAAAACAAATGAATTTCTTGTAAAGTCTCATAATTTATTGAGACCCAAAAGTCCTGATAAAAGTTCTTACATATTCTTTGAATCCTTTATAGGTGTCATTTTTCACCTTAAATTCTCTAATTAATTCTACAGGACTCATTTTTAACTTCTGTTAGTTTCCTAAATTCTTATATTAATTATAAGAATTTACTCTTGAATTTCATCTAATTTTGAGGTCCAGAGGATACTATAATAACTTCCAGACTTCAAAAATTAATATCAATTTATCGGGATCTCAAATTAAAATTCCATGTTAAGTTAAACTGATCATAATAACTTTCTCTATTTTAAGGTAAAATTTAGGACTAAAATGTTTCCAAGAAATTTTGGGCCTTTTCTGGCTCAACTTTCTCATAATTACCATTTTGCCTCTAAACTCTTGGAAATTGCACTTTATGCCCTAAACTTTTTGGAATTACACTTAATTGCCCAAAGATTATATCTACTTCCATTTTACACCATGGAACTTTTAGAGTTTTCACTTTAGTCCCTATCTTTTCCAAAATGCCCATTATATCTATGAAACTTTCATTAATTGTAATTTAGTCCCTAGACTTGCACTAAATTGCAATTTAGCCCATTTTGCTTTACAACTTTATACTTCTCTATTTCTTTGGCTTAAAACTTATCTTAATCATTATCTTTTCTTCTGATTACCATCCCAAATACTTCATAACCTCTTTCGTCTATCAGTGTTATACATATAGGGAAAATTTATGATGTTATATTTCTACCCCTTAAAATAAATTCCATCCTCAAAATTTAATTTGTACCTTAATGAAGAAATCTCATATATGTCTCCTCTGTATATCCGTTTCTACTTTATGACTAAGGAACTAAGGATCAGAGTATCTATTTCTTATCTTCTATCTTGGCATCTAATAGAGTACTCTCAATATTCGCGGAGCTTCATATCCATCAATTTATGGACTGGTCATTATACTAGACCTATAAGTAGTGTCAATTTCTCTCATACATAATCTTCTAGAAATTTGATGTAATTCTAGGATCTCTGTCATGCATCATACTTCTCATTATGTATCTCCTATTACGCATTTTTTGTGCATATTGTGTATTTATCATTACGCATTGTAAATCTTTCATTAAACTTTTCTTTCCATATTCCATAATACTCTTTGACTTATAGCTTTGTCAGCTTCTGGGGAGGATCTTACTCTGATAATGCTTCTTGCTTATCCCTGACTTCTTCCTTAAAAGCTTAGAAATCCCTTATATGTGTCTCAAGTAGTGCCTAGATCCCATAGTTGTGCCTCTCATGAATCATGTCAACTTCCTTCCTTGAGACATTAAGGCTGCTCTCTAACTCAGCAAAATCAGCCTAAAGGTACCTCTAAATAGATATACCCAAAAATGATGGTGCACTAGATACTTAAGGTCTAGCAGAGGAGTAACCTTCTTCCTAAGGAAGAGAAGTATTGGTAGTAGGCTGCTACTTGTCTTGGTGGTTTCTAGGAAGCATTCCCTTCTTGGCATCATAGGGAAGCTTAATCTTTATCTTGTTCAACTGTGTCATACAAAAAGGGCCAATTAGTTCCTTCTTTTATCCCTCTAAGTTATAGAAGTTGTAGTGCTTGAAAATTAAGGAGACAAGCTGTGGAAATGGCATAGGAGTGGTCCTTTCCTACTTAGACAAAAATCTCTCATCTAGCTACATATGAAAGCTCTTAGGTTGAGCTTTTCTCCACTTACTGTCCTGGCTAGATTGATATAATCCTACTGGATAAGATAGGTGAAGCTGGTAGACTTAATAATTATGTACCGATAGTAGATGTAGTCGATGATATGATAAAAATCACATATATGACTCGGGATAAAAGATAGAGACCCAGGGAATAGTTTATTGGTCTAAAGGAGAATATGATAGGCCTTGGCATGATCCATATTCTTTATTGGCACTAATGTAAGAGCACCTATCATATGATTAATAATACTGAAGTATCTCCTGACCTCTTAGCCTAGTAGTTAGATAACATCCACACTATTTTCATCTTCATCCAATGTATCGAATATTTCTATATAGCAATAGAATCTTCTAACTACTTCCAGACTATAAGGTTCACTTATCCTAAGTCAGCTCTCAAAATGATGTAAAGGCTCTATTAGGTCCAAATTGACCTTCTGGTCAGCCTTAAGTGCAGGGATATCTACATATACTACTAGACAACACTTTCTCTCAACTCAGTGTTATAGCTAGCCATGTCAACATCCAAGTCTATATTACCTTATAAAAAGATCAAACTGGATGGCTGAGAGTCTGAGGGAACTGGTGTGGCAGTAGGCTTTCTTGGTATCCTCTATTTCTTCCTAAGAGATTCAATTGTAGTCTTAACAGACTTCTCAAGCATGGCAGTAAACTTTGGATCAGAGTCAGTGTCAGAGTTGATCTTTTATGACTTTGCCTGTCTCTTTGTAACAAACTTTAGAGAAGGCTTAGATATCTCAATTTTGCTTTTATCCTTAATTGATCCCTTTTTTGGAGCCTTGCTCGCCGGTACCTTACCATTTTCCTTTGACCTCTGGACTATCCTTGGCCACCTTATATCGATACTTCTTCTTCCTTTCCTTCGATAATGAAGCCTGAGGAACATTGGATACTAATTTGGAAGGATTGGCTCATATTTGTTGGCATTTGTGGTTTTTGGTCTTGCTATAACTGCCATGATTTGAGTGATTGATAAGAGAAATGAAGGAATTTTTGGTTGATTTTTGGTAGGTTATAATCTGTGGAGGATGCACAAATAATCTCACAAGCTAATTTGAGGATTTTTTAGGATTGAAAGTGAGAGAGATTGGAGATTAGTCGATTAAGGCTCAAGTTGAATAGTAAAAAGCCATGACTGATAACTGATAAATCTCAATATTAACAATTGATTAATGCTTATTAATCTATTAATTTAATCAAATATGCACATATAGAGACAAATTAATCAATTAGGTGTTCGATTAATTATAAATAATTGAATACTTAATTAATTAATTACAAACAAAAACAACATATAACATACATTTAGCATTGATTAATTGATTAGTTGTTCGATTAATTAACATTAATCGAATTCTTAATCAATTAATTTCAAAGTAAAACATCTTTTAAAACATTTTCAATTATGATTAATCAATTAGCCGTTCAATTAATTCCAATTAATGGAATTGTTAATCGATTAATTTGACATTTAAGCACACACATCACCCATTTTTATTGATTAAACGACTAGGTGTTCGATTAATTTCAATTAATCAAACTATTAATCAATTAATTTTACAAAAATAACACATTTAACACATATTTCAACAAACATAAAGTTACTTCCTTTTATTAATCAATTGAGTGTTAGATTAATCCATGCTCTGTTAACTTCTATTTTCAACCCAATAACAGAGCATCTTGTAAAAATTTAACTACACACTCTGAAACTTAAGTTAGCAACTTTAATCATCAAAACATAAGTATTGAACAATTTATTTGTGAAGATGAAGGCTAAAGAAAGCTTAAAACATAAACTTTGTAAGTTTATTATAAAATAGAATCCTTACAACTCATTGGGATTTACCATTCCCAGTTCTCTCCTGATGTAGTTAAATTGATCGTGAGCAAGTTGTTTGGTGAAAATATATGCTAGTTGAAGATGATTTAGGATATATTCAACTTTTATGTCTTTCTTCTGCATGTGATCTCTTATAAAATAGTGTATAATATCAATGTACTTTGTCAAGGAATAAAGTACAAGATTCTTTAATAGACTTATTATGCTTATGTTATCACATAGAATTGGAATATTGTTCAAATGTATTCCCAGATATTGAAGTTATTATTTAAGCTACAGTACTTGTACACAACAACTCTCAACAGCTATATATTCAGCTTATGTTGATGAGATAGCACCGTGTATTACTTCTTACTGAACATGAGACTAGACAATCACCAAAGAATTCGTATTATCCACTGTTGCTCTTTCTATCTATTTTGTATCCTCCATGATTAGAGTCTGACTATGCTACCAAGTATTATGGTCCTCCTTTAGGAGACCATATCCCAAAGTCAATGGTTCCCACAAGATATCTAAATATTCTCTTTACAGGTTTAGCATGTGATTCTTTTAGAGTAGCTCAATATCTTGCATACATCCCATACTAAATTATATGTCTGATATGCATGCAGTGAGGTATAGAAGAGATCCAATCATTTCACAATATTTTATAATATTGAAATATTTTCCCTTCTTATCCTTGTCTAGCATTGTACTTGTTATCATAGGTGTTGAAACACTTTTGGTTTGATCTAATTCAAACTTTTTTAGGAGTTACTTCAAATACTTGGTCTATGAGATAAAGATGATGTTCTTCCTTTGTTTGATTTGAAGTCTAAGAAAGAAGTTCAATTCTCCCATTATAGACATTTTAAGCTCTCCTTGCATTAACTTGGCAAATTCTTAATAAAGACCCTTCTTAGTAGCACCGAAGATAATATCATCAACATAAACTAGAACTATTAATATATCCAATTTGTTTCTTTTAATAAACAAAGTATTATATACTTTTCCTCTTTCAAATCCTTTCTCTATCGGAATTTATTTAGACGATCATACCAAGCTAGGAGCTTGTTTTAATCCATATAATGCTTTCTTAAGTTTATAAACATAATCTGAAAAACGATGATCTTTAAAACTAGGAGGTTGTCCTATGTAGACCTCTTCTATTATATAATCATTAAGAAAAGAACTTTTGATATCCATTTGATAAAGTTTAAAATCTTTAATGCAAGCAAAGGCTAAGAGTACTCGTATGGCTTCTAATCTTGCCACTAGAGCTTATGTTTCCTCATAATTGATACCTTCTTCTTGATTATAGCCTTTTGTAACTAATCTAGCCTTGTTTCTAATTATTACAACATATTCATCAAGTTTATTTTTTAATACTCATTTAGTCTAGGTACTAAATCCCAAACTTGATTTTGTTCAAATTGATTTAGCTCTTCCTGCATAGCAACTATCTAGAAATCATTTGATAGTACTTTATCTATATTGGTGGTTTCAATATTAGAAATAAATACAGAGAAATGCACTTCATTGGACACTTGTCTTTGGGTTTTTATTCTTTCATCGACTTAATCAATAACCTAGTTTAAAGGATGGTTTCTATTATATCTCTAGGCTCTAGGTTGTTCTTTTTCTGACTCATTAGGCTGATTGCTAGGTTGATCAACTACGAGTTCTTTTCTTTATTCAATTTTAGTGTTTCAAGACCCTGTATTATCTCAGCTTCATCATCTAGATGCTTTGAAATTAGTTCTATTTCAAAAACCACTACATGTACAGACTCTTCTATTGTAAATATTCTTTTATTAAAAAATCTATATGCTTTACGATGATTAGAATAACCAAGAAAAGTTCCCTCATCATATTTATGATCGAATTTATCCAAGTTTTCTTTTTTGTTGTTGTGGATGAAAAATTTGCTCCCGAAAATCCTCAGATGAGTAAGATTAGGCTTGCATCCTTTGTAAAGCTCATATGGTGTCTTGTTGAGTAGTGGTCTAATAATGTAGGCTCACTTAAATATATAAGATTTTATGCTTTTAGCATCTTCCTAGAAAACTTGTGAGACACCCTTATCATTAAGATCACTCTAGCCATCTCAGAGAGGATTCTATTTTTCCTTTCCATAACTCTATTTTATTTGTGGCATTCTTCATGCAAAGTTATGATTTATCCCATAGTTGTCACATAATTTAGCAAATTCAGTGTTCTTGAATTCTCCTCTGTGATCAGTCCTGATAGACACAATAGAAATACCTTTCTCATTTTGCACCATGTTAGTAAACACAACAAAAGCATTAAAAGTCTCATCTTTGGATGAAAGAAATAAAGTCAAAGTAAATCTCGAATAGCCATTAACTATCACTAAAGTATATAAGTTTCCTCCCAAACTTTTGAATCTTGATGAACCAAGCAAATCTATATGGAGTAATTAGAGTGGTGTCTCATTTGAGACTTCCTTATTTGATTTAAAGGAAGACTTTATTTGTTTCCCTTTTTTTGAGCTTCATAGACAATATTAATTTCATATTTAACTTCAGATAAAACAATTACTAAATCTCTCTTAAATAATTTTGAAACCTGATGAATATTCATATGAGCTAATATCTTGTGTCATGACCAACTTTCTTCATATTTACTAAGAAAACAATTATCGTCCCTTAGAGTACAGAGTTTTGTCTTCAAGCTTTCCTTATTGAGTGAAAGGTATTTCTTGCTTATTATCATGCATTATTTTGAGTCAAAATGATCCAATTGTCTTTATCCACAGTTTGACTCACACTGAAGAGGTTATCGTATAATCCTTCCATGAAGTATACATCTTCCACTTTCACCCCTTCTTTTCTTGTAACTTTTCTAATCTCAGCAATATTTTCAGATTGATTTCCTCAGAAACTTACTTTGCCACCTTTCTTATGATGAAGCTTAAGGAATTTATCTGTCTCCCATCATATATCTGGAGCATCAACTATTAATGTACCATTTGTTAGTCTTAGATGCCTTAAGACAAACCTGAAATAAAATCATTTAGCTTTAAGTACTTAGACTTTATTGGGTTCTTTTAGATTAGTTTGGATTACCTTAAGTACATAACTGCCTTTTGGAACCCATTTCAATATGCCATAGGGTTCGTTCTTCTTATGATAACAAGAAGCAGTAGAGTGACCCTTGCGATTGCAATATAAGCATATAGCAAATGTGTTTAAAGTATGTACAAAATGTCTAAAGTAATGCAGATATGATTTGTTGCCTACCTTTTTCTTCCCTCTATGTTTATCTAAGTTAGGATCATATCCTATCCCATACTTATCAGATATGCATCTCTGATTCCCAAGAACATTGAGCATTTCATCACCTTTAGTGAATTTTTTGAGAGTTTTGATTAACTCTCTATTTTCCTTTTCTGATTCCTCACACTTAGTACACTTTGATACAACCTCGGGGATCACACTTATCTTTTCTTCTAAGCTTTGATTCTTCTTCTTAGAGTTTACTAACACTTTTGCTAATTTTATAAACTTAGAATGCAATTCATTATATTCAGAAAGCAATTTATCATATATAGGTTTAGTATTGATTACCTCCTCTGTCTTTAAGTCATTTTCTTCTTAAGCGACCAGAAAAATGTTTGCTTGTTCATCGTTGTCACTCTCCACTTTTTGAAGAGCTTTCTCCACAGATTGATAACACAAATGCTCTCCTTTTCTGAAACTTTTCTCTCTTCTTCTCTTTGTCTTTCTTGGAGAGTTAAGGACATTCTACTTTGATATGGCCTAACCTTTTGATTCGAAGTAGATAATATGATCTTTTTGCTCCTTTGATGATAAAGCACCTTTCTTCAGTTGAAATTTTTTGGTTGCTCAACTTCTGTAGAATTTCATGAATCTCCAGACTATGAGACCAAATTCATCATCTTCTAGCTCTTCATCATCAATATCACTTTCTTGAGCTTTAAGAGTAAATCCTTTTCTGCTCTTTTCTTTGATATCTTTTTGTACTTTTGTTTGCTCTTATATTCGGCTAGAAGTCCAAGTAGAGTAGTGACAGACCTTATAGATTTGCCATTAGCTTCTTAAATGGTTGTGACATTTGGCTCCCATTATTTCATAAGACCATCGAGAATCTTATGTACTTGATCTCTTACGCTATATGATTGCCCAAGAGCTGTCAAATGGTTGATGAGATGTTTAAAGCTTACTTCTATGTCCCAAACATTTTCTCTATCAACCATTTAGAAAAGTTCAAAATCCATTTTGAGCTTGTTGACTTTGCTTTCTTTAACATCAAATGTTCCTTCGTGGGCTATTTCTAGAGCTTCCCACATTTCCTTAGCTATTTCCAAATTAGACACCCAGAAATATTCCTTCTAATAAGCACATGTTATAATATTAATGGCCTTGTCATTGAGTAGCATCATCTTTTTGTCATCATGATTATATTCACTTTGTTCCTTTGAAACTTTAGGTCCATCAATGATTTTTGTGGGAACATAGTTCCCATCTTGGATGACATCCTAGAGACCATACTTGAAGGCTTTTATGAAGATCTTTATCCTCATTTTCCAGAACATAAGTTCTCTATGTTAAAGCTTGGAGACTTTGTAGTAGAGCTTCCTTCTGGTAACACGCTGTCTCCAAATCTTGCCATATATACCAGATCTCTCTTTAGATTGTTAGAACTTTTTTAAGAGGCCTACTTTAATACTAAATGTTAGACAAGGAAAATACACCCAATAAGGGGTGAATTGGGTGTTTTAAAACTTTTGACAAAAATTTAAAGCTTAAAGACAATGAGAATATGACTAAATGAAAAGAATAGGGATCAAAAAGATTTCATCGAAGTATCAAAGAATCAACACAAGCAATTTATCCTAGTTCAGACTAATCCTTTTGTCCTACATTCAATCCCCAGAGGCTTTTGAGATTTTCAACTATCTCAAAGATTTGAACATGCTATTAACGCATTAGTACAACAATTGATTCACTCAATCACTCTCTTTTACTTACCATAAAGTTATAATCCTAACTTAAGATAACCAATCTCTTAAGTCTACAGAGTGAATGAAAAATATATTCACAATCTGTCTCTTTTAAAGATTATGTATAATGATAAACACTGAAACTCAATAAATATCAGGTTATAGAATAAAGAAATAAATAATGTAATAAATTCAGAAGTTGTTGTTTCGTCTGTTCGTTCATTGTTTTCTTCATTAATATTGAGTCTTTAAATAGCATTTGCTTCAGTTGGTAGCTGTTAGACTAAGATTTGTAACCGTTGGAGTGAAGGTGTTGTTGGTCATTGGCAAGTAGGTGAGTATTTAATGCTTTGCCAGAAGTAGCAAGTTTACATTGCCTAGCCTTCATCACTTCAACCTCTTAGCCTTTTCTGAGCATACTCAATCTCAAAATATTTGCTAGTAGTTAAAGCATCAATTAAGTGTTTAAACCATTAATAATCAACTTATTTTCAAATGTCAAGGTTTTAATCAAGTTCATATGGCTTTTAGAAAATATATTGTATTAATTGATTAACTAATCGATCAATTATCTTTAATTTGATCAATGTTTCAATTAATGAAAGAAATAGAAAACAGAGCATCATATTGATCAGGATATTCAACTATATGTAATGTAATTTGATAAGATAAGTTTCTCAAAAGATAATGAAAAACATATGCATACTTTATATTTGAAACAATCATATATAGCTTAAAGAGAGATTTAATCAGTTTTAATGCAAATAGATAAAGTTTTTTGAAATATATAAAGTTAATCGATTAATATAAGTTAATCAAATGCCTGGTCGATTAATGTCTCTGAAAGAATTGAAACAAAAAAGTTTTTAACACAAATTAATCGAACAATTAATCCATTAATATAAATTAATCGATTAATGGATTCAAATTTGAATTTCACAAAATTGTTCTTCACTGATTAATCGAATAGTTAATAGATTAATATCAAGTAATCAATTAATAGAGTTATCTTTGTTCAAAGGAAAAAATTGTTATTAACGCATTAATCGAATGGGCAATCGATTAATTGACTTATTTGTTCAATTCCAAAGAGCAACCTTATGATATTAATCAAACACTTAATCGATTAATAGACACTTGTTAATCGATTAATTGATTTTCCTTTGTAGCACAGAACATTGTCCTTATATTAATCCAACAACCAATCGATTAATTGATACTCATTAATCGATTCACTAATTAAGTACCATTAATTGACTGGCTAATTGATTAATTTGATTAACTTCATCTTTTTAACAACATTTACACACACAAACAACTTGATTATTTTAAATCACTTTTGACATCATTTGAGCACAGAAATAACTTAATTATTTTAAATTCCTTTTGATATCATCAAAACATTATTGAATATGGAATTTAACACACTAGTGTAAGGGGAACAACAATATCACTAGACACATAATATTTACCATTACTGTTAAGATGACTAGAGTCCTTAATGACATAGGTCATAAGAGTATACACTGGTGTAAGGGGAACAACAATATCACTAGACACATAATATTTACCATTACTGATAAGATGACCAGAGTCCTCAATCACATGGGTCATAAGAGTATCCACTGGAGCTTATTGTGAGACTTGTGCTAATGTGGCCATATTAGTTCCATAAATGGGCTTCACAAATAACATCACTTCTACTTGTGAGGAAGGGACTTTTACCTCTATGGGCTTACTTAATACTTGTTTTCCTACTTGATTAGGTCCTTTCTTATTTGTCACATATTGTTGGTAGTCTTTATTAGCTACTGACAAACATTTCTTGTAGCATTTAGTCTACGATTCCATTCATCCTGTTTTTGTTTGCATTCAACTTAGAGCATTCGAGTTTGTGTAGAATGCGATCTATCTTAGCTATGAATTGTTCAACGCATAATGGTGATGAGTGGTATAACTAGGTTGACAATGATCCTCATATTCATATTGATGACAATTAACATGTCCATACTGATCATAGTCAATGCACTCATATAGGTCATGATCAACAAACTGATAATGACAATGAGTAGCATACTCATATTGGCAATAGTTGAAATACTCATTATGATGATCTGCGTACCCATATTGATAATCTTATTCATATGCTCATAATATGCATCCTTGTGTCGAGCAGCATACCTATCATGATTATTTTCAATTTTATATGTATTGTTGACAGTTGGTGAACTCATACCAATGCCCATCATCCTCATACCATTGGGAGCTTTCATTACTTTGTTGAAAATATCAGGATATGGTGTCATATTCATGTTGACATACTCTACACAGGCATCCACTAAAACCCATAGTTACAACTGAATAACAATCTTTTAGGTCTCAAGGTGGTTCTAAAAAATTAAAGAAGGTGCCCAAGTTGCCCTCACCTAAAAGGTAAAAACCCTATTTAACAAGTGTAACCCTCTGAGAGTTCAAAAAGTCGGTAGGGATTGAAATATTCACAATGACCTCTGAGGGTTCCAAAAGCCTTACAAGGAAACTGTCATAAACCTTGACTAACCTAGGATAATAGTTGGCCCGTGTATATGGCTGAATAAAGGGTAAGATTAGTACTAAGGCTACAAAAATAACTAAGGGAAGAAATAAATTTGAACAAGATAACAAAATTAATAAAAATTCAAGTTATGAAAGCAACTTTTTTTAACATTTTCCTTTGATCTTTTTTCTTTTTCTTTTCTTTGTTTTGCCTTTTCTCTTTTTTCAGCTTTTTCTTATCTTTTCTTTTTTTACAAATTTTTTTATTTTTTTAGAATAACCAAAGTAAAATCAAAAGAGAAAAAGTTACCCAAATAACTCTAGTAGCCTAAAGTTAGAAACTTTAAGCCTAAAAGTTTGTATGATGATTCTTGGCTTGAGGTAGATTTAGAATGACAGAAAAACATGTAAAACGATGTGAAAACATTGAAGAACAGTGAACTGGAACGTCTAGCATGTGTAGTAGAGGTTTGGTAAATAGATGCCAGAATGACGGTGAATGGATATGGCAATGATGGTGGCTATAAAGGTTGTGGGTGTGTTTGGTGATTTTGGAAAGCTAAATCATCCATGTGAGAACCTTGCTCTGATGCCATTTGATGTAGGATGGGTAAAGGGAATGGGAGAGTAGAGAGAAGGAGAGAGAGATAGAGAGACTAGAGGAGGAAGGTGCTTTATCATATTATTTTCTATCTATTTCATAAACTTTATCATGTTTAATAAGTATCATTGTAGTAATTTTGCTTACTTTATGTTTTAATAGATTATATGAATTAAATGATTAAAAATTTCATTTTCTTGTGTTTTTATTGATTTTATTATTTCTCTTGATTAAATTGATTTCTATGAAGGTATTTTGCTTTTATGTATTTTTGAAAATTGGGAAAAGTAAATAAATGATGACTAGGATCCACATCAATTACTACACAATTATATTATATAAAGAAGGTTAATTGAGGAATGCATGGTATTCTTTACATTGAATCAACGTATGGCTTAACTCTAAATTATACTAAGTATGAGAATGAGGAGTAGTATAAGAGACTTTATTGATAAGTTTTAGAAAGTAAAACTATATAATAACAAAAATAAAATAAAAGCAAGAGTGTATAATGATATTACCAATAAGATGAGCGCTCCCAAGGATTGATCGTGGCTACCATCGTTTAATAATATATTAGAGTTATAACAATTATATATGCTAAGTCCTTAACAGACATAACCCTAGACAATCGTCATAGTCATAATCATAAAATTCACAATTATACTTAAATATAGTATACAATTGTATAAAAAATGATTATTTAAAAGCTTCATTTAGCATGTAATAAATTAAAAAATAAATGATTTATTCCTTTAATATTGATATTCAACCAAAAACCCTATAACTAAACAAGTGAACCAAACATAAATAATTATAAGATGAAACTAAAAAAATTAAATGAAGAACACTAAATCATAAATTGGAATAATAAATCATAAGACTTTGATCATATAGGTATCTCAACCGAGACCCTAGATCCAACATATACCAATCTCAAAATCTAAACATAGGAAATTATAAACTTACATAATGGAAAAAGATAAAACCATAAGATTGTTCAACTCCTATTATAAAGCACAAGAATTCAAACCACTATATCTCTTCTTAAGAACTTAGAAAGAAATGGATAGAATTATGGAAAATATAAAAAAGATGATTGTGATAGTCGTAGTGATTGGTGTGTTGAATGGAGGAGCCTTGAGATCCTTTATATAACCTTAGGATGTGACCTTGGCGTCTTTTTCTGTTGATGTGAGTCTCTTCACTGATTGACTCTAAAAAAAATAATGATAATCTTTATTTATCTTGAGTATCCTTCTAAAATGTCATTTTTTTCTAATATCTTCATAGATAATCTTTAACTCAAATATCGTATAAAAATTTAAATAAAAAATAATAGGATAAAAGAGATAAAATAATTAATAAGAAAATAGGAAAATATAACACATTTATCTATTATCCTTTGCTTAAATTCAAATATTAGATATTGATGAATTATCACCAAATTAATTCAAATGATATTTAATTAATATAATATAACATACTAATATAATATAATATTATATTAAAAGAATGAATTAATATAATATTATTGGAGGTATTTTGACCTTCTCTAATTAGATATTATAATTTCTTTCTTCAATTTGACAATTTCTTAATTAACCATCCTTGTATAATATAATTGTGTAATATTTTATATGAGTTATAGTCATCATTTATTTATTTTTTCTAATTTTATGAAATACATAAAAGCTAAATACCTTTATGCAAATCAATTTAATCAAGAGAAATAATAAAATTAATAAAAAAATACGAGAAAGATATTTTTAATCATTTAATTCATATAATCAATTAAAGCACAAAGTAAGCAAAACTACTATAATAATGCCTATTAAATATAATAAAATTCCTAAAATATATAGAAAATAATATGATAAAATAAAAATTTATCAGAATGACATTAAGAAGGAGGGAGAAACTAGATGAAAAGAGGGAGTATAAGGCAATAACATACTCAATATTATTCAATTCATAAGGTGTACAAAACAATGTGTTGAGGTCTTATTTATAAGCCCCAACCTAGCTCGAGGAAGTAAATATAGAATATTCTAGATTGTAATTATAATAAATAAGATTTATTGACCAAAACCTAAAATTCAATGCAATTAAAGTATTAAATTTTTAGGAACATTTTTGCCTTTAAAGTGTATTTTTAGGAGCAATTTTAACCTTAATATTAGCTTATAAAAAGTCTTTTAATGGAAAGAATATCCAATACCTAAAAGTACTTTAGGGTGTTGAATGAATAACAAAATACTTTAGCATACTGAACGTATATAGAATTTTTTTTAAGATATTAAATGAACTATAAAGGCATACATAAAAAAATACTTTAGGTTGCTAGTAGTATCTTAACCTTACAATATATTAACATCTATATATTTTGATGGTTAGTAAATAAGATTTAAGGATAATTTAAAAATCACCTTTAAATATTAGGACAAATTAGAATAAAGGACCAAAAATTAATATTTATTTAGAAGAATGATAAAAATAATAGTTATTTAAAAGGACAAGGAATTACTAAAATATTAAATTAAAAAGATTAAATTATTCCTATATTTTATTATACATCTTCCTTCTATTATCGCCATTCCCACCGAAAGTAAAGAAGGCTTTTCCGGTGAAGTTGACTTCGGTTGGCGGAGTTCTCACTGCGACAGAACAACTATTCAAGGGAATTAAATGTTAGTTTCTTACAGATCATCCAAGGAATTTTTATTCTAGTGCTGTCCGAAACCTATTTAGGTACTATAGCTAAATGTTAATTGCATTGGCCTCGTGGTTGAATTGATATATATATTTGTTAATAACCAATAAACACTTGTAATTGGAGAGAACATATAAAATCTGCCTAAGGTAATTTAATATCTCACTAGTTGGTCTTTTTAAATAAATACTTATATAGTTTTTAATATAAAATATAGTTAATTTTTTTTAAATAAATTAAAAAAATTAAATAAATCAATTAATTATGATTAATATAAGAGTTAATTGACTAATTTAAATAGATTAATAAATATATTATATATAGTTATAATTAACTTATTTATTTAGTTTTTTTAATATTATTAAAAAGTTAACTAACCCTTATATCAAGAATATAAATATTATTTTTATGATCCTTTTAAATAAATATTAATTATTTAGGTCTTTTATTCTAATTTTTCCTAAATATTATTTTATTAATTTATTCATGAATAAAGAGATTTTGTGAGAAATAATGTTTTGATAACTATTCTTTTAAAAATTTAATATAATTTTTACTATTTTCTTAACTCTCAAAATATTGTACATTTCTTAAAGTATAATCCCCAGATATATTCAAATTTATATATATATATATATTATAAAAAATCTCAAAGATATTGAGATACGGTGTATATATTATTTTATGTTAAACCTCTCATTTATAAAAAATTAACGTAAAGTTAATTTTCATGTGATATATTTAATTTTATTAAATTTCCAGATCATAAGACAATTATTAAAAGAAATAATTTATTTATAATTTTATTCAATTATATTTTTATACTTATTTTTTATTACTGTTTTTTTTATGTATGATTTAATTTTATCATGTTTTAATTTATTTATATATCTTAAATTTATCGGAAATGTATAAAATAGTTACATGACTTCTAAAGAATCTCATAGCCTAACCTATATTAACAAAAGGGTCAGGTTTATATGTTTATAAAAAAAAATATAAATTTAAATAATTGTTGGCAAAAAGACTATAAATAAATAATTACTAATATTAATATTATAAACTTTGAAAACCCTTCCTTCTTCCTGTCGCTTCTTGCCTGCCTCCAACTCCAACAACCGTCATAGTCTCTCCCGCTTTCCTCTCGTCTCTCACTAGAAAACAGAGAGAGCGAACGCAAGAGAGGGGCTACGGACCTGAGGAGTGCGACGTCGAAAGGGTAGCTGGAGGAGGAGGGACGAGCTTACGACGCTGGAGATCGACTGAGGTGAGTCTCTTCTACCCTCCTCTGTTTTCACTTTCTCTGGTTTCAACGATTTTTTGGTTGGGTTGAGTGAAAATCGGATCTTGGATGAGAATAGTGTCGGATTAGTAAGATTGAAGCTTTTTACACTTGAAATCCGACCCAAATCGCATGACTTGGCTCATGCATTTGGTTTTTTCTGGTTGATTTGTTTCTGGGAAGATTTTCAACCGATTGAATTAGGGCTTTGAGATAAAATCACTGATGAAGTAAAGATTGAAGCTGAAAAGTATGAATTCTAGCTTAAGGTATGCAATGTGGTTGCTGTGTGTGTGTTTCCTCTGTTCTGAGCTATGATCTCTGAAACAAAGCTTTGTAATTTCTATTGTGTGGTTTCGAACTCTCTGAACCTAAGTTAAAGGAAACGAAAATGGCTTAATAAAATGGGAAATCGATGATGTCATGTGTTTGGGTTATCGATAAACAAAGAATGTTTGTTTAAACTATAAGAAATAATTGTAAGATACATATATGGGTTTGTGGGGTAGTGGCTGAACCTTTGCGGAAATTGGAAATAATTTTGGAAGTAAGGGAAGTTTTTTTTTTGTTGTCTAACCAATTCACCGGAGCTTTGCCCTCATAACATCTGGATTTGACCCGTGTTGCGCACATTTTTTGCACATGCCAATGCTCGAATTTGAGACCTCCCTTAAGCGATACCGAGTCATTTATCACTCGGACCAACCCGTTGGTTAAGTAAGGGAATTGTTGTTTGATGTCATGAGTTGCTACTACATGAAATAAATTCAATATGTGCTGTGAGAGAATGGGCCTTGACGTGAGGCCCAATATTCCATCTTAACCCTAGTTGTATAACAGTCAGATTGATATCAAATCTAACCGCCTTAATTACTATTTATTTAGCATAATTCTAGGAGGATCTCAAGGGATATGATTGGGATATAACCAGGGCAATAGTAATTAGTAATATTCCCTGCATAATTCTAGGAGGATCTCAAGCAATATGATTGGGATATAATCAGGGCAATATTAATTAGTAATATTCCCTATAATCAGGGTAATATTAATTAGTATTATTCTCTATTTCTCTCTATATTGTAACACTTCTAAGTTAGGCAAAAATATCACAAGAATTATTGAGAAAATATCATGTGGAAATTGGAATTGGTTATTTCTGCTGTTCAGTGTAATGCTTTGTTGTGGAATAGCATGTTCAGATATTTAAAGGTTGGATTTAAAGCTTTTCCAGAAGCTGAGATGATAAATAGATATTTCAAACTACCAAAAGTATGCTTTGAAGCTCAAAAATAAGGTTAAGATAGGATTATTAAAGCTGGAATTTTCCAAGTGGTTATGATGATACTGTATGAATTGTTTGGAGGGTGGAAAGGCACCTAAGAATTCATGTTTATGTATTAATAATATGGTGTAAGTTTAAGAAATGGACATGAATGTAGCTAAATATGTAGTTGGATACATGGTTTTAAAGCTTGAAGGTGAATTTAAATATGTACTTTATTGCATAATGGAGTTGAGTGTTGAAATTGTTGTTCAATTTAATCACTCATATTGTTCAGCCATTCCCTAGAGAAGTTGGGTTAATTATTAATAGTAAGATGATGTGAAACAGTATATTGATTAAGTGGTTCTATATGATATTGTTTGAGATTAGAAACTAAAATTAGCTGAAGTTATTTTTTATGTCCTGAAAGTGAAATGGGAATGGGAAGTTGCTGTTTGCTATTTTATATGTATAGCAACTAATTTAAATGGTCAAATTTGTGATTAAAGTGTTTTAATAATAATTTTTAAAGATGGAAAACAATTTTCAGATTCAATGAAGAGGGCTGTTCGAAAATTATAAAGAAATCAATGGTTAAGTTTTAAGAAAGTACATAACATGGATGTTGCATAATGAATGAGATGTATGACTGAATACATGGGAATTGGAAAGATGGAATTTAAGAAAAGGAAGGACATTTCTAATGTCTCTGAAACATAATATGTATGTGTGTGTGTTTGTATATATATATATATATATATATTATATGCTCTTGCCCAAGATAAGAAGAACGACTGTAAGCAAGGTTCGTTTCTTTCCTTGTTTAATCAGTAGCTCACTGTCTGAACATGTCGTCGGGTACTGCCTCCTTTCGAGGTCTGATCATTATTGTCTCTCCCATTCTTGTTTCTCACTGATTGTGGCGACTTTACTATTTGTTGAACCCATTTTTTAGTGTATTGGTGATCATATTCCTGCACGATTAATTAACTTTATCTGCTGACTAAAGAAGAAAAAAGGTTAACTTTATCTGTTTCTTTTTAGTTATGTAAGATGCTTACTGAAGGAAGCAAACGCTCTCAACTTTCAGCAGCTATACCTCCTCGCAAAATCAATGTGCAGAAATATGCAGAATCTCGAGCTCTTGAGCTTAAAAGTCTTTACTCTATTATATCAAATAGAGTAAATAGTGATTTTAGGTCCCAAAGAAACAAGAGAAGAAGAACAACTGCATATGATAATCAAAATGCTAGAGTGCGGTGTAGAAGGAAAAGAAGAAAACTGGGAATATTTGAAAAAAGCCATTCTTCTGTTTTGGAGAAGGACCATATAAATAAGCTTCCAAGGTGTGTTCGACGGAGACTGGAACTTAAAATGAACCCAGAGAGTGGCTTTTGTAGTGCGGGTGATGGAACTAAGAGGCTGAGAACTCATGTTTGGCATGCTAAGCAGTTCACCATGACCAAGCTTTGGGGTTACCACCTTCCTCTAGGTCTGCAAGGCAGGTATTGTTATCCTTGGATTAGGAGCTTAGGACCGGGACCTTAATTAGTGACTACTGAGAAAGATACTTTATGGTATACAGAAACGAAACTGAAGAAGGAAACATGTGGACTTAAATTTAGTTTACAGATAAATGTAGTATTCATGTTTCATGTTTTAGGTTGCTGGATCATGGAAATCTGATGCTACAGATATTTTGTTGTTCAATACGTCAATTGTTTTCTTTTAACCTTTTCATATGCATGAGTAGTATTACTGAGATTATTTTGGAAACACTAACAAGGATTATGTGTGAATTTATGCAGTGGAAAGGGTTCAAGGGCACTTTTGAAAAGGCTTAAACAAGGGGTGCTTGTACATGATGCAAGCTATTGTACTGCCCTCCAATTGGAGGGTCCAGAGGTGTGCATTCTTTCCATTTTAAGCATTGGTTTTTTGCTTTAGTAGGAACTATCTTCTTTTCATCATTCTCTATATGTGAATAAATTTTTCTTTTGACTAGCACATAGACCTCTGCACCAATTGCAACTTTAATTACTTCATATTTTTAGATCTTTTTATTGATTACTTTAGTTCGTATCTTGTGTTTAGGATTCCTTGATTTCAGTATTAAGAATGGTACTAGTGCCTTCCCCAGATACAGATGATGGAAAGAATGACGATTCTGTTCTTTCTGGTCTCACCTATGGGACTGCTATGGTAGGTCACCTTATTGTAGATTCTACTATGGACTGGTGTTATCAAGGTATTAAAACAAAGAATAATTTTGTTCATTGACAGCTTTGTGAAGTAGGAGCACCTTCTCATGCGATTGCTCCTGTGACCTATATGTGGAGACCAGTTTTCGATCAAGATATGAGTTTAAAGCTTGATGATGTAGAGCATAGGACTTCCTTTAGACAGCATGATATGAGTGATGCAAGTCCATGTGACATTAATGAATGTGATAAGCCTGACAGTATGAGACCTAGTGATTCCTTCAGACAACTTTGGGTGTGGATACATGCTTCTGCCTTTGAAGAAGGATATGATATGCTAAAGCTGGCCTGTCATAAAGAGGTTCACTGTCTTCCTTAGCTCCTTTATGGGCATTCTCCCCCCACCCCCCCCCCCACCCCCCCAAAATCTTGTTTTATTATGTACCACTCGATAAAGAAGATAGGAAGGGGTTGGGTGAATTTAGCATGTTAATGTAACATTTTCTTTTATCTTGACCTACTCTGAAACTCCTCTAACAGTGCTGAAATTTCATTTTTGAAACTGAAAACATTTAGGATGTGATTTGAGTTTGTAGATCCTCATGTCTCTCTATTACCACTTAGTGTGAAATTTTATTAACTTATTATTGATAGTGTAATGCTTCCCCCTGCTCCTGTCTTTGTGGAAAATGCACATCTACCTGCATTTAGTTGAACTAGTGTGCAGCTCACCATTCAATGGACTACATTTAAGAGATTTTTTTTCCAAGACAAATTATATAGGTTTGGGAGGGTATCACTACATTGTCAATAGAGAATTCTTGGGGAATGACATGAATGCTAAAATGATTTGTTATTCAGATGATATTTAAAATTTTTCTCATGGAGTTGCACACAAATTGAAATCACATAGTATATGTTGAACATTCTCTTAATAGACACAAACTCACCCTGCCCTCCTCTCATCTATGTATACTATGTTTATTATTTTCAGATGGAAAAAAGAGGCATTATGATCGGGTGTGTTTCTCTTGATGGCCAACTTACAAAATTAGAATTAATGGGACCAAAGGCATTTCAACTTCTTCAAAAGATATTGCATCCTGTCACAGGGTTAGTTGTTTAGTTTAGAAAAATTGCTCATTTTTATTTCATTTGTGATTTTCAATCAGGCTTATTATACTTGATGGCTTTACAGAATTTCAGAGAATCATTGGCAGTTGAGAAAACATTTGGCTACGGAGGAGGATTATATTTCTCAGAGTAGCAAATCGCCTATATTTAAAAGTGAGGATGATTTTTCTTATCATGCACTGTTATCTCTTAATGTTAAGGATCCTCGACTATTGCCCAAGAAAAGTATTACAGTCCCAATGGAACCAACTTTTATTGAGGCAATGTGTGATGCACCACGCGGTAAATGTGAGGAGCTTCCTGACTTTGAAGGGATATTAGTAAAGAATGAAGACTTACCCTCATCTTCACCTACAAAACTTGAAGGTGACCAGTACGACAATAATGATCTGTGGGGTGCTAGCACCGGAGTATTAAGGCCCCCATTTGAAGAGAGTGTTATTTCTAAGGAGAAACATTGCAAACGCATCATCAATTTCTGCCTTGATGAAAATTTCAGTGAGGCGAACTTTTTAACCAAGGAGCATTGCTCAAGATCTTGTCCTATTCTTCTTTTGAAAAATGATAAGAAGGAATTGGTTATAGGGTAACTTCCTCTTATTTTTATTTCCTATTTCTTTTTAAGTGCTGTAACTTTTTCATGCCTAGCAATATCAGGTGCACTTTATGAATATTGTATGCAAGATTACTTATTAGTTTATGTTCATTGTTTACAAAAAAATGAGGTAATTAATTGTTTTAATTAAAATCCCTTAAACACCAGATAGTTGTATTCTTTAAAATCGAACAAGTTGGTATATATGATCACTTGCTTAGGATCTTCAAGGAAATAGTAAGATAGAAATGTTACAATAATCTGTATCTTAATGCCATAATAATATCACAATGTTCCCTTGACATGTATGAATTCTTGTTGCTTTAGATTCCATCTTATTACTGTTACTTACCTTGCAATAATTGCTTCTTTCTTGTTTCCATTTTCTTTCAGATGGTCGATAATACTGCCTTTGAGTTGGGTCAAAGCCTTCTGGATTCCTCTCATCTCTAATGGGGCCCATGCAATAGGTTTGAGAGAGAAGCACTGGATTGCAAGTGAAGTAAGTCTTGGTGCCTCAAAATACTCAGAAAATTTGGTCTCCGTATTGAATATAGCATTGTTTTTTTTTTTACTTTTCAATGCAGATGGGGCTACCATTTTTTCCTTCAGATTTCCCAGATTGTAAGGCATATTGTTGCTTTATGACAGCTAAAGCTACTTCACTTGACCATAAAGCAGAACTTTGGCCCCCATCCATAAGCCCGTTGAGAGTTCCAATGCCACCCCCATGGGCTATTGTTCGCATCAGTATTAACAAAGAGACTGGTAAAGCGGAAGTTCCTAAAGTTTCAACAGGGGAAAATGCACCTAATTCCAATTCATCACCAAACTCTTGCCATGAAAGCTTTAAAGTTTCATCATCTGAGTGTGATGGTACTCTGTTTGATGGAATTGTAGCAAGGACAGGTCGTATGCTGATTAGATTCCTTGATGAAATCAAAGCTGATCAATTGCTTTTGTTTCCCCATGTTGCACACGAAAAGGGTAGGGTCTATAAGCCTGTCAAAGGTGAGGCAAAGGTTGATTTAGGCCACAGAAACTTTGATAGTTACGACCGTAAGCTATGCTTTCTTAGAGTTTTTCTCCGCCCATATAAGGAAGGTGTCTTTGAAGAGGGAGCAGTTATTTGTGCACCTTTCCTTTCTGATATAACTTCAAGGATTTCAAGGTAATTAACTTCTAAATATAAATTCCTACTATACTCTTTCATAGTTATTTCTTATTTCTTTTGTCTTTATCGGAATAATAAATGTATCTGTGATTGGTAAAAGTCTCATCACCATTGACGAGGCAATCTGGCAAATAGCTAAGTTTATGCTTTATATGATTTCATTATGAATCTCAATTTATGGGTCAAACTCAAACTGTAGGGAGGGGACCAGAATGGATTGTATACTACGTTTCTTTTTGTCATGAATCTGGTAGAATAATTAAGTTCATGCAATCTTGAGGGAATCTTTTAGATATTGTATTGAATTCTCTAGGGGTGGATATTTATCAAATTCAAAGGCCGCAGTTTATATGCTTAAATTTTTTTAATAAAACAAGAAGACATTTTTCATCTAGAATGTCCCCGTATTTCACAAGACCGATGATTGAAATAAATAAATAAATAAATAATCTGTTTGTCTTTGCAGTTCGGAGAAAAGTAAGATGGCTGAGTGTGATAGGGGATTGTACTTTCAAGATGCATCTTCTGGTAATTGGGAATTGCATTTTCCAGATGAGCCAATTGCCAAAGAGTATCATCGGTGGCCTATTGGCTTCGTAACAACTCCAACCGTTCAAGGAAGGTCTGGAAAATCTTATACTCTTTGTTTTCTTCTTTGTCTTGCTATTTTTCAGCCCTTGTTTCTTTCCTTCGGAGCATAATGTGTACAAAGAGTACATATCTATATTTATATGGTTAACACAATGTTTGGTCCTTATAATTTTCTCTCATTTTAGTTTTAGTCCTTATAATTTCAAACCATAGGTTTTAGTCCCTATAGTTTCTTTCTGTTTAAAATATTATCCCTTAAATTTTAATAAAGGCTCGGACCATTTTGCCCTTTTAGGGACAAACTAATGGTTTGAAACTATAGAAACCAAAATCAAAATGAGGCACTGTAAGGACCAAACATTGTATTATAATACATATATATTTGTTCCATTGGATCTTACTATGTGAAATCTTTGCAGCAAGAAGCTAGTTGCAGAGGGCTTTTGTGAAGCCGTCTTACTGGCTTGTTTAAGAGAGAAGTGGAAGGAGAGAGCTCCCGAGCGAAGGAAGATGGAAATACACGTTCTTGTGAGGAATCCAAGATCTTCGGTATATCGACTTGCCCTTGCCTCCATTGTCCTGGAGCATCAAGAAAATGATGTTGAGTTTTTGTAGGAGTAATTGTTTGGTTGATGAATGCAACATCTAACATAGGGCTAATTGTTTATTTATTTGTTCATCATAAATTAGTTCAAGGAGCAGCCTGAGAAAATAGGTTGATAGTTTTGTTTTGTATCTTTTTTCATTGTTACAATAGAATTACGATTTCCATACATAAGGTTAAGGTTTACTGAATTATTGCACTCCACTTCTATGAAGAGTTCACCTAATTCATCCTTCTAGCAAAATACTACCAAAAGACAAAAGGAGTGTAGAAACAAAAATCATACCCTTTTACATAAACCCTATCTATCCACCTCACCCAAGGGTTGCCAGCTTTATCCTAAATCTGATTAGCAAATGTCACATTTTTAAATATCAAGGTCGCTTTAGATTGACAATTTAAAGCTTCAATCTAACTTTTCAATTGTAATTGATTTTATAGTTTTCAAGGTAAGTATCTAAGGGGAATTTAATCGCGTGAACGTGTTTATTGAAAACAAGATCCAAAGAAGCATTTCATAAAACGCAAGGCAACTTTGTAATGCTCTTTAGAAAGAGAAAAATATTATGCCAATAAACCTACGTCATGCTATAATTTGTTAGTATGGTTCCCCATTGAAAGAATTTCTATGGAAGAGTCACTTCCAGGCCTCGATTTTTTGGATGCATAATTCTAATCTCCTTGAGGAAGATACAAAGTCTTCTTGTGAAGCATGTTTTTCTCAAGCATAGTTTAGCAAGATATTTCTTCTGTATTACTAGCTTTTTCTTACTTTTTGGTTGAAGTTATTTCATTTTCTTCTTTTTTAAATACTTCCCGTTACTCTTTATGTACATTATCTTATTGTAACTTGTAGAACTGTTATTTATTTTAATATCATCTTGTCTAAAAAGAATTAATTAGTTGACACCTAACAGCATAAGTGGCTAGCAGGCCCATTACGTATTCTGGCTTTAATTTTGTCAATAAGCAATTGACAATCCATTTTATTCCATTTTGTAGAGGAGAGCAGCATACCCAAATATTTGTCTGGGAAGCTCTCCAAGGAGAAATTAGTTAAGTTTTTATTTTAATTGGGTCTAGTTTAAGTATTATTGAGCTTAATCAATTGTAATTCTTTCAAAGGAATTTTTTATATTAATATAGGTTCAAACTCGATACCTTTTGTTTATGTGGTTAAAACCTCTTATATTAGGCCCAATGCTTATTGGCAAACCAGTTAA